>OY998180.1:81465138-82151762 GCA_963921935.1 Galeruca laticollis
TGCCAGTGGCTCTGGAAGCCACTCAGAGCATTTGAAACAGTTGCTACTTTTAAGTATTCTTTTCCAAACAGACTTGAAATATCATATAATGTTATAAGATGACCTGGATTACTTGTCAAAAACTCTTCACATGCTCATAAATACACTGTTTTGAGAGGTCCGGATATGGACACATCTAGAAGATGCAAACGATGACTAGTTTGTGGTTGAAAACCAAGCAGAGTAATGTTATTTTCCCGGCACACTTTAAAAGCTTCCAAAGAAACATGCCTGGTATGATTATCCATTAATATTAACACAGGATTGTGTTCGGTTGGACGAGCATATTGAATAAAATGTTCTAAATATTTTAGAAAATTTTCAGATGTCATCCATCCAGAAGGATGAGCTACTGCCATGGTTCCTTCAGGTGCTCCATGTTTAAGAGCTGGTTGCATCTTTGCTCTTGGAAATATAAGGAACGGTGGTATAGAGTTACCAATAGCATTCATGCCACAAACAGCAGTAATGTTAACTCCTCTTTCTGCTGAAGCAATCTTAACCACTCGACGATTGCCTCTTGGAGTTAATACTTTGAGATCCTTGGTAGGTACTGACGAAAACTCGGTCTCATTCTCATCTATATTATAAATCTGGGTAGCAGAATATGAATATGTTTGATGAAGTTCTTTGAACAACTTGAAGAAGGCTTCCACGTTAACTTTGTTAAAAGCCATTAATCTAGCAGCAGAAGTTGCTTCTGGCTTACATGGAGTGATAGATTAAATTTCTTCATAAATGCTTCTGTAGTCTTTTCCAACCATTTTATTAGTAGTGTTGAATCTATCGGCAACTCCACAGTGAACAGCAGAATCGAATGAAATTTTTCTAAAATGATCTCTGGTTAAACCAAATGCCCGTTTATCTATATCTAAGACATATCTTTTCAGTTGGTTTAATCATTCATCCGAAAATGTTGGTTTAAAACGACCAGCGTTTTCAGGAAAAGTCTGTAATACAAAAGAAGACGTTGATTAAAAAACTGAAATATATAGGATACACGAGTGTTTACCTCATCAGGATATTTTTTAGCATATCTTCTTAAAGTAGCTTGTGGAATATTATATGCTTTTGAGGCTGCATTAACACTCAACTGTTGTTTTTTACTTCAGTCAGTCCCCTTCTCATGTTATCTTTCGTTTGTATATTTTACCCACATTTATTTAAACCTGGAATTAAAAACATGAGCTAGTAGTAATTTTTAGTTATGTTGGGTAAGATGACGAACAACCTGTCATCTTACCCGCAAGTGTCATTATTATTTTTAAAAATCATAGAGTCAAATTTATTATTTAAGACAAATGTTTTTTATGATTAAGTTATTCGCTGAACTCTGGCCGTATTGTGCTCGCACTCAGACGTGGGAAGAATAGGACCACGTTTTTTATTCTGACTAAAGCCGGTGTTGCCAAGCCCGTACATTCAGGAAATATCGGGAATTCGTCATTTTACCCCACTTTCCCCTATATATATATATATATATATATACACACATATATATATATATATATATATATATTTAGTTAACATACAAGGTAGGCTCCTCCCATGTTAAATCTGAGGTATAAGTGAGCTCCGCGGTAAAATGGGCTCCGATATACGGAGCCCAGTTTACCAAGTTCTAAAAAAAGCATCAGCTACCTTATATTTATGTCTAGATTGATTTGGCATAGTTTTTAGAAGGAGCTAATTTTGGCCGTTTTCGTGAATTTGTATATTTTTGTAGTGCGCGTGTATATTTCTAGATGGCGATATGTTGAAAACTTGATATACATTTTATGTTATATTCCTAGGTTAAAGTAGGATCCGATAACTTTGGCACCACTGCAGTTGAGTACCCCATCACTGTAGCGGTCAGAGTGAGCTCCTTCTAGTATTAGTCTACTAAATTGGTAAAGATTTACATCATCGGTTATTTCTTGTTACAGTTAAAGTATTATTCAAGTGAATCAAAGCTATGAGTCTATTTTTAAATATATATTTAGGAATGAGATACGTATACCATGCAAGGGCTCTCAAGTAATTTGACATTTTAAACGGTTCGGTAACAGGAGCTTTGGAGTTGGCTGTTTTTTGTTTTAGATATGAATGCAAATTATAATTACTTTAATTCATTTAGGTAACATAACTCTGTCATTTTGAATCTTGAAAGTAATTTTAATAAAAATATTCAAAACGTTTCAATTACATTGTAGATCTTATTGACTCGAGGTTATAACATTTTTTATTATATTGTAAATAGAAAGTGTGAAATTAATAATCTACTTTTTCTTCTTGAATTTAAAAATGGCTGAGTTCAATTAGGCATATAGATTTTTGTTTTTTTTTCATTATGTTCATAGATTATATCTACCGGCTTTAATTTTATGGCAAGATAGACTGAATGAATATAACCAAATATAACGTTAATTACATATAGGGACTGTTGGACTATACCAAAGAAGAGGGACAATTACCTAAGCTGAAGCCTATATCCTAAAAATTTTCTAGGAAATAGGACTAAAGGAAATACTCTAGTTTCTCAGACTTTCCTCAGGAACTAAGTATAAAAAAGGAGGCACAGTGAATGTCACCCCAGTAAACATTCATTCATACACGATACCAAAAATTATTCACTAAATATATCTATTTTGTGTCCTAACTGAGCTAGAGTTTTTTTCCAACTCTAGCTTTTATTTCTTGTACACATACGATGTAAACATCAAAATTCTTTTACGCGATTTTCGTTTTCTTCATATAATTTTCATGCCATGCCATTTTAAGTTGGCGTCATGAAATTATGAGAATTTTAAGTGTCCAAACACAACAAAAATTCAAGTTGTTTATAAATACCATAACCAACATTATACTTGTCCAGCCACAGTATATTTTAAGAGCTAAAAACTTATTATGCTTCGCTACACTGATTCTTAAAATGGGAAATACTAAGAACAAATTATTTATTTCTGAAGGTAAGCATCCAAATTATAGCATGATCTTGATAAACACTCATCTGTTTTGGTTGATTCGACATAATTTTGGGATAACTAATCTAATTAAAAATAGAGAGCTTCCGCTCGAGGGCTTTGATAAATTGACTATCAATATAACATTCCATTGACCAATGAAATTTCATAAATTTTAAATCAAACCAATCGGAAATAATTAATAGACTATTGCACTTGAGCAACTATTAGCGACTACAGAAATAGTAACTTTCATTTGGAAACGTTGAATATAACTTCAAATGATTCTGACAATTTTTGCAGTAATTAAATTGTCATATCATAATAAAATTTGTCCACGGCTGTTTGATAATTGATAATGTTTACATTTTACGTGTGGAGCTTCCTAAGAATGATGACGTTCATTATTCACTAGTCAATAATAAGTATTGATAATCAACAAATCCCAGACAGGCCGTCGCAGGGCGAGTTCCAGCGATTACAATACAGCTGATAGCTAGTAGTTTAATTATTATACTGAATTAAAATTACCAGAAAGTTTAATATGAAAAACGAATCAGACGGTAAAATGAATGTTACACCGCCGAACATAAGGGAAGCAGCACAAATATGTAGACTCATTAGCTTGTACCCGCGACTTCGTCGACGTAGATGGTCAAATTAAATATAATGCTGATATGTAACTTATATTGGTGCAAAAAATTCGTAGTTTTTTTAATTCAAACAAATTCAATATTTAAAACGAAACAAAGTGGAATTTTATTATTATATATTATTGTGAAGTTAAATACATTTTTTGCAATTATACATATCCACACAAGTAGTAGTGTGTGCGCAACATAAATTTAGTTCAGCTCGTAAGTTTAGAAAACTCCAAAACTGTGTACTTTTTTTAACTTTACTACTCGATATCCTGCAAACTAGGGTGAATATAACATACCAAAGGCCCAAAAAATGGACGCCTCTTTGCATAAATCAGCGCGATATCTTTTCAGTATATATAGCAGTTATTTCGGGCTCCAGTGGAGTACAAACATGTACTGTACAAGGCACGTGGTTAGAAACAATTATTGTATAATTGTTATCTGTATTGGGTGAGAATTTCCACGATGACGTTTCCATTTTCGAGATTATTAAATTTGGCTTTAAATCGGGTTCCAGATTGTAAGTATTTTTACAAAGAGTGTGATGACAAATAATGTTTATATTATTACTTTTAGAAAATAAGTCAATTTTTCTGAAACATCTTCACATTGTTCTCAAGCTAATCAAAAGCCATCATATAACACATCCACAATGTTTTTGAGAAAGTATTATTTTTGTGGAAGATTAAAGTACCATATAAAATCTGCTATTACAAAGCTGGTCAGAATTAAATACATTGATAAAATATTCGGGGGTAATACCACAAGAGCTCAGATTTAGCCAGATATTTTTTGTGGTTGTTTTCGAATACTTACTTTCATTGGCAATTTAACGAGAGCTGTTCTGGCAAAATCACGAAAGCGTAGCTCGAGTGATTTTGCCTGAACAGATCGAGTTAAATTGCCAATGAAAGTAAGTATGAGAAAACCACCGGAAAAAATATCCTGCTAAATCTGAGCTCGCGTGGTATTTGGTAAGACAATCCCATGAATAAAAAACTCAATTCAATATTTCTGCCACATCTTCCATTAACTGTTCGGTTTCCAAATTGAAGTTTCGTTGTTTACAAAATTCACTAAATTGATTCCATATGGAGGAATGAGTTTTCTTGGTATTTTCTGGAGTTGATTTTTCAATCTCCCTCACTATTTCTGCCTTGCAAATATTTCCAAATCTCGACATACTTTTTGGAATTGTTATATGCTGTTTAATTCATACTGTTTTTGACATTTATAATTGTCAAATTGACGTGCATTGCTTGGTAAACAGACAGTACCTGAATGCTAGGGTTGCTACGGTAACGTAATTTATCCCATATTTTTATCCACTTGCAAACTCTCTTCCTTCCTATTTAGCCGACAGCAAACTACGATTTTTGTATTCACAAATGGGAATTATTATACATGAATGGGATTGTCAATGAAAAACAAAATATTTTACTACTTAAAACTTTTCCATATCGAGTCTACAACTAAGATAGGACGGCTGGATGTATATGAAGAACCGATAATCGTTGATAGAGAAATTACTGAAAATTGGATTTGAATTAAAGTATTATGTATTATGGAATATCAACAATACCTCTTTTGTTATCATCAATCAATTCTAAATTATTTTGAATAAAAATTCCTCAAATAATTGGTGTACGGAAGGACAAAATAAATGAATGATCATAACCCGTTTATTTCAATAGAATTTGACAAAATTGGTTGAATATTTTACCAAATGAATAACAAATTGGATAGTTTCAAATCTCTTTACGGAGATATCCAACAATTTCATCATTTCATTTCAAAAGGTATAACAAGGTATTTAATTTCTATAGTGATAAAGTGAAACAGAATTTTAATTTTTCTTATGACCACGAGATACTTTTAACAAATTATGTTGCATCTGTATATGCTTTTTATGGGGTGTTCCATTTAGAATTGTCCATATGGTAACTGGAGGTACCTATACCTCCTTACCGATACCCAGAAAGTTTTATTATAAATAATATAAAACGATTTAATCCCGTTGTTTCGACACCTTCCAATATTTTTGTGCGTACTTGGCAAACCATTCACATAACGTATGGTCCTAAAGTTTTTGAAATTTTTTTAAATTATTTATTTTTGTACCCAATGTCCTTTAATCAAGTTGCCATTGAAACTAAAACGTCACACGTAATCAAGTTTGATTATGACAGTTTAGTTTTGCAAATCGATTGTAGCAAAATGTCTTACAAATTAGATATTCGTCAGGGCATTTACAATCTAGTTGGACGAATACCTAAGCATGATATTGTTGCAATCTACCAAGAGCAAAATATAAGTAAGTCAACCATTTACAACACTATAAGGAATTGTGAAGAGGGTATACCATGCATTAATTTACCCAAAAGCGGTAGACCAAGAATTTTGAGTGTAAGAAGAGAAAGAAGACTGATGGAAGCAGCTAAAGACAAAGTTGGAGTTTCTCAGAGAAAATTTGCCCGGAGATTTGGTATTTCGAAAACCACTGTATTATAATCAACTGATCGCACAAACTTAGTGTTTAGGAAAAGAAGAAAGGCACCAAAATACACCGCAGACCAGCTAAAAAGAATTCCGCGTTGTTGCCGCGCATTAAGGCGTATCCACTTTGCCAATAAATTGATTGAAACATAACATAGACTTTGTACCTGAGTTGGAAAATCCTCCTAATGTAACTCAGGCTAGGCCAATAGAGGAATTTTGGTCAATACTATCGAGGAAAGTGTACGATAAAGGATGGGAAGCTACAAATGGAGATCAATTGCAGCGTCGCATCTTCCAAAAGATTAGAAAAATAGAACCTGCTCTTGTCCAAAGGAAGATGGGACAAGTCCGAAGAAGATTACGACTCATTGAGGATAACGGACCACTATCCATAATGTAATTTGTAATTATTTTTCGTTATTAGTGTTGTTAATTGTTGCCACATGTGCTTATAAAATTAAAGAAATTTGGAAAAATTTATTGGCATTTAAACATTTTCCAAAAAGTTTAGGACCATACGTTATGCATTTAGTGGTAACATATTTCCGCTATAACCAGAGGCGTCCAGTGGGATAGAATAAAAATAATAGTTTTCATTGTTTATCATCTTAGAGTGAAAATTTGATAAACATCAATATGAAAAGATCATTTGAGATGGAATCAACTAAAACTTATAAATTTCATAACCAAATTAGCAAAATAGTGTTGACTAGTGCGAAATAAGAGATAAAATAAAATTAGGTATTATAAACATTCCATTTAATCTCGAATAACTTGAAAAATTCGTACTGTATCGCATAGAGACAGGAGGTTAATATTTACGTAGAAAGTAACGGAGTATCGAAAAAACATGCTGGAATCATTTTTACGATATTGGCATACATTGTAGGGGGGAAAAGAAGTATTTATCCGTACCGCATGCTTCTAGTGATCGAGGAAAATTATATTTTACCACTAATTGAAGTATCCTAATATATAAAAAGTGGAAGTTGTAAAAACAATGGACTACAATCATTTCAAATATTTATGATATAACACCCTAGATCTCAGTAAGAAGGAATATTTTACTGAAGTGTTCTCGAATCTTCACATTTTGTGCTAAGGTTTCTCCAGTTACTATATGGACAATTGTTAATGAACCACCCTGTATAAATATGACTGTTGTACAAGTGAAAAACACCATTTTTTACGATAACGTCAAAATTTTACTAAATTATGTTAAATCTGACGTTTTTACGTAGATGTGAGAGGTTCTGTGTTTGCTTGTATTTAGTTTATGTAGCTTTAATTACCTAGAACGATCGGAATAACTAATTTAGTAAAAAAAATCAAAAACTATTACCTGAAATTTTATAAGTGAGAATGATAAAAAGGTTTATGATAACCTTGAAAAATATGGTGGGCTAAGGGTTGATGTATGCGGTTGGAAAGGAATGAAAAATGGTATTCCTGCTATTTACAGGGAAAGGTAAAGTCGTACGAATAACTATCAAGTGGAATAATTGTAGATACTAAAAAAGTCTACAATTCTTCAAACACATTCTTAAATCTTCATTTTCTGTGTTGTTTTACTTTGTCGTGAAAATAACTCAATGTTGACGAAATTAAGTATACGAGTATGTACAATATTTCATATTTCAAATGAAATTATTTTAGTGAAAACAATTAATAAGCTTGCGAGATATTTATTTTTTCTGGTCTGAAATACTTTGTTGAAGAAAATTGGACTGTAAAATATCATGGTACAGAATAACGATAAACATCCGTCTTAAGTGCAACAAAGCGGTGAAATAAAAGGTACTTTGAAGATAGGGCGTAGAAAAATGACTATTAATATACAAATAATAATTATTTTTTATTAAATAATAGAGACAAAAAAATCTCGAAAACCATTACATTCAGGCATAGGGAAATGTTAAGAATATATGGTTGAAATCTAATACAGAATTGATGCGACAAAAAAATATTTTGCCATTTAAAAAAACACAGTTATTACTATTATTCATTATCCAAAATTTACGTTAATTATTCTTCACCCTGTATAAAAAATGAAACACGTTTTTCTGGGATATTATTGAGTTACCTTACAGTGACTTTTGTCATAATAACTTGTTGATAATTATATCAGCAATTTAGAAAGTTAAAAATATACTGGGTGTTTCATTTGGAATAACGAAGTGGACTGCAACATAACTATGATTATGAGTCAAATAAATCATAATATATTAGGGGTAAGCTGTTTACTTAATAGCCGATAAATATTGAACAGTTCGTTCATAACTATTATAGATGAGAATATTTTCTTGTTTCATACTTTTTTCATTAGTCGGGTTTTAGTTTTTGAATTTACTTTTTATTCCGTATGCGATTACATCCTCTAGCGGGTACTTTCAATATACTTTTTTAATTTTGAAATATAGAGTCATGGGCTATATGTTTACAGAATACAGCAGGCATCTTTCAAATTTGCACACCGACCAAAGTTGTGCAGATTAATTATAAGTAATTAATCTCGTGTACTGACAAGAAGTGTGAATATTAAAACAATCGTTGAAATTCATAAATTTTAAAAATAAATTATTCAAATTGTCTAATTTCATAAAAGACATTGTTTGTTAGCACTGGACAATGTCTCAGTAACACGGAAACATCTGGTTCTGAATATTTACCACCCGAGGAAAGTTTTTTTCCAATAATTCAAACAGAGGAAACAATCTTTTTGACTCATCAGAGCGTATCACGATCCCACAAAATAAGGTGCCGTTGACAAGCTATGCCGTTTTACAAAACTCTTCTTTGGATTTCCACTACAATTCCAAAAATGAAATCGTAACACGTGATTTAACACTGGGAGATTCTACGTTTTAAAGAAATAATGATTCACATTTAGAACAGATGTTTTCATTTGAACTTGATACAGTATGCTCTTTCATATCCGAATATAATTCATCACTTAAACAAGTAAAACGTACAGCACTGGATAGTTCAACAGAAAAAACCAAACCTCTTGGTTCTGATGTTCAAGAAAAGCCTAGAATATCTAAGAAAAAGCGACGACCACATGATTCCCCATATTGTCTACAAGATGTTCAGAATTTTGGAAGACATTTGATGCGTCATCATTCCGATGAATTTGATGTTCAAAGCTTTTCATCTTTACACAAGGGTTCAAAACTACGAGCGAAAACACGCTTTGAATCAAATTCGACGTCATTGAGATTTTGTAACGATATAATTCCGATTAGCGAAAACAAGAAAATCAATGTGAACCGTAGTATTTCTTGTAAATTTTGCAAAGGGTATTATGCCAATAAGTCTTCAAGGCGGCACGTAAAAAAATGTCCTTCGAATCCTGATCCCAAAAAACCTTTAAGATCACAAAGCGAAGGTGAAACGGTTATGCCTAAATTATCCTCTAAGACTGAGCGGAGTACTAAACACGCTGACAAGTGATGTAATTCTCTTATTGCTAAAATAGACCTAACAATCTGTACGATACAAGCCGTTAAACTTGGAATGTAGCGGTATATCGGAAGTACTATTTCGTTTTGGTAAGCCTTTTTATTATTAATATTTTGCAGGGCTGTTAATCCTAACCCATTCGGCATTAGTTTTAGACTGATTTTCGACCCAATAATATAGATAGTTATAGGGTTAGTGAAAAAATATTTGAAATGAAATTTTTAGTAGTTCTTATTTTTTGCTATTTTCTGCAATACTATTTCATACAGTGTGAGACAAAAAATAAAGGACGGTGAATATTCCGAAATTGCAATTTTATTATAAATGATCCTATATTTAGAAATTTCGTCGGTTTATATCTGCATTTTTGTGTTATTACTGTTTTGGTACTTATTAAATTCTTCAGTTTTTGAGATATATATTTTTAAAGTTAGTGCCCATCAAGATTTTATTTGCGTCAAAAATTAGCGTGTAATACAAAGTAGATAATATACTTAATTTCTTGTATATTATACAACTGTATATATAAATAAAAATAGGCATATATTTAAGGAATATTTTTGAAATAACATGCTAAACACGTACAGTGGCTTTTTAATTTTTTTATACTATATAAGTGATATTCAATAGCTATTTGTAAAGCAATTTTGCGGGGTTTTTCATTCACGATATTAGCCACCAATTCTTAAATGTTTTAGTTTTTGACACAGGAGCTATTGAGAACTTAATTATTTCACTGTTCAAATTAACAATTTCAGTCTGAGATAAAAATTTCTTACGAAGAAAGCCGATTGCAATCATTTTATACAATGTCAATACCGAACTGGCATACATTCTTTTAATTATATGTATTAACTGGCCGATAGTATATGTGGCAACGCCGCAAGGAGTCCATATTACCTGAAATGTATCATATACGGAGCCTACCTTGCTTTTGAAATATGGAAATATACACCAACGGAGCCTATTGTAACCGCTACATATAACGGATCCCACTACGACGTCAACTTATATAGTGGTATACATGAAGTATACGCTAGGAGCCCAAATTGGACTACAGATATAACGGAGTTCACATTAGCCTGCAACAGTATATATATATATATATATATATATATATATATATATATATATATATATATATATATATATATATATATATATATAGAAGCAGTTTCATTTAGTTGTATTCAATTCAATAAGGATTAATAAGAGAGAGAGAAGTTCGTGTGAGATTCTGTTGGGTGGAATGTTTTTGGATGAGTTGAACTTTTCTTGGGTGCCCTGCTTTAGGATTTGTTTCCTCTTCAGGGCTGGTTGGGGGGTGTGTTGGGTGGTTTTGTGCGCGTTGACCGAGAAACTGAGTTAGGGGTAAAAAGGTGTCTAGTAAGATTTGTTTAAAAGTGTCTAGAAAATGTGCTTTTAAAGGTGTATGGAATTTTGAGGGAATTGAGTGGGCTTTTCGCCAGAAAGTAACTGGAGGGTTGTTTGTGTTGGGGTATCTAGGAGGGTGATGTTTGGAAGCAGCGAAGCTCGATAGTGAGCGGAGAGAGTGACAAAAAGTGTATGGAATTGGAGATTGAATGTTGAAGACGAACCATGTATCGTTGCCGATACATAGCTGTGTGTTGGCTGGCTAGGTGTCAGAAACTATTGAAGTTGTTTAAGTAAAAGGGTGTTTTAACTGAATTTGAAATGTCTCCGGTATTAAGGAGGAATAATGATGAAATATTGGTGATTGAGATTTTTATTGGTTTTGAGAATTTTTCGAAAGAAAAGTGTATAGGAGACATTTTTTAAAAAGGTGTATAGAATTTGATAATTGTTGAGATTTATGAAAAGTTGCGGTGACGTGCCTCGGTGGTTCGGGGACAGTTTAAGGTGGTCGGCGGTATAATAACAATTTTAAATCTAAAAATGCGGGTTCGTCGATCGTCGGTCCATTTGGCTAGTGAATAGATTCACAGAGTGTACATTAATAGTATTCGTGAAATAAGTCAAATTGATTCTCCCATCTTGTACTTCATTCATCATTTTAACGAATATTTATAAATTGTACAAAAAAAACATGTCTAAACCAATTATAGATGCCGATAGTAAACACAGTGAACCAAATCCTCACAACAATACTGAAGAAAATCTGACCAAATATATTGAAATAGACGATATACTCGTTGAATCGTCTGAATCGAAAATATTAAAATCCGATTCAGATTCAACGAAAATTAACACTAATAATTCAGTAGATGATGTAATTTCAAATAATTTGTCGAAATTAAAATGAAATTTAAAATAATTTAAAAGAGACATACATTTGATACATGACAAGTTTTTTATATAGTTAGTAAATAGGTTATTTAATACAAGAGATTTCAGGAATTTTAAATAAATAGTAAATAAGTTATGGTAATAATTATTTGTATAATAGTGGGTTTACAAGAGTGTTAAAAAGGAACGGACTTTAGTAGTAATAATTTATATATAATATTCGAATGAAAAGCTTTAGCTTTGAGTGAAAATGAACAGTTAGAGCTGATAGAGTAATAGTCGGGGAGCTGGCTACATAAAACTGTACCGATAAAGTACACGACGTTTGAGTTCGTAAACCCCTAGAAAATAGTTGTGACGTTATCAAATGGCTGTTCTGCATGTTCGGACAGGCCGCATATGAAAATGCCAGCCGAGTTTCCACGTCGAACAAATGTGCCTAAAAAACCGATGGGGTACACGGACGAAAATTTTTTTATACGTTTTTATAGAGTTCAAGTAAGAGCGGTAAAGCAGTGGCAGAAATTTAGCCGTTCAGAAAACCTCCGGCAGAAGCGATAAAGACTGTTGAAAAACTCATGTGAAAAAACCGATGGGGTACACGCGTGAGAATTTTTTATAGGTTTTTAGAGAGTTCAACTAAGAGCGGTAAAGCAGTGGCAGAAATGTGACCGGTCGGAAAACCTCCGGCAGAAGCGATTAATAGTGTTGGAAAACTCGTGCGAAAAAACCGATATGGTACACGTGCCAAAATTTTTTACGTGCTTTTAGGGATCTCAACTAAGGTTTATATGATAATGGCAGAAATTTAGCCAGCCGGAAAACCTTCGGAAAAATTCAAAAAATGTCGACGTACATGTAAAATTATATACATTCGCAGTTGTTGCATTCAAAACCTGTTTTTTATGATGCCATTCCAAATATCTATTTGTTCTACCCCAAATTGAAAAAAAAATCACCTTGATACGCTGAAAACTCGCTGAAACATCATCATTTATAACAGAGCGCTCGATTTGAAGCAGGTTTCTCCGATTTTTTTTTCAATTTGGGGTAGAACAAAAAGATATTTGGAATGGCATAATAAAAAACAGGTTTTGAATGCAACAACTGCGAATGTATATAATTTTACATGTACGTCGACATTTTTTGAATTTTTCCGAAGGTTTTCCGGCTGGCTAAATTTCTGCCATTATCATATAAACCTTAGTTGTGATCCCTTAAAGCACATAAAAAATTTTGGCACGTGAACCATATCGGTTTTTTCGCACGAGTTTTCCAACACTATTAATCGTTTCTGCCGAAGGTTTTCCGACCGGCCACATTTCTGCCACTGCTTTACCGCTCTTAGTTGAACTCTAAAAACCTATAAAAAAATTTTCACGCGTGTACCCCATCGGTTTTTTCACATGAGTTTTCCGACAGTCTTTATCGCTTCTGCCGGAGGTTTTCTGAACGGCTACATTTCTGCCACTGCTTTACCGCTCTTACTTGAACTCTATAAAAACCTATAAAAAAATGTTCACGCGTGTACCCCATCGGTTTTTTAGGCACATTTGTTCGACGTGGAAACTCGGCTGGCATTTTCATATGCGGCCTGTGCGAACAGGCAGAACAACCATTTGGTAACGTCACAACTATTTTCTAGGGGTTTACGAACTCAAACGTCGTGTACTTTATCGGTACAGTTTTATGTAGCCAGCTCTGGGACTATAATACTAATTCGAAAATATTGTTTATTGAGTTTATTGAGAACCCATAGTATTCCATTAGATAAGTAATAATAATTATAGAAGATTTTTCCGATTACAGACTAGAGAGTTAAATTAAATGTCCGGAAAAAGTAATAATTTGGAATTTTGGCAATGTGAAAATTAATAAATAAAAGTTATCGTGAATAATAGCAAAATAGACCAAAAAGGGAAAGAAAAATTCCAGATTATAATTGAAATAGTTCATATTGTATAGCAAGTTCCCTAACAACCCATAACGATGATTTTTATTGATTGGAAATAAACTTTTTGGGTAAGAAGTCAGTCTACTTTGAACGTGAAACATAATCATAATTTGTCTCCACCATAAAACGATTAAAATGTATATAGTTAATAGAAAAAGAAATTTAACCCAATTCTAAAGGGATGATATGAAGAAAAAATACTATTTAAACTAATAATGGATTTAAACTAATACATTAGAATTTGAAAAGTCGGTTTGATGTGAATGTCAAAAGGGGAAGGATATTATAAATTATCTCCACAAGAAAGAATATTCAAACGTATATATTTGATAAAAAAGGAAAGTTAACCCAATTTTAAAGTGATGATATGAAGAAAAAATATTATTTAAACTAATAATGGATCTAAACTAATACAATGGAATTTGATACATACTGAAATTTGTTCAAAATTTGAATCGAGTTGAGTGATCAATGCATGGATGGTTGATAGATTTCCGTGTTCTTATAGAGGTTTTGGCTGATATTGTTGAAGATGATTAGAAGTTTGTTTTGGACTACACAACCTCAAATCCAGAGTGATATAAGGTACGCAAAATTTATTGATTTTATGAGCCCATAAAGCGGATTTGTGCGTTATTAGTGTCATTTCGGTTTACTTTTAACATTTGCGGAGAAAATAAATTAACATTTCATCATATTTATGGTCATTGGCGGTTTCTAGAATAAGTATTATAACTGTATTATATTGTTGTAATGATATGTGTATATATTTACCATAATCTTCTATAATTAAAAAATAATTCCTGAAATCATTGATTTAGTTTAATTTAATTTCACATTCCGACGATAAAAATAATAATTTTAGTACATAATTTGGTGAGATTGACAAAATATTGATATACATTTTAGAATTCATAATTTAATTTTTAAAGTAATTTTGCATGGTGCGATTGAACCCTACCTTTTTTGGCAGAGTTTTATTCATGCATGACAATTATTCAATTTTTTTAATAATAATTAATATAGTCGTGGCTGAATAATAATAAAAAATCCTGAGCTGGCAAAGTTAAAATAATAGTCTGAGCAATAATAGAATAAAACTTTATGAAAAATAAATTAATATTGAAAATAAAACAACAATAGTAATAATTAAATATAAATTCTATTATAAAAGAATAAAGAAATCAATACAATATATATATATATATGTATATATATATATATATATATATATATATATATATATATATATATATATATATATATAATTAGTTCTTGGGATATCAATTATTTTTCCTAAGATCCCATTTGAAGAGTATTTTTTCTCAACTGATGGTGAAAAATTGACTTCAAAAATCAGAAAACCTAATAACTATGGCAAGGGGTAAATGTCCCAGTTATTGGCCACGTCCTAATTATCGTCCACTTAAAGAGATTTTTGAAAAGAATGAGATTTTTAAAAGCCGTGAATAAAATACTATAACTTTTCGGAAATATAATAGTTTTGTAGAAAAAGTCTAAGCATCGAGGACGACCCACCGAAAACAGCTAGGCATCGAGTATCCCCTACTGGATTCTCCATACAAATGTATGTAGTGTGGGCAAAGTGCCGTGAGAATAGTATATTACATTACGAGTGCGGAAAGTGACACTTTTGACACGAGTGGGAAATATTGTAGCACGAAGCGCAAGCCGAGTGCGATAATCCCACGAGAGTGAAGTCACTTTCGCACAAGTAATGTACAAAATTTTCCTACGATCACCCATTTTATTAAACAATATGTAAATATCAAATCATGTATATTGAGTTGCCTTACTAATGTTACGTTTTATTTGTGACAGTATATGTTTGAATATTGTTTCTATAAAAAGTGCACATGAATTTACAAATACTTTCATAGTGAAATATAGAAATAACGACAATTAGTGTTCATTTGACAAAATGACAATAAGTTCTTATTAGATACAACTGGGGAACAAATTGAATTATATACTTTACAGGGCCAGCATCCAAGTTTCAGGGCGACGCTGAAGGCAGGGGCCCTGAAAGCATGCGACCCCTGTAAATACACTTTTTGAGTGTGGAGCGTACAATATTTTTTGTGCATCCACCAATAATTTGACAATAATATAGGAACAGAGTATTTATTGCCTAGCCAAGTTTCATAAATGCCCGTCCTCGATGCCTAGCCAAGCTTCATAAAGTCCGTACTCGATGCCCAGCCACTTTCAATAAATGTTCATCCTTGATCCCTATCTGGTATTTTGTCTTTAATGAACATTTTGACATAAGAGCTCGGGAAAGTAGGTACTTTGCCGAGCAGTTAAGTAAATTTTCCGATCTAGACCGACAAAGACGCACTTTCAGAGTTAAAGAATGATCGGAAAAACGCATTTTCTAAAGTGGCAGCATAAAAATTTACTTTCCGCACTAGTGCGGAAAGTACTTTCTGAGCGCGTGAGAATGAAGGTCACTTTCCATGGGAGTAGAGAGTGCGATATGTGTTACTTTCCTATGTGATCATAGGAAAATAATATTTCTCACAGGGTGAGCAAAATATGGTTTTGAAATTAAGTAAACTATGAGAAATACGCTACTTTTCATAGCAGTTGTAGAAAAATGTTTTATTCGCATGTACTTGCATAAATTTTTGTGTGTGGAATATGTAGGCTTAGTCACACTATGACATGCTGAAATAATTAGTTTTTTTCAAGTAAATAATTTATTTTCAGATTGGCCGATAAATGGGACATTAAAAAATTAGCATGTTGTAGTTAAAGGCCGGGTGGCCGATAATAGAGGGCACTGAGAGACATTTTGTATTTAAAAAATTGTATATGTGATGTAAATAATGTAGTTAAATACATTAATATTTAAATATGAAATCACCTTCTATTCCTAAAAAAGTATGAACTGTACACTGAGCAGTTATGGGCCTACCATTTTTCCGGCGACCGATAATGTGGACATTGAATAACCGGTTAGGTCTCTATAATAAACCACGGAAAGACCCAATTATCGGCCGAGAATGTTTGTTTTTAAATTATGGGCTGCTTATAAATTTGGATAAGTACCGATTTGGTATATTTTCTTCCCTATTCAATTTTTATTTTTCTTATTTCGTGTAATATTGTTTGATCCTAAGTTCTCCTATAATTTGCCACTAGTATGATTTTATTTCGGTTTTTTGTTTTACAACTTTTTTGTTATTTACCAAATGTGCCGATTAGAGTATTTCTTTGTCATATTGAGATAAAATAATTAAACATTTTAGGTGTTAAACATAAAAAAATTGCAAAGCAACTGCAATACTCTAGACGATGACACGAGGCGAGCAATTGAGGCTGTTAATAGTAGTAGAATGTCCATTAGAAGCCAGTAAATAATTTAAAGTTCCCAAATCTACACTTACAAATAAAATCGGCGGGAAAACACCTATAGAAAGACATATTGGGCCTACTACGGTTCTGAGCGCCGAAGAAGAAGATCACTTGGTGTCGTGGTTATTAATCTCGGCAAAAGCTGGTTTTCCTATGACCAAGACACAATTGTTGGATAGAGTTCAAACGCTGATAATGAATTAAAACGAGAAAATCCCTTTCCAAATGATCGAACAGGCTGGCATTGTTATGAGGGTTTTCTAAAGAGGCCCTGAAATAGCCTCGAGGGTACCACAACATTTTTCTGGTTTAGGAGCTAACGTCAGTGAAATAAAAATTCATCAATGGTTTGAAGAAGTTAAAGCGTATCTGAAGCAGCAGAATCCAAATATTGAGGAACCCAGTAAAATTTAAAATTGTGATGAAACATCAATGTCTTTGTCTCCAAAAGGCGAAAAATTTCTAACACAAAAGGGGTGAAAAAAACAGTATATACTGTTTCTAAGAATGACGAAAAGGAATGTTTAACTACATTATTTATGTGTAATGAAGCTGGACAGCCAGGCCCGGATTATCCATAAGGCAACCTAGGCCATGGCCTAGGGCGCACGCTTGCGGGGGGCGCATAAATCCGACAAACTTTGTACACTTATGTGTACTTATGAATAGGAGCGTCCGGACAGAGAGAGGGGAGTCAAGCGGGCGACTAACCCGACGAAGACTATCACGTGACTGTCGCCATCCCTCCAACCGCCATCACTATACTGCCACTCTGTACTGTGTTGCGTGCTTGTATGTTCAGTAAGAGGTTGTTTTGAAAAAAGTTCGTGTTAAGTGATTCAGTCTCTTAGTTTGTGTTGTGAATTTTATGGAGTGTTTTCTTCTTGTTGGCTTCCAAATATTTGTAAAGAGCTAAGGTAAGTTTTAATACATTACATTATAATATAATATTAATGTTACAGGCCGTTAATTAATAGACAACGGGTCGTTTCTGTTATACGAACGAGCGAACGGCCCCGCTAATATTTAGATAACAGGAAGAAATATCAGAAAAAATTTCAACAGGTTGCCATTTACACACTAACTTATTCGATTTCACTTATATTATTAATATAATTTGTCAACTAAAATATAAATGATTTATACACAGCTGTTCGGCCGCTATCCGCGAAATGCATTTCTATCTGGCACTGATCGTTTCGTTTTTTTCAGATATTAAAATGAGCCAACCAAAAAAACGCCCATCTGGTGCTGAGTTCAGGAAAAGAGCTAAATTAAAATTAGAGGAGAACAAGAAATACTCTGGGACAATAAAGACAATTTTGTGCATTCATCCTAGTATTACCTGACGAGTAAGCACTGATGATGACTTCACAGTCGAAAGCGCTTTGCTACGATTTTAAAATTGTATTAACATTTATATGTAATACAACAAAAGTTTTATTCAACTTAATAAAGAATTGGCTGTAAAAAGAAGACGAAAATAACCAAACCAAAACAGATGACTGCTTATTTTTAGACTGCGGTACTCCTAGTACTCGTAGCACCTCTGTTCATATGCAGTCTTTTACATCTGGAATAGAATCGGAACCAGACACAAAATTTGACTTCGAAACAGACACAAAATTTGAATCCGAACCAGACACAAAATTTGAATCCGAACCAGACACAAAATTTGAATCCAAACCACAGGAAGACACTGAGAGCCCCTCCAATAGCGTTGAAAATCCAACACCAATTCCACAGAATTTAGAACGTAAACATGAAACATTTAGTTTTGATCCTGATCCAGCAAACTGGGTTGCAAATAATGAATTACATGATTACGTATTCAAACATGGGTTAATTCAAAATAAAGAAGCTGATTTTTCAAAGGCAAAGAAGGAGAATGGTAACCGTTTTTGGGAGTTTTTCGGGGACTCATTTTTATAGATATTTAGCAAAAACGAGAAAGAGCATGGCTTGTGTACTCTGAAACTAAATGTGCAGTTTTTTGTGGTCCTTACCGTCTTTTTCATTCGGAAACAAAATTGGTATAATCTTTTGTGAAAAACGGTTTTAGTGACTGAAAAATGTTACATCAAGGCTCAAAGAACATGAAAATTCCCTTTCACATTAAAACAACACCATCACTTTAAAAGAGAGAAGGGAGAAACTGGGCAAGATTAATTCCCAACAAACTGAAATGATAGATCGAGAAATTATCTACTGGCAAATGTTATTGCAAAGAGTTGTCGTGGTCATAAAAGCTCTTGCATCTCGAGGAATACCATTTCGCGGGACAACAGAGTTATTTGGTTCTAACTCAAATGGAAACTACATGATGTTACTAGAAGTCATTGCTGAGTTTGACTCATTTTTGGCTGAACACATTAGAAAGTATGGAATCCCTGGAAAAGGACATATTTCCTATCTTTCATCCACTATGTGATGAATTTATTGAACTCCTTGGTAAGCAAGTTACAAACTACATTTTAGAGGAGGCTAAAAGCTCTCAGTACTTTTCATTGATTGTCGATTCAACACCGGACATTTCTCACGTAGATCAATTATCTTTTATAATACCCTATGTAAAACAAAATGGAGGCTGAACGATTTTTGCCGCATATTGGACATAAGGCCCTTGATATGTTTAACGCAGTAACTGAAACTCTGCAACTTTTTGGTTTGGACATACAAAAGTGCCGCGGGCAATCTTATGACAATGCTTCCAATCTATTCAGGACTACAGGCTAGGATCCTTGATGTCAGTCCACTTGATCAAATATCCCGTGTGCAGGACACTCCCTAAATCTAGTTGGCACTCACGCAGTAGACTCTTGTATTGAGGATGTGTCATTATTTACTTTACTTCAAGAGTTGTACAACTTTTTTTCTAGCTCTACACATAGATGAGCGGTATTAAATAAATACAAAAACACAGCACTAACGACAAAAAGCCTTTCCACTACAAGATGGTCTGCTAGACATGACGCTTTGAGAGCCTTACAAGAAGAATGGCCTGCAATAATCAGAGCTCTAGAAACATTGGAAAGCGGCACAGATCAGACACTCGAGCAGAAGCTAAAGACCTATTAAGCAGATTGAATCGCTTAAAAACAGCTATAATGGCAATGTTATGGGGTACTATTCTTTTCAGATTGCATATAGTTAACAAATATGTTCAAAATGAAGACACTGATGCAATGGCTGTAGTAGAAGTTTTCAAGTCACTCATATCATTATTTGAAGAGCTCAGAAATCAGTTTGATCTGTATGAAAACAAAGTACTTGATGTTTGTGAAAACCAGGTGTATGATAATGACAAGAAAGTAGGACAACAAGAAAACTTCAAGATGATGAGTCTTGAGATGGCGAAGTTTTCCTTTCTGGAAGAGACAATTTTAGACAAAATACTTTTCAGCCGATAATTGACAAAGTTCAAAAACAACTTACAATGAGAATGGATGCCTATGAGGAGTTCATTAGAAAGTTTCGTGCCGTAATAAAACTTTCAGATCTCACAACAGAAGAACTTGAAGATGAGGTTAAGAACCTCCTTACTGTTTTTAAAAATGATTTGAAGCCGTCGATTTTTGATGAACTTGTCCATCTTAAATCACACTTAGCAGCAAACAAAATAGGAAATAAAAAGCCGTCGTCTCTGTACAAGTGGCTCACAGGAAATAATTTGCAAGATATATATAATGTTGATTATTTTGATTTCTGAGGTTGGAATAATGTACGAACTGTTTCTCTGTAAATAACAAAGATTTTTATTATTATATACAATATTTACAATTAGATACATGATCTAGAATATTAATCCTACCTGTAAATAACAAAGAAACAACATTCAAAGTTATTATTCACTAGGATTGTTCTCACATTACTGTACAATATTTAATCTCATTGACATGTGTCAATTTAATGACATGACGTATATTAAGACATCTTATTTACCGACTTAATTACGCGCGCAATTGAATTAGACTGAAGATATTCCTTACATCTCCCCCCCTTAAGATAAAAAATTTTTGTTTACAAAATTTTTGGTATAAAATACAGTACAATACAAAATTATATAAAATAGCGCTAAGTACATTCTGTGGTGTTCATCGCCGAAGTAGTAGGAGTTAGTTTTGAAATATGAAATAAATTTGATTCTGATTTTTTATATCCTACGTCAACCTCATACATTGAGTTTGATATTTTCTTCATAATTGTGTACGGTCCGATTCTTAATTCATCAAGTTTCTTTCGATTCATTCTATTACCATTCTCAATATATACTGAATCTCAAACATCAAAATTATATGTTTTCCTATTTTTGTCATACAGTTTCTTATTGTATTCATGACATTTTATACTGTTCTGGAATGCAGTTATTCTATCGTTTTCTAGTTGATTAATGTTTTTCTTTTTCAATTCATTCGGTAATATTGATGTATCTTCGCCATTTAATAAGTATTTTGGGCTAAATCTTGTCACCATGTGCTCAGTTTCATTATACTGATTTATGCAGTTGTGAGCTACAGTTGTCCATGCATGTTTATTTTTTTGCTCATTCATTGCACATCTTATTTTATTCACTAAGGTTTGGTTGAGTCTTTCGTTTAAACCATTCGAAAATGGTGTATTAACTCCTGTAAAGATCATTGTGATTTCTTTTTCTTTCAAAAAATTTTTCAAGTCTTTAGAGTTTATACCTGGGTATTGATCTGTTAATAGTATCTGAATATCGTGATCTTTTAGTACATTTTCTGTTAGTTTAACGAAATCATTTGCATTTTGTGTTTTCGATGTTAATATGTAAGCATATCTTGAAAAGTGGTCTACCAGGAGATGTAAATATTTTTTCGTGGATCTTGAGCCACCAAATTCACCTATTGTATCTATGGAAACTATTTCGAATGGTTTTGTTGCGGAACCAAGATGTGACATTAAGCCAATTTTATCTTGTCCTCTTGATTTATTTTTTTTACATATTTGGCAATGTCTACAAACTTTTTTTGTTTTCTGATATCTTTTCTGCTGTATAATACGTCAGTATTTTATTTTTCATTTGATTAATTCCAATATGACCGAATTTCTTATGAGTGTCTTCTATCAGTTTTTTGCTAAATTCTTCCGATAGTAAGATTTTCTCTTTATTTCTTGCTTTTTTATAGTACAAGTTATTTTTAATGTCTAATCTCAGTCCATTTTTATCAATTTTTATATCTTTATTCTTCTTCTGGTCTTCTAAAATATCCTCTAGTTTTATTAGATTCACTACTTTTAATTTGTCTTCCTCTTCTTCTTTAGCCTCTAGCACCGGATTTCTGCTTAAGCAATCTGCTTCTAAGTTATCCTTGCCCGGGCGATACACTACTTCAAAGTCAAACTGCGACAAGTAATAAGTAAGATCCCCTAGTTCTTCGTCAGTTCTAGCTTTTATAATCAATTTTTCTAGAGGTTTGTGATCTGAAAATACTGTGAAATGTTTGCCTATAAGCCAATGTTGCCAATACTTTACCGATTCTTTTATTGCTATACATTCTAAATATAATGCTTTTTTTCTTTTCTGTGATTCGCATAATTTCCTAGAAAAATATGCTACTGGTTTTTCAGTTTTAATATTTTCGTTCAATTGTGGTTGTTTTAAAACAGCACCTATGCCTTGCAAGCTTGCATCTGTATATATATGAATCGGTAAATTTGGATCAAAAACAGCTAAAACTGGTTGTGTGCAAAGAAAATTTTTCATATATTCAAATACTTTTTGACATTTTTCTGACCAAATGAATTCCTGTCCTTTTCTTAGTAAATTATGCAGTGGGTCTAAAGTTATTGAACTTTTTGGTATGTATTCGTTATAAAAATTAATTTTACCCAAAAATTGTCGAACATTTTTTCTATTTTTTGGTACAGGAAAATTTCTTATCGATATTAAATTATCTTTCATTGGGGAGATTGAATTATGTTTTATTATGTGGCCTAAATATTGTACTGAGTCAATTGCAAATGTGCATTTTGAGAGTTTTAATCGAAATCCTTCTTTCACGATTGCTTCTAATAACTGTGTCAAATGATCTGTGTTCTCTAAAGGATTTTGAAAATATTAAGATATCGTCTATATAGTTAACTGTGAAACCTGATAATTTGTGTTTTCTTATTATATTACTAAGGATTCTTTGAAAAATAGCCGGTGATGTTTTTAATCCGAATGGTAGGCAAGTCCATTGGAAGTGACCTTCTTGGGTGACAAATCCTGTTTTTCTTCTATCTTCAATCCGTAAAGGAATGGACCAAAAAGCAGAATTAATGTCCAGCTTTGAAAAAAATTTGCAGTCTCTTGTTTTTATTACTAAGTCTTCTATCAATGGAAACGGTTGTGATTGAGGTACTATTATTTTGTTCAAATCCCTAAAATCTATGCATAATCTTGATCTTCTATTGTCATCTTTTTTGAATGCTAAAGTTACAGGGGCAGCAAAAGGGCTGTATGATTCTTCTATCAAATTTCTTTCAAGTAATTGAGATACTTGTTCTTCTATTTCTTTCTTGTCATCAATCGTACATCTATAGGGCCTTTTACTACAATATTTATCTACTATAAGATCTATTCTCGCTTCGTAGTCTTTTACGGTACCTATATCGTACTTATCTTTAGCAAAAATATTTTTATATTTATTTACTAAATCTGTTATAATTTTTTCTTCATTATTCTTTAAATGATTTGTTAAAATATTAAAAGTGTCTATCTCTACATGTTCATTAAAGTTAACTTGATACTCATTTATTAATTTGTTAGATTCGGAATCTTTTTGTTCTATCTCTAATCTCTCATTTTGTATCAAGTTGAATTTTTCTATACAATCTAGTCCTATGAGGAAATTATACTTGAAATTTTCATTATTAATTATGAACACATTTACATATTTTTCTATATTTAATATTTTTATTTTTAATTTTACCATGCCATCTCTTTTATAAATACCATTAATCGTTCTCAAATTAGTTTTCTTAATATAATCATTCTTCGTTTTTACATTGATTAGACTGGCATTTATTAATGATATATTGGAGCCTGGATCATAAATCGCAGGTATTTCCAAAATATCATTTAACCTAATTTTGAGTTCAATCAATAGTGGCACTATTAGTTTTTTGGATCATCGGTACTTAAATCTACATCTAAAGTTAAGTTATTTACTTGTCTCAATTTGTAATTTTTCTTTTCTGGATCTTTAAACCAGCATTCTGTTTCGGGGTGAAATCTTGTTCCTTTGTTATTATCTTTGCATATTTTGCAAGGTGTTTTTTCTGTTTTTATCTTGAAGTTCGGTTTATTCTTTTTCACTTTAAAATTTTTCTTAATGGTTAAACTTTCTAATTTATTCAATTCATTATGTAAATCTTCAGATTTTTCTAAGTTTTCTCTATCAATTCTGTCTAATATGTAGTTGGGTGAACCCATGGCGATAAGATCCACAAGCATATCACTATCCATAGTCTTCCTTACTTGTAATAAGAGTTTTTCTTTTCTTAGAGAATATTCTAGTAATGAACCTGTTTGGTATTTAAATGCTATAGCATATTTTATTGGAGACCAACCTTTACTTGCAAATGTATTACAAAAATTGTCTCTCCATTCTTTCCAATCTGCTTTGATTGTAAGCTTATAAAGTGTACAACTATACCAATCTACAGCACTTTTGTCCATGAATGACTTTAAAATTTCAATTTTTTTCTCATCTTTTATTAATTCAAAGCGTTCACATTCTTTTTCAAAATCATTAATCCATTGATCCGCGTTTGAATTTTTACCATCAAATTTTTCGATAACAAATTCTTTAGCTAAATTCCCAATATTAATTTTTTCAGATTTTTCTTCATTTTTTTCTAATAGTTTTTCTAATAATTGTATCAATGGTTGTTCTGAGGTACTAGCCGTTACGTCACTATCTTCTTGTTTTTCAATTAACTCTTCCAAATACTCATCCTCAAATACCACATTCCCTTCTGTATCATAATAAGTTTCTTTCAATTCTTTATGTAAACTTACCCACACTTTTCTCACTTGATTTCTCAGTTTTAATGCTTTCTTTACCTTAGTGAATGCAGGAGTTTTCATAAGCTCTTCATGGTTTTGTACACCATAGTGGTCAAATGGAATTCTATATGTATGACCATCTTCTGTGGTAATTCTAGTGACACACAACACATTGGATTTTTTATCTGCTGCTTCTAGTAATTTGAAGTGGAACTGTAGCTTTTCCATCGTGGTATACAACGAGAATGTTGTTTTATAATGTTGATTATTTTGATTTCTGAGGTTGGAATAATGTACGAACTGTTTCTCTGTAAATAACAAAGATTTTTATTATTATATACAATATTTACAATTAGATACATGATCTAGAATATTAATCCTACCTGTAAATAACAAAGAAACAACATTCAAAGTTATTATTCACTAGGATTGTTCTCACATTACTGTACAATATTTAATCTCATTGACATGTGTCAATTTAATGACATGACCTATATTAAGACATCTTATTTACCGACTTAATTACGCGCGCAATTGAATTAGACTGAAGATATTCCTTACATATATATCCAAATGTAGAAATTTTGCCGCAGATGTTTATTTGTACTCCAGTAACGAGCGCATCTGCAGAGAGGTAAGTAGAAAATAGCAGACCCCTTATTCTGTATAATGCCTTGAATATTATTTTATACTAATATAACGTAAACAAATATTAACTTTGTCGACTTGTAGGGATCGCAGAATTTTTTTGAGCAAGTGAATTTCCACCAGTTACTCTAACTTATTAACACCTTCATTCTCTATTAGTATTTCATAACTAATATATATTTCATATACTTTAATAGTCTAATTTTGTATTACTGTGTTTTTTGTATAAATGATGTTTATAACTGTTTAACTCAACTGTATTGTTTAAGGTCATTTTCCTGTTTAAAAAGGATCAAGCAGTACCACAGATCAAACATGACACAAACGAAACTCAACTCTCTCGCTTTTCTCAGCATTGAAAATAACATAACCAATATATGGGATTTCACCAGTACAATTCAATCGTTTGCTTGGAGCAAAGCCAGAAAGAAAAAATTTTAAAATTGATTTTGAAACTAAATTTGATTTTCATTAGTGTTTTATTTTTCAACATGTTTTTTTAGTCAGTCGTCTATATCTGCTTACTTAAACAACGAATATTAGCTTTTCATGTATTTTGGAATTTTAATCATTGTGTTATTGTGAGATTAATACAAATTATTTTCTTGCAAAATAGTTAAAAATGTAATCAAAAGGACTAAAAATAAAAATGTGTTAATAGCTTAAATATGCCAAAACAAATTCCTCACTCTCCCAATCTCCTGGAAGGGGGAGTAATTTAGTACTTCGGCCTAGGGCGTAAATAGCTGCTAATCCGGGCCTGTGGACAGCTACTACCTCTGCTAGTCATGTATCCCTATAAGCTAGTTCCAAAGGCCATAATTGATAAGTGCCTAAGACTTGGGGATTAGGAAAGTCTGACAGTGGTTGGATGACTGAGCAGACGTTCTTTAAATACATTGAAAACGAATTTTTTCCTTGGCTAAAGACAAATAATTTAGAGATGCCAATTATATTATTTGTAGATGGTCATCGATCGCATCTTGCAATGCAATTAAGCAAGTTTTGCTCAAAGAATAAAATTATCCTTATTAGTTTGCATCCAAACTCAACCCATATACTCCGGACGTTTGATGTGGCAGTTTTTCATCCCCTTAAAATGAAATGGAAGAAGATCTTCGCACAGTGGCGAATGTAAAACAATGGTTTAAACTCTCAAAAGAGTCATACGCACCATTTTGGATAGAGTGCTTAATCAAATTAAAGATCGTTTTCCGTCCCTTATACAGAATGGTTTCAAGACTTGTGGACTTGCTCCATTCAACCCTAATAATGTCAAATTTGAAAAGATTTTCAAAACTTCTACTGCTAAAATAATGATGAAACTATTTCCAAATACTTTTTCACTTTCTTCGAAAAGCATCACAAAGATAAAATGATGGATGGCATTCAATTCTTCAGAGGAGACTTGGAAAGGAGACGCCAAAGATACTATTTTACTTTTGGCAATATTTAAAGAAGTACAAAACACAGGATGATAAGGAGGAGAAGAGTTTAACAATATTTCATATTGCTATACGAGACAACCTGTATATTATGTCTAAAATAAATATTCAAATCCATTCTGTTCAATATTTTAAAAAAATCAAAACTTTCCTACAGCAACAAACCTACAAAATACTAATGTGCTTTTTATATTCAATAAAATAATTCTTGAAGTAACTCTTTCATGTTGAGTATAAAAAGAAAAAATTATTTCTCTTCTCTGGTAACTTCTAACGTGAACAGTTCATATTTGATTTTTGCATTTCATCTTCCAGAATTTTGGAAAACATATAAATTTGAGTATAGTCTATAGCTATTGCCTACATTTTTTACACTGAATGATTTACCCGGTTTAGTCAGCTAATTAAATTTATAAATTCAGTGAAGTAAATTCGTAAGTATTGGATTTATTAATTACTATTTCTGCGGTTCACTTTGATTTTTCTCACGATTTTTGAATAAATTATTGGAGCGATTGGAAACCAAATACTTTCATTGATTATTTTGTGGTTTGTAGTTTCGAAAAAAAAATATTGTTTGTAGAATGAATTAGTGAACTGTGAATTGATTCATTGAATTTGGTAGAGGACCTGCATGATTTTTGATTTATTTCAAGTTTAAAAATTATTTTAATTTAATGAAAGAGTAGGGTTAATCATTTTGTATAAAATTATGGGTTCTCTTTTCTTTACCTACTTATTTCAGACTGCATCCAAATTTCGTTTCAATTTTTATTAATTTAATTTAAATCTTGATACAATATGTAATAAAATTTACACTTAGGAAAACGATATTAACAGAATTTATTTAGTGTTACAGTTATTTTTGCACTTCCTTATTAGAAAACAAATCGCCCTCAATAACAAATTTTAACACATGTAATGAACTAGAAAATGATCAATCCAATCCAGAAATGGAGTCAATAAACGATATTAATAATCCTACAATTCCAGAAAATCAAGAAGAAGAAGAAACTGAATTACATAGCACCTGCATCTAATTTTGAAACATCACCAGAACCGAATAAAGAATACTTTCCAAATGTCCCTACCCCATTCAAGAAAGTACCATTCTGGAATAATCTACCTGATGAAAAGAAAAAGGCAACTAAAAATCCCAGCAGTTGTTGAGTCATAGAATTGGCAGGAATATGAAAGAAAAGGGGAAACAGGCACAATTAGAAAAAGTGAAATAAAAAGGTATTTCAAGAACAAAATGAAAGAATGGTTGTTTGAGAGGGTTGATGTTAATATTTTTTTGTGGTACAAATTAATACAAATTCAGTTTTTCAATTTCCTGTTTTAATTTGGGTTTTCCAGGTTAACATGAAGCTAGCAGCACATGTTTTGTTTCTTAAATGGGTAAAGGTACAAAATTACGTTTTGTGGTACAAATTAGTACTAACAATCGGCATAGGTTTGATATAATTCTGCCAGCTTCACAGAGGTAATCAGTCGGCCAATGTTGTCATTCATTCATGATACACAAAATTATAACTATCTCTCTGAGATGGATAGGACTTATTTAGTGACAATAAACTTAATGAATTTGATCAAGGTTATAATTAAAAATGTTCTACTGAATTGTGAAAGAAAAACCATACATGAGATATCTGTTTCGTAGAAATACTATCATTTAGTTATAATTACCTTGTCTAACCACTGTGATTCTGTTGATTTAATTTTCTTAATGTCGTGTTTGTTCTGTATTAATGGGTATTTAAAATTCGACTTTTGCATAAACAGAGATATTTTAGGTAGACATGTCTTAAATGTATCAAATAAGGTATAATTGCCCATGTTCACCCATTTCTGGTTTAAATGGGCTCAAAACTTATTTTATTTAGCTTATTTCTAGCTCTTTTGGGCCTATAATTGTTATTGTATTGTTTAAATGAATAAATTTTTATTTCATTTATAATGCTCTATACCTACTCGCAACTGGACACTATTGATTAAATAATTCCATGCCATGATCATTTACTATTATACTAAAAAATCTGGAGAACTATATCCCGACCCATTATCATTGTGTTAAATCCAGTGTTAAATAAGATTGTGCCAGTAAATTGGCAGAATTTGTAAAGTTCTGTGAAATTATATATCTATTCAAGTATAATAAATTTTATGTGTCAGAAATTCTACAAATACTCAATAAAACTTTTTTTGTAAAGGTGAATATCTATTTGACAAGTATTTTATAATATTAGCACTACACAATATTGAAACCGAACCTCAGTTACAGTTACGTTTGATCATATTGATTTTGTGTCTTGATGGAAAGTTTCATTGTGTTAATTTTATATTTTAATAATAAAAATTTCAACTTACAAATATGTAAATGCTTCTGCATTGAAGTTCTCTGCATTTTCAATATCAGCAGTGGTTTTGTTTACAAACTTAGAATTATTCATATCCCTCTAAGGAAACTATCCCGCTTTTTAATAGAAAAGTTTTATCTCTGCGAGAATGAAATATCCAGGTTAGATTTTCCATGATTAGTATGTACCAGAACTAAAAACATCAGAATTAGTAAAAAATGCAGAGCAACATTTAATATGATAATATTCAAACATTTTAATAACCAATAAACCATTCCAAAGTGATTAAAAAGAATCAAATGAAATTTGAAATACAGATATTGTGAGTATCAGGACACTGGAAACATACATAATTTTTGAAGACATTGTTAATTGTAATAAGTCATATCTTTTTATAACAGAGGTCAACATGGTTTTGTTCTTGAAAAATGAAGGGCCATTTCCTCAAAAAATATTTTTATAACATATTCAAGTTAAGTAGAGGTGGTTTTTTTCTTAGACAGTGAAGGGCAAGGAAGTTCCTAAAAAAAATAGGGGTTTTGGCTACTATTTAAGTTATGTAGAGGAGATAAAAAATTGGGAATTTACTCTTTAGTCACATCATTCAGTACTACTTTTACTCTTTAACCCATTTATGCCCAACGGGTCGAAAACGACCCAGTCCCTAAACTAAGCAATTAGCTATACAAGACGATAAAATATTCTGTGTGACATGGAGAGAAAATTATACTAGTAAGTTCTTTGTTTGAGTACTCATTGTATTGTTTTTCAAATCATTTATTGCACTGGTTTCAAGTTGTACGAATAATATTTGTTTTGGGGTTAGGCCTGTTCGTTTCAATAATAAGTGCATAAAAAATAGCTTGGGTCGTTATCGACCCATTGGGCAGACATGTGATATATATTTTCCAATTTAGGAAGAAACCACTAACGACGGCTGAGTTATTGGACAAAATTGAAAAACTCTCCGAAGGTGATCCTGTTCCAGATGATAATGGATTTGAAAGTAATGAAGACTCAGGGGATGAAGACTGTGATGACCCTAACAAACTAAATTCGATGCAGCTTTAAGTGCAAGTGAAAACCAATATAGAGAAAGACAGTAGTAACAATGAAGACAGCAATGTAACAGAGCCTCAAGGAAGGCAGAAAAAGGTGCAAAAAACGATAATGGGTCAGAGGCGACTTTAATGGAAGTAAAACAAAACAACCAACCTGTGTTGATATTAGGCGATGAATGTCAGCATCTGGAATTTATGGAGCTGTTCTTGAATCTGGAAATATTGGAGCTACTCGTAAAACAGCGTACTTTATGCAGGCAGCAAAAATTGTAGATTGGAAATCGGCAACGACGAGATGTTTGTTTTTATTGCAGTTCTATATAGAAGTGGTTATGTTCCCGTTTCCAGGCGTCGCATGTTTTGGTATATAATTCTATCAGTAGAAATCGATTTGAAGAGATTTTTAGATTTCTTCATGCAGCTGATAACAACTTAGCATAGAATGATAAAATGGCCAAGTTACGCCCTTTGATCGAAAAAATGAACCAAAATTTTGTTAAATATACCCCCGTTAGTGCTTGTATGTCTATTGACGAATCCATGATCCCATATTTTGGCCGAAACGGGTGTAAATAGTTTATCAGGGAAAAGTGAATCCGTTTCGGCTACAAAGCATGGGTTTTGGCAACTCCATCAGATTACTGCGTCAATTTTGACGTATACCAAGGACGAAAGACTCAACCGACCAACGAAAATCTTTGACTTGGGGAATCTGTGGTAATAAATTCAGCCAAATTGCTGCTTACTAATTTTCCTGAATTGCAGATTATTTTTTGACAATTTCTTTTCAAGCGCCTCTCTCATCAACAAGTTGGAAGATATGGGTGTTGGCGCAACGGGTACAGTGCGAGAAAAACGTACCGATAAATCTCCACTCCAAATTTCTTCACAAATGAAAAAAAGAGAAAAGGGTGTATTTGACAATGCAATTGACAAATATAACATTGTTTGTGTACGTTGGAAGGACAACAGTATTGTCACAATGTTGTCGAATGAATATGGCGTAGGACCGATTTGTCAAGCTGTTAGATATTCTGCAGAAGAGAAAAAAGGTTGAAATACCCCAGCCAAACGTCATACATTGTTACAACAAGTTTATGGGTGTTGACCAAATGGACAACAATGTGGCAAACTATCGCATAGGATTTCGAGGCAAGAATTGGTATATGCCCATTTTATTTTGGATGTTTGTTGTTTCCATGAATAATGCATGGATACTGGCTCGGAAGTTTGGAAAAAAAATTGATAATCTCAAATTTCGACGATTAATTGTATTATCTATATTACAAAAATATGGAAAATCTCCTTTATCCACTGGCCCAAAGCCTATTCTTATTAGTCCAGCACCCGTAGATATGGGCTACATCTTATTTTGAGTGGTCAAACACGACAAAGATGTGCTCAGTGTAAAAACAAAACCACTAAAGCTTGTGACCAGTGTGAAGTTGCTGTACATGATAAATGTTTCATAGATTTCCATAGGAAATAAGTGGTCAGATGATATTTCATTTGTTTGTTTTAATTTGTAAATTTCCGATTTTATAAATATGCAAAACACAATTTTTTTGGAGTTTTTATGTTTCCTGTGTACATTCCCATAGTATACCTATGTGCCCAGATAGATCAAAAACGACCCACATCAAATCACCAAATCCCCTAACTAAAATTAGTTTTTCGATATTTATTTCTTCCTATCAATGCCATTTAATCCAAAATATGTGAGAATTATAGAGATTTGAAGAAAAAAATAGTTCTGGGCATAAGTGGGTTGTGTGTGTCTAACAGACACAGAGATCAATTACAAGTTTCCTTCTTCTATTGTGTTTTAGCACAAAAGCAGTGCACATTGAATTCGTTACAGACTTGTCCAAGGAAACATTATTATTGGCACTTACTGTTTCATATCTCGCAGAGGAAAATCCAAACAAATTTTCTCAGACAACGGAAAAAAATTTATTTCTACAAGTGCCGACCTAAAAGATATGAAACTTTTTATCTCCATATTCTCCTCATTTTGGGTGCATATGGGAAGCGGGAGTAAAATTAGTAAAACATCATCTTCGCGCGTTTTGGGCAACGCCCACTTAATGTATGAAGAATTCTACTCGGTATTGACTCAGATAGTGGCAATACTAAATTCTCGTCCTCTCATCCCCTTATCTTCAGATCCAAGTGATTTTTCTACCCTTACACTCGCCCACCTTATCATTGGTAGACCACTTACTACAACAGCCAAAAATAATTTCACCAGTGTGCCTATGAATAGACTTACACGCTACCAGGTAACACAAAAACTAATTCAGCATCTATGGGAAAGAGGAACAAAGATTATATTTCAGAACTTCAGCACAAAACAAAATGGACTTCCATTGATGGCGAAATTGTTAAAAATAGTTTGGTATTAATTAAAGACGACAATTTGCCATCAAAGAAATGGAAACTTGGACGCATCATAGAGCTATAAAGAGGTATAAAATCCAGACAGTGAACGGGGTTATTAAGCGTTCATTTTCAAAGGTGTGCCCTCTACCAACACATGAGACTGTCCAAGAGTTTTGTGAAAAATTACTGTCTGCATTGCTCGGTTTACAACAAACATTTATTATACTTATTAGTTAAGGTGTATCTTAGTTTTACTAATATGTTTTGATTGAATTTAGTACAATAGCTTAGTATGATTTAGGTGTCTTATCGTATTATAACACTGTTTTTTTTATTTTACATCAGCGCATCTTTAACTTTATATTTACACCTGTATTAAATTTAACTTCATGAAACTTTCCTTTGGCACAATCTTACCAAGGCCGGAGGCATGTTTACGCCCTTCACGTCTTTAAAATATTGAAATTGACACTAAAATTTAATTGTATTTTGATGCTCTATTTACCAAGAAAACCAAGGAAAGTAGCGTCATTAATGTTAATTTTATATTTAAATAATAAAAATTAGAACTTACAAATACATAGATGTTTCCGCATTGAAGTTCGCTGCATTTTCAATATCAGTGTTGGTTTTGTATACAAACTTGGAATTATTCATATCCCTCTAAGATAACTATCCCGCTTTATAATAGAAAAGTTTGCTCTCTGGGAGAATAAAATATCCAGGTTATATTTTCCGGTATAATCACATGATTAGTATGTACCAGAACTAAAAACATCAGAATTAGAAAAAAATATTCAAACATTTTAATAAGTCAAAAACCATTTCAAAGTGATTAATAATAATGAAATGAAATTTGAAAAATAGATATTGTGAGTACCAGGAAACAGGAAACATACATATACTTTTTGAGCACATTGTTAACTGTAATAAGTCATATCTTTTCATAACAGAGGTCAACATGGTTTTGTTCTTGGAAAGTGAAGGGCCATTTTCTCACAAAATATGTTGATAATATATTCAAGTTAAGTAGAGGTGGTTTTTTTCTTGGACAGTGAAGAGTAATTTCCCAAAAAAAATAGGGTTTTTGGCTACTACTTAAGTTATGTAGAGGAGGTAAAAAATTGGGAATTTACTCTTTAGTCACATCATTCAGTACTACTTTTACTCTTTAATCTAACAGACACAGAGTTCAATTACAAGTTTCCTTCTTCAATTGATTTCACGATCACTTGTGTTTCTAGGCAGAAAGTTATTTATAAATTGGCTTCCAGCTTTTCAAGAACACATATGACCCATTGTTTAACAGACCTGTATAATTTGTACATCAATAACATTATTACTTTTTCACTTTGTATATCCTATTTAATATAGATGTTCAAATAGAAGCCATTCTAATATCATCATTATAACATTCACCTTAGACTGATGCTTGAAAAATAAAACCTGATAGTAAAGAGTATATTTAGAAAAATAATTTTACTTTGGAATAAAAAGTTAGAAGATGAATATTTCAATGTATTGGTATATTTCTTTTGTTGTCGAATATAAAATGTTGTCCTCTAATGAACGAAAAAGTTGAAAGAATAATTTTGTTTTTAGTGTTGTCTAATCTACTGTTATTTAGCGATGACCATCAAATTGTAATTTTGTGGACAATAAAACATACTTTCTACCCAACTCCACCTTTCTCATTTAATAATTCGGTTTAAATATTACCATAGTAATGTAAATTTTGACTTTTCAATATTTCTGACTTTTCAATATTTATGACTTTTAAATATTGGGCATTTCCATATTCTGTTAATTTTGTGTGAAGATAAAATGTCGGTGATATCACTAGCAACTTACATATATAAAACTTATGGACCTGCCAATTCCAAATTCCTATATGGTGGAGGAGAACCTCATCTTCACAAGAAAGAATATACTACAATTGAAGAATTTTCGAAAACAACCTCTGACCCTCACAATTATCTCAAAAAATATACAGGTAATTCCAATTACATTACTAAAGTTGTACAAAAATAGCATCAAATACTATTTTTTTGAGAAATAGAAATCCCAGAGAAAATTTAGTGAATGTTTATTTAGTTTAAATTTTAACTTGATACTTAATTGATTTTTTGAAAAAACTTTTCACAATATTTTGACAATGTTCATACTTTTTTACAACTTTACTATGTAGATGGTTATCTACTTTTACAGAAAGCATAAAATTAATTCAGTACTTCATCGATCTCTTCACATTAAACACATAATAGATAATCAGACTTAAGTATGTCAAATATACAGAATAAACTTGTTCAATTAAAATTGTTAATTTTCAAGTGTATCATTAATGAGTGTCTATTATGTGTTTCATTTACCATAGAAATAGGAAAGAATAAAAATATAAATTGTCCAGATATGAATATCATTACCTATGGTAGATAGTTACTAAATGATATACAAAACCAACATAGTTTATAATTTAAATTTACAAAGAGCCTTTTATAAATTTTTCTATGAAAGCCCTTTATTCGTTTCCTTATATAAAGGTTTTTCAAATTTCCTTTGTTAACTTCTTATCAAGATTTCGTTTCTATCATTTGTTTGGTCTAATGGTAGTTACTGTACTTTGAACTAGACAATTTTTTTGGTATACCTATGGCAATATTGATTTAATTTAATTTTTAATGTATCTTATATAACTTAACTCTAGATAATGTGTAAATGTATACACTATAAATTATCTTACAGAGTCCTATTTTTATGGCCAACAAAGGATTTCCCATAGGTTTTACATTAATATATTCTCCTTTACATCTATCTCTAGTTGCTCGAATTAGCAGGATATGTACTGGTGTGATTTTTATTTCCCTGAAAAATAATTTGCTGGGTATTTGTAGTTTTTCTTGTTATAATCTTATAACGATTGCCTTCATGTTTTCAATGGGAGGGCGGAGTCTTTATAATAATTTATAAATTTTCCCCATCCCATTTATCAGATCACTTTTCTATGATGTATGGGTAAATATTTTTGAGAAGTATTAGGATTATTAGTCATTATGAGTCTTTAGAGATTCAATTATGATACATTTTAGGTAAACCTTGCTATGGAGTTAGATCAATGACCAAAAATGATCCAATACCTGTTAGACAGAATATCCAGAAAATGAGACCAACAAAAACAGAGGGTCAAAAAGAAGAAAATCCTCCAAAGCCTACTAAAAATTATATATTAGAGAACATAAACATAATTTCCCAAATGAAACCAAAAGCAACTGCAGTAGCCAGAAATCGATATAGTAAGTATATTGGAGGAGAGCCTTCGCTACTTATATAAAACTCCTGTCATCCATTCTTCTAACTAACAAAAGATGTATAAAGATATAAACACCAGGAAAATTACATTTGTCATTTGGGTCCCACACAAATATTTTGTAAGGAATAAAATAATTCAAAAAACATACTTTTCAAATTTTCTAAGCAAGTATTTTTTTTCTATTTATAAATATGTATTTGGAAACAATTCATATCTATACTGAATTGTCTTTTTTTCATTAGCATCATTTTAGCTTTTGGATATTTTCCATGGTAAAAAAGATTATGATTCTCACAAGGTTGAAAATTAAATAATTCATAATTTCATAATAAACGTTCCCTACTCGTAAAATTATACTAGGTATATCAGAGCATTTTGAGAACTGCAGTCATTGTTATAATTGTTTTTTGTGGCTTCAATATTTCAGGCATTCAGGCTTCAAAAACTATGTAGGTATTCTTTTCGACCTGGTTGAGTGTACTTCAACAATAAGTAATGACAAATGGTTGCAATGAGATGTTTAAAGCAATATACTTCGTTGTAAAATATTAAAACTAGGAAACCCTCTCATTAAAAAGACATACAATAACATGAATAATATTGTCCCTCAAACACTGCCATTCTCTAAGATTTTTAGGAATACCAGTTGGTTCCATCAGTTTCTAGATTTCTATTTTCAACTTAATTAGAAGAATGAACATAGTTTCTTATCTGATTGTATATATAACTGTAAAAATTACAATACATACCTTATTAAAATCCTTTTGAATTGTTGAACTGTATCACTTAATCATGTCTGCTTGGTTGGACAATTTCTGATGAAAAAACCAGGATGACATTATAAATTCACTTTAATAACACAATAATTGCACTATTAACATCAAAAACTTTCTTTTCAAACTGAAAAAATTATAAGAAGTCAAAGGATGCTTGATAAAAACTTAGATTAGAAAAATGTTTATTGAACGATTAACACATGAACAGAATGCGTACTTTACGTTAACACTTCAAATGTTTTATTAGAAGGGAGTGGGAGAGAGAAAGATGTTAGTTCTGTCAGCAATTGAAGATAACTTTCTATGGTCTACATTTTCAGGGGAAGTCCCGGTATCTAGCGCACAGTGAATGTACCGAAATATTTTTTCATTAGATTTATTGGTCATGCTCAGGTTTGTCTTATAACCGAGGAGATATATTGTATTATATGATTATTAATCCTATTTCTGACTACGAATATTATCTGTTGACATTTATATTTTACCTAACAAAGAAGAAATAATTAGCCATACATTTTAATAGACTAGATGCAAAGCATCAATGTAAGTACGTACAGTGCCGTATCAAACATAAACTTTAAAATACCGGAATTTTTTTTAAATAAAATATTTAAGCCAAAAGCTTTCATTACACTGCACATTAATTAGTACGATTCGAAACATATAACGCATGTTCAATAAAAATAAATTTTCGAAAAACAAAACTTATAAATAAATGCAAAGGTAAAGACATAAAATATTAATTCAAGTCTGAGAAAACAAATAAAAGAGAGAAAAATGCTAAAAAATCAATTCAAAACCTAGGTCAACTCGCAAACAAATCCAATAGTATATTTCACACCAATATGTGTTGAAGATGAAGACTGTTATTGACCGAGCTACCGAGCACTATAGAGAAATACACATTAAGAAAGAGAGAGAGAGAGAAATTGTTGTTTTCAAGAATGGTGCCCTGGTGTAGGATTAGTTTCCTCTTCAGGGCTGAGTTGGAGGTGTGTTGGATGATTTAGTGCGCGTTGACCGAGAAATTGAATTGGGGGTTGAAAAGGTGTCTAGTAAATTTTTTTTAAAAAAGTGACTAGTAAAATTTGTTCGTTCCCGTATAAATAGCTGGCATCGCGTCGATCTCAGCGCACCCCTTGCGGTTGTCGGATCTAATTCTTACAGGCGGGATATTTAAATTTGGTAGTTTGGATTATGGGTCGATAAATTTTACAGTTTATCTTAAAATTGTTTATTATATAATTATTTCATTCCAAAAAATAAAATTATAATTAATTTTTTGTAATGAAATAATTATAATAAACAATTGTGAGACAAATAATTTTGGTAATAAATAATAAAATGGCATACATTTAAATTTTTTATTAACCGGCACATAATATAAAAACAAATTAATAAAATATTTAGATAAATAAGAAAACTGCAAACATTTAATTTTTTTATTAACCTGAAAAAATTTATTTATCACAAAACTACATATTTTTACTAAAATTACATTACATTATATTCAAGAGAGTAAACTCAATAGAATTCAGATCAAAATGCTGAAGTTATTTTAAAATTATTGACAACAAATATTTTAACAAAAAGGAGTTAAAAACTAAATTCCCCATTTCCATGAAGACATGAACAGGTCTGAAACAAAAAAGAGATTAAACGCAGTACATTAAGTTCCGAAAAAATATTTTTGTTTGTTAGTCCTTTTCACCATCATCATATTTTTTAATTAATAAGGGGACACAAACTTTCAGGAGTTGAGAAAATACGTATGATTTATGTTCTCGACAGGTGAACCAATCAAAATGTACACGACCTTTTGCAAAGTGTTCAGTTTTTTCAGTAATATTTTTTACATGACCTAAAAGAGGTAAAATATGATAACAAAGTCATGCAGTATTGAAATAAATTTAACTTCTCTTTGTACATAAATCAGATGTGTTTTCTTTAAAGGAAGTGAACCTATGGTGAATGTCTAAAATATCTGTCAGCAAATTAGCCTTACATTCTTCGCAATTAAAAGTTGTAATTTTTTTTTACAAGTAAACCAAAGACATAGCTTATTGTTTGAGTGTCAAAATTTAAATCATTTAGTTATTAATAGTAGTAGTTAATAGTGAATGGTTTTGCTTTATTATAAAAATTTAAAAAATAATACAATAAACTGCAGTCATCTTCATAATTTGTGTTGTAGTTCTTGACTATCATTATTGTTACAAAAAAATAAGCTTTCTTTCCACGGATAATAAAGTACTTTGATTAATGTCAGACCGAAGTTTGAAAAATGTTTTGTTCTTTAACTCCAAATTGCCAAGTGGCCAAAAATATTTAATATTAAAATTCTTTGCAATACAACTATGACGAATTATACCTGGTGATGACATTTTAAAGGTTCACATACTTTTATTACAACCAAAATCCTAAATAAATTAAGAAACAAACTAAAAGTTATCCTAAAATACTCACCATTGTTTGTCACACCATAATCATATTTTCAACAATTTTTTTACTTTGACAAACATACGCCATATTCACACCAACCAATGTAAGATTGATTTTGTATATTTTCATTTTTAATGACGTAAAAGTTAATATACTAGGATATTTTATAATATTTATCCACATTAAAGGCGATATGTTGAAATGTATTGAAATTTATGATGTTTTATTTATGTAAAACAGTCTTGTAGTTCGCGACAGTAGACTCCATGCGCGGGTCAGTTGCACAGAAACGTTGTGCGACATACCGCCTATGCATGAAACTGTCACTTATATTATTATTTGTCTATGCCGAGCATTAAGATTATTTCGCGAGGAGCTTTGCCCCAAGCGGAATCAAGTAGTCTGGATGCAGAGTGACATTTCCATTAGTAAATCAATGAGATTGGAGGGGTGGGGGGCGTTATACATGGTTGGAAACCGCCATATTACGGGTTTACGTCAGATCAGCTGATTGTGCTTAGTGTGTAGAATAGTTATAATCTACTTTTGATTATTTTAAAGCCTTTTGTGTTTTTTTTCGTTTATTATAAAGTTTGAATATGCATGTCTTCATGTGCAGTGCGTAATTTTTCTAATCGACAAGGTGTTGATAAAAAGAAATCCTCCGGAATTACATTCCATAGATAAGTGTAAACATGATACAGGACCTTGCTCATTTTTTTTGTAAATAAACCTCACACCAATAATGGCCAGAATAATACTCTTAAGAATAAACGTTTTTGAATGGCACCGGGATGTATATGTTTCCTGGTAACATATAGTTAGTTCCTCCCAGCCAAACCAATGTTTTGAAAATGCAACAGAATAAAGTAATTTAACATAGCCTGAAACAGTTTGTCTCACAAACAATGCAGGTACATTGTTCATTAACATTAAATGTTAATATCATCATCATATCCCCTATTTGAATTATTTATTACATGACAGATTACAATGGAGTTGAAAAATATTTTTAAACATAAATTATTGTTGGCAACAATGCTATTCCTGAAATTATTTCTATAAACATAAACATAAAACAAACAAGACCAGGCTACTCAAGTAACAAAACTGTTTCGTTTAGCGGACAATAAAAATTGTATAGAATAGGATGATATTTTTTGAAAAACCTCATATACGCCTAAAAAATTAATATCTGATGATGGCGGTTGGGTTTTTAGGGCACGCAGATGCAGAACTGTTTATGAAGATTAAGTTTTTTCCACAAGATTAGTAATAAATAATAAAAACGTTTTCAATATGGCTACGACTTAAGTAGTCATACTGTATATGTCAATGCGAATGGTCGATTTTGAAGTGTCAATATTTTGAGGATAGGTATAGAGGACATCATACATGAAACATATAATAGTATCTAGAATTTTCCTTTTAGAATACAAAAATGTTGAACTATATAGGATTTCCCTTTTTAAGGTGTCCTACCAGAAGTGACAGTTAATTTGGAACTATTACCAATTCCAAAAATTCAAATTTGTACCTACCCATTTATAAATACAGAGTATACTACAATATTACAAAATAATTTTCAAACCGGTGCGTTCAAGAAATATAACTTATAACTCAACTGTTGACCAGTGGCGGCTTTAGGATTTGAACTTGGGGGGGGGCGCATCGGCCTCTCCCTCCCACCTATAAAGTTCAAAATTGAAAATACTTGCAAAATGCTTGCAATTTACAAGTTGTCACTTTTTACATACCGGGTGATGCATTGCAGAGTGAAACATAGGAAATCCCATGAAAATTTTGAAGTGGCTAAATATTGGCTCCCTAGTACATTTTATTGAAAAATGTTATAACTTTTTGAAGAGGCCGATATGATAAACTCATGTGCCGAGTTTGAATAAAGTCAAATAAGCAAATACTAAGTTATTCAATTAAATGTAATGACAAAATTACGAAAATGTTCATAGCTCAGGTAATACAGTAAACACCATCTATCCATCTATCCTAAATCTAAGAAGTGCTCTAAAACAACCATCATTGTTTTCCACTAAATTAAAATCACCATCTTTGTTAAATAGGGGTCCAGTATCGCGGTGTCCTCTCAAAGGTATATTTTGGTGACCATGAAATATTATGGTTTTCAAAATAGGCACTAACCTTAGCCTATTTTGTTGTACTTGTTTGGCTCGTTCTTCACTTAGTCTATTCCTAATATCCAACTCGGGCTTCTCGAAAACCCTTAAAAAATTTTGTGCTGAAATATAAACAAAGTATAAATTATCAGACATTAGTAATTTAAAAATATACAGTGCGTCCCAGAAGTATAAAATCATTTAAAATTCAACGGTGTGCTTTTAGAAAAACACTCGGATCCGACGATCTTTATTTTTTAATGTGCTTTTTAAAACTTTTTTGATGGGAAATTCATGTATTCAGGGTGAGCCAAAAATAAGTTACTTATAGTTATGCTGAATCGTATTTTTTTCGATAACTGTTGACTTATAGATATATGACATGGTACATGAAATATACTTAGAATTCGGAAGAAAACTCAAAAATGAAATAAAAAATAGAGGTCTTCACTTAAAAAATGAAGTTGATTGTCTTAACTTATTTTTGAGTCACCCTGTATACATGAATTTACCATCAAAAGAGGCGCTTTAAAAAATAGAAATAGACGGGTCCTAGCGTTTGTCCAAAAAGCACACCGCTGAATTTTAGATGGTTTTAGACATTACTTCTGAGATGCACTGTACTAGCGTTTGTCCAAAAAGCACACCGCTGAATTTTAGATGGTTTTAGACATTACTTCTGAGATGCCAAACAAAGGATATTTTCACTTATAATCTCCCCAGTGCTTGAAAAATTTCCGGACATTAATTCAAGGACGTGGGGGATTCGGTAAGAAAATTTTAAATTTTACACCCAAAATTTATTTTAAAAATCTAGTATGTTTCATTTTGAAAATTACTTCGCCAAAATAAAGTTGGCTAGACATCGATTTTCTATAAAAACTTACTTTCCTCCTATTTTAGTAATACTAAATGAGATGTGTTGCAAAGATAAATATTTGAATCCAAAAACTGAATGCCTTCTTTATTACTAAAGTGAAAGGAACCTGTTGTTTTTTTATTTTATTAAGAATCTTTGATAAACTGCCATAGACATCGCTTTTCTATAAAACCTTACTTTCCTTCTATTTTAGTAATACTAAGTGAATTGTGTTGCAAAGATAAATATTTGAATTCAAAGATTAAATGCCTTCTTTATTACTAAAGTGAAAAGGACATGTTGTTTTTTTATGTTTTATTAAGAACCATTTTGTTTTACTAAAGACCATATGATAGCTGTCAAAAAAAATTTCCACTTATCAATTTTGTTTGCCTAGTTTGGCAGGAGGAAAAAAAATTCTGAAAAATTTGAAGGCTGCCATGGGCAAATGGCGAAATTACAGTATGTAATTGACTTAAATGACAGGCGTAAAATTTTCAATACTATTTACTTTAAGGGTTGATTCTGTATGGTATTTCGCGTTTTCGTGGCGAATAAGGTCGCCTTCCTTTCCCATAAGTTTTGCAAAATTCGTTAGAGGAAATCTAACCAATTTTTGTGGTATTGAACTTTGCGATGCTCCAACTAATTGTTCTTATGAAAAAACAGCACAGTATCTACAAAAGAGGCCTTTCTTTTCTTCCGAAAAAACTAGCCATTCAAATTTTTTAAAATGCGCGTTTGTTGGACGTCTTCGTTCTTCGCGACCTCGTTTGGTATGAATTGAAAAAGGAAATTCATATTGTGGTTCAGGAACCCAATGATTTTTCAATAAATTATATTTAGTGATATCGGGGATGGTATCCATTTTCGCTAAAAATGCGCCGACATCGTATTTCAATTGTTCAGTTTCCATCAAATCCAAATCCGTATTTTGGTTTTGAGTGGAAGTAGAAGCAACTGCAACATCGGTTGGTAAAACATGTGTATTTTCATCTTCTACTCTCTCCTCCGTTCTTGATTTTTTAAAATAATTTAAAATACTATTTGAAACTCTCTTATTCGACATATTGAATTACACACTATTATAATACCACTAAATACACAGATGCATCAGTCTTCAAGTCTTCTAACTAACTAACCAAGTCGAAGTCAGAAATGGATAAAAACGAAGCGCCGAACATCAGCGAAGCCAACAAAGCAAAGACTCCGCTGCCGCTCTTGGAAATCTGGAGTTTGGAGTTCAAAGTAAGAAGCCGCTCGCACTCGCCGCCGCATTAACAGACCAATAGCAATAAGACCTATTAAATAATTTAGGCCGGGTGTTCGGGGTGTTCGATTCAAAATAATTAGGCATATTATTTTTTCATGGCTGAGTCCATTGTAATGTTGTAAGGTAATCAGAACAAAATTGAAAGCCGTTGGGGGGGCGCGCGCCCCCCGCGCCCCTCCCTTAAAGCCGCCACTGCTGTTGACTGTGCGCCCACTGAGCAACGAATAGTTGACGTGTGTCTTCTGAACGATATTGTTTTCTAAAGTATAAATATTGAAAAATTAAAATTATGGCAAGAACCAATCTAGTTCTTGCGTTATTAGATGATGGTAACATAATTGATATTAACAGAGATATTATGCCCATGCAATAGAATATTTGCTGAAACCATTACCACATAATTATAATGTGAGAAAATGTGGTACTCATGAAAAAACAAGAATTATTATGAATAAGGACCACTTGCACCGTAGTTGTTAACTATGGTTTATGATCTAAACCAAGTTTTAAGTAAATGATTATCTTGCACCGTCACTTAAACCGAGTTTAATTGCCTTAACTAGCTGTTAAATTAAATCTCTCAAATTCGAGGGATTATTCAACGTTTAAGGCTAAGATTTGAATCTTAACCCTACATTTTATGTGTGTCTATGCCTACGATGCCTACAAGTGGTATTTTTTTTGTATAAAAATATGGATTATTTGGATTGGAAGTAAAAATTTTCTTAGATGATGATTTTTTAGATACTTTGGAAATTAACGATTTCGGCTTTCATAGGCGTATTTATGAAAGGTTAAATTATTTTGATGACTTGAGTGAATTGAGTTTTTTTAGAAGATTCAGATTAATAAAAGGGACAGCTATGACTTCTGGAAATAATAGATGATCAACTAGAATATCCCCATGATTTGTAAATTTATTATAGAATCATTATTTTTTGGTTAGTGATAAGGAAAAAGAGGAAAAAATAAAAGTACATGATTACGTACTACTTCCTTATTTTTTAGAAACCATATACCGTATCACCAATTAATCAGCTCCTAGTAGCCATCCTAAGATTTTATGCAAGTTCAGGAATTTAGACCCACACAAAAAAAGAATCGCACTTTTTGTGAGATTCTTTTTATTTTTAGTTCCAAGAGAACTTATGTAGTCATTTTTCGGATCCTTAAAAATTTCGAGAGTTTAATTTTTATTATTAATCGCACTGTTTATCTATACTATATAATAAAGAAATATTTAAGAAACCGCCTGGAGTTTAATTTTAGGCCACCTTTGAGAACCTGTCCAGAGAAAAAATAAACAAAAAATATTTGCTTTTTGTTTTGTCAAACCTGTTTCCAGTTTATCCAAACCAGATAATAACAAATTGTTAAGTAACAGTGGATTTAAAAAATAATCAATAATTAAAAAATATATATTAGGTAATTAATTAACACCTTTCGGAATTTAAAATGGTCTTTTTGACTAAACCCTGTCTTCCCATGATTTATGTCATTGCTCGGCATACAATTATAATAAAGTATCGACAGAAGATTTTAGAATCCTAGGATTATTGCACAAACTAAATACTCCCACAAAAAACACTCATTTATTGACCAAACAAGTATAATCTTGATTAAAGAATTATGCAAGTGAAGATAGTCACAGTACCAACTTATAGAAAAATTACCAAAACAGTGGCTTAACTTTAATCTAGTTCAAATACATGACGGTGCAAGTCAAACAGTTAATCTAAGTTTTAATAAGTTAAACCTGGTTTTGTTAACAGAAGTTTTGCACTAGTACGGTGCAAGTGGCCCTAAATAATTCTACCCTATAATTTTATTATGTTGTATTACTTATATATTTATTGCATTAATATAAAAACATCACAATCTGCAACGTGTTGTCCTCAGTGAGCGCACTTGAAAACCGTTCAGAAAAATGGCGTCCGCTCATCAAACGTGTTGAGTTTCGCTCACTGATCAAAGTGTGTTCACGGAACATTCACCCAATGGTTGTGAAATACTTGTGTTTTGTGAACGCACCAAACGTTTGTAATTATCACCATGTTGTGGTTACGGGATGTCATCTAGGTTGAGCGCGAATTTTAAACTAATAGCATTTTTGTTCAAATAATTTTAAATTGCTAGATAATTTCAAGCAGCAAATACGTTAAAGACAATTTTCTGGGCATACGAAATTATGTTACATAAATTTGTCCATTATTGACCTAGGTTAACAATAGAACAAATTTTATTGGCCACTAATAGAGAAATTCAACTTCTCAGTTGGCTAAAACACGCAATAATTGTCAACTTCATAACTAGTAGTAGAAATAACTCATTATGTTACCTATTTCTTGAATCATATTATTATTGAAAAATAAAGCTACAAATAACCGTGACATATTCTGAACAAGAGCTACATACAATAATTGTAAAATTGAGTGCTTAATAATGTATTTACAGGGCTGGTCAAAAGTTCCCTCCCCCCTCGTATCTTTAAAACAGTTTTAGGTACTAACAGTAATGATATTTGGAGTGTGAAAATTAACGGTTGTGAACTTCTCTACTAGCGATAACAAGGTGACGTAATAGTAATAGATGACATCACAGATCCATTGTAGCGAATAATTTCAAATATAACCTTATGGCGAGTGACAGTTTTGTTTGGATTTAGTCTGGTTTTTATGGAAACATTAAGTGAATGCTTACTTAAAATAATTTCACATTTAATTAAGTTTTAAAAACGGATTCTTACATATTTTTCTCCATCTCTTTCATTATAGCGATACAACCTATTATTAAACTCTTTCGTACTTGCTCTGCATTATTCAATTATTAGTTGTTTCAAAACGCCTATTATGTCGGGTGCCGTAGCGTAAACTTTGAATTTCAAATATGCCGATAGAAAGAAATCTAATGTTTTCAGGTCCGTTGACCGAGCTGGTCATCTACAACGATATTCTTCCTCCAAATAACATCGTAGTGCACCATAATAATGAGCAGGAGTGCCGTCTTGTCAAAATGTTATTTTGATGTGGATTATTTTGCAGAATTTCTTAACAATTTAAAAACATCAACTTTCTTGGCAACTAACCAAAGGCGGACTTAACAATCTTCATTAATCAAATATAAAATTAATAATTTCTATTAGTATCTCCCATGTAGCTACTCTAGACAATTTTTTGGTGATAACCAACTAAAATACCTTCTTTTGTAGGTACCACGAAGCCTCTAACAACAAATGAAGACTCAAAGAACGGCAAAGCATCTCCAAAAAATTCTTCTAACTCAGATAAATATATAGTCATTAGAGCGAGAAGAAACAAACGAAAAATTTTGATCAACGTAAGTAATAGTACATTACATTACGAGTGCGGAGAGTGACAATCCCACGAGAGTGAAAAGTCACGCACAAGTAATGTACAATATTTTTCCTACGACCACCCATTTTATTAAACAATATGGAAATATCAGATCGTGTATATTGAGTTGCCAGTCTAATCTTACGTTTTATTTGTGACAGTATATGTTTGGATATTGTTTCTATAAAAAGTGCAAATGAATTTACAATTAGTCAGTTGGAATAGTATCTGGTATGATTGTGATGTGGTGAATGTGCCCTGAAATGCTGACACCAATGCTCCATAAGAATAGGTTCGTGTCACTACCATTGAGCGTGTAGCAGGAACGGAATCAATAAAATGCCTTCATACAAAATCATTGGTTGGTTTATTATGACTAAAACTGGTACTTACATAGAGCTGAATACGTTACACTTACTAACACATAAATATACAAATTATTCGGGTTTAAATTCTACATAACGAGCAACATTAACCTACGTTTACTATTTTTACTACTACATTACTATATTACTGTATATATCATTATATCTGCACAATCAGCTGGTCTACGGCTTATATTCTACAAAGATCAAGGTGCCGTGATTTCAATCAAGCTGAATTCCATGGCTGAACGCTGTGTTTGGATAAACTATTTGGTTTGTATATACTTGTTATCGCGCGTTGTTTACAATATGCTTGCGATAGCTTTCAATTTAAAATATTGATCTTATTATGACCTTCATGTTCCAATTTCTATAATGCCTAAAATTAATTATATTGGGATTCACTACATGATGACTGGAAGGTTATGGTTTCGATTCTCGGCGTCAAATATTTTTTTCTTACCTTTATTTTTTATAAATAATTAGTTTTTAGTCCAGTTTTTATGTAAATAATATCAATGAGGAAGAGCAATTAATAATTAAATCTGGTAATTTATCCCAAAAATCGAGCGTTTTGTATACCTATATATTGATTCTATACAATATTAAAATAAACAATTAACAAATCATTAACAAATAAACGTTAACGTACTTTATTCATTAATATTTTTAACATATAAATCATTCTAATTTCCCTTTAGTGTGATAATTTGCTAGTTATAACAACGCTAGACTATTTTATTTATAATTTGTGTCAAGGTTAAAGTCAAATGTCAAATAAAAATATAACTAAATTCAATAACCAACTGTGCACTAAAAATTACTATAACAGTGTTCAAAGAGCTTCATTGTGACACTGTAAACAATGTTATAATGAAGTCTCCTTTATACGCGAATTATAAAAGCCAGACCTCGTATATGTGCGGGACTGCGGGAATTTAAATAGTTCAGAAAGTATCGAAGTAGAAAATATAATTCTCTTCAAAAGTGGAGGGAGAAACAAATTAGCGAATTACGATATTAGTTGAATGATAACGGAAAAGAAATGATAAGCATAGATAAATGCTTTTAATACGATGATAAGTTTTTCAGCTGAAAGGAATGTGGTATAGTCACTACAATATCAGTGTGGAGAGTTTCCCATCCCATTGAGGTCAAATACCGCTCAATGGCGTGTTTATATCTTTTATACATAATAAAATAAAGTTGGCAAATGACTATATTTACGTAAGCAACTTTTTACAGTACCTCAAACCATTTCGATTGGTTTAAAGATGCAGTAGCATGGGGGTAATCGCAAACGGGTATTACCGGACCTACTGCAAATAGTATCAATGACATATTCATTTTGTAAGTTCCGTCTTCATTATTTTAACCAATTCATTTTTTTACTGGAATCTTTTCAGGAATATTATTATTTTTATTTTCCATAAATTTTATACTTTCGTCCTTTTTCCTGCTGTTGTCAGGTATTTTATTTAATATTCGGGAATTATACGACGCATTATCCATAACAATTACCGAGCTTAGCGGAAGATTAGCCAAAAGCAATTCAACAAACCATTTTTTAAACAATTTTAACTTAGCGCCAAATAGACCCTGCCTAACGTGCTCTGATTGGTTGTGCAACGGTTACTTTTATTGTATCATAATAATTTCCTAAATAATTTTACCGAAATGGTCGACCGCATAAAAACCAATAGAAAATTTACCGATTTATTGCCAAGTCTTCAAAATTATAGTAATATACATAAAGTTGTTTCAAATAATCATTTTTCAGGCGATTTTAGACGCCTTATTGCTAACTAGTAAATTTTTAAGAAATATTCTTTTAAATATTTCCAGACTAGCTTTCTCTAAAACCAAGAAGTTGGAAAAGTGCAATGACCTGGTAACGTACCCATAAATATGAAAACGTTGTTGTCATATTTTATTCTAAATTTTTTTATCTTTGTGAATAATTCGGAAATACTCTAAAATATTCTAGAACTAATAATTTTAACATGTATCCTGTTATTTTTCAAAATTCAGTTATATGTGTAATACTTCGATTTATGAATCAAATAGAAATAGGTTATTTTTATGAAATAAACTTTGTACTTCTATTTCTAACGTTTAAGAACTTTCTTCAAATAATGGCAACGACGAATGGACGAGTAACAAAGTTCGGACCAAATCTATTCAACAGTCACACCAGTGGCGGAACAATGATGTGAAAAGAAACTAAATTAGGATGGAAATAAAAGTATTAGGAACTTTCAAAATCTAAAATATATTAAATATTGTTGAGTCTAAAGTAATTAAAAATTTCTGATTAGATATAATATAAATATAATTATTTAAATATTCATACATATTGTCAAAGAACGACAAACTCTGCAAAAAAGAAAACAATTACTATAAACCTTACAAAAAGACAACAACAATAATTTTAACTAAGGGCGTCCTACACTACATAAATTTGAAACAACCAGAATTATGAATGATGCTGCCGTTAAAAAAATAATAGATGAAATTAACAAAAATAAGGAGGAATTAAAAAATGCAATAAAGGCAAGTGAAATTAGGTTATTGCTGACTATTTAAAACCTCAAAACAAGAATCCACGACTTTGAAAAAGAGAATTTCTCTTTGAAAAAAAAGGTTGAATTTCTCGAGAAAAGTAATAAAGAAAACAATATTGTTGTTTTTGGAATAGATATAGAAGAGAAAATATCAGTGGAATATGTTCTTCAAGAATTAAATAACCGTCTTCAAATGGATATTACTTACAAGAATATAAATAACGTATACCAATTAGGAAGAACTAAGAAAAGTCCTATTAAAATTGAGTTCATTTCGTACTTAACCAAAAAATGTCCTACAAAATGTTAAGAAATTGAAAGGTTCTGGTATTTCCATCGTACACGATCTCACAAAAAAAGGAACAAGAAGAATACAGAATTTTGAGAAGGCACCTATCAGCAGAAAGGGAGAAAGGAGAAAGGAATTGCTTCATCAGAAGGAACAAGTTGGTGGTGAATGGCAATGAGTTTACAGTTGAGGAGTTACAAAGAATCGAGGAAGATGAAGTCTTGCCGAAAGCAAATAGTACCTCTGCCACACCTACGCAAAAACTGCTCCTACACCCTAACAGTCCAGAAAAACAACCACAAACTTCATTAGTAACTTCGAGAGAGAATGCATCAAACGAACTCAAGAAAAACCAAAAAAAACTAGTAAAAATTATGAAACTTCTCTCTGATTCGTCTTCATCATATACTGGAAAAAATAAATAAATATTATATTAGCAATATCTTAACTATGTCTTTACTAATTTTAACCTATCTATTTATATAAATACTTACTGCTTTATTCTGGATTACTATCTAATACATCGTCATTTTATATATTGTATAATCGTTATGGATCAGTACATTCGAGATTACGAGTTCAAACCAGTCAATACAATCGAACTCGAGCAATTGTGCAGCATATCGAATCACCCTGTTGATACTTGCAATAACAACTTGTCTTTGGTACATCAAAATATTAGCATAGCATAGCGAAAAATATTGATGAATTTGATTTATATTTAAGAGAAATAGATACAGTATTCGATTGTATCATTCTAACAGAAACTTGGTTGATTCAGGATATTATTTTTTTCAGTAAAAGTGGATACGATACTATTTACAGTGAGGGGAATATCAATAAAAACGATGGTGTTGTTGTGTATATGAGGGAGAATTCAAATTACGCGATTAACATTATCAGCATTGATGGATGCAAAGCAATAGAAATTCAAATCAATACTCTTAACAAAAAGAAATTATTGATCACAGCTCTTTATAGACCTCCTTCCACGAATGTAATAACATTTCTGGATCAGCTCAAACTTTACTTGGAACAGTCAAGACGAAAAACATCAGATTACCATATTATTGTCGGTGATATAAACATAAATGTCAAACTTGAGGATGACGACATTGTTTCAGAGTATTTAAATATACTGAGTGAAAACAATTTTGAATCGATGATAAATAATGATACTAGAGTTCAGGGTAAGTCTGCTTCATGTATTGATCATATTTTTTTGAAATATGAAACACCTGAGTTCAAGGAAAAATGTATACCAATAATTGTACGCTCACATATCACAGACCATTACACTCAAATCCCGAAAATGCCGATTGAGTCGGAACCTCTTAGAGCTTTAACAGACTAATATGTATATAGAATACTCGGATTACAAGAACTTGAGAAGGGAATTATGCGAACATGATTGGCATTCATTTTACGAAATGATAGAAATAGATATAGCTACTACATTCTTCATTGGACTTATAAAAAGGAAGGATTGGGTCACACAAGCACTAATGAAATCAATAAGTACAGAAAATCAACTGTACAAAAAATATCGGGAGAACCCAGAAGCTTACGGATAGGAATTTAAGAATTACCGCAATCATCTAAACCGTGTAATCGAAATTTCGAAATTAAACTATTATAGAGCGGAGACTGAAAAAAAGAAAAAAGCTCAAAGCATCTTTGGAACACAATAAACAGTATGGAATGTGAGAAAAAAATCAACCATCAAAGAAATTATCACTGATAATGATCTATTGACCGATGACCTAAAAATTGCAAACGCCTTCAATAAACATTATGCGGAAGTGGGGAAAAAACTGGCTTCTTTAATTCAAAAGCATATTACTGATCCAATGCCAAGAAAATCTCTGCCACACTCAATGTTTCTTAAACCTGTAGATGAGGATGAAATATGCCGGATCATAAATTCATTGAAACCAAATAAATCACTAGGAATTGATAAAATTAAAGCTGAAACTCACAAAGAAATTCAAATAGAAATTGCCAAACCCATGGCATATCTCATTAACAAAATAATGAAATCTGGTGTATGTCCCTCTATACTCAAAGTAGCTGTTATAAAACCACTTCATAAAAATGGAAAAAAATGTGTGATTGAAAATTATAGACCAGCTTCACTTATATCCAACATCGCGAAAATTTTTGAAAAAGCTCTCAAGAATAGACTCAATGATTATATAAAGAAAAAACACTTGCTATCAGACAAACTGTTTGGGTTCAGATAAGGCAAATCTACCCAAGATGCTATAATAAGCTTACCATCCCAAATTTATAGAGCGATAGATAACGGAAAACCTAGTCTGTGTGTATTTTTAGACCTAATCAAGGCTTTCGGTACTGTCAGCCATACACTGCTTCTCGAAACCTTGGAAGATATTGGAGTTCGGGGAACAACTTATAATCTTCTAGAAAGCTATCTGTACCAGAGAAAACAATTTGTACAAATTGAAAATAAAGTTAGTTCAGAAGAGTTAGTTCAGTTTGGTGTACCACAAGGCACTGTCCTTGGGCCACTATTATTCTCAATATATCTTAACAACTTACTCACCTTGAATAGTACAGGAACTATAATCAGCTTCGCAGATGATACAGTAATTTTGTATGAGGATAAAAATTGGTATGACCTGAAAGAAAAAGGAGAAGCTGATATGCCACAAATTATCAATTGGTTCAATCGTCAACTACTGACAATAAACTATGAAAAAAACTAAATTTATGACTTTCACGGCTTACAGGAATCATTTACCACATTTCAACACTCTCGATAAACGGAACGGCGAGTTGATTGTTGATGTTTCCAGAACAGATACCATTAAATATTTGGGTGTAACGATAGATAGTCATATGAGATGGGACGTTCACACTGAGAATGTGACAAAAACCTTCAGAAGTATGCTGTTCAAATTCAAATATTTGAGCAAATTACTTGACACTTATCACTTAAGGATCATTTACTTCGCTCTGGTGAAATCTCGTATTCAATATGCTGTACTGAGCTGGGGAGGGGTTGCTGCCACTCCCTTGAAAAAGTTGGAAACGGTGCAGAAACGAATTCTGAAAATTATGTATCGAAAAGAACCAACCTTCTCAAGCAATTTGCTTTTTTTACAAGCAAGAATCTTCGATGTAAGACAAATATTTCTTAATAACATTCTTACTCATATACACAAAAACAAAAATCTATTAAATAATATCGACCATGAACATTTCACTAAGAAAAAAAAGAATATCACGTTAAAACATCTCTGAGTAGTACAAAAATTGGATAACGAAATATATTTTATCTCATTCCAAAAATTTTTAATTTTCTACCCCCTGAACAAAAAATGAATATAAATTCTCGTCACATGCTGAAAAAAATAATAAGAAAATATGTTCTTAACTTAAATCGAGATCTGGTTCGATCTCTTTTTGAATGACAGACTTTTTAAATCTTCATGTTACTATTAATTGTGTTATATGATTCAATGTCGTTTGTCAATTGGAATACCCTACAAAGTGTTTGTTTTCTATATTTTATTGTTAATGTTTTCTATTTTTATTGCTAATTTTCTCGAATTTATTAACGAAATATGTTGAATGCCTAAGATGGAAATCAACAACGTGAAAGTAAACCTGTTTTACATTCGGAATATCTGATGTGCTTGGGAAATATTGTAAATATTTTGTATTTTATTGTGAATATTTTATATTTTTTATTGTTAATTTTCTCTTATTTATATATGAAATGTGTTGAATGTCCAAATGTTAGAAATCAATATATTAATATAAAAAAGGTGAATTCAAACCTACTTTACATTGTCAATATCTACACAGAAAGACTATTGAAAATTTAAATGTGTAAAAGCCACGCGCAACTTTAGTTTTTGTGGGAATTCCATGTTTATTTATATGTAAACAACAATTTTTATGTAAACCATGGAATAACATTTTGATAAATAAACAGACTTGAAAGTTTAAATTAGAACATCTATCAAGAAATAAATTCACACATTATTAAAACCATAACAATTTTTGAAGTGAAAACTTCTTTTTGCGCACCGCACACAGATTTTTCCGTAGGTAGTAAGTTAGGTTGATCCGACACGCTCTGAGCTGAAAGATATACAGTCAGCTGCTCTTAGCTGTTGTGTCGCTGGGCTTAGTATATTCAATTCATACGTAATAGTTGTCTTATATATATATATATATATATATATATATATATATATATATATATATATATGTATTATAAATAAAAATTAACCTAACTTTTATTCTCTGTTAAGTTTTATTCTACTTTCCCATATTCCAAAATAAACATATTTGAGACATAAGTTATTTTTATGAGTAATAATAATAATACGAGGTTTGAATGTTTGAATACTGTCTTTTTTAGATAGATATACTTATAAGTAAAATTCAATCTAAAGTATTTATTTCTTATTTTAGTTATCACAAACCCATTGTATCCATTGTTGAATACGATAACGAAAATAAATAATTTGATTTATATAGAATTTAATAAATAATAACTTTAATTTCTAACTTGTTTTTCATTTATTCTACTAATACGATCCAAATACCACTAATACGATATAAATTGATTGCGATTGCCAATAAAGTTTTCAATTCTGCCGTGCGGTCTTAAGCACACACTCGAATTTTTATTATAAAAATATGTACATTACAAATAAAAATTAAACAAACAATAGAAAAATATGAATACATGATATTCTCATCTCCTATTGTCCGTAGAACAAAATCATTTTAGTTAAATAGTTTCGAATTGGCGGCTTAATTTCACTTTTCTTCTTATAAAGAGTATTCTGATTTTTACGTATTTTGTGCATATGGCTATTAAAATGTAAATGTGATTAACACCATTTTCCAGCACATGGTCATTCAAACCTTCAGAAACATTATTGTTAGAGCTTTGTTCATAACTGTGTTAGTTAACAATGTATAATACTTTGAGTGCATACGTTAACCACTTGTTGGTCTAGGTTCACTTTATCGCTAAAAACTCACTTGTCAAGATACAATTTCATAGAACGGACGTCTGTTCCATGTGCTTTTGCAAAATGCAGTGTTTCTCCTCTATAAAATGGGGATAGTACCGCTTAAATGTTAATAGTCGATAAGTATAGTGTAATCTATTATTGGAACTGATTGTAAGCACTTTTATCATTATTAAGAGGATAAAATATCAAGTTTTATATCCGCCGCCTCACTTAAAGTCGAAAATAATTCACCTTGCATGGTTGCCGCGCGTTTAATAATTCCGGAAATCTTTTGAACTTTTGGTACCTAATTTCAAGATTTATTGTATTTTTGATACCGTATAGACATTTTAGACCGTATAGACATTTTAGACAACTTCATTGATAATAGAAATAATAATTTTTACTGAGTATTTTAGCATTCTCTATATTTTATAATTGAAATTATTGATTCGAATTTTATTTATTTAAAAATCATTTTTACAGAGACTAAACCGTAGTTTTGAAGAGCTCGAAGAAATATATCAAAGCCTCCCGTTATTAACCGACGACACTTCACCTATAATTCGTCGTAAAACGAAGATTGAAGCTGACCTCGTGGTATTGGAAAAGGAAATCGATCAGTTTTTACGTGGAAAATTCGCTGATATACCTACTCATTCAAAAACTATTCAAAAGAAAAATATAATACTACATAAAAAGAATATTTAGGACATTTTTTATAAATCTTGAGAATATGTTTTAAATAAATTTTTGTTTGGATGGAACTGAAAATTTAAGTTTATGAGTTTCATTTATCAAATGACTCCTTGACCAAGCAACTAACCAACAGTATCAATGATAAAACTACTTCGAATATCGACATACGAAATTTGTCTCCTCCCTTGTATCTTTGGAACGGTTATACCTATATAAATTAAATTTACTTGCATACTGGTGAGGATATCATCATAAATGACCAATGATTCAAAAATTCCAGAACAACTTGAAGGGCCGTAATAAATTCTAATCGCTCCGTTTTACTTTCTTCTTATTATTAAGTCTGTAAGCTCACAGATAAAACCATTTCATAAAATACTATTCATATGTCAAAGAAATTATATATAAGTCCCGAAAAGATCTCTCCAATCTTTTAATCGTTAGGGTCCTTTAGTAACAGAAGAGAAGCAAAAAACCATTATTTTCTAATTAGAACAATATTGGATACGGTTAGTTTATTTTCTTTCTGTCTGTATTAGAGTTGGAAGCACATACAATAAAGCCGGATTTCATTACCCATTTCCGACTAATCACAGTTTAATGAAATTATAACACCTCATTCACCTCTAGCGTTATAAACTGGTTAATAAAAAAAAGTATATAACAGTAAAAATATTACTAAAACTTGTTACTGGAACCAAACGGCGGCAATCGATCATAATGAAAATGAGTAGATTTTCAATTTCACAAAGAGGCAAATTAGATTGTATCCTATGACTAGAATTTTACACTGTTGCACCATTCTTTCGAATATACAAACTGAAAATCTTCAAAATTATGTTTTTTTTTTATTTTGATATATTTTTGAACAATGGATATCCAAATAGAAGCCATTAGCTTTTAAAAATCGACGAAAGTTGTTAGGGTAGAATCAGTGATCAATTCCATGTAAAACAGCTCAAGGCAGGTAACGTCAATATAAGCAAAAGATGTTGCCCGAGAATGAATAATAAGAACAAGGTAACGCCTTGGTGGAATGATCACTTGCAGTTACTAAAAACTCGAGTTCACCGTAGTCGTAAGAAATACCAGACATTGAGAAGAAGAAACATACCTTGCGTTATCGAGAGAAACGCGTACCTAGATGAGCTGAATATATACATGAGGGAACTAAATGAATCTAAGTCTAATTCCTGGCAAAATTTCCTCGAAGAGAACCTAGCAAACGACCCATGGGGGACAGCCTACAGGATAGCCGCAGATAAAATTAAATTTAGCAATAATTAAAACAGATGGGAGCATAACCCTAACACAAGAAGATACACTTGCAGAAATTGTGCAAAAGCTAATACCAGACGATAACATTGAAATTGAAACAGCTGAGCACAGGGACATCGCGGTAGGGCGGTTGATGCGGTTGGGAATCAGGACCATAGGTTTCAGCTAAATAACGAAGCGTTAGATTCTGCGGTTATGGCAATTAAACCTTATAAAGCTCCGGGAATAGATGGAGGACATGGTAAGATCATTGTATTAACATACTCAATTCTGAAAGGCACTATATTGAGACTCTATCAGGCATGTATAAGATTGAATTACGTTCCTGAAGATTGGAAAACGGGCAAGCTGGTTACGATACTAAAAAATAAAGACAGAGACCCGTCGGACCCGAAAGCGCTCAGACCAATCACACTATTACCTGAATTAGGTAAAATTTTCGAAAGACTAATTTTGGCACAAATGTATCTTGAGGTACCAGAACAAAATTTTTTGAGCGATAACCAATTTGGCTTCCGCAAGGGGAAGTCGACTATAGCCGCACTGTCAGCCCTGACTACGCACATTAGAGATTCACAGGACCACAACTTGGTATTGTTCGTCGATATATCCGGCTCGTTTGATAACGTCTGGTGGCCAATATTGATAATGGAGCTGGCCCAAAAGGGACTTTCCAGTGATATCATAGGCATAATTAAAAGTTACTTGACAAATCGCAAAATTGAATATTCAACAAACTATTCCAAAATTGTTAAAGAAGTTACTAAAGGTTGTCCCCAGGGGTCAGTCCTGGGACCAATCTTCTGGAATGTTGGGATAGACCCTCTTTTAAAATCAAGATGGCGCGAAGGAATTGAGGTCGTGGGATATGCTGATGACTTCTCTATCAGCATTAGAGGGAGCAGCAGAGCCGAACTAGAGGCTAAAGCAGAAGCATGTATGGCGTTAGTGGCATCATGTTCTAGGACAAACAAGTTCAGCATACTCGAATCCAAAACAAAATATGCGGTCTTCTCAAACTTATCCTTCAACAGAAATCCAGTAATCAGATACCAAGGAAGGCCGATACAGAGAGTCCAATCGATTAAATGCCTGGGATTGATACTAGATAGTGAACTTGCATACACAGAACACATAAGGTACATCACTAGAAAATGCAAACCGATCTTCCAATCAATTAAAAAGCTTGTCAGAAGAAACTGGGGAAAAATAAGCACTTACTTTACAGCACTCAGAGAAATATACTTACGAGCGATTATCCCAATACTGGCATAGGGTGTAGAACTATGGGGGCACAGACTGAACACACTTATCACTGAGGGACAACTGAGATCGACCCAAGCAATGTGTCTTAGAAGAATGCTAGGAGCCTACCGATCAACGCCGAATGAATCACTTTGCATACTAGCTAAACTACCACCATTACATTTGCATTTAAATCACATAAGAGCAATAATTGACCTTAAACGGACGGACCAAATTTTCCTACTAGGAAACAACATAGTAGCCGAAGAGTACAGGTATTGGGTAGTGGTTAAAAGATGGACGCAGGAAATTGTTGTCACAACATGGCAATTAGAATGGGATCATTCAAATAAAGGCAGGCACCTACATACATTAATCCCTGATGTTCAACCGTGGTTTGACTCGCAGACGAAAATCCTAAAGAGGGAGGTAATCCAGGTACTCTCTAGTCATGGTAACAATATGGTGCATTTGCATCGGATAGGTAAGTCGAACTTGCCTAATGTGCGAGGTAGAAGATTCACCGACATATCGGATCTTCTACTGCGAAGTCATTTCGGAAGAACGAAGAACAGCCCGAATCCAGGTGGACGACATGCAGCCGCATTATCCAGCAGCCCTGTTCAGAAAACTATGGGTCAACTTGAACTTACTGTCGGCGTTTGAACCTTGCGAGTTTCCTTAACTTGGGAAGCCAGAGTAATTAGGTAATTAGAAGATAGTTGAACATAACAATACTATATTAGTATAACTTGGATAATGGCTTAAGTTTTATTTTAGTGGGAATTATTTAACTAAACAATTGGGTAAAAGTAGTCTAACTATAGTGTTAAAACTTAGCCAGAGTTATGGTTTCAGTTGGGCATGCACGACATGATCGTATCTGAACTGCAGCATACGGGGGTAAAATTTTAAGGGACCCCGCGTTCCGTTTAAGCGTGACATCAAGTTGGCGTCCCTTCACACATAACAAATATTGTACAGGAAATAAAGAATGTAGGTTACTCCGTACCAACCTTTCCTTTTTAGTGAGGCTGGCGATGGTAGCCAGGGGCGTGTGGTGGGATCTTCCATCCTCTCCTTTTTTTTGTTGCACAATTCTTTCGAATGTCCAAACTGAAAATCTTCAAAATATTGTTTTCTTTTGATCTTGATATATTTTTGAACAATGGGTATCCAAATAGAAGCCATTAGCTTTTAAAAATCGACGAAAGTTGTTAGGGTAGAATCAGTGATCAATTCACCTGGAGTTTATTTCGAAATTCATTCATTACTTCAATCAAATCTGAAACTAAGGCTTCTTCTTTGGAGATTAGGAATAAATTGTTAAGGTGATTAGTCATATCTGTAATGAAAGCAAAATTACTTAGAAATTATCGATCTTAAAACTTCACTTCCAGTTCAGATGTGTCAGATGCTGCATATTTATTGAGGAATACAGTGAGTTTCTTTCTAACGACAAAAAATCGCACTTTTCTGAATACTAGCTTATACGGTTGTGTAGTAACAAGTCTCACTCAGCATCAATTTCCAGTAAAAATTGCTCAAGTTGCCTATGTAAAAAGGCTTGGTTTCCACCTCTATTCAGATTTCTAATATTAAACACATATTGAAAAACTGAATTTGCTAATGCATTTACCACCGTTCTCCAGATGTAACCCCACTAATAAAAAGCCGATTCTATCAACTGCTTTGTTCGGATCCTCACAAATGCCTTTTCTTGTTGTTCTTATATGAAGAGAACAAATATCAAATAGTTTCTCTTCACTGGAAAAATCTTCATAAATAGTATGTACACATTTTAACAGCTGACTACCATAGCTTTATCAATGCTTTCATTGATTCAAATTGTTGCTATTTTAGAATATTCGAAAGTTTTTGTATATAGAAGAATATTTTTTATTGCTTCTGAACATATTGGGAAATATTTGATTGTCATCCAATTATAATAATATATTTAGTAAAAACTCATTCAGAAGAATTTTTTAAATTTTTGTCTAATGAGCTTTCACTGGTCAGAAGAAGTTTACGAATACATTTGACTCTTCAATATAGTTTATGCATGCTATCTTCTTTTGTTATGGGTAAATAAAAAAAAATTTCTAGTATATTCACAAATTTATCTTTGCATTCTAGAGCCGGTTCTGAATATTGTTCATCTGTTATCTCAAACTTTTAATCTATGAAACATGAGGTTGTTGGTAGGAGAACTTCAAGTTTAGTTTGAAGTAACAACTGTTAACCAACATACTTAGATAATATATTCCACATACACACATCTCAAGAAACCTCTATATTGATTATACTATAAGATCAATAGGTAACTAATGTGAATATAACATTAACTTCAAAGATATTAACCACTTTATAATTCCATATACAACCAATTAACCCGTATCCACTTATCTACCCCAAGCATACATTAACAATAACCTGTCTTTATCTTCAAAATTCCTTAAGAGATAAGATATCGAATTTGTATAATCAAATTAATTATTTAGATGTAAAATGGACGGAGCAATATTCAGTTCAGTCGCTGTGGTTCAGTCACAGAAAACAGACCAGAGGATAGAATGAAAAGTGCCCTCTTGTAGAGTATGAAATCTAATGCGACAATTACTGCAGCGGCTGTTATATGTAAATAGGTCGATGATGTAGATTTCTTAAAAAAAAGATTTAGTTTCCATTTTTCGATACTGCCGCCATCTGGCGGCAAATAGAAGCCAATATTTATTCTACTGCCAGTACCTCGAAGGTAGTAAATTACATTAGATTTAAATTCTGAAGCTCAAACCACAGAACATGGTTCGAACTTTCAGAATTTGAATCAATGTAATTTACTACCTGCAAGGTACAACAGAAATATAGGTAGGTCTCAATTATACAATCAAAATTAAGAAAAAATGCAATAAACTGCTATCCAATTAAATGCATGTTATTAACTGCCTTATTTTTGAATGTATAATAAATTTACAAGCTAAGTGTAGATGAAATAAAAAAACGTTTATTTATAAATACAGATGTATGTGTTTTTTATTACAGATACATTAAAAAATTTACAACAATTACATTAAAAATTATAGATACGTATATTTTATTTTCTACCTAATCTTAAAAGAATTATTACATTAACTGTTTTAAATCGAGGGGTAAGAACCACAACGACGTAACAGAAAAAATGCCATAATGAGTTATTAGCACTAAGTTACTTCAAATTACATCAAAAACTTTGTAGCAGAACAACGTAACAATAGGCTGATGCCACGTGCTAATTCATGTTTAACGTAAAATTATTCTATTGTATTTCTTGAGAGCCAAAATAACGAATCAGTTTTTACGTTAAACACATTTTTAAAAATGTAATATAGTAATATCTCATTTGACGTAACAGAGTGTATCGTTCAATTAGAAATTATCAACAAGTACGATTGAGGGCCTAATTGATGTTGATGTATCAGTATGATACGTTAGTTGTCTCCTAATTTTATTTTCGTTTTACACGGTACTAATATACGAGACTACAGTGATACGTTATGTACGTTTTTATGATTTCTCCACCAATTCGTTCATTGTAATGCTGTATTGCATAGTATTGTTTGTATCCACGTGCTGCATTAAACAAGCCTGTGCGAGCTAGTGAAACAGTTGTTACTATTAGCCGCAATCATTCAGATTGATTACCTATATTATTAGCATGGACAGGGCGGAGAAAATTTTGCAAATGACATTAGGCGACAATACTGCTGCAACAGCCTACGTAAATTAATAAAAATTGAAGTAGAAAAGCTATATTACTACTACTTATTAGAAAGTTCATTGAAAGTATGTAAACAAGTAAACGCCTAGGAAAATTAAAAGTTGGGAAGAAATTAATTTTTCAAAACAAAATTTGTTATTTTGAGTTTTAACAATTCAAAACTTATTTGTATGATCTGGTAACATAGTTACCATGTTTATTGTAATTGCTGACATGAGGGCATAGCTAAAAAGGCTAAATAGAGATGGGATCAGCCATATACCAATACATAATTAATCATAACCACGGTAAAGAAATTACCATTATGTTCGACACCTGTGGCGAACAAAATAGAAATGATAATTTGGCTGCACTATTTCTGTATTGTGTGGAAAAATTCAATATTCCTGTGATCAACCAAAAATATTTTGAACCAGGACATATGAACAGAGGTAGTAGGTACATCTAAAAAGTGTTAATTAGATAGATGTTAATATTTTTTGATTTGTGTACAATTCGCTTTCAAGTAAATTCTTTATTTGCTTATTATTAATAAATGGGAGCACCCCCTATATAAATACATTCATGAATAAAGTATGTCACTAGTTTACTAACAATCTATTAATACAAAAAAGAAAACTTTTGTTCCTGACACCCAATAACATTCTGTATAGTATTTAAATATCTACCTTTTCTCCAGCTTGATCCAGGCGTAGGATCCAAATATATATCTTCCATATGAACAGAAGTAGTAGGTACATCTAAAAAAGTGTTAATTAGATAGATGTTAATATTTTTAGATTTGTGTACAATTCGCTTCCAAGTAAATTCTTTATTTGCTTATTATTAATAAATGGAATCACCCCTTATATAAATACATTCATGAATAAAGTATGTCACTAGTTTACTGGTTCAAAATATGTTCTGGTTTACATACACAGATACTATATTTTTTTTTAGTTCCAGCCTACATTATAAAATAGAGTTCGTATTTAATCACTATAATTGTAATTATCAAAAGTAATAGTAATTTACTCGTTCTCTCAATCATGCAAAATGATACAGAAGAGGTTAGTTAATGATAACTTGAAACAGATTTAATTTATAGAAGTCATGTACTTAAAAACTGACAACTTATGAATGCTTACTGTGCTTTTTTAGTCACTGCAAATACCCCAATTATATATACTTATCTATGGTTATTAAAAACATCTCTTATGTTCTGTTAAATTAGGTTCCGGTAGATCTTCAAATAGATATAGATTTTCAATTGAACGGATTTTAGATGCACAACCTAAAAAATATAACATGATAAACACTTTTGATAGCCAAAATTTATCGACTCAAAAACCTTACAAAAATTATAGGAAGGGTTTAGGTGTCTGCATCGATTTAAAATGGAGTATGACATTTGTCCTGACCCACTGCGACCTTTGCAAAATATGTACAGTGAATTGTAGCTCTAAGGGTCTGCCACAATAGTCAGCATGTTGCTCACAGTGGAGGGACGGAAGCTTCTTACTCACATTGAACCTAACCATCCTACATCAAATATGAGATACTTACTGGCAAGATGTAGCGTTGGCAGTGCGTCATAAGTAAGGCCCCTTTTCGTACCTGCAACTTTACAACTTTTTTCAAAGCGTTCTTCACACACCAAGTACTTTTTATATACTTCTTCAACGGAATACGTATCAGAATTCAGCGGACGTATATTTTCTAGCCACATTCCATATACTTTCCGATTATTTTTTGGAAAGCGATGCATTTTACCCATGCGATTGTCACAACCCGGTACACAACATTTTCTTGTAGAGGGTTTATAGTTTTCATCCATATCTCAAAAAACACTATATAATTTGTCTATTCAAATAAATTAACACTGCAAACACAGATCATATAACTACTATTAAAAAATACTGCAAACAAATGTGCTGTAAAAATGATTATATATTTACTTCTATTTCTATTAAATCGTAATTCATGTCGTCACAAATTAGTGCCCAGCTGAATGCTCTTTCACACTGCCATCTTTACGATAATAGAGAAAAGAACAAACTATTATTTAAAGTTTTCTTTATTTTATAGGGCACTCTCTACTAGAAAATAGTATAAGTACAACTGCATTCAGCGCGCGGTGGCTGTTATTCCAAGTTTTTAGGTTTCAGCGGGAACGCCTAGCTTTTCATTCTATCATTGTCCGTATTTTGTGGGTTCAGTTCTACTTTGTAGTCAATAGAATAAATATTCTTACTGTAATGTACATACGTACACACCCCAAATAAATAAGGACAATATAACAAGAAATTTGGAGGCAGAAATCTGTACAAAATTTATATATTTTCATTCTTCGATCCGAAATTTAACGATTCTCTCTGAAATATAATCGGGCCACCCATCCTTGGGTGAAGGATAAAATAAGATGAATATTCCATTAATAACATATTGAAAGCTGTATGAACCTGGAACCCGACTTAAAAATATCATTTTAACCTCACACTTACTACAAACTATGTAGGTAATTGTAGTAACATTTTTAGCCTTATTTCAGAATGAAATAGGGCTATTGTAAATAGTAGCATGACGCGACTTCGGAAAACTTTAAATGCAGTTTTTCGTTTTGGGGTTCCCTAATGCCAAAATAACCCTATGTTGCGAAGGTTGTAAGCACGATAGAAGGGCGTATTTTTTGACGTATCGAAACCAAACTTGCTACAAAAATCGGTTGGGCCAAAATCTTGGACGAGTTTGTTAATGAGCCAAATCGGCCCAGTAGAAACAAAATGGCGGCCTGTCAAAGTTGAAAAAAATCGTGTTTCCTTTGTTTTTCATTTGACGCAAAAAAGTTACTGAGATCTTAACACGTTCTACAACCTTTGTACTTAACATTATTCTCTAAAACGTACATTAAATCATTCATTTAAGGGAAGTCAGAAATTTACCAAATTTTTTTTAATTTTTTTGTTTTTGATTTGATGCCAAAATGTGATTTTATTTTGGATTTGTTGCAAAAAAGTTGAAATAAGCCTGTGCAATTAGTCCTATGCCATTGGGATTTTTATTTTTGTAGTAGAAATTGTAATGCCAACACATCATCGGATAAAAAAGCAAACTACTTTAATACATCTATAATCGTTTGTAGTATACGGTAGCACCATTTCAAATTTTGTAGTAAGTTTATTAGTCCTTGAAAACTTGAAATAATCGTATAAAGCGATAGAAAAATGATCTCATTTTTGCCTCACACTTACTACAAACGATGTAGTTAACTGTAGTAACATTTTTTTTTCGTAGTATAAATTGTAATGCCCGAAAAATAAAATCGACAAATTAAACCATTAACGCATTATCAAATAAAAACGAAAACTACTTTAATACGTCTAAAATCGTTTGTAGTATATTGTAGTACAATTTTAAATATTGTAATAAGAATATTAGAACCTGAAAAAATAATCGAAGAAACCGATAGAAAATAATCTAATTTAGCCTCACACTTATTACAACCGATGTAAGTAGTTGTAGTAAGATTTTTATTTTCGTAGTAAAAATTGTAATGCCCGAAAAATAAAATCTTCAAATTAAACCATTAACACATCGGATAAAAACGAAAACTACTTTAATACATTTAAAATCGTTTGTGGTATATTGTAGTACAATTTTAAATTCTTTAAGAATATTAGAGATTGAAAACTTAAAATAATCCAATAAACCGATAGAAAAATAATCTCATTATAGCCTCACACTTACTACTACAAACGATGTAGGTAATTGTAGTATTTTTTATTTTTGTAGTAGAAATTGTAATGCCCGAAAAATGAATTCGTCAAATTAAATCACTAACACATCATCAGATAAAAACCAAAGTCGTTTGTAATAAGTAAGAGACTAAAATGCGATTCTTTTTTATCGGTTTATTCGATTATTTTAAGTTTTCATGGACTAAAATTCTTACTACAAAATTTAAAATTGTACTACAATGTACTACCAAAAATGTTAGATGTACTAAAGTTGTTTTCGTTTTTATCTGATGAAGGTTTAATTTGACGATTTTATATATCGGGCATTACAATTTCTATTACAAAAATGTTACTACAAGTACCTACATCGTTTGTAGTAGGTGTGAGGCTAAAATGAAATTATGTTTTTATCGGTTTATTCAATTATTATAAGTTTTTCGAGACTGATATTCTTACTAAGAAAATCAAAATTGTACCACAAACGATTTTAGATGTATTAAAGTACTTTTCGTTTTTATCCGATGATGTGGCATTGGTTTAATTTGACGATTTTATTTTTCGGACATTATAAGTTCTTTAACAAAAATAAATATGTTACTATGATTACCTATATCGTTTGTAGGCTGAAATGAGATTATTATTCTATCGGTTTATTCGATTATTTCAAGTTTCCAGGGACTAATATTCTTACTACAATATTTAAAATTGTACTACAATATATTACAAACGATTTTAGATGTATTAATGTACTTTTCGTTCTTATCCGATGATGTGGTAATGGTTTAATTTGACAAATTTTGTTTTTAGGGCATTACAATTCCTACTACAAAAATATAAATGGTACTACAATTACCTACATCGTTTGTAGTAAGTTTGAGGCTAAAATGAGAATATTTTTCTATCGTTTTATTCGATTATTTTAAGTTTTCAGGGACTAATATTCTTACGAAAAAATTCAAAATTGTGGTACAATATACTACAAACTATTTTAGATGTATTAAAGTAGTTTTCGTTTCTATCCGATAATTTATTTTTGGGGCATTACAATTTCTACTACAGATATAAACATGTCGGGTTCCAGGTTCATACAGCTCATAATACACTTTGTTAGAAATATGTTCTTTTCCTATGCATGCAACCTCTCGACATCTCTTTATACTTTTATAAGTTATAAGGTTGGTTTTATAAGTGATAAGGTAATTTTAAATCTCTTCACTGAAAGAATTCAGAATCTACAAAATCTCGAACAAGAAAGTTCTTATATTATAATTTTGTTCGTACATCCCATCAGTTCCACAAAGCGATCCAATAAGAATGTCTAATTGGTAATCTGTAGATTCTCGGCCCCAAAATATGATTATTCAGTTCAATAATACGAGAAACAAGGTGTTCAAAGTTTAAATTTGGTTTTCAAAATCCGTAACAATTTTCTATAAATAGTTTGTAGTACATGGAAATAAATGGCATGGGAAAAACTAATTTGGGTTCTAATTTAACATTGCTAATACGGGAGCTAGGCTACATCTTGTTGCTTCAGTAACTTTAAGCATTTTTACTTTTCCGTCCAACCCTGTCTAAGATGCGAGAGAAGTATTGGTTTACCCCAAAAAAAGTTTTTTGGGTAGTTATTTTTTCAGCGAAAAAAAAACGAAAAAGGGTTCTTAGAATAAAAATTCTAATTGTATGTCGTCGGCCACATTTTGTACCTTTTTAGCACGATACAGCCTCCGGATTGTACATAAGTGACCAATTTTATGTTTGTTGTGCGGAATTGGAAGGGAATCAGTACATTCCCGTTCTCTTCCGTTAGTTTTACTATTTTACTAGTCGTACTATTAAGGTCAATTCACACATGTGGTACTGTGCGCCGACTGTGTCGTAACCGTGCACCGACTGTGTTGTGTTGTGCATATTCACACCAATCATGTTACGCCACCGTTGGTTAGTTTGTATCATGGATCCAAGAGAGGAGGACGTGGTTATAGCATGCGGAGCGTATCTAGTATTAACGGAAGAGGTGAAAAAAAGAAAGAGGAAGATTTGGATTAACCGTTTATGGAGAGCTAGGGAGGAAGAAGGAGAATTTCACACAGCATTTGCGCGACTCAAAGATGATCCAGAACAATTTGTCCGATACTTTCGGATGACTTTCTTGAAATTTGACAATCTGCTGAAACTTGTAAAACCAGACATACAAAAACAGAACACAAAGTGGAGAAGATCTATATCCGCAGAAGAAAGATTAGCATTAACTTTGAGGTATGTTGTTCATTATTAATACACATAACAATTATTTAAACAATTAATATATTTTCAGTTACTTAGCATCAGGTACTTCCCAGTACCGTCTAGGAATGAGCTATAGAATTGCCCCTTCAACAGTACAATCAATTGTAGTTTCCACCTGTGATGCAATATGGAGAGTTCTGTCAAGAAAGGAAATGCCCGAGCCAACAGAAGATGGATGGAAAAAAATAGCTGATGATTTCTGGACAATGTGGCAGTTTCCCAACTGCATTGGTGCAGTTGACGGTAAGCACGTTCAAATCCAGGCTCCCAAAAATAGCGGATCTCTATTCTACAACTACAAAAAGACATTCTCTGTTGTTCTCATGGCACTTGTAGACGCTAATTATAAATTCATTGTTGTTGATGTTGGAGGTTATGGCAAATCGAGTGATGGAGGTATATTTTCAAAATCAAATCTAGGAAAAGCATTGGAAAAAAATAATCTTCATGTTCCGGGACCAAGACCATTACCTAATTCAGATGATATTGTGCCATTCGTGATATTAGGAGATGAAGCATTTCCTTTAAAAGAAAATCTATTAAGACCTTATCCAGGAAGCACAGCACGAGATAATGAAAACCAGAAAATATTTAACTATAGACTGTCAAGGGCTCGGCGTGTGGTTGAAAATGCATTTGGCATCCTGATTCAAAAATTCAGAATCTTGTATGGTAGACTTCAAGTGAATCCTGAAAACGCTGATAAAATTATTTTGGCCGCATGTGTCTTACATAATTACTTACGAAATGACAGATCTGAGAATACATCGGCCCTGCCTGTATATGAAGAGCAAAGCTCTACTTCACAGCAACTTCCACTAAGGGGACTCCGTCGGTTGGGTGGAAATTCAAGTGAAGTGGCTATAGGCGTAAGAAATACATTCTGTAATTATTTAAACACTACAGGCGCGGTACCATGGCAGTTGGAGGTAGTAAGAAGAGGTATACCCTACCAAAATACAGAGTAATTTTGTATTATTTATATTTTTTATATATTATTTGTAGTTCATATCGAAATATTGCATATTGGGTTAATAAATATTACATATTTATTAGAAAACTGTTTTATTCTTAGAAAGCTAAGTACGTCAACTCTACAAACATAATAAAAAACTTAAAATATTTTGGTTTCATAACGTAAATGGAACTCATGTTAAACAGATTAAAAAATAGAAGAAAAAAGAAACATTTTTTACATTTTGTAATATCTATCTTCAGTTTGGCTGGAGGACCTCGGTAGTGACGGAGGATGGTGTTGGGACTCTGTGTAGCCGGTATCTAGAGAAGGAAGATTTTGTACCCATTGACGTCTTCCATCTGTGAAGTTTGAAGAATACCCATCTTCAATTTGATTAGAAGACCCCGGCACTGGCTGAGAATGGTGTTGGGAATCTGTATAGCCAGCATTTGAAGGAGGAACATTTTGAACCCATTGCTGTCCCTCATCTGTGGAGTTCGGAGAAAACAATGGTAGGACATATTGCTTTTTTCTAAGCAGATCGATTTCTTTGCTGTTGACGAGGTTAAATATATCTCGTTTTATTTCCGCCTGATCTATCTCCGGGAACTTTAGAATACTTTCGGCTATGTCTTCAAAGAAAGTCATTAGCTTTCTTTTTGGTGAAGGTATTGTGACGTGATCATTAGAATCGGCGGATTGTGTTCTAGCTTGGATAAAATTTGTCAAAGCATCAGCCAAAGCGGGCTGAGTGGAGGAAGCACTTGTCTTTCGCTTTCTCGAAGATACTGTTGAGGCCACTGAAGCGGGAGAAGATGGTTGTAGATTATCCTCATTTGCCTTTCGCTTTCTCGAAGATACTGTTGAGGCCACTGAAGCGGGAGAAGATGGTTGTAGATTATCCTCATTTGCCTTTCGCTTTGTCGAAGATATTGTTGGAACCACTAAAGCGGGAGATGGAGAAGGTTGTGGGGTATCCTGATTGTCATCAACTTCATCATCTGCTTCAGTTTCCTCTGACGCATCCAAATTAGAACAGGTTCTGTAACAAAAAGATTTTTACTTATGTTTAAATTATAAATACTAAATTTTATTTAAATCAGTCCCTGATGCAAAATGTGTGTTTGCATAGCACAATACGTTAACAAAGAAAAACTTATAAATTATAATGTAAATAACGTTAATTTAATGCTTTTTAATGTGACACGCCATGTACCAATTTCCGATTGTTTCAACGACAAGAAAACTTTGCAACTTTTAAATGTTACGTAAAATTTAGATACTTACTGTCGCTCTTGCATGTGCCTTCTAAGAAATTCCATCTGGTCTTCAAACCTCCATTTTTTCATGTTTTTTGCAGCTTGACCACTCACTGTTTTACGCCGGTTCAGAGCTCTTCTGTAGTAAGAGCGCAGCAAAGCCCATTTATTTTTACATTCTTCGGATGTTGAATTCAATTTATTCGCGATGTCTTTCCATATATTATCTTTAACTAGATTATTATCATAATCTTTATTTTGCAAATCGTATAAACATTCATGTTCTTGCACATAAATTATTAAAAATTCTTCATTAACAGGCATTTTTTGGCCTACTCATAACAGCGTTGAATTTACACTAACCGCGATGGCGCGATGAGGAATACCAGCGGCAAAATCGGAGACGACACCCGAAAATGAACGAGCGCTGGCCGAAACATGACGGTCGCCCTCTGGTCGCCTTCCAATAGTTCTCACTAGAGCGGTTATGCACGTACCGTGCTCCTACCGTGTCGAACCGCAACCTTGAGAAATCGCTTTCAGAGCGGTCGGAAGCAACACAGTCAGAGCACAGTCTATGCCTAGACCTACATGTGTGAATTAAACAGTGCAATTCAATACATTTTCAATGGAAACTTCAGCTGATAGATTTAGTTCAAATCGACACAGTCGGTGCACAGTGGGTGCCCAGTACCGTATGTGTGAATTGACCTTTAGTGGACTGTATTCTATATTTTGGCTGCTTTCCTACTCTTAATTGTCGGGTACGTTGACGTCAAAGAAAAGAGATTCTCGGTTTTATTTACACAACAAATTATTTCCCTTGCACAACACCCGGTAACAATTTTAGGAATAATGAACTTAACTAAATCTAATTTGAATTTGCAATACACATTTGCTAAGAAGCATTGAAAATTGATGCTATCTAGATGTTAGTTAGTTACTGTATAGATGTAGGATCCAAAAGATAGGACTTACGTCCGAAGCCATTCCTTAAATACAAATTTTTCAGAGGTTGTAGCTTCATAAATGTTAGTAATGATTGGAGAAAGTTATTTTCCCCAATTGGTTATTATCAAGCCTGTATATACAATAGTGAGATTAACAATAGACGACAAATTTAATTTAATTTAAAAATGTCTTTATTCACAATATTTTATACATTTGAAATTTACAAAGATAGTACGAAACAAAAACAGTGAGGCCGATGTTCTGGCCTTTCTTGCTACTCCTTGTGCTGTCATTGAGCTGTAGATACATGGTTCCTTGCATCTGCATTACCCATTTGTTAGTGGAAAATATTTACTTTGTACCGTATATATAAATATGACTCCCAGATTTTTCGACTGAGTCGTCCCTGAAAACCGGCTGAAAAACAGGGTTTCAAAATCGAACAATGTATTAGTTTATGAGGGGCAGCAACATGACAGATGTTGTTTATGATTTGGTGAAATTAATTATTATGAATGAGGGATATTTTGGTCCCTAATTCGATCGTTCTGGTTGTTATGAGATGAACAACTTATTATGTGAATAATGTACCATGCAGAAGCCTACACCCACTATCAAGGGTGTCTTCTGCGGACTAGCGGCTCTGAGTGTGTCACGAAGATTTTTTGGGAGACAATTATTGTAAAAATTTGTGGATATTTTGGTTATAAAGTCCTTGATAGTAGGTATATTTGCTTGTTCATGTAGCCAAGTATTTTTGGGAAGTCTTGGGTAAACTGTAGTGTATTTGATTGCCCTACGGAGACGCTTATTCTGTACCACCTGTAAAGTGTTAAAGTTGTGTTTTGTGGCTGTAAAGTATGCTGGAGCTGCGTATGTTAATATAGGTCGAATAATGTGTTTATATATTGTAATTTTGTTTGTTGTTGAGAGATAACTATTCTTACAAATTAACGGGTAAAGTTTACTCATTGCAATTTTCGCCTTCAATACCTGTTGGGCAATATGCGCATTGGCATTTGTATTGCCATGCACAGTATAGCCCAGATATTTTAATGTATTACTGGGATTGATGTATTGCCCATCTATACAAAGCTGTAATTGCAATGAGTTTTTCGTTGCTCTCCTCCTGAGTAACAAGTACTCTTTTTGGGAGGAGGTGTTAATTGTAAGTTTGTTATCTCTCATGTATGGTAGAATGTAAGTGTTTATGTGAGTTTGAACATTGTGTAATGGAGTTTCCGAAGTTGATGCAGATGATACGAAACAGGTGTCATCCGCATACATGGCAGTAAGGATTTGTGGTGAGGTGGGGAGATCGTGGGTGAAAAGTGAATACAACAAAGGTGATAAAACTGACCCTTGAGGGACTCCAGCTTGAATGGTATATGGACCTGCCACGCTATCGTTGACTTTAGAATAGAATTGCCGATTTGAAATATATGAGTTTATAATTTTTATTAAATAATCTGGCAGTTTTATTTTTATGAGTTTGTACAATAGCCCCTCATGCCATACGGAGTCAAAGGCCTTTTGTATATCTAGAGTCACCATTACTGCCTTGTTTTTAGAGAAAAAACCTTCTCTGATGTAGTTAAATACTCTGATTATTTGGGCTACAGTGCTATGCCCACCTCTGAATCCGTATTGCTCGAGGGGTATTATGTTATTTTTGTCTACATAAGTTTGAATTCTATTAAGTATGATTTTGTCTATCACCTTTGCTATATTGTTTAACACGGAAATTGGCCTGTAACTATCCACGTAAGAGGGTTGTTTGTTGGCTTTGACAATAGTGTTAACATTGGCAGTCTTGAGCATATCTGGGTAGTTACCTGTTTTTATTATAAAATTCGTTATATAAGTTAGTTGAACTATTGCTTTTTTGGGGAGATTTTTGAGAAGGATGTTTGGTATCCCATCCTTCCCGGGGGCTGTTTTGTTTTTGAGAGAGATTTGGTTTGTTCTCACACGAGTTTCAAACCATCAGAAACAGTCAGGATTCTGCGCAATCAATTTCTCCGCGTTCATAAATAAGTTTCTAATTGTTTGAAAACAGCTGGACGTTGGACAGTTGGACAACCATTAATGAAACCTGTGTGAACATCGTCCATCTGTTTTCAAACAATCAGAAACTTATGTATCAACACAGAGAAATGTATTGCGCAGAATCCTGATGGTTTGTGATTCCTGTGAGAACAAACCTCATATCGTATTGTAGACTTCTTGAGTGGTTGTTAAGTTTTTCTTGTTTAGAGTTTGTGTATTGTGTAAATAGTTTTGAACAGTGTGTGAAATATTGGTATGATGTGGTGTATTTCGTGTATTGTTAGTGAAATTGTTAAGAAAATACTCCCCAAAGGCTTCTGCGATACCGGTGTTGTGCGTAATTGTTTTGCCATTTAAAGATATTTTGGTGATTTCTTCTTTTTTGCCTTTCAGCTTTCTTGTAACTTTCCAAAGTGAGTTGTTTCTGTAAGAAAGTATTTCGAGAAAGATTTTCCAGGTATAGTTTCTATATTCTCGAATTAATCTATTTATTGTGTCTTGATAATGTGTCTTGTAATTGTTTGTCGTTGTCGTTTCTAGAAGTTTGCCATCTGCAGCGAATTTTATTTTTTTCTTTAATTATTTTTGTTATATAATCGGGGAGGGAGTTGTGGTCTTGGGATTTGGGTTTGATGGATGTGGTTTTGTTTCTTGCAGTAGTGATTATTTCTTGTATGTTAAGTATTATGTTTGTAAGGTGATTGACGTATTTGGTGTTATCTGTGATTTTTAATTGATCATTTATATGTTTTCTATATTGAATCCAGTTGGTGGTTGTGTAATCGTGAATTTTTTGAGGTGAGGGGTGTAGGGAGTGGCTTATTTTTAATTCTAAAAGGATGGGATGGTGATCGGAGTTTAGGTCTGGGATAGTTTTTAGTTTGGTAATCGTATTTATATTGCGGCCGATAGCTATATCCATTGTACTTGGAGAATAGTTATTAAATGGGAAATGTGTGGGATCTTCTGTGCTGTATATATTGCAGTCCGAATTATCGCAGAATCTCTGGAGAGTATTTCCATTAGTGTTGGGATGAGTAGCATAGGAGTCCCAAAGTGGGTGTTTACAGTTTAAGTCGCCCACTATGAGAACCCTATTGTGTGTTTTTGTTATATTGAAGAACAAGTTTGAGTTTATTATCAATTAATAGTGAAATATGCTCAATCGAAGAATTGTTTGGTTGCAGGAGTTGATGTCTTTATTGATTAATACTGCGATACCACCTCCGCCGACACCTGCGGGGCGGTCTTGTCTAAGTAGACGATAATTGAGATTTCTAAAATTTACAGATTTGTTTGGTTTAAGGAATGTCTCGATTAAGAAGAAAATGTCGGGTTTATGAGCGTCGAGAAAATGTCTGATAAGATGGAGTTTGTTTGTTACTCCATGTACATTACAGAAAATTATTTTGAGCGAGTTACGTTTTTGAATGCCTGTTTTTCCACCTACCTGTCTAGATGTCATATTTATCTATACCTTGAACAAAATTGTTATAGATTGAAAAATTTTCGAGTTTGGTGGTGGCTTTCCTCATTTCGTATAGTAGATCGGTCACTGCTCTGGTTAGTTCTTCAAGATTTACTATTGAATTCAATTCTTGGAATAATGAATTTAAATTTGTAAATTGCGAGATGTCCACTGCTTGAGGGTTGGCTTCATGTCTTTGTCTGGGCTGTGGGCGGGTGTTTTGAGGTGGAGCTGCTGTTGCCGGCTTTGAAGGGAGGCTCGAGAAATCTTCTTTTTCGTTTCTTGCATTTTTGTTCCAAGGGTTATTAGTGGGGGCTGAAGCAGGAATAAATCTCGTGCCTTCTGGTTTTTTATTAGTTTGTTTTTGGTTTTGATGTCGTCTTTGTTCTAAGCATTCACGCCTCTTCACGTACTCCGGACAGATCTCTGCGTTGGCAGGATGGTCACCATTACAATTAGCGCATTTAGCAGGTTTTGATCTGTCCTTCGGGCACTCGGGGGTTAGATGAGATGCGGCACATTTAAGGCATTTGGGTGCTCTGCCACAGTTCGATGTTGTGTGCCCCCACAACTGGCAGATGTGGCATTGGATAATGGGTTTACCCCGTCTGCGAAACTCCCATTGGACTCTTGTGTAGTCGATTACCTTAACATTTTTGTTAACATAATCTAATGTAACTTTTGAGTCTGTTACTACCAAATATAAGGGTCTGCCTTTCGTAGTCATACGGAAAGTATCAATTATCTTGAGTTTGTAAGCAGTAGTGAGTTCTTCTCTAATCTCGTCAAGCTGTATGCCTTCGGTTAGTCCTCTCAGAACAAAAGCGTGGGTCTTTTCTTCCCTCCGCGAGTAGGTATGGAATGGGATTTTTTCAGTGCGAAGTACTTTTTTTAAATTGTCAAAGTCAGAAACGTTCTTAGTAAATATGATGGTGGAATTCGCAGTATATTTTATTTCAAAATTGTTTTTTATTTCAATTTTTAGTCTATTCACAATTTCACGGTGCGCTGATACATTGCCGTCTATTACAATTGGCGGACATGCAATGTTTGATTTTTTGTTATTGGTTGTGGCATCTTTTGATTTTGTTTTTTTACTTTGATGATTCGTTACATCCTCTTCTGAAGAATCAGCATCGTTATTGAATTTTTTGAATTTGATTTTTTTTCTTTTTTTTTGTGCGGTAGCCGTGGGTTGGATTTCGTCATCGGATGATTCCGATAATGAATCAAATTTGTTAGTGTTCGTTGGTTGACGAGTCTTGATTGCTCGTTGTATTAACGTATTAAATTTAGTATATTTTTTGGTTTTTAATTCTAATTTTTTTTCTCGGATTCTTTTCAATTCTTTAGAATATTTATTATGCGTTTCTGTAATATGTGATGTTGGACGTGGTTCGTCTTCAACATTTAATGAAGTTAAATTTTGTGGAACTTTCCGTTCTTTTTTTTTGAATTGTTATTAAGTTTTTTATGTTTGATGGTTTTTGATTTGAACGTACCTTTTTTTATTGTCTTTTTTGGTGACGTTTTCGCTTTCACTGGATAAGTCTTTTGCGTTTTTACACTTATGTTATTGTCACTTGTTAAATTTTCAGACGTGAAAATATTAGGATTTTGGGAATTCAATTTTTGAATTTTTTCGCGTAACCGCCGTGTGTATTCTGTTATATACGGAGTACCCGTAATTGGGGGAGATAAACTCGGGGAGAAATCTATGAGTATTCTCTATAGATCTCTTTCGAACAAAGTCTTTCGATTTATAAATTTAAATAAAGTATCAGTACTTTTTGTTTTCCAATAATAAAATTCAACCGTCGCACTTGAATATTAGCATGGAGTGAATAGACGACAAATGTCGTGAATGTACAAAGTATACTTCCAGCTTCCAATTGAAGTTTACTATCCAGTGAAATTGAAAGGTACAATGAAAACGTAATAATCTATTTACATTAATCCCATATAGCACGAGACGTCTTGGGGACGTCCATTCTAGGTCCAATTTAGGTCTGAACGCCCTGGACACTTTCAAAACGTCCAATATATGGTAGCATCCAGTTGAAACAAGTACTTTTCTTTTGTTCGTTATTGTATAATCTAATTTATCCTGTAATTTGAATAATATTACAATCTATCTCAAGAAAAAAATAGTCATAGAATATCTTAAATAATACACCCTTGCAGATTTGTCTAGTAAAAACTGGCAAACATGTCCATAATGCAATTTTTCACTAGTCAATACTTTTTAATGGCTGTAATACTGTAATCATCTGGAATATAGATTGTTGGCGGTGAGACAAAGAAAAGATCAGGCTTCAGATTAGTGCAGACTATCGTATCACTGGCTATACCGAAAGAGAAATTCATTCAATAACCAATCAGAAAACATTACGCCGGCCACCGTAACTCGCAGATGCTAAAAGCCGTCATGTTACCTTAGTGAATTGTGTCAAGTGTCAAATGTGATCTCCACGTAGGTTATGGAGTGTAGAACTAAAGAGAACCATCTTGTATAGGGGATAAGTTGAAAAAGTGTCCAGCTGTAAGCAGCAAATTACAGTTCAATAATCGACCACAATAACGCTAGCGTAGCAAGTGGAAACGACATGAAATTAGCAGTTTTAAACGGAGTGAAGTTCGCTGAGTTTTACGTAGTCAAGTGTTGATGTTGATTAGTAAATAACCTATAAAACTGCTGAACTAACGTGGATAGTGATTCGATTTTTATAAACTTTAGTAGATACATTTTTTATTATTATTATTATTACGAATTTGTTGTAAATTCAAAGAGGAAAAAAAATAGAAACAATGGGAAAGTTGTCAGTGAAAAGTTGTCCAAGTGGGCGAAAATTAAAAAATAAAGCAACTGATGCGTCTCAACCTCTGTCTTTTTTTCGACCAACAGTACGTATAACAAATTTTTATGTATTATTTTACAATACTGAAGTTAAGAAATATAAAACAATTATTCATTTTTTATAATAATTGAATCATTATCATAAAAATTAATTCACAAACTTAAAAAGTGCTAATTTTTTGAAACGTTTTTGTCATTATTATTGATGAGTTATAAACATAAACTGTCAAATATCAACTGAATAAAGTGTCGTATTATTTTTTCAATTGCTAGTTTGTAACTTATATAATACCGAGATGAATCAACCTATCAATATTTTTTTCTATATTAACTTTTAGTCATCGGCAAAATTGAATAAATGGAATATGGCTTTGGGCACTACAATGAAAACAACTGATTATATTTGTCATTTACATTTTAAAGAGAAGGATATAAAAATGTACGAAAAGTTCAACATTAAAGGACAGATCACAATTCTTCCGACAGGCAAAAAAACACTACGAGATGAGGCCCTGCCAACGATCGAGCATCAATTTATCCCCATACCAATACATGAACTCCAAACGAGTGTCATGAATAAATCGCAAACGCCGAATTCCAATCAAAATAAATCTGAAGCAAAACAGGATCATCAAGTACCAAACCATCAAGATCAATTAAAACAACAAGAATCGTTAGTTGATCAGAGAATTGCTGATAATTTTTTTGAAGTACCACAGTTGAATCAAGAGATTCATAATGATATATTAAATGATAAAGAACTTGAAATACCTTCTCAGTCAGCAGAGAAATTTTTGGATAATCTTAAATCTTCAAATCTACCACAAGGTTGGACGTATTTCGAAAAACCCAAAGGGCTAGAATTTATGCGGATTAATGCAACACCTATCCAAATTTTAAACCATCTACGCGTGAACAAGGACTTATCTGTTACTGTAAGTACTGAAAAATATAAATGTATTAGTCTTTCTTTTTTTATAACAATAATTAATTGCAAAAACTTTGTAGGTTATTTTTTCTACTAATGAAGAATTGACTGTAAATGACAATATTTATTCATTCAATTGTATCTACGATTATTTGAAATCAGTAGAAAGATGGCCATTATGTGTTGGTACTCAAATTGCCAAGAAAAAGTAAGCTTGATTTTGAGATTAACAAATGAATAAACTGCTACGACAAGTAAGATTACAATTAACTTTTTCAATAATTACATTCAATTTTAGGTATTCACAAACATGTAAGGGTGTAATTGTTGGTGATGATAGTTATAAGAGAAATCAAGCGAATCCAAGATGTAAATATTGTAGAATTCTACGGCATCGTTTGCAGAGCTGTAATTCTACTTCAACTATTTTAGACACTACAATTTCTCAAAAACGACGTGCTTCTAATCTACAAAAACAATGTAAACGTCTCAAAAGAATGGTATAAACTATTAAGAATATTTGTCCCGAGCAACACAAAAGTATTATTAATTGATCGGCACCCATTAAGGAATTCCGTATACAATATGTTTTATTTGGAATTTCTATGTAATTTTATATATGTATAAGTATATAGTATGTCTGAAAAAGTTGGCAACATATGGAAAACTTTTTTATTAGTGTAATGTTATGAAAAAAGTTATTCTTTATAAAATACTTCATATTAGTGTTTTTAAATGAAACTCAAGGTCTCTAGTTAATTAACGAAGTAAGGGTCGAGACAGCCAATTCCAAATACTTCAGTTTTGTCTTTTTTTCACAAATCTTCACTTGTATCATCTGCATTGCAAAATTAATATATTAATGAAATTTATATAAAATGGAGTCTTTAAGACCACATTTTCATAATAGTAATGAATGTTTTCATGTATGGGATACTTTTTCCAAAATAAACTCGAAAATACTCAGCTCCTGTTTATTTTCACATATAACATGGATCATGTGGTTAAAATAATTCATAGAAATTGTTTCTATTAACTGCCTGGTAAAATCTTCATCAAATGGTACAATTATATTTAGGAAAGACCTTGAATATGTTGAATATAATATGCAATCACATTGGGTCAAGTTCAACAGGGCCATGCCCAATTGTACTTGTCCATAATAGGCGTGCTGCTTCTTCAGCCTAACTCCATTGGTTGAAATTTCTAGGTAGCTGCATTCGTTTACGAAGTGTATTGCACCTTTTGTTTTGCCTACAAATGAAAGACATTTATTCAAGTTCATTATTATTTTTATCAGTGATCATATTACCAACAAAATGACATTTAATTTCAAGCAGCCTAGATGGTTTTCCTTCTTCCATAACAATACCATCAGGTGAGTACCCTAACCATGGACATAGCTGGCAAATAATGAACCCAGGTTCAATTACATTCGCTCCCAAATTTACCTTGTATTTGTTTGATACCATGCTGTACAAATTTATTCGTGAACCCTTTTGGAAAGAAGTAGTTCAAGCTCTTTTTATTCCAATCCATTTGTCTATAAGTGAATATTGAATAGCAGCGGGAACCTGAAAAACACATTTTATCATCTCTGCTTTTGATATTTTTAATATACTTCCGATGAATTTTCCAGCCTTCACTTCCACTACAGCAACTGACAATTATTTCTGACATGTCTACATCACAGAGAGTTGAATAAAAGCCTTTACAACACTCTCGCAATGTGTAGTTTGAGACAAAAATGTTGATTCTTTCATGTGTGACACCAGAGGGTTAAGCCAATTTGGAGGTAGGACTTCCACACCTAATTCAACTTTTGTTGTCACTGTTCGACGCCCCTGTCTGTAAAGAAAGTTTTATAAGCAATGTTTTTTTATAAGTCTTATTGTTCTAGTCAAATACTCACATATGCTTACTCAGTGCAGAATAGGGATGACTGGATATCAATAAAGACAAACATCTTTCTTTCTCTTCCTGTGAAAGTGGCCTACAAAGTTTCCTCGCAGCCATCTTCTTCATACAACAAGTTAGGCTAATTGGTTGGGCCTCGTAATCCTCCTCAACTGCCTTCTTGTGACTCCTCCAATAGCACTCCACATCAGTGGTTGACAATGTTTCAAGTGATAGAACATCTCCCCTGCAATCAATAACACAATCTGAATTTTAATAAGTGTCCCTTTCAAGTGAAGAAAAAAATTACCTTGTACATTTCAATAATGTGGCTGAAATGTGTTTGCATTTTCCTGAAGCTCCAGCTTTGCAGGTACATGAAAATGAAAGTATTTTCCAGGTTCCTGTTGAAAAGTCAGCCTCTAACCATCCAGAGACTTCTTGAGGTTTTCAGTTAGAAGTGCACTGGTTTGGAGGCAAAGTGCCATGAGTCTAATGGCTGAGTAAACACCATCTTCATTGCATTTGCGATCGCAAATGCCTACTGTTTAGGACTTGTTCGCCCTCCACGAAGCACCTACTGTCATGTGTTGCATCCAAATATGCAAATACAGTAGTCAAACTCAAATATACCTCCTAGTTTTCCATGACTGTTGCTAACTGAGAAGGATCTGATTTGATACCTATTTTAAACCATTGCAAAACGTTATATTAACTCACAGTTTGTTATTTTCTTTCACACACTATAATCAATTGTCCAAAACACACACAAAAATCCAAAAAAACACTTTTTTATATTTCGCAACTAAAACATACGAATCAACCATGAAATCCGTATAAAAACTAACGCCATAAACATAGAGATTACTCATAATCCTCCATATTTGTTTACGTCTTGCAGCGCCCTCAACGGTGGTCGAAATTGCCAATAGTTTGGTCTCGATCCCTATCCTACTCTAATAATTTATGGCGCTGTTTTTAAAATCTTTCCACTTGCTACTGTGGCCCCACCTTAATTTGGTCCCTTTCAGCGGACACTTTTTCATACACTGAGTTGGTCCTCCTTAGTTCTACCCTCCATAACGTAGGTGTATAGTTTGATGTGATAAACTCATTTGAAATTGTAAGTTGTTGTTTTATATTTACGATGTAGTGTGTTTTAAATAGTAAACATGAAACTGCAATTAATTTTTAGTAGTTAATCAATGGTCGTTTTCTGTCAGACTCATTTGTGAAGCGAAACTGCGTAAAGTAAGAAAGCTAACCTAGAACATATGCTGGTTTCCCACCGAACCAAATAGATCATTTATTATTATTGTGTTGAAAAGGTTAGTTCATTACATATGAATTACTATAGATCATTTGAAAATACGTAATTATTTGACACATGCCAAATAAAAGGTTAGGACATTCGAAAACCTCTTTCATCAGCAAGACGATTTCTCTGTCTTTTTTGAGAAACCTTCAACTTAAACTCCAAAATTTAATGATTCTGATTCTGAAACCACTAGTAAGGTACCTGAGTCAAATAAGGCTCAGTTAAAAAAACTACTTTATTTAGCAATAAGGTAGCAAAACGAATAACAGGATACAAATATTATCGTAATACAGACTATTTTAACACATTGACTGCGACCTTCTGAATTGCCTCCTTAGTATGGTGCTGACTTACCTTTTCTAAAGTATATGATATTATTCTCATGCAGCTCGTTGGTAATATATGTAGGGAAGGTATGACTGTAAAAATTATGATCAAAAGGGCTTTGACTGCCAAATCCGTCATGCGCACTGTGGCAGTAGTGTTAATAACGGAATTGTCCGTCATAAAATTAAGTAATTTTTTCTTGCATGTTTGCACTCTTTTATCATGTAGAATAAAATACAAATGAAAAACATAAATTTAATGTATATTAGTGTGATATAAATCGAAACAGTCATTCAAACATAAATATGGTTTTTCGGTACAAGCCGGACAGTGATAGAACGTATCTCTTCTTTTTTTATTATTATGATTATAACACCAGGTACATCTCCTAGATACAACCTTTCCAGTAGGGCCTGCAGGGTTTTTTCTTTGGTAGGTGATTTTTTTTGTGAGAGATTGTGAAACGGATGGTTTTTCGGGAACCAACTCACCAATTATCGAAATTCTAAAATCGTAAAAAGATATCCTAGACTTGGTACAGTCCTTGAAAAGTGGATAAGAATTTAAGATCAACATTTGAAAAAAGTGTATTCCTGATTTTCTGTACCAGCGTAGTGTCTTACTTTCAATGGGATAATATGACATAAATTTATCCTGCTTTTCTATATCTCCCATGTACTTGTTGTAATTGTATATTGGCTTAGGTTTTTCTTTTACTCGATCCAATTTATCGTGATATGTAACCATATTGTTATTAAATTCCGTACTGATGTGGGCTACGTCCCGCTTATCCCGCCATTTACCCACTAAAACACCATCCATGCTATACCGAACAATAGTTTCACATCTTTTTAATTTTGCGGTTTTAACATCTTTAGAGATACTTATTCTGTCTTTTCGTAGAGTACCTATACAGAAAGTTAGGCAGTCTAGAAGCTTGTCAGCAAGATCATAACTGTTATAAAAAATGTCTAAATATAGAGAATTCCCAATACCTAAGCGCTCCTCCATTAGATGAAGGACAACTTTAGTAGCGTCTCCTTTACCACCTACTGTACCTAATTGCCCTGTATCAACCGCAAATTTTAAAATTATACAATTAGGTTCAGTGACCATATATAATTTTACACAATATTTGTGCCGCTTTTTTTAACGTACTGCCGAAAAGACAGTCTACCCCTCCACAGGACCATTGATTCGTCCAGTGACAGATTCTGTCCTGGAGTATATATCGTCGTCATTTTCCTGTTGAAATATTCGATCATTGGACGAATCTTGAACAGCCGATCTTCGGGAACCAAATCATTGTTGTTAGGAATTTTGACGAAATGCAAGCACCTAAAGAAATATATTTTCTAATTTATTAACGAACGAATAAATCATAATTACCTCATAATAATCAGAAATCTATCTCTAGTTATGGCTGGGAATGTGAAAATAACAGGATGTTTTCCAGTAGTCACTCAGCCTATTAATTTTAATAGTGCCCATGTGAAGGACAACACCAAAGAAAGTACGAATTTCGTCTGGGGTAACATCATGCCACCCGAGATATTCGTGATGATGCACCTGTTGATTTAGACAAAACCTCTACCGCGTAGCTATTGGTTTCTTCACAAATCATATCATAAAAACCCTCATCAACGATAATTTTTTTAAAATCTATCGGTGCGTTACCTACAAATGAAATAATTTCAAAACATTTGCAAAGGTGGTACCATTATAATATTTATTCGACATCGTGCCAACATCTAAATCGATAAAAAACTGTAACACTTACATTATGGAATAACCACAACTTCTGTTCCCTATAAAATCAATAGGTTTTATTGTGGTTTCGTGTACCCAAACCGGTCGTGGTTGACCAGATACAACAGCAACAGGTAGAGTTTCGATATCCCCAATAGTATTTTCATTTTCTTCAGTATCCTCTGGTATTTCCACTAAGTCTTCATTATCGTCAGAATTCCCCCCACTCGTATAGCCGTTATTAGAATCTGAAAAGTAAGTTGGATCTTCGATGTCGTCATCAGATTCAACAAAGCTTTTTTCAACTCTGCATGGGATGAAAAAAACATTTCTTGCACGTTTTGCAACGGATGGACCTGCCTCAGAGTCTCTCATTCGAAAAAACTAAACAATTTTCTTGACAAATTTCACTTTAATTCACACGCTGACGCGATAACAAAGTCATTCGGCGACTGCTAAGCTCACAATAAAATAATGAAATCGTTTAGACTTATGACGAACGCGTCCGTCATGTGCGCTGGTTAACGAGCACCCATGACGGATAGCTCCGTCATGCGCAGTGAACGTGTTAAAAGAAATTACATATTCACTTTCACTCTTAAATGTATCTGAAACTCGTAACATGTTTACAAAAAAAAATTGCAAATGGGCTTTATTATCCGAAGATTCGGTTAATAGGGCCCAGAAGAAAACTTTGTGTCTATTAAAAAGGCCCACCTAAAATAAGGCTGGAACAGATAACATACGTTCATTAAAAATAGCATAAATGATATTCTTGAAAAAAAAGGTCAGAGCAGTTAATGTACCTTCATTGAATATAACATAAATCAAATTCTTGCAAAAAACTTAAGAACAACGTATACAAATACAGTCATCTTCATCGTTTTTGGTAAAACCAATACATATTTCGTGGCACCAAGTACCACAAGACACACAGCTCCGCATATCTAATTGTTCTGTTGTGTTACACACAAAGCAAAACCAGGACTTGGTTTGTAAGGGGTTATCCTCTGGGTACTTCCTAGACTTCTTTGATGATGTGCATAGCATTGGTTGTTTCCTTATTTTTATTTTGGGTACAGTAGGTTTGGACTTGGAACTTGCAGAAGAGAACAGGTCTTTGGTTACTGGCTGTGCCTAATAATTGATAGATTTTGTTTTTGGAGTCTTATTTCTTGGCAGTTTAAACAGTTCAGGTGTAGGAAGTAGTTCCTTAAAAGATCTATTAAGATCAGCACTTTCTTCTTGTGTCTGTGTCGTACCATTAGCCTTGATAGGTGTTTCAGAATTGTTTTGATGGACAACTCTCGATAACGTACTAAGTGGGATGTCATCTGCAGAGCCTTCTGAATTATTACCATTGGATTGTACTTCATTACCAATATTAAGATGATCATTATCATTATTAGCGTAATTATCGTCAAGAACGTAAGAAAGAGATGTTTCAGAACCATTTTCAAACGTAATGCGAACTTTTTGCTGGACAACTTTCTTTAACGTACTCTCGTCTATATTATCATCATTGGATTGCAAATCATCACCGATATTAGGATGATAATTAGCAATATTATCGTTGTTCTCATCAATTTCCACAGCGAAAGGACGTTCAGTTGCTAGTGACGGGGCAAAAGCTGATTCAGGAATTGCAGTAGGATCAAGTGGATATAAGCCTCTCGCTCTAAAACCGCTTAAAATATTTTCTGGTGCATTTTGGCCACACTTTACACAAAATTTTGCCAAAGCGAGATTTGTTCAGACGACAATCTGGATTTGCCTCCCAATACCCAACAACTTCTTGATCCCAGTAATGTTCAAAGGACCTATAAACGGTTTTGTTTAATGGTTGAAGTTCATGGATGGTATTCGACGGTAAGCAAAACAGCTTTATATCCAACTCATCTGCAACCTCGGTTATCGAAATATCCAGTTGGCTAGCAGCTCCATCAAAAACTAGCAAGATGGTGCCTGGATCCTTGTAACGTTTTAGTTGCCTAAGAAATTCAATAAAATATTCATTGGTCATGCTACCCTTTGGGGCCATTTTAACCAGGGTATCTGGCGGTAAGTTCTCTTCCCATTCAGTTTTTAGATGCTTTCCTTTAAAAATGACCATGGGTGGGATACTATTTCCTAAAGCATTACAGCACCCAGCAATGGTAACATTCTGTGCGTGCTCAGGCGCAACTAAGTGGACACGTTAGATACCTTTCTGTCCAATAACAACCTGCTGATGATGAATTGTTAATCGGCATCCCTTTTCATCCATATTAAAAAGGTTCTGTGGATTTTGGTGCAACTTCACGCCATTAAAAATGTTCGCTAGTTTATTGAAGTAATCACTCATTATAAATTTATTTAATTTTTGGGCACGAGCTGGATTCATCAGCTCCGTCTAGACAAATGAGGGTTCCGTTTTAAAATCTCACAGAGCCAATCCTTACCGGCGACTCTTTTGGAAGCATTAAATGAGTGTCTGATATTATTCATAGCACAGAATTTGTACACAGAGCGACGTACTAACATTGGTGTTAGCGGCATTCCGATTTCACATAGACGGATTATTCTCTCAGAAAATTGTTTTTCTTGGTCAGTAGTTAATACGCTGGCTCTTCCTATTTTTTTATTCATAACACCAGACTGTAAATGGTTTTTTAGTGTTCGCCTGGGTATGTTATATTGTTCAGCAGCTACTCTTTGTAACAAATTATTGTCTTTTATTGCGTTAATTGCAGCTTCATATTGTTCTGCACTCCAATTCGCTCGCTTTTTCACTATAGGTGGCATTGTTGTTGGTAAACTGAAAAAAATGTATGCGTCAGTCGAAAACTAACACCGTTAAAAGTGAAACTTTTTCTTACTATTTTTGAATAACCAAAAAGTATAATAAACGTCCTTAACCACTACTCTAGCAAGACTTCCAATTATACGTTCTATAACTTGGTAATTTAAATAACTACAAAAAGAAAAATCAGATATATTCGTTTACAGTTTATCAATATTGTTTAATAAGTTAGCAGAATGGATTTATAAATTAAAAAATGAATAAGAAAACTCATATAGTGTCTCATAAAAAGTCAAATGTACATGTACAATGGGCCTTTTTAGCCGAAACGTTCCTGCTGTATAAAAATTAAAAAAATCTTACTGTCTCCTACCTTTTCGTTATTGTTGATATAGCAAAATAAAGCCCATACAACGTAGAACACAACGCACTATTTATAAGAATATATTATTTTTAATGAAACGAATTATTTACGTAAATGTTATTAAATGATATTCTTAACGGCTTGCATATGTGGCGGTATATGATTAGTGTCTCCATAGAGAAATAAACATACTAAGAGAGTGTTCGTTCCCATATAAGCAGCTGGCATCGCGTCGATCTCAGCGCACCCCTTGCGGGGAACAGAACTAATTCTTACAGGCGGGATATTTAAATTTGGTAGTTTGGATTATGGGTAGGTAAATTTTACAGTTTGTCTTAAAATTGTTTATTATATAATTATTTCATTCCAAAAAATCATTTCATTTTTGTAATGAAATAATAATAATAAACAATTTTGAGACAAATAATTTAGGTAGTAAATAATAAAACAGCACACATTTAAAATTTTTATTAACCTGCACATAATATAAAAAAATTAATAAAATATTTGTTTACTATACATAGGTCTGTTATTTATACATGTTATTACATTGATAACTTTAAAATTCATATTGCAATAGTTAACGATAATATTAAAGTACAAAAACATCTGATTAAATTATCAGTTACAATAATCAAAAAATTTAAATTTTCAATAATATCTCTTATTATTAAAACAAATATTCTAATATCACTTAACAGTGTTTCCACACAATTTTATTTTCAAAGTTATTTTTCCTACCACACGCACTATAAATAGGCATTTATACGACTGTACATTTTTAAAAAAATTCTATTGCAGCCTCCGCCATCCCCATAGCTGCCCAGCTTTCACATTTTTTTAACTATTTTATTTCAGAAAACAAGAAACTTCACATTTACTTTCTTTAAATTAATTAAAAAGACAAAACATGTAAATCAGAGGACACCTACAGTTGTATAAATACACAACATAAACATATACTTAGCGAACACTAAAAGTAAAAATGGCACACTAGCTTGAATATTAAAAAATGTTTTAAATTGGTAACACAAAACATGAAAAAACTATTATTATCTATATCATTAATTTACCATACAGTTACATATTATTATTAATCACAAAATTACATATTTCTACTCCAATTACAGCATTATACTTAAGAAAGTTTATCTAATATTACATCAAATATTTTAATAAAAAGCATTTAAAAAGTAGATTCCCCTTTACATGAAGATAGGAACAGGTCAGAATAAAAAAAATTAAACGCAGTACATTGTTACCAAAAAATAATTATTATTTTTGTTGGTTAGTCCTCTTACCATCATTATAATATTTTTTAATTAATAAGGGGACACAATCTTTTATGAGTTGAGAAAATACGTATGATTTATGTTCTCGACAAGTGAACCAATCAAAATTTATATGACTTTTTGCAAAGAGTTCAGTTTTTTCAGTAATATTTTCTACATGACCTAAAAGTGGTAGAAAATGATAAACAATATCATGCAGAATGGAAAGAAATTTTACGTCTCTTTGAACATAAATTAGACGTGTTTTATCATCATTTTATTTGAAGGAAGTGAACGTATGGTGAACATCTAAAATATCTGTTTGTAAATTAGCCTTACATTCTGCGCAATTAAAAGTTGTAATTTTTTTAACAACGAAACCATTAACGTAGCTTATTGCTTGAGTATCAAAATTTGAATCATTTAATTCTATATCTAAAAACGGGAATTCAATATTTTCCAATTCATTAATAGGTATTAAAAGTTAATGGTTTTGGTTCATTATGAAAATTTAAGAAAGAATGTAAGTTGTCTAATAAACTGCATTCATCTGCTTCACAATTTGTGTCTATTTCTCTGATCTTTATTAATGTAATACATTTTCTTTTTCGTGGGAGATAAATTACTGACCCTAGTTTCGTTTATTTTACTTAAAATACTAGATTCCAAACATTGTTTTTTAGGCAAAGGTTCAAATTCAGTTTCTTTAAGACTATCATTATCGTTACAAAAAATAAGCTTTCTTTTTACGAGCAATACTGTATTTTCAAAAGCTTGAGTTTTATAATTATTATCTTCAATTACTTTTAGTGGTGTATGATGGAAGGGTTGCAAAAAGGTAAAGCAAATTTATTAAGTCTTTTGCGTAATAAATTTGTAAATGCCTCATCATCAAAATGATCTTCACACATCCTTTGATCTTTGGATGTATAAGTAATTTCTAAAATTTTGTACCACTGTTCCCTTTGACTAATGTCAGATGGAAATTTGAAAAATGTTTTGTTCTCAAACTCCAAATTGCGAAGCGGCCAAAAATATGTATTATTACAATTTTTTGCTATACAACTACGACGAATTTTACCTGGTGGTGACATTTTAAAGGTTCACTTAATTTTATTTACTTTATTAAAACTAAATCCTAAATAAATTAAAAAATACTCACTCTTGTATTGTCTTCTTTTTCGGAATTGTTATTTTTGACATTGTCACTTTGCATTTGACAAACAGAAACCAGATTCACACCAACCAATGTAAGATTGGTTTTGTATATTTTCATTTTTAATGACGTAAAAGTTAATATACTAGGATATTTCATAATATTTATCCACATTAAAGGCGATGTTTTGGAATGAATTGTAATTTATGATATTTTGTTCTATTTTGTTTATGTAAAACAGTCTTGTAGTTCGCGACAGTAGAGACTCCATGCGCGGGGAACTTGCGCAGAAACGTTGTGCCACATACCGCCTATGCATCAAACTGTCTCTTATATTATTATTTGTCTATGGGTGTCTCTTCTCGGACATGTTCTTAGACGCAGCGTGACGTTGCCAGATTTTAGGAGAGAATCCGGTGTTTTATGTTTTGTCCTCTGGGCCTTATTAGCCGCCGGGCCTTGTTTGCCGCATGTACCTTAATAGTGGTCGTAGAAGACCTCACTTTTTCCTCAATGTTACTTCCAAAACGGAGTATTCAGATATTTTCAATATAATCAACAGCTGTCAGGCATACGCCTTATAGTTTAATATTCAACAAAAATTATCTTACGAAGTTAATATAACTGATAAGGTACCAGAAGGACATTGAAGCACAATGTGCCCCATATTGCTGTCAATAATCTCATTATATTGAATATTGTACAGGTTACAGAGATTTCGAAACTGGGTGCAACATGTCTCTACAATTTTATAAAAAGGGTAATTTTTCTTTTGATTTCTAATCAGTTGGCAACGAGTTATAGCTGGGAAGAAAGGTAGAGTCGCCTTTTCATCACACCAAAACGGCAAGTTTCAAAAACCTAATATTTTTATTTGCTCAGTTTTTTAAAATTGCTGGCACATATTTAGTTTGGCATAAAGAAATTTTGAGTGAAGTAAATCGATGTGCACTGAATTTGGTAGTCTACTTCGGGAAATAGACAACTTTATCACTTATATTTTTTTCTAGTAAATTTTGTAAAAAGCGGAAGCAGCAATTAGTTCATTGTTGAAAAGGGCTAGTGAGAGAAACAAAAATTATGAGTGATGCAGCCAACGAAGAATAAAATCCACAGAATAAAATCAAATGCCAGGAGAAGTTTTAAGTTTTTTATTTCCACATAATTCTTTAATTAAAGCATTCATTACATTGTCAGGCTTTTTATTCAATTTTTGAAAGAATTCACATATGCGAAAAGGTAGTATAAATAACAATACTCTCTTCTTTGAGGTGTAGCGACCTTAATGGTTATGGTAACTTGTAATTGGTTAGGAAAAGGTCCAAATTACTGTTACCGACGTTTCGACTTTTATAAAATCCTACTCGCAACGAACAGTAGGAAATGTATGTTAAAAAGAATATTTACGTGTATTTTAATTTTTATAATGTAAACGAAAAATTTATATTATACAAGCAAGAGGAATTCAAGTATATGTAAATTTCTCTTGTAACGTATATTTTATTACGACAAGGATGACTTTATAAAAGTCAAGATGTTGGCATCGGATCATTTTGACCTTTTCCTATGCAACTCCAAGTTACAACAATGATGTTAGTTCTGTGGACGTCCAATTTCCGCGCTTTCGTATATCCCCAGTTCGTCCGTTTTGAGTTCTCGAGTACCTAAACTAAAAGTTTTGGTTACATACTCAAAACGTCCTGTTTGGGTACTTGAGGACTCAAATGGACGTACTTGGGACATACGAATGAGCGGCAATTGGACGTCCCCAAAACGTACTTAAAACGTCGACTGTACCAAATCTGGACGTTCCCAGTACATACGGTACCTCTTAGTCGGACGTCCTCCGTACGTTTTGGGGATATACTTGTGCTATATGCGATGGTACGTGAACATTCCACAAGACTAGATGAATGAATGAACATTACAGCGTCTGACTGCTGATTGTTCAGATGTTCAGTCAGTCATTTAACATCGCCGAATCGCACGTGTACCTGTTTAAAACCAACATGGATATCCACAAAAATTTATTTTATAAAAAATTCAATGAATATTATCTTTTGAATAAAGACGCCAAAAAACCATGGAATTATGATGAAATGAAAGAGGTAAGTAATGCGATACAAAGCAGTGGTGAGCTTTATTATAAATTTTGATACAAGCATATTTTCTTTTCGTAATCAAAATATGCTCAAATATTGCCTTCTAAGAAATGGTAAAAAATATATTAATCGAACCCTTAAACCTAAAGTCGTTTATTTTACGTTTCCCGGGATATTTTGCTTGGTAAGCAAACCACTGGCAAAACAATCAGAATACAGTATCACTTCTTGTACCTATATGATACAATTGAGGTAGAACAGTTGTAATTTAGAAAAGGTTGGAAAATAAGTGAAAACATTATCTATGTCACGCCGTATGAAGATGTGATTGACATATTATATTCGATACATATTGCTGTCGGTCACGGTTCAAGAGATAAAATATTTGGTTTGAAATCTAAATATCAAATTTCACGACCTGTTATTGAGACATTTCTGAACTATTGTGAAGTTTGTCACAAAAAAGCTGACAGGCATGCAAATCTGGTATCTAAGCCTTTCATTTCTAAAGAATTTGGCTATCGGGCTCAAATAGATTTGAATGATTATCTATTATGTCAGATTAGAGACTACAAATGGTTACTAAATAATCACCACCTAACGAAATTTATCTCTCTATCTCCAATGAAAGCAAAGCAGTCTGTTAAAGTGGCTTCGGAATTACTAAAAATATTTCTGCAATTTGGAGCACCGGCAATACTGGAGAGTGACAATGGTCGCGAATTCGTAAACGGTGTAATTACCGAGTTAGTAAAACTGTGGCCTGAATTGACAATTATCCATGGTCGACTACGGGATCCACAGTCCCAAAAAAGCATAAAATGATGTAATCAAGATGTGGAAAATATATTGCGGGCGTGGGTGCTTTATAATAAATCCACCAATTAGCCAATTGGTTGCTATGTCGTTGTTTTAAAAAACAATTCCCTTCATAGAATTATTGGTCTCAGTCCATACAGAGCGTTACTTGGTACTAACCCAATGATCGGGTTATCTTATACAAAGCTACCAAGCGAGATAATTAAAACCCTAAATACGAAAGAGGACCTTAACGAAATAGTGTCAAAGTTGCAAGAACGGAAACTTGAAGAAACAACTGATAACCAAATTGCATATTTTAATAAAAAAGAGGAACTTAACGAAATTGTATCAAAAGAGAACGTGAAGAAGCTGATGTTGTGGATTATAACGATGCAATAGGAGAACAAGAACAAAATTAACAGAAAATTTGGGATTGTATAATATCGTTCAGACATTGTTAAAGCAGTCAGTTTTTTAATATAGCACAAGTGCCTGATATAATATATTTCTGTACGAGATGCTGTCTTTGGAGTCTCATTGAGCCATTGTCTAAGATATTTAAGGTCCTCTTGCAACCCCTCTAAGAAACAATGCCAAACAAAGCGGTGTGTCTGCAACTCCAGATGTGGCATCATAGAGCTACTTGCTTAGATAAATAATATCTGGAAATTGTTACCTACATTAGTTATTAGAATTTATTTTTTATTTGATGGGAAACAAACATTCTGTTGCATTACTCGTTAACTTTAAGGATATTTTAATATTTTTTCACTTGGTTCGCATAATTTACCAATAACCGACCTTTGCAAATCCAAGTCAAAAGGACAAAATAACTTATCCAGTTACGCTGTTTGTCTAAATTAACGAAGGCAATTCTTGAAATGTCGCATAATTTTAGCAAAGCAAGGTAAACATTATGTTATTACAGAGTTTGCCATGAAATGACGAATTACGACCTCTGTCTACGATATATACAAGTCACCAATTTTATGATTGGATATTGATTCTCAGCTCACCAGAGCCAATACAACGGGTCTTATAAATCCAGAACTACGTTTTGGTCATTTGTTGGAGATATTTCGGTTTGTTAGCACGACACAGCCACCGCAGGGTATACAAGTGATCAATTTTATGATTGTATTTAGTTCAGGGCATCTCATAGATAAACTGTAATAATTTTCAGCTCACCAGAGCCAGTACAACGGGTCCTATAAATCCAGAACTACGTTTTAGGTCATTATTTGGAGAAATTTCGGTTTGTTAGCAGATAACAACCTCCCAAGTGTATACATGTTATCAATTTTATGATTGCATATTATTCAGGGCGTCTCACAGATGAGTCCTATTGATTTTCAGCTCACCAGAACCAGTACAACGGGTTTTATAAATCCAGATAAACTACATTTTTGGAGAAATTTCGGTTTGTTAGCACGATACAGCCTTCATAGTGTAAACAATTGACATAATTTTTGATAGGATATTGTTCAGGGCGTCTCACAAATGAACCCTATTGATTTTCAGCTCACCAGAGCTGGTACAACGGGTCCTATATATCCAGATATACAGCATTTTCACCATTTTTGGAGATATTTTGGTATATTAGCACGATACACTCTCCGAAGTATAAGTGCGGAAAAGTTAGTTGTAACTTTTAAAAATAATAAAGAGCATTTCTATTACGCACATGAAAGTCGCGCTTATTGAGTGCAATTGGAATTTATGAAAAGGTACATTCTCTAAATGCATGACAATAACAAATCCATGAAAAAACAGTGAGAAACTTCACAATCATTTTATAATACGATTTTGCAAAGATCTCTATTGAATGTCATATTCTATTATTTTTAAAAGCATTCGTGGCTTTCTTTATTTTCCGTGGTAATTCTGGAAGAGAATCAATTTTTTTTGTGTTTCGATATTTAAATTTTTAATGTTTTAAAATAACGGCTTGTGTAAATCACGACTATGATTAATATCCACGTAAAAATATGTTACGGCAAAAACTTAAAAAGTGTCTTTTTTCCCCATCTCTATACTACTATATACATGCTTCTTTGGATATGGAGCCTAGTCGAGAAAATGTCTGGAACACCTTTGCTACAAACATTTAATGGAAATTGTAATCATTACGCTTAATACCAGCAACGATATTAAACAAACAAACTGAACACCAAAATGTTCGTTGGAATGCGGCAGATGGTCTTTTAATGGTTTAATTAAGTTTAAAAATGCAGTCTCACATCTAAATATTTTAGAGTCGTCTGGTAATTATAGGGTTTTTAAATCTTTTTACTTTGTAGTCAACGAAAATGGAAGTATCTATAATAAAAGTTTAAATGGCAGTGCTATGTATTAAATTGTATTCTAATAAACAAATCTAATTTCAATTAAATACTAGTTGAAATATTGTAGTTATAGCATGTAGCATTCACGCATTCTAAACTGATTGGTAATTAGCTAATTATTTACCGTTATAAATGAAACTACATTTGAAATTGCAACTTCTGTCAATCTCACGATGATGATGATGATATCGAAACAATTGTAAATTTCTAGAATTATTATCATTTTCTCATTATATTGTGGAATTATTTAGAAACAGTTAGTTTCATTTACGAGAGAAGATTCCACAATGGGCTCGAAACAGTAAATGCAGCTAATTATTTGTTGGTTACAATCACAATAATTGCATTTCTACTAGAATATGAAACGAAAATTAAAAACTTATAAAATTGAAGATTTATTATTATTTAACAATGGGAATGCACCATAGATATAAGAATGAATGCACCTAATCTAAAATATTAATCAAAATTTTTGCTTTAATCTAAATTCCTAAAAGTTTGTAATCTAGATGTCACCTGAGGTCCATCAAAAGGGCACTTCAGCTATGGGATTTATCACATGAGTTATCACATGATTTTATCACAATAAATTGGTATGATTTTAATTCTACGTATGACTAATCTAGTTTATGTTTACACTATAGTGATTTCAGTATCTGACATCTGTATAGTTGAATTGGTTGGACATATAACATAAAAATAACCTACAACAAAGTGAATCCGCTGGAAGTCAATATAAAAAAAATCGGTATCTGAATATCATGATTAAAAGATATTTAAAACAATTAGTTATTGGTGTAATATATTATGTTTAATGGTATTACTATAACGGAAAAGAAAATATGCAATAACTCCAATAACACACAGGAGTAAACGAGTGTGGGCTCGTAAGGGCTGAGCTACACGAGCGTTTATCACGCTGCGTGTTGTGCGCTGGGTTTTATGCGTTGAATTATTGAAATAACTATACGAGCGCATTTTTGTATCATGTTTGATAAATAATATAATTATTATTAGAATAATAATGATGGATGTCGTCCATATCGAGGCTGTAGCAGCATACATTTATTGTTATTTAGGAAAAACGAAAAAGTGTGCGGCGTTGGTGGGTCCATCCCATAATGGCGGATCGATTAACAAGTGGCCAGCAAGTTTTTGTGAGCATAGGAAATTTCCAGAAAAATTCTTTTTATATTACCGCATGTCAATAGACAGCTTTGATGAGCTGTTGAGGAAAATATCAAACAAAATTTGCAAAAGTGACACGGTTATAAGAAGGTCAATTGCAGCTGCTGAAAGGCTAGTGATAGCACTAAGGTATGAAAAATATTTTTATTTTCTGTAGTGAATATTACAAACTAATGTCGCTGTATGTCATACAAGTCAATAATGCTGAACTGACTATCTTCAGAAGTGGCTGGTGTTCTTGGAGACAATATCGGAGCAGTAGTACAGTCTATAGATGCTGAGATAGTAGAAGAATGAGTGGATTGAGACTGAATTGTCAGTGAGTTGTAAAACTGTAAGTGTATGATTAGAAGAAGGGTGAGGTATATAATGTGGATTTTGAGAGATCACCTGAAAATGAGATTGTTGAGGAATGTGTTTTGAGGTGGAAAAAGGATGGTGTTGGGTAGTTTTCAGTTGTTGTATCACTTCCATAAACTTAAAACGTACATCAAATGAGTCATCTGGGGTCATGTTATTTAGAATTGGTAATAAAGGCAAAATAAATACTTTATTTCCGTGTACATCTTCTAGCCGATCTTGACGCTGCAGAGATACGCTTTCCTTTAAGATTGTAGTGATATCTGTAGCAACTTTATTAGCCTTATCATAATCATTCGCAACGCGATTCTTATTAGATCCTCCTTTGATTTTTGTAGTACGAGGAATATTTTCAATCGTGTTTGCATTGACCACTTCTTTATCCTCTGTCTCGGTCGCATGACTCAAGATTTGCGATTCCTCTTCTTGTGTGTCATGTTCAATGTTGGAGGTTGTTGCTCGGCTTTCTACAAAATTTTGCAAAAAATACAATTGGTCATAAAAAATATATTTTTTCTTCTTTTTGGCCGCTTCTCCACTTTTGCATTTTCTTTCTAAATTCAGTTCACGTTTAAATTGGTCTCGAACCGATTTCCATTTTACTTGCAATTCTTTTCCTAAAAATAAAAGTTTTATTAAAATTTAAAAGTCAACACTTATTTTTTTGAGATTACAGTATTTTACAATGTAAAAAAGTGTTTTTTGCAGATATTTAGCTACTGGATCTAATTTTACTACATTGGAGTATACCTTCCTTATGTCCAAAAGTACAATCAGAGTAATTGTAAGAGAAACCTGCATCGCTATTTGGGAAGTTTGGCAGCCAATAGAATTGTCTCGACCAACAAAGGAAACATGGCTTAAAATTTCAAACCTATTTTATAAAACAACCAATTTTCCCAACTGCTTTGGGGCTATTGACGGTAAACATATTCGGATCATGTGCCCTCGTAATAGTGGAAGTCAATTATAAAAAATATTTTTCAATACTTCTCTTGGCAGTTGTTGATGCAGACTACTATTTTACAGCGATAGACGTGGGAGCATATGGTAGAGAATCGGATAGCAGCATTTTCAAATCGGTCAATTTTGGAAAATGTTGCAAAATAATGCATTAGACTTGCCTGAAGATTCGAAACTGCCCGGTAGTGACAGTAATGTAGTACCATACGTGTTTGTTGGTGACGAGAAATTTGGACTAACGGAACTTGTGTTGAGACAATATCCACGAAAAGAACTAAGTATCTACGACAGAGGCTTTAATTACAGATTAACAAGGGCAAGAATATTGGTGGAATGTAGATTTGGTATTCTAGCTAATAAATGGACAGTATTTCCTACAAGTTTATTGTTTGACGAAGATTTTGCAGACGATATAATAAAGGCTGCTTGCGTTTTGCACAATTTCGTAAGACGAAGAGATGGGTATGATTTTCATGGCACCTTAACTCACCTATTTGAAGATATTGAACCTAGGGGAACTGGGGGACCCTCGTTGCGGATTATTGTTCGAAATAATTTCAAGGAATATTTTGTAAGCCCTGCAGGTAAAATACCATGGCAATATAGTAAAATTTAAAAATGTAATGTACCAATTTAATAAAGGTTACAATACATTTTAATTACATCCCACTGTACTTATTAGACATTATTAGTTTGAGTTGTATTCATTTATCGTTTCAAAATAAATAACATTTGTTTCAAGTTAATTTTCATCAACCTTCAAAATTATTAAAAATAATAAAGTAACAACAATAGAAGTTATTACCTAGCCTATTTCGTTCCTCCGAAGTCAAATTATCCCAGTTATCATACATTTCCCTGCATATTTCGTTCCAAAGGGCAGCCTTTTTATCCCTATTACTGTACTCCTTGCTTTTCAGGTCATACAAACCTGGTCGTCGTTCAATTTCACAAATTAATTTTTCCGTGTCAAACATTGTTGGCACAGACGTATTTACGTTTGTGTAGTCAAGACAATACTAACTTGTGTTCTGCATTGCCAACGTGTCTCGACATGTGACGGGCTAAACGCACCCGCGTGCGTTGAAAACGCTCGCGCTAGCGTGCCTCAGCGCTTTGTACGCTCGTCTAGCTTTACTCGTTCAAATACTTCCAATACATTTCAACGCATAAAACGCAGAGCACAACACGCAACGTGTGGTCGGGGTATGACAAATTTTATATTCCAAGAAATTAAATATGTGGATCCATCCCGTTTTAAGAACTTTTGTCGATTGTCTTCAAATTCATTTAACATTTTGTTACAAACTGTTGAGCACTTTATTAAACGACAAAACACGGTGCTTCGTAAAAGTATTTCAGCGAGATCAAGGTATCTAAAGATCATTAGGTAAAATTTACTGTTGTAAATAATTTAATTTTCGTGTTTTAAATGAAACTCACGGTTTCTAGTTAATTCCACAATATATTCAAAGTTATTGAAAATTCTAAAAAATTGACAATTTTTATCGAAACAATTGTCAATTTTTTAGAATTTTCCATAACTTTTATTATACTGTGGAATTAACTAGAAACCGTGAGTTTCATTTAAAACACTATTATGAGCAGATTCCACGAAGTAAGGGTCGAGACAGTTAATTTAATTTAATTTTCGTTTGTTACAGGTTATTACTTACTTTAAGGTTTTTGGCAACGGGCGAAACTTATCAGAGTTTAAGTTATTCTTTTCGAATATCAGTTCCTCGATTTCAGCGATCATTACAGAAACGGTTAATGTTATTTATAGTGTTTGAAAGATGAATACTTAAAAACTCCAACCACAAAAGAAGAATGGCTAAAAATTGCTGGTAGCTTCCATAAAGAGTGGAATTTTCCAAATTGTTTGGGAGCTCTAGATAGTAAAAACATTGCTTTCAGAGCTAAAACAATGATGGTTCATTCTACTTTAATTATAAACAGTTTCATATTACCATTTTGTTAGCACTTGAGATGCAGACTACAACTGTATTTATGTTGATTTGGGATGTAATGGTCGAATCAGTGATGGTGGTGGTTACAACAATAGTAGTTTGTGTGACACTATAGACCAAAATTTGCTTCATTTTCCAGAAGATTCTACTTTACCTAAACCTGTAATAAAAGTTCCCTACGTTATTGTTGCAGATGACGCTTTTCGGCTGACTGATCGCATTTTGAAACCTTCTGGACACAGACCTAATCAAGAAGAAAAGGTTTTCAATTACAGGTTAAGCCGTGCTGGAAGAATAGTGGAAAATTCCTTCAGGATACTTTGTAATAGATTTCAAATATTACAAAGAGAAATTAATTTAGACGTTGAAAAAGTTCAGAATATTACCTTAACTTGTTGTGCTCTTCACAATTATATTGAGAAAAAGAAGTTAAAACATTTTATGTTAGTATAGATAATGAAACCACAAGCAACATAACATTAACTGAAGGTGAGTGGCGAGGAGACGTGTGCTTCACCAATTTAGAAAGATGCCATGGTAACAGGTCTACTGATGGGAGTATCTAAATCAGGAAAAAGATTATACATTATTTTAATAATGAAGGTTTTGTACCCTGGCAATGGGAGGGAATAAAACGATTTAATTTTTATTCTTATATTTTTTATTCTAAATAAACCATATAAACGTATTTTAGTCATGATGAAGACATGAAGTATGTCAAAACGTAGGCAATGAAATGAAATAATTCCAGCAAAAAATTCCAATTGGTCGTAATTATTACTTAAGAAAAATAAAACATATATTCATTGTTGATCAGCATCGTCAAATATAAACTCGATAGTTTCAGCTCTCTCCTTCTTCATTGCTAGCCATTTCTTTTTAGTTTTATAAGTTTCACTAATTTCATGTTTGACATCATTAACTAATTCATCATCATTGATTGATTGCAGTTCGCTACTTACATATTCGCCAAATATTTGCATATTACATCTGAATTTAATTTATCTTCAAATGAATAATACAGGAAGAAGTTTTACATTTTTGTAATTACAATACATACCTACGCATACGTTTAAAGTTGTCATTGCCTGGTCTATAACTGGGTCTGAGCCGTATTTCTCTTCCTGCGACTTTCTTTTTTCGACTGAATTCGTTGGAGTCACTGCATTCTGATTACGACTGACTGGAGTATCACCACTAACATCTGATTCCGATTCCAAGGTCTCGTATTACGAATCCGTTTCCATCTAAAATTGGAATATTGAGGTTATACATCTAAAAATAATTTGATAAAAAGCACATACCACAGATTCCAGAGAGCTTTTGGATTTCCTCGTTTTCACAAATGGTACCAAAAATAACAATTTGTCATACCACCATACAGTAGGTTCATAAATTTCATCTGAGCCCATACCAGAATACATCACTTCATTCATTTTGGTTTGCTCATGTGAAAATTGCTGGCAAAGGTTCGTGCTTTTTTTTATGGCTTCAACCTGTAATGTTTTGTCTATTTTCTGTACTTCTTGTGTTATTTATAAAAAAGCTTCATTGCGGGCATGTTTGTTTGAATAAAACTTATGTTTAGGAACATAAAGGCATGAAAACCTTTCGTATTCTTCAATTAAACAATAAGAACTTTCTCTAGACCACTTTGCCTATAAGAATGTACAAAATATTAATTATAATCAAATAATCAGTTATGTGTTGTTTACCTTCTTATTATTCTGCATTCTGAATTCCACAGTCTAGAAAATACTTTTTTCTTAAATCCAATTTAATGAGCTCAGTGTTAACCATCCACCCAAATTGATGAAGATCTTCACTGCAAGATATAAATCTCTTCCGCTGTTTAATTGTCTATGACATTATGATAAGGGAAATGTCAAATAAAAATTGACGTAATGACACAGACGATAAAGTAGAACAACAACATTACCGACAATCATACGAAATATCATACACAAATAGATACGGTTCTATTTTGAAAATCTGCCTGTGATAGCCAATGATTTTTCTTGTGACTACACTTATGACTTATTAATGCGTCACATCGTGTGAACCTGTAAAAATATTTATGACAAAATCATTTGATAAATCACATAGTCTGAAGTGCCTTTGGTTTTTGACGTAATCTGCTCACTTCTTTGTTGTAGCTACACAATACAGCACTTACTCTGCATTACACTAACATACACATACACGAGCTCAAACGACTTAAGTTTTTTGAGCCTTTGACCTGGAGCTGGATGTCTAGAAGCTGCAGGCAATTCTACGATGGTTGTCATATTACTGCAGCTGTCATGATAAGGTGGCCTCCTAACTTCTCCGTCCATCAAATATTACGGAGTGATTTTTGGGTTTAGAGTCCACTGGTATATCTTCCAAGGTTTCTTCTGTTTCCTTTATTTTGATTAGATTACAGCATCTTCTTCTTCTTAATGAAGGGAATATTATTGCTGCTACACATAAAACAGTTAATATCGAAAGTGATGTGAATAAAGGAAGTTTGTAGGTGTCTTCGATGGGCATCAGCTGTATATGGATTCTATCGATCTTATATAAAGCAACGAAATTTATTTTTGATATTTTTTGAGCTTAATAATTTTTTTAATGTTTCAATTTGTATAATTTTTATTTTCGGCAGAAGCACTGGTTTGTCCTCACTGATGTCCTTCTTCATAAAAAAACTTGACATCTTGAATTGAAATTTCGCATCCTTCGCCAGATTATCCAGATTATTCAAACATTTCAGAATATGCTATATGTATTATTGAATTTAGAATATTTGTTTAACATCCTTCTGGAGCAGCGGACTACGTTTTCTCAACAATTCTCTTAGAATCCGCTACACCCCTTATTGCCTGGATCCCACGAAGATTAAATAAACAAGCTTTTGTATGCTTTGAAATATTATATTATTATTTTAACAAAAATGAATTTATTGAATGATATGTGTGAGGTCCAGGCTGTTTTGCCTCTCTAATAATTGTACATTTTGGGTATCTATAAAACTTAAAATAAACAATTCATGACCCAACCAACTATTATGATAAGATGGGATAAATTCACAAATAAATGGATTGTACCATTTCAACATCTAGAGACCACACACACTGTTATAATACGCCGGCCGCACATAGAAAGAGCAAAACTGTCAACAACGTTTTCGTCTAAACGTGTTTCATGTTGTTATTTCAATGGAAATTAAATGTGCTAACGCACGCTGGTCAGTCGCGCGAGTTTTGTTTTTCTTTACGAAAAATGTCTTTTTAAAACAGAACTAAAATTAAATATAACAAAAATATATTCTAACAAAGAGCAGAAATAATACAAAAAATGTATAAAGACTGTACTGAGAGTTATACAAAGAATGAATTAATATGGTGAGAGAGAGAGAGAGAGAGAGAGAGAGAGAGAGAGAGAGAAGTTCGTGGATTTTTGAAGTTGGGGCTTCTAGTGTTTTATTGGGTTTGTTTTTGTTTGGAGATTGGCCCTGTTATAGGATTTATTTCCTCTTCAGGGCTGGTTGGGGGTGTTTTTGTGGGTGGTTTGTGTGCGCGTATTGACTTGGCTTGAGTTTTGGGTAGGGCTGAAAATTCAGTTTTTTAAGAAAACTGTATGGGAGGTAGAGAAAAAAGGTGTATAGAAAATTGGAGATTTGTCTCGTTTTGTGGGCGACTTGTGTTTTTTTTGCTAGAAATCAACCGGAGAGAGAGGCAGGAACAATCAGCAACGAAATCGGATGATTTTTGTGCGAACGTGGTTTTAAAGGTGTATAGAAAGGGAATTTTAGAAGTGTCTGGTAAAGGTAGAAAATGAATAAGACGAACCACGTTGCGTTGCGGATAGTTAATAGAGGCGAGGTGGATGATTGAAATTGTTGGAAAATGAAAATGTTTTTGGGGATTGGGTGTCTCCTAGTCATGAGAGTTAATAAGAAGCGTTGGGAGTGGTTTTTGAAATTTTGAGTTTAATTTGAAATTTATTGGAAAAGTGACTAGGAGACATTGAAAGATGTGTGGATGATGTCGGGTGGTGGCGACTGGCTTTTCTCGAATTCGAGGTGAGGAATTTATTGGATAGCGTGTTTTTGAATGTGTAGTTTAAAAAATCATATTAAATCTAAAAATTTCGTCGTACGTCGTCCCATTTGGCTAGCTAATAAATTCACTATGCTACAGGAAAAAACGTGAAAAACCTGCATCACCGACGGGGTGGATGGGGCTCGCGGATCAAATTGAATCGCTTTCGCTCCAGATGGGAGTGAAAGCAAAGTGAGCACGCCTGCCTATATTTGTTATAGAGCAGTTGTGTCGATAAATGGAAGGTATTAAATGGCGAAGTGTTTCGGCTTGAATTAGGGATGGCATTCATGAGTGTGACAGTGAGTATTTCAATTAGGATTTTGGAGTCAGTTGAGAGATCGTACGGAGTTGGTGGCTTTTCGAGAGTGACTGGTGCGGTGGGGGGTTTTGGGAGTCAATAGCCTGTGGGGACAGCGAGGATGGAAGGCGGGGTGAGGACCACCGCAATTCGTGCATTTAGGGGTTTCGGACTTGGGGCAATTTTCGGTTCGGTGGCCAGTTTGACCGCAGGAAGGGCATATCGGTTTAGACCGACAAGTGTCAGCGGAGTGTCCGGTTTGCGTGCAACGACTGCAATATTTGGGGACTGGGGGCAGCGGATTGGTGTTGGATGGCTCGCACTGATGTGGGAGGCCATGAAATGTGATGCCGGAGGTGAGGACCTGGTGATAATGGCTTTCGGATATGGTGACGATGCGGAACATCGATGTTGGTTTATTGATGGCCTTGGCGATGATTCGCCAAGTTTTAAGAAAAGGGATATGTTGGTCGTGAAGAATTTCTTTGAATTCTTTGAGGCTGATCGAGGCGTCTACGTTTCTGCAAACGAGAGTGTAGGTGGGAATGAGGGTTTTGTTGGCCGGGCAGGGTGGACGTTCAGTGGAGCTGAGAACGTTGATGATGGTGTTGTTATCACCAGTGGAGTTATGGATTTGTCTCAGAATAGTTGAGACTGACTTAGGTGAGGACGTTTTGAGAAGTGCGGTTCGGTTGAAATTTACTTTCAAATAGAGGATGTGGCCGTGTAGGAGTTCGAAAGTGTTAAGGGATTTTTGTGTGGCGTATTGTGTTGGGAGATTTCTGAGGTTTAGGGTTTGAATGGTGTTGTGTGTAGGAGTTGTTGTAGGGTTATTGGTTTGGTCGGGCGTTGTGGGTTGGCTCTTGGTTTTACCGACGAGGGTAAAGCCATCCTCAGCATTATTTACTCTTACCTTCTTAGTCTTCCATCTCATATTACAAACACTAACTTTAATATTTCACAATAAATTTCAGTTGTTACACCTTTCCCTCTTTCACTCATGTTTCAATACATATTGGCATCACTGAATTTGATTGACGGAATTTTAATTCTGTGGTTGTGTCAGTTGTCAGTTGTCAAATTATCAATAAAGAAATTCCTCGTGTTCCTGAACATGTGATTGAATTAGTTTTATATTTTCCTTTTAATATTAATTTTAATCATTGTATTTGTTTATCAATATAATGGATTTATCACGTGTTGTGATGATTTCGTAAAAATAGCGTCAGTTATGTACATTTTATTCGCATCAAACATATTTAACCTCACTTTCGTAAGTAATAATTTTCAATTCTTGTTTTTTGTATTTACATTCAATAATTTATGGCAGAGTTCCTGATGAAAAGTATATAAAGTCTCGAAAGCTTGAACAGAATAAAGAGTCCACTTTTTATTTCTCCTTTGGCTGAAGACCCTATTAAGAATTTTGATTTATATATATATATATATATATATATATATATGTGTGTAAGGGTAGTTTTGGGGACGTCAAAATTTCGGATATATTAAAGTATACATCAGTTATATATTTTGTTTTGAATTCATGTATGCAAATTTTTTCTTATTTTATGTATTTAAATTTTTTTTTTGTACCGTGGCAGCTTCGAGGACTTCCAATTTATATATTGAAAATATATATGGAACACGAAGAAATCGAAACATCTTGAGCATATTAATGCATACATTAGTTTCTTATCTTATTGCGAATTGATGTATGCAATTTTTTTTAATTTTTTGCGTTGCTAACGAATTTAGCCTATATTTTTGTAGCAGTGTTACTTTGAGGACGGCTTGCATTATGTTTCTATTGTTACGGAATATCACACAGGTGTAGTCCCTGAATCCGACTCTGTCTAAGCCATGTATGAAAGTTAAAATGTTGGCGAATGCGGAGGGATTTCTTCGAACCGATTACCATTATTTTTTGTGACTATTGTTATCTAGACATTTCCAGTCTTATCTAGACATTTCCAAGCAGGCGATTATTTTTGTGTGAGCCGCAATCTAGAGTTATCCAGAAAAAAGGGCACTTGATATATAAAGACTTCCGACCAGCGGCAGAGTCAGTTTATACAATAAACAGTAGTGAAGTGTTCATATAAATTAGTGTAAGTGAATATACTGTGTACATAATATAAATTAGTGAATAGTTTAGTGAATAAATAAATTAAGTGAGTCAACTCACCTTGTGTATGAATTTATCGCACCCGCCAGGATAAACTGTTTTAAATAAATAAAAAACCAGTTAACTATTTTAGCCGTAGATTCAGCAATAATTCACATTCGTAAAAATATACTTACAGGGTTACAGGCAATATTTCTTTCCCCTTCTCGAAAAACATCACGTGGAGCAGAAATTATTTGATATGTTCCGAAAAGGCAAAATACTATTACATCTAATGTAAGAATAATGGTATTTTCTATTCCCCTTGTCGAAAAATGTCCTATAATTTGAATATAAAGTTTTTCAAACAGGAAAAGTACTATTACTTCAATGTAATAAATCTCGAAAAATATCCCTTACTTTGTGTTCAATTTCTAATTTTTCAAAAAGTAAAAATAACAGCATTTTCCCCCCACTTACTATTACATGTGAAAATGATAGTACTCTTCCTTCAACCTCTCGGATGATATCCTATACTTTGTGTTCCATATTTAGTTTTTCAAGGAAATGAAGGAAAAATAACAGTACTTTTCCTTCCCCGTCTCGAAAAATATCCAATACTTTGCGTGTTCCATATTAAGTTTTTTAAAAAGGGCAAGAGGAAATACTTTTACATCCAACGCAAAAAGAATAAGTATTCTCCTTTCCCCTTCCCGACAAATATCCAATAATATGTGTTCCATATTGTGTTTTTCAATAGGAACAGAAAATAATAGTATTCTTCCTTCCCTTCCCGAAAAATATTCGGTACTTTTTGTTCCACATTGAGTTATTCAAAGAGAAAAGTGAAGTTGTTCCCTCCTGCTCCAAAAATACTTGACGTTATCGAACGTTATGTATACCTATATATTGATCAAACAATCAAGAATTCATTCAGTTTTTATTTTTGAATGAATTTACATCATGTAAATTATAATTTTACACCCTTCCAATAGGGTTATTTTAATGTTTTTAATTCAATGACTTAATCATAACAATGATTCAACTTTGAACATTGTTCTTTATAAACTGGACACCTATTTTTTAAATGACGTAAGTTCAACTTTTTTAAATTGTTTTTTCAAAATTTCACAAACTTTGTAATTTTCATAGGACAGCTTTGAGAATGGCTTAATAGCCGAAAGCGCTTAGCTGGAAATTAATAAATAAATACACACTGAGTATTCGTCGTTTTCATTCACTCAATACTGATTTAGTCAGCACCCAGTGGCGTAGGGGGCAAGGGGGGTGGCGCCCTCCCCGTGCCCTCCTAACTTGGCGCCCCTCACCGCTAAGTGAACGCATTCACAATTAACATTTTTTCGCCACACCCTTAACAAAGTATTCGGTAACATACATATTTTCAAAAACAACCACCGTACCTGTATGTTTGAAATGCCTGAAAGAAAAAAATATATTTTCTCATTTCTGCAGCTCAATTATATAGTTGTAGGAAATATTTTTTTGTAACGTTTCAAACACAGACGTCAAATCTTAGAATCCTATACGTAGTCATTACAAAGTTCTCCAAAATCAGTGCACGACGCGGTATTCCCGGCATTCCCATCGAGACACCGAGTTTCGATTTTTCTGCCACTGAAATTGAAAGTAAGAAAGGTACATTCGAAAAATGTCCGAGTATGCACGGCGATGATGATAAAGGTGAGAAAATGGCCGAAATGGAATCTAATCAGGAAATGGTCGAAATGGAATATGGCCAGGAAGTGGTCGAAATCAAATCCGAGCAGAAAATGGTCGCAATGGAATCTGACCAGGAAATTGATGAAAATTATTCTGACCTTGTGGAAATATTGACAGGTCTATAAAGTCAACATTATTCAGCCGTCATTTTAAATTTGTTTTTATTTCCAGAAATCGATCCCACTTTTCAAGATAAACACATGATAACAGAATTAAGTAGAAAATAGGCGATTCCGTGTTAACTGGTACTATAAATCTGGAAAGGAAGGACAACAAATACGAGAATGCTACGTTTATTCGCCTAGGGCTAATAAAATAATTTTTCTTGTTGGCTTATGTCAAGTCAAAATAAAAGTGCTTGGGCTGATCCCAATAAAGGAAATGAAAACTTCAAAAAGGGCATTGAAAAAATAGTACAACATGGGGATGACAGAAATTCTATCATTTTGATGATAATAGCAATACAGTATATAATGGTCAATTTCTTAGAATTTTTTACATTTTTTCAATATATTGTGGAATTATCTAGGAACAGTTAGTTTAATTTAAAACAGTAATGTAATGGACAACTTAGAAACAATGAAGAGTAGAAAAATTATTCTTCGAATTTTTTCAGTTTAAAGTAGTATTATATTATTTTAACTTGAAAAAAAATTCTATTTTTATGATGTTGTTATAAATCCTATATATTTTTATTTTCTTTTCGAATAGTATGATAATGTTATAACTCGACTGTTACTCTTCATGTTTTTTTTTATATATATCTTCGCCCCCCCCTATGTGACTGGCTACGCCACTATCAGCATCCTCTGCTACGAAATATGTTCAACCAAATCAGACTAATTTTTAGGCAGCTATAAATATTTATTGAACAAAAAAATGAATTTTTTTATCAGAATTTATAGCTTTTAAAACAATGTTTTTTAAAATAATATCCCTTAATCCCTTAAACCTTAATTCATGTTCCAGGGAGCGAAATTAAAACGATGAGCTCCAATATCTATAATCAGGTCAATGTTCGCGACTTGGTACGCGTGGCCGATTTGATATCCAATAATTTCTTTATAGACCACTTCGACTATTTTAAAAACGTCAGATTTCATCTTATTTTATAAAGTTATGGAGGTAGAAAAAATAGTCTACATAACTGGTGCGCAAATGATTCTCCACACTGGCGAGATTATGTAAGATTTTACATTATTTGGTAAAAGTATTGCGTGTTCGTAGAAAAAATAGTGTATATCACTGGTGCGGAAGTGATTATTCACACAGGCAAAATTACTTTAGATTTTTTATTATTTGGTAAAATTATCGCGTGGTCGTACAAAAAATACTGTACATCACTAGTGGGAAACATATTTTTCACTCCCACTCGTGTCTTAAATGTCGCTTTCCGTTTTCATGATATAATATATTATTTCCTGACATCCAATTTAAATGAAATAAACCCTATATTCAGAAATATGAGAGATGTGCGAGAACAAACAAAGAAAACAGGTATTCGAATCCCAGTTTTAGGCCACACGCTTTATTCGAACCATGTTACGTTACTCCAAAGTTAATTTGCATGGAATGTATCTCTACATAGAAATGCTATTTACATGGTTGAAATCCTAATTTGGTTTTTTCCTGACCCGCCCTATTGAATGAATCCAAAGTTTAGATGAAAAATCAGTCCTTAAAGGCACTTGCATATATAATATTGCATATATAATTACTACTAGGAGAGTCCTCAAAAACCCGAAAAGTCCTCAAAGGCACCACTTCATACCAAAAAAAGTCCCCAAAGGAACCCTTACACACACATATATATAGCAGTTTTGGGAAACGTCAAAATTTCGTATATATTAAAGTATACATCAGTTATATATTTTGTTTTGAATTCATGTATGCAAAATTTTTCTAATTTTTTTGCATTTTAAATTTTTTTTTGTAGAGTGGCAGCTTAGAGATCTTTTGATTTATATATTTAAAATATACATAGAAAACGAAGAAATCGGAACATCTTGAACATATTAATGCATACATTAGTTTTATATCTTATTGGGAATTGATTTGAAATTATTTGCATTGCTAACATATTTAGATTTTTTTTGTAGCAGTTACTCTGAGGACGTCTGTATTATGTTCCTTTTAACTATATTAGTCGTAGATTCAGCAATAATTTACATTCGTAAAAATATACTCACAGGGTAACAGGCAATATTCCTTTCCCCTTCATGAAAAACATCACGTGGAGCAGAAATTACTTGATATGTGCCGAAAAGGCAAAATACTATTACATCTAATGTAAGAATAATGGTATTTTCTATTCCCCTTGTCGAAAAATGTCCAATGATTTGAATATAAAGTTTTTCAAACACGAAAAGTACTATTACTTCAATGTAATAAATATCGAAACATATCCCTTACTTTGTGTTCTATATCTATTTTTACAAAAAGTAAAAATAACAGCATTTCCCCCCCCTTACTATCACATGTGAAAATAATAGTACTTTCCCTTCAACCTCTCGGATGATATCCAATACTTTGTGTTCCATATTGAGTTTTTCAAGGAAAGGAAGGGAAAATAACAGTACTTTTCCTTCCCCGTCTCGAAAAATATCCAATAATATGTGTTCTATATTGTGTTTTTCAAGAAGAGGAACAGAAAATAATAGTATTCTCCCTTCCCTTTTCGAAAAATATCGACATTGAGTTATTCAAAGAGAAAAATGAACTTATTCCTACCTCCTCCAGAAATACTTACTATTGATATTTTACTTAAAGGATAAGTTAAGTATTATTTAATTTCATAGTCGATCACAGTTGTTGAGAAGTTATTAGGTTATTTATTTATTCGCATAAGGCCCGTTTCCGAAAGGACCTGTTATCAGTTTTGACCATCCGTCCAATTCATTGTTTTGTATATCGGTCGATCTATGATACGCGCAAATGTGAATGGTACAAATAAAATAAACGGTTTTAAAGATTAAAACAACTTTTCTGCATCTGTGAGATGCTCCTCTGAACGATATCATAAAATTGTCACTTGTATACACTCCGACGGATGTATCGTGCTATCAACCCGAAAATTCTCCAAAAATAGTCAAACATGAGGCACTTCAGGTACCATAGCACCTGATGTACTAGCTATAGTGAGCTGGAAATCAATGAGGTTCATATATAAGATGCCCTGAACAAAAACCAATCATAAAATTGTTTATTTGTATACACCCCGCAGGCTGTATCGTGCTAACAAACTGAAAATTCTCTAAAAATTACAAAAATTTGGTACTTCAAGTACCATAGCACCCGTTGTGCAGGGTTTAGTGAGCTGAAAATCAATATGGTTCACCTGAGAGATGTCTTAAACGATATTCAATCATAAAATTGGTGACTTCTTGCACTCCAGAAGCTGTGTCGTGCTAACAAGATATGTTACGAAAAGTGGCCGACGACGACGAAATACACAAAGGATGTTTTTTCTAAAAACTGTTTTTGGTGTTGTTCTTACTAAAAAACGTAAAAATAACTCAAAAAAAATCTAAAATTCCAACTTTTTTTGGGGTAAACCAATAATTTTCTCGCATATTAGATAGGTTGGGCAGAAAAGTAGTAATGAATTGGAGGGATCGCCAGCACTGTTCATCGATACTGTCTGGACCGGGCCCAATAGAGATGCTACTAAAACCTTTATAGTTTTTTACTTTTCCGCCCAACCTATCTAATATGCGAGAAAAGTATTGGTTTACCCACAAAAAAGTTGAAATTTTGTAAAAAAGTTGAAACTTTGTAAAACATTTATGAGTTATTTTTACGTTTTTCATCAAGAACAACACGAAAAAACGGATTTTAGAAAAAAAAATCCTGTGTGTACGTCGTCGTTGTCGTTGTTGTCGTCGGCCACTTTTCGTTACATATCTTGTTAGTAGGATACAGCCTATGGAGTGAAACAAGTCACCAATAATATGATTGAATATTGTTCAAGACATCTCACAGATGAACTCTATTGATTTTCAGCTCAGAATAGTCAGTACAACTGGTGCTATGGTACTTGAAGTACGACATTTTTGCCATTTTTTGAGAATTTTCAGTATGTTAGCACGATACAGCCTCTGGAGTGCAAAATATCCCCAATTTTATGATTGAGTATTATTCAGATCATCTTACAGATGAACCCTATTGATTTTCAGCTCACCACAGCCAGCACAACAGGTGCTATAGTACTTTAAGTACATTTTTGTCAATTTTGGAGAAATTTCAGTTTGTTAGCACAATACAGCGTCCAGAGTATATACAATTGACCAATTTTATGATAGGATATTATACAGGGCGCCTCAAAGATCAACTATATTGATATTAAGCTCATTAAAGCCTGTACAACGAGTGCTATGGTACTTGAGGTACCAAATTTTTCCATTTTTGGAGAATTTTTAGTTTGTTAGCACGATACAGCCTCCAACGTGTATACCAGTGACCCATTTTATGATTGAATATTGTTCAGGAAGTCTTATAGATGGACCCTATTGATTTTTAGCTTACCAGAGCTAGTACAATGGGTGCTATGGTACCTGAAGTGCCACATGTTTTGTCCTTTTTGGAGAAATTTCGGGTTGTTAGTACGATACAGCCTCCGGAGTGTATACAAGTGGCCAATTTTATAATTGGATATTTTTCAAGGTCTCCCATTCAAGGTGTCTCACAGATGTATGCTATTGATTTTCAGCTGACCATAGCGAAAACAGCGGGTCCTATAAATCCAGATATACTGCATTATTGGTTACTTTTAGAGAAATTTCGATTTGTTAGCACGATACGTCCCCCGAAGCGTACAAGTGACAATTTTATGATAGATTATTATTCAGGACATCTCACAGATGCGGAAAGTTAGTTTTAGTCTTTAAAACCGTTTATTTTAACTATGTTACATTGGTGCTACATTCAGTGACGCAATCGAAATCAATAGCAACTTTTTTTGCATTCCAAAAATTCGATGTGATTCTCGAAGTCTCTCAAAATCGTTTCAATAAATGTGGAATCGTACTTCGAAGATTTTATGTATGTATTTATATATAGGCTAACAAAATATAAAATCTATTTTTATGTTGAAATATGCATTAAAATTCATAATTCCTGTCAAGATGTAATGTGCTGGTTTTGGAATTCGACAGTAACACAAGTACAAAAATACCTAATTTTCATACTAGTCTCCGTATAGTAACCAATGGAATGGAAATAATAAGTTCAAGACTGGATTTGTGAAGCACACCACATAATTTTTATGGCAAATTTTTATTTCGGACAAAATGTAAGAGTTTTCATTTATAAAAATTAGTTCAAAACGGACTTTTTACGAACTTTTACGATTTGACAATTTAACTAAATACAGCGAAATAGAGCGAGTTCACTCATTGGTGGAATCATACGAAGTCAAATGAATAATTTATATTAACAAACCTTTTCGTTTACGAAATATCCTTTTAATTCGATACATTTGACCCGTTTGTGTTCAAAGTCTGGTTATATTTTATCAGTCTAGTCGGCATATATGTTCAGACAAAAAGCAAATTAATCTATAGAATAATTTTTCACTTCGAAATTATTCTTTTTGTTACGTATATCTGCTATGAGCAAAATTCAAAAGTAACTGTAAATGTAACTATTTCATCTCGATATAATCAATCGAATAATATTGATTCAGTCAGCACTCTCTGATACCAAATCTGTTCAACAACAACAAATAAGACTAATTTTTCGGCTGCTATAAATATTTATTGAAAAGAAAATATGAATGTTTAATCAGAATTTATAGCTTATGTTCCAGGAAACCAAATTTAAGCTATGAGCTTCAATATCTATAATCAAGTCAATGCTCAGACCCCATCGACTATTTTACAAACATCAGATTTTATAAAATTATGGACGTAGAAAAAGTAGTATGCATCACTGGAGCGGAAGTGATTCTCCACAATCGCGGGATTATGTAAGATTTTACATTATTTTTTGAAATTATTGCGTGTTTGTAGAAAAAATGGTGTATATCACTGGCTCGGTAGTGATTTTTCACATAGGCAAAATTACGTCAGATTTTACTTTATTTGGTGAAATTTTCGGGTGATGCGGAGGTGATTTTCCACCCTGGCGAGATTATTTTAGATTTTATATTATTTGGTAAAATTATCGCGTGGTCGTAGAAAAAATACTGTACATCACTAGTGCGAAACATATTTTTCAATCCCACCCGTGTGTAAAATGTCGCTTTCCGCTTTCGTGATGTAATATACTATTTCCTGACACCCTATTGAAATAAAATAAAACATATATTCAGAAATTTCAGATATGTGCGAGAACCAACAAAGAATCAGAAAAAATAACCCAAGTATTTGAATCCCAGTTTTAGGCCATCCGCTTTATTCGAACCATGTTACCCCAAAGTTAATGTGCATGGAATGTATCCCTGCATTGAAATTAAATGGTATTTACATGGTTGAAATCCTAATTTGGCTTTTTCCTCATCCAAAGTTTAGATAAAAACTCACAATAACTCACAATTTGGATAGATACTGTTTTAAATGACACCAACTGTTTATAGATAATACCACATTTTACCAATATATTATGGAATTATCTAGAAACAGTAAGTTTCATTTAAAACAGTAATATGAGTAGATTCCACAAAGTAAGAGTTGAGGTAGTAAATTTGATACTAAATATGAGGTCCCTATAACAACCTTCAAACATATAACTAAAAATGTTGTTCTGAGGACAGTCCTTAAAGGCACCATTGCATATATAATTACTACGAGGACAGTCCTCAAAAACCCGGAAAGTCCTCGAAGGCACCACTTCATACCAAATAAAGTCCCCAAAGGAACCCTTACACACATATATATATATATATATATATATATATATATATATATATATATATACTAATATATATGGCGTAACTACGGGGGAGGGATGAGGGGAATAGAACCACCCCCCCCCAACCTCAAAAATGAAAAAAATCTAATACATAATCACAGCAAACCTATACTTTATTGAAATGTACTAAAAGCTAGGAACTGTAGGCTACAAGTTTATAAGAACAACAAAGCTAAAATGCAGTTTTAAGAGCTCAAAATCAGAATCGACCACCACAACATTTTTTACTTATTCAAAAATGCCCTTAGCCACTTTCTCCTTAAGAATTTCATTCTCCATGTCCTCCGTCATACAATAAATTTGATTAAGAACAGTTTTAACAAGAGACTGAAAAAGTGTGTTGGTTTTTCTCTTAACAGCCTATCCAAAAACAGACGCAGTCAATCTTAATTTTCTTTGATTTTCAAATTCATCGTTTCCAAACTGCCCCACATATTCTGCTGGTATGCGCTCTCTTTATTATACAAGATATATGAATGTTACCTCAAGATTTTGTACTTTTAATTCGATTGGTGACAAATGACCTATGACTGTCTGTGAGAATGGTAATTGCAAAATAGAATGGTACCATATGGACTGTTTGGGAATGACAGAAGTTCCTCTTCAATTCTACGAAGCCCATAGTATTGTTGAAAATAAGTTTGTGTTTGTTCGAATTCACATTTTTTTTATTTTGTTGTGTATAAATTTTTAATATTATGTTTTAATATTTGGGAAATAAAATAGAAAAAAACACGGTTTTTCAGTGCAGCAGTAGTTCAGCCATGTTCAAGTCAGTTTGGGAAGAATCACAATTTATAGTGTCAGTAAAGATCAGATCTTGTCTTAGCAACAAAATATATTGAGCCACATCATTAATAGCCAAAAAAAATTGAACAAATCACCACCTATAAAATATGTAAATAAACTGCCCAATTACTCTGAATAAAAGTTACAGACAGGAGTAGCAAAACAAAATTTTGATCCTGTGTTTCTTTCTAATACACTCGCCTCAGAAAATATTAAAACAATTGTACATAAATTATAATTTAGGCACATAATCTCATGTAGTTATTACTACAATTCTATTTTGCTCTCTTTTCTCCATTCTTTGAGACCATTCTAGTTTTTTTATTTCAACCAAAGTCGAATGTTTCTGCATATCTCATATTAATAGAAGGGACCCAGTCAGGGTGACCTACGTCTTTTATATCTGATGGTTTTCCTTTTAAATTAAATATAATGTAATGATTCTTCAGGTACCTGTTATTTTCATATTTTATGAACAAAGTCAGTGGTATATATCTATTAATTCACATGTTATAAAGTGTTTTGAGCAAATTCGAGCGTTCATTAATTTACTCCTAGTCAAATCTTCTCTTTTTAGGACTGCAATCCATTTTTTCAAAATATTCAACGTTGGTTTATGTTTGTGTTTTAACACTGAAGGTAGATATTAATAATTAAAAACTCACTTTTTCCCTCATTCCACGGCTTCCACAATCAACGACATCACAAAACGAGGTCGAAAGATTCCAAGCATTTTAAAATAAAAATAACTGCTTATTGACTTTCGTTATAATAATCCCCATGTTTGTCCTCTGGATGCCATTGAATAGCTGATAATGACATTAGTGTAGAGAATCCTATCGCGTTTAAATATTTGTTTCAAAGCAATTTTAATCGTCAAGAGTGGACAGACTAAGAGAGAAAATTAGTTGTATAAATAAGCCGATTCAGTACTACTAGCCACATCTATCGTTAATATTTTGAACCTAATAATTACTAGATAAAAACCAGTTTTGTATATGTTTTAAGGTTTATATAACTGTGTAAAGGCCCCTCTTAACGTTAGATTTTAGTTATACTGATGCTACTTATATTACTTATATGGCCCTACAAATATTGCAAAATACATTCTCTTCTTATTCTACTCCATCTATGATCTAATGAGATTATGAATCAACATTTATTTTATTATCATCACTTATCACGGGTATTACGGACAGAAATTTTCAATAGTCAATAAAAGGAAGCTCATAAAACGTGATCTATATGCATTGGTTGAAATTTTATGGTATTCAAATGATCCTATCAATTCTATTATAAAGTATAAACAATAATTTCACATGCTGTGACAGATATTTACCAGTTTTTAACGATTATTGACAAAAATATATCTAAAAACCGTTATAAATGTAAATAGGCATCGATCGTAAATAATAATATCAATATTATTACATATAGAATCAGATCACTCTAAATTCTCGTAGTGGTCAATTATTTTTCATTGTCATCAACATACACAGAAAAATATGTGGATAAATGAGCGGGTTATTCTTGCAAAATATAATTAGAATTACATAAATAATATGCTTACTTGCTAAATTGTGCTGGTGACTTACAGTAATAATATACAATAGAGAGGGCTATTCATTCATAAACACGTTTATTTTTGCGGTCAACAATCCTAAAAACCAGTAATGAAATAAGGAATGAATTACAAAAAGTGGGCATGGTATTGTGGATACGTGGCCTTGGTAATTTCGGCTATCTTTCTGACAAACTTGGCTCTGACGAACAATCAAAATCCAAAAACGTTACATTAATTAACTTAAAAGTTTATATTGTAACTTAATGTCTTGGAAAACACATTAAAATGAAATAACTAAAGTTATAATGGCGCTCGTATAAACAAAACACGTTTGACATTATTTACTAGAAATACTATATCACTTCGAAATTATCCTCGGGCACACTCTGGCGATATTTGCATCTCTCTTTATATTCTAATTATCAAGGACCAAACTACTAAAAAGGTTACCATAGACACATATGGCATGCACTGAAATATTAAGCAATGTTGCCACTTTTAGTTTCAACAAATACTTGTTTAAAATTTATATAAGAATATGCATTTATTAGATAAAATTCAAGTATTTTTAATTAATTTTGAAAGCAGCGACTTAAATGCATAAATTGGTATGACTTTTTTTTTATTTGCCTAACTGTTTAACAAATTTTCAATTAAATTTCTTATTTCATTTTTTCGGCAACTAAAGAGACTTTGTAAATATGGCAAAGCGGTGGAAATGTCCGCAAGTGAGCTTAGAATGTGACTCGATGTTTGGGGCAAGAAGAAATCAAAACAAACATATATATTTTATGTGTTAATCTGAGGTTGGTGAATTTCTAAAAACACCAACTTAATGTCAATAAAGCAATAATTACTGTCCTAAAAATTAAGTGTTCTTAAAAAATATTTTCAATCAAATTTCATCTCATTGAGTTATTCAATAGTTTCAACTGAAATGCACAGTTAGCCATGTAGGTCGTTTGGTTTTTTATCATATTAATATTTCCGGGTCAATTCGACTTTTCATGAAATATTTTACATCCCCCTTCTTTTTTATCACTTTTTTTTTAGTTAGCACAGGAAAATCAAATTAGCTTTGTAATTGAATTCTCCACATCCGTAAACCCTCATGTGTAAATAATCAAATATATAAAAAATATCCAAAAACTAAATATTGTTTGCGATTAAATTTCGGAATTTTTTATACGAAATCTGAAACTGTTGAATTTTCAAGCCGCCCTCAATTCCTGATCCAACTCTCCAATTATGTCCCAGAAAGTGTATACATAAAAACAAACCCAAAAAAGAGACATCACTTTTTTCTCTCAATTATTTCAACATTTAATTCAATTAATCCTAAATGCTGTTCTGTCTAGAGTGAAATCAAGTCGTTTGACACGCCCATGCTGATCTACTTTGAAAGTTAAGTGTGGTAATACACTGAAATATCAATTCATCTATCTGTAATTTCAAATGTTCTACGTAGATTTGGTTCTCATTATTTCAAACCGGGAGCTGGTGACAGATTTTGGTTCGCCTTTTCATGACGCTTTCCTTTGTAAGGGTAGCCTAATAACCTTCAAAAAACAATGATAAAAGATCATTTTTTCAATTTACGGTTTCCTGCCACAATGAAAATCGATTTTCAATTTGCGATAAAAAAATTTTTGTCCTTGATGTTATATCGCTTGCCTTGGTGACATGCAGTTATTGAAACAAATTTAAGGTACAATAATGGAAGGCATGCATTGAACAGTAGTCCAAAGAAGACAAAGGGTAGCGGAAAAAAGAATAACATTTTAGCGGCTTTCCGTGTTTTGAAATTGCATGCCAGTGTAAAGAATAAATATTTGAATTACAAAAAGTACTGTAGAAAAATTGGCATGTCCTCCTTAATGGATTAAGTGTGGGACATTTCTGGAAAAATGTGCAAATTTCTACACCACATTTTCCGTGATCTGAAATTATCCCAAATGAAGCGTAATCTAAATTTTATAAATATGTCTGTATTATAAATGGCATTAACAACTAATAAGACCGTCCTATTATATATAATGGTAAAAGTTGCAAAACATTTTTATCAAATTTCCGTGATTTTGTTTTACATGCCCTTCTAGAAATAAAGTAAGTTGCAAATTCAACTTGGATTTATTTATTTAGTTCGTGATTTAATAACTTCCACATATTAAGACGAAAGTATATTGCCAGTGGCGACGAGTGAACTGAATTTAATGAATATTTACAACGTAATATATGAGTTTTTAAGGGTATTTATTTTAAAAAAAATACGGAAACAATTAAAACTCAATTTACTGGCAATATTCAAGATTTTATACCAGGTGTTTCGGACTGGTCAGTTTACAAAAACCGTTCAATTAACTATTTTTGATTGGATGAAGAAAAGGTTTGTATTTCGTGCAGAATTTTAATTTATAAAATCATAGCAAAGCGCTTTCGACTACAAAGTCATCATCAGTGCGTACCTGTAAGTAAGTAACATTGAATTGAATTTAAGAAATTTTGATAATGAGAACTTTGAAAATTGAAAAAATCACTTACTCGTCAGGTGTACAAGAGCCAGACCATAAAAATACCATGTGTTCGGAGAACCATGTAAATATCTAAAAAAAGGGACATCATATGAACAACATTTTAAAATATCCTTATTCCATATTTACCTGGATAAAAGTTTCAAAAGGCGCAACACATGTCTGCTGAAACTTAGTCCACTCTATAACTAAATCAACAAATGAAAATTGATATTGTGTCAAAAGCTGACAATGACGTTTGGCATAGAACATGACATATAAAAATAATGATCTCTGTTTTGAAATTTGATAATAGACAAATTAGTCAAATTGATCTTTCTATTTTAAACGTCTATGAAGGGGAATGTACGCTCTGTTTAAATTAACATTATTCAGTAATTCCCTGTTAATATGTAAATCTTCAAGAAAATCGAATCTATTGTAATTTTTGGAACTCAACTCCTGTAAAATTTTGAATTCCTATTTGGACTAAAGTTGTGGTTGTTAAACCTAAAATGTTGACCAAAAGCTGAAATTTTGATGGGATTTAAATGTTCGGTTATACGGACTTTCAAAGGTCTGCAAGTTCTTCCAATGTAGGCCGCATCACAATCATCACAATTTAACCTGTATATGCCACCCTTTGAAAGTTTATCAATTTTATCTTTTGTGTTGACCAGGTATCTGTTGATGCTTTGGTTGGTTTTAAAAGAAATTTTAATGTTATCTATGTTGCTTTTAATGCAACCAGCTATTTTATTAGAAATATTGTCATTTAAGAAAGTGAGTGAATCTACTTTAGGGTAGGCTGCATTAAGTTCTTTTTTATTTTTGATTTTTTGAATCAAACTATTAATAATATTCGGCTTATAATTATTATTTGAAGCTATTTGTTTAATGATATTCAATTCATTCTGATAATCCACTGCAGAAAGGGGCACATTCAAAAGTCTATAAATGTAACAATTGAAAGTTGCCATTTTGTGTTGATGAGGATGATTGAATAAGCTGGGTATAACGTGATCGGTTTGTGTGGGTTTTCTAAATATGCTAAACTTTAAAAGATTGTTAGTTTTATGGATTGTAAAGTCCAAAAAATTTAATTTATTATTTGAATCTAATTCAAGTGTGAATTCGATACTTGGGTGAACTTGGTTTATTTTTGCTAGAGGATTGTTCACAATGCCAATGTAATGACTTATAACTTTACTAGCCGTTCTCACCAGTGTAATAATCTGGTATTTCCTTTGTGCTAAAATTTCGTTTGGTCACCGCTGTCAGACGGTGTAGTGAATTCGTTTATTTATTATATTTTTTTTTCTTTTTCTCCTTCCAAGATCGTTGCAGCGTGCTGTCACCCGTGCCTTGCGGCACAAAAAAAATTGTAGAACCAGGAATTCTCCCTGTGGGATTACCTCGAGGGAGGGGGTTGTTCCAGGCTCGAGCGGTCAAAGACGTCGTGGGGCCCCTTGGGCTTATACAGTGTGCCAAGCCCGAGTTCGTAGTGCAGGGTTAGCCGGTCCGTCCTACTTGACGGGTATGGGGGTGGTGAGGAGTGAGGTTGTGGAGATAAAATTGAAAGGTTAAAACACATATAAACATACTCGTATATTACAAAGAAAAACAAAACTGTGTCAAATAAACTTCGAAAAATAATAGATTAAGATATGACTGACTGTGACCCCTAGTATAGGATAAATGTCTATCACAATTCTTTAACCTAGGATTAACTATAATCTCTAGTATAATGTAAATATCTCGCAAGTACACAATGTAAATATCTCTGGAATAGGATTAATTATAAATCTCAAGTGCAATGTAAATATCTCTACGCAATTATCAAAAATGTTAACCTAGGATTAACTATAATCCTTAGTATAACGTAAATAGCTCTAAAATAGGGTTAAATAAAATCTCGAGTACAGCGGAAAAATCTCTAAGATAGAATTGAGTACAGTCGCAAGTGAAAACGTAAATATTTCTACGCAGTTATCAAAAACAAAAATAGTCAGATGAAAAAGGAACACTATGCACCTTCAGAAAAAGGGGTCCCTGAATATAACTAAATAAGATGCCTCTACAATTTTAGGCCTTAACAGTAGATGAGGGGCGCTGATGTATAAGGAACACTCGATATGACTGAAACTCACTGTAGGGTCCCTTAACTATCTTGGGATACCCGGTTAAGTCAGAGAAAAATATAATAACGCAATCCAATACCCAATATAATAAATGAATTGTACTTTTAAAAACTTACGTTTTGGAAATCCCACTAGTCACATAAATTTTCACACTATTACTTCTTGAGGGTGAGGGTCCGTCAATACTCAGACTCGCCTCACCAGGGGAGAGATATTACCTATCTCTCACTGACTGACTAACTGTCCCCAATTTTTTGATATTTATTTCTAGAGTTCACCTTCAATGAAGGTTAATTATTCATATTTGTTTATGTTTGTGGTCAACAAAACCTGACCTGTTCATAATCTAATATGTTTGGATAACCTTGTTTTGTTTGTGTTTTTTACTTTAGTTGAGGTCGAGAATTTAATAACTCTTTTGAATTAAAAAAGAAATTATCTATATAGGGTGTTTTCAGAATTTGTGTCATATCTTGTGTTTATTACACCAATGTCACCATCCACAAATACCAAACAATCATCAACATATCTAAACCAATGTAAAATTTCTGGATTATTTGCAGTGATAATAATGAATTTGTTTTCTAAGTTTATCAAAATATCTGCTAAAAAAGGTGATAAACAACTACCCATGGCAAGTCCATATGGTTGTTTATATAATTTATCATAAAAAAAAGTCCTGTGAAAGGCAAAAGTTTAACAAGGTCAAAATGTAAGTTATAGAATTGGCATCAACTTGGGCAATGCTGAAGGCCTCACTTACAAGTGGAAGGTTTCGGTATTCGGAACTGAAGTGAAAAGATTACTTACATCAAAGGAAATCATCAAGCTTTCTTGAAGTAAATTCAAATTATTTAATTTGTTAATCAAATGTAAAGAGTTACTTACTGCATATTTTGAGGTGAAGTGTGTTAGGTCTTTTATAAGCCTGTAAATAAATAAAGTTAAAATTGAAACCGGAGTGTTAGTGAAGCTAGCTACTGGTCTTATTGGTATGTCGATCTTTGGAAGTCCATACAAGCGAGGAATGACTGGGTAGCTGCTAATGAGAGAATAAGGGGCTGAATGTTCGATGAAAAAATCTTCATGGATATTTTCAATTTTCTAATAAAATTATTGAATGGATTTGATGATAAAAGTTTGAAATTATGTTCAGAAAGGAAATTCTCCATTTTATCAATGTAATTTCACTTGTTTAAAATGACTAAACAATTACCCTTGTCTGCTTTTGAAAATATGAGGTTGTGGTCTTTGATCTTGATTTTCATTTTCTTTAGAATAAAATGAAAATGTTTGAGAGGATGAATCTGAAAGTGTTGTTTACTACGTTTAATTTTATATAAATAGTTATGAATATCATTACGAATGATCTTTTTAATATTATAATCTCTAGAGAGCTGTTCAATAACAACATCAACTTATTTTTGAGCCAACGATATCAAAGATAATAATCGAAAACGTGCAATTTTGTTAAGTTTATTTAACGAGGAGGCAAACCAACTTCTGCATAATATCAATGTATATTCCTGAGGAACCTGAAACGAAAACAATCAGTGCATTAGTGGAATTTATGGATGAACATTTTAAGCCCGTAGTTTCAGTTTTTGCCAATCGTGAAAATTTTTTTACTGCTCGCAAAATGGCGCGTTTGCGTAGTTTGGAATCTTTGTGTGAATTTGATGGTATCTCGGAAATCGAACGGCTTTGGTAAATCAATTCATTATTGAATATGAAAAAGGTGTTATCAAAAACCGCCTTTTTTTAATAGAAGGCTACTGTGAATTTTTTTCAACTGGTCGAAATTTCAAATGGGTTAATCAGACCGCAGTTAATACGATGGAGTGTTAATACGGAGTCGGTAATTCACTACCCCAGTACATCTTCGTCAAAGTTCAAAAGTGTCACGTATCCCAGTACATCAGGAACTGGGCAGGAGGTGGCAACAAATGAAATGATCAAACAGGTACCTCAAAAATGAAATGTTTGGTCTGTGTTCATACAGAGAGTGTTTTTGCCACTTTTGTAACAAAAAATGCCATTTCTCTCCTATGTGCTCAAATGAATGTAAATCGAATGAAACGAATAACAAAAATAATTTCTTAGATTCTGGAGAGTATTGCTTATACAATTTTCACTATAAAACGGAACCCGTTTTAATAGATTTATTGTCAGACAACATAATGTTTACATTTAGTTTAGATACATGTTACTCAGTTATTTCGGAAGACTTCTACATATCTGAGTTGTTACAAAGTTTTGCAGTCAACTAATAAAATTTTTGGATTATATAACAGGGATAAAATAACACCTTCATGTTTCATTTCAGATGAAGTTTTGTATACAGGCAAATATAACACAATTTCTTTGTTATTAGAAATAGTGGACCACCTCTTCTAGGCAGAGATTTCTTTAATTTGTTCGAATATTATTCCATTTATAATTTAAATAAAGTATCGCTCTCTAATGATTTGAATAGTTTAGTTATTAAATTTATCTACAACTATCACATAATGTATGGATTACTATGAGAATATTGACAAGTAATGACAGTTATTATTCTTATCAATTGAATAATATTGACAATTCGATGGAATAATACTATTCGATCGTCACGTCAAAATTAAATCATTATTCATTATTTTGGCGCAAGTAGGTAGTGCGAGGCTGCTATAGCAATGAGATTAGTTTTTACAAACATTAATACGTTTGTGACATTTTGTGAATTTCTATCTTGAGTTCTGTTTGTTTCGCGTACAATATGACGACTAATACGAGTGCTTTTGATTAAGTCTAAACGCGTAGCAGTACTCCTCCAACATATTGGAGTTAGCCGCAAGCACAACAGAAAATTTGCTACCTACAAAATCAAAGAGGAAGTATGATGCTGCATGTAAGAATTTTATGGATTGGCAGTCAACGCAAAAAACCAATTCCTATTCTGAAAATGTCTTACTCGTATACCTTATTTTGCTGAATTAAACAAGAAGTTCAAGTCGTCCTCACTATGGGCTTTCTACTCGATGCTTAAAAGTACCCTGAATATTCACCATAACATCCATCTGGAAAATTATATGAAGCTGCAGTCGTTCCTAAAACGCCAGTCCGAAGGCAATCGACCAAAAAAAGAATCAAAGATATCTGCGATTTTGGATGCGCCTACGCCTACAAATGTTAATTCTTTACAATATTTTCTAGGATTTATCAATTACTACTACAAATTTGTAAAAAGTTTTTCTACATTACTTCATCCTCTATATAAATCATTAAAGAAAAAAACACCTTGAAATTGATCACACGATTGACAAGTTTCTTTTCTAAAAATTAAACTAATAAAGAACTTGGCAGCCGGCTTATGGAGAAATGGGCTTCGGTGAAATTTCATGAATTGTCAGTATATTATAGTTGACGACTTTCTGAACAATAGTGTCCATGGGCCCAACTCAATCCTATTACTAGTTTCAAAGATACAGGGTGTTGAAGTTGGAAAATAGCCATTTTTTAAAAGCATGTTTTTCTTAATTTTTTCAATGTATCAAGAATTTCTTCTCGTTATAGTGTTCTAATGACACTAAATATCAGTCCCTCATGAGAGAAAATTTCATTTTATACAGGGATACTCAAAAATTGAAGAAAAATCGTAGACTTGAAATATAATTCAACTTTTATGAAAACATCCCCCGTATAAAAGTCTCACCGCTTTCGAGACATTTAATTTTTATAAAAATTGTGAATTTTTGAATTTTTGCCCCGCTGTGTAGTTTTTTTGTGCTGTTGGTCCAATTTTACACTTTTCTAATTCATTTACTCGATAAAGTATTGTTAAATAATTATTCTAACTTCTACGTTACGAAAATACTCCAGAGGAGGGCTGTGAGAAATGTTTTTAAGTTAGAAGTTTTGGGAGTAGATTTTTTCGCATGAAGTTTAGCCCATCGTAGTTGAAACAAAATGATCTGGGCTACTGCTGCAAACTACATTAATAAATTGCTTATTTTATGGTGATTTCAAAATGGTATAACACAAGAGATTTGTAATCGTAAAAAAATGTATTGCCATTTATCTCCAAAAGGGGACGTTCCTGACAAAAAATAAATCGACGGTATTTATTTAATTACTAATTTTAGATTACTAATGTTTTCAATGACATTATAATCATTTACAATCATTGTAGTACACGTTCGAAACGGCGACCTCCTTCGCGTATACAAGTCCTACATCGACTGAGAAAACCACTTTTCACTGCCCTCAAACATTTTACACGATGATATTTGTCATCTGAATTTGAAGTTTTTCGTTATATTATACCGAATACTTACGTCATCGACAGGTAACCCATTATAATCAAACTCTTCAACACACCGTATTTCTCTAAAGAAGAATATGAAAAGTCCCTTCCTCAATTTTCATGACTTTTTTTAAAGCCAGTCAATCGAAATAACATGAATTCATACTGAAAAACCTGCTACAATGACAACAAATTGTTGATATTTAGACGTATCTATCAAAAATAAACTGTTTATAAGTGTATTATTAAGACGTACCATTTGTGTCATAAACTATTGATATTAGCATTATTCTAAACAGTTTTTCATAAATACTTTTGTTGGCTTAAGTTTATGCTTGGAAAGTGTTTATTATGGCTTTCGCATATAGAGTAAATTGCTATGTGTGTACCAGAAATTATAATAGACAACGTACGAATCGTGTTTATGACGAAGAGAAACTTTTACTGCAAGAACTTGCAATTTTGAGACGTGAAGCTCGTGGAGGACCCCCTTCGAATATTGATGAAGATAGCAGAGTATGTTTCAATTGTGCACAAGGTATATTGTTAGAAATCAGATCAGTTGAAAATAATCCAAATCATCTCAGGATTAATGTACTTTTCCCGGCTAGATCACATACCCGCATGATATGTAATGTCAATGATAATATTCGAAGACTCTCTGTTGAATGTTGAATGTAGGGTTAATATATTTATTATTTCGAACATAGTTGTTCCTGACTATATACGTATATGTCAACATCATCTCAATGAGGAAGACCTTCTTTTGAACACGTTGCATGGTGGATTGCGTTCTCTCAACCGACCATACGTGATAAACGATCTGTTTCAAATTCTCCAGTACTGTCGAACAGCTGCAACCACGAATCACGGTCGAAACTATGAAAATATGGATGATTTCACAGACGATGAATTCAAATCATAAACAACGATTTCAAAAAATAATCTCAATGAATTGTATGAAACCTGTAATTTATTAGAGTACAACGAAAATCGTATAGTTATTACAAGACAACACCTGACGATTTTCCTCCTGAAAATGCGAGATGTCTTATCAGATAATTTTTTGAAAATAATATTTCATTATCCCTCTCGACAAACAACTAGTTCAATTATAAATAAGGTACGGTTGTGTTTAATGCAACGGTTTGACCATATAATATAGGATTTGACGCCATCACCAGAGAAAACTATATAGAAAGACATGTCTGGGATTTACCAACAACCTTTATAATTCTCAGCCTGGTGTTCCCAAAGCAATGTATATATAAACTGTACGTATACCAAAATAGAAAAAAGTTCCAATTTTCGAGTACTAAGGCAATCGTACTTTTATTATAAATTGCAGGATATGGTAAAACCTGAATTGATAGTCGCTCCTGATGGATACATCCTAGCTGTTAATGAACCATATGTTTCCGACGTCCGAAATAATGATGCCACTATACTACAGTTTGGGCTTAACAACGATATATATGGAATGAGGAATTGGTTTAGAGAGGGGGACATTGCAATTGTGGACAGCGGGTATCGAGATTCGGTTCCGTTATTGCAAGGGATTGGTATCAACTGTCTTATGCCTCCTCTTCTTGTGAGAGGACAGAGTCAATTGGAAACTCGTGTTGCGAATTTTGCACGATATATTACAACGACACGTTGGATAGTGGAATCTCGTAATGGACATTTAAAGTCAATATTCAAATTCTTGAAAAATACAATTTCTATACACCACGCTGCTAATATTAAGGAATATTATCAGATAGCTGGAGCTCTAATAAATAAATTTCATCCCCCAATAACCATGCCTGGAATATTACAAACAGCGCAGGAAATATTAGATCAAAGATATTAATATCATGCAAACAAGAGTTGAAGTTGAAAACCGACATTTAAGGAATGATCATTGGACTTTATTGAACCACTTGCACGCACCTGAATTTCCTCGTTTGGATTTACATTATTTGAAACAGCTGACGGGAATTTATCAAGCTGGCATAACGTTATATTCACGACAAACTTCAAAGAGAAGAAACAAATATTCTTCAATTAGATGAAATGGTGAAGGAGCCCAACGTTTTACGTATGCGAGTTTTCTCTAGGTTTCGTAATTCATGTAAAAATATGTTGTGGATAGTGGATCAAAAGGGGGCTCGCCTTTTCTCTTGATACCACTTTCAGTAGGTTTAACTAATAAACCTGGCTAGTGGACTAGCTCAATAAAACTGAAATAGCTCTATTTAGGGAGCTACATAGGTAATTGGATGTAAGTTGTAGGTATTAAAACTATAGTACTTATAAATAATACGAATAAGCTAACTTAACAAACTAAATTTATTCAAATAAAAACAAATGTAAATACAAATGAACAATTTCTAGGTTAACTTATAACTAATTAACTCAAAGTGCCATCTATATGATACATATAGAAGCTGTATTAGTATGGTTAAATTCACTTATTTTACTAAACAATTACTGCGTTGAAAGATGAAAACGTAAAACACTTGTTGTGTAAGACTTATTCCTAAGTCTTTTATTTTAATGTTGATTGTTTAAATTTGAGGTTAACTTGTATGACATAAAAATTGAAAAGAATTCACCTGTTTTATGCCATTTGGCCCGGATGCACTATACCAAGCTCCTAACTTGGTCTATTTGCACCATAAAAGATCCAATTTCCAACTGTCAAATGATTCCAATAACTAGCAGTTTACAAAATGGACGCCGTCATGCAATTCAGAACCTTATTCGCCTCTTTTTAAAAACATGCTATTTTTACCAATTTTCACTTGAATCACCTGGAAAACCTCAACTGCCTCAAAACCACGTAGAATCGTTTCTACGGCATTTTCTATGAACTATTTAAAGCTAAACATGTGTGGCTGTGCGCTTTTCTAAAACTCAGAAGGTCTAGGCTGTTGTAAACAGCCTTGAAAACTTATACTGTTGATGTGAAAAATATCCTTGTGTCGAGTATCAATTTAGTTCTTGTTGAACTATCACTTAAATTGTACTATGAATATGTCGCTGTGAACTAATATAACACCATGTGGCCCACTGCCTGGTATTAAAACAAAGGGCTGTGCCTTGCTTGATATCTAGACCTCACTAGAAAAAACGATGTGTCGCTACGAAAGAGTCTCAGATCAAGGAGAAGGCGGAAGTGACAAAAAAACTGACAGCTGCCATTTTCCTTGTTTGACCAATCAAATAATAAAATGTATTGATTTGACATATCAGCCAACTAGGATTAACTGTATGTTGTACGGTTGGTAGCATATGTTTGACGTTAATGCATTGTAAGAAAAGACAGTGCCGTACTTAATGTTATTTGGTAAAAAGTATGTTATATTTTTTCCTTTGTTTGGGTCGTTTCCCAAACATACTGGGGCCTGTAAGGAAAGCTATATCTTTTCTTGAAATTAACATGAAATTGAACAATGACGTAATATTACGGAAGGTGACAACGAGATTAGACTACTAAATTGACAACGACGTTTCGGTCACATCGAAGTAAGGTAAGAGATACAATTTAGTAATGGGACGAGTAAAAACTCCATGTTGAGTTTTTATTTTGACTATTCGTACTTTATTGTCAGGTCCGGGGAATGTTTCCATGACTCTGGCTAAGGGCCATTTTAGTGGAGGAGTATTATCCTCTTTTAGAAGAACTAGGTCATTGACTTTTAAGTTGGGTAGGGGTTTTAACCATTTAGGGCGGTTTTGTAGTAAGTTTAGGTATTCGACTGACCAACGTTTCCAAAAGTTCTGTTTAACTTTTTCACATCGTTGCCACAGTAATAACCTGTTTTCAGAAACTTCGGACACATCCTTCTCAGGGAAGGCAGTTAAACTTGAACCAACTAAGAAATGACCAGGGGTAAGGGCTTGTAAGTCATTGGGATCATTTGACTGAGCACATATAGGTCTTGAATTCAGAATTGCCTCTATTTGGGTCAAAATCGTATAAAGGTCTTCAAAATTCATTTGATTATCACCAATTAATCGTTTAATGTGATATTTGGCACCTTTGATTGCTGATTCCCAAATACCACCCCAATGAGGGCTTCTGGGAGGAATGAACTTAAATTCAATGTTTGTTAGTGACAAGTACTCTTGTATAGTATGAAAGTTATTTTGTTTTTTGAAAAAATCATGAATTTCCTTTAACTGATTTCTTACACCTAAGAAGTTAGTAGCATTATCACTAAATATTATGGATGGGTTACCTCTTCTGGATATGAATCTCTTTAGGGTAGAAATGAATCCATTTGTTGATAATTCAGTGACAAGTTCTATGTGTATGGCGTTTGTTACCATGCATACAAAGACTGCAATGTAGGCCTTGATTACAGGGACTTTTCTGAGCTTAGAAGATTTTAGCAGGAAGGGACCACCATAATCTATGCCAGTTTTTAGAAATGGCCTAGCTTGGCCTAAGCGATACCCAGGGAAGTGTGCCATTATTTGTTGGATTGGTTTAGCCTGAAATCTAAAACATTTAGTACATTTTCTGATTAAGCTTTTTACTTCACGAAGACCATTTAGGGGCCAATATTTCAGTTTAAAGCTGGACAAAACTGTTTATGGACCAGCATAAAGTAATCTTAGATGTTCTTGTTTTAACATCAAGGACACAACTGAATTATGAGATGGTAACAGGGTGCTTTTGATCATAGTCGATCGCTGCATTTGCTAGTCGACCTCCTACTCTGATTAGTTGGTTTTCGTGGAGAAATGGTTTGAGACTTAAAATGTTTTTATCAGTAATTTGAACATTGTTTTTTAGAGATGTAAGTTCTTTTGAAAATTGTTTTGATTGTAAAGTTCTTATGATCAAGATTGTAGAACCTTGAAGTTCAGCGACTGTAAGGGGACCAAAAACCTTGTTATTTGACTTTACGTTATGTATGAATCTTTGAACGTATGCAACTATACGTTGCAGGGACCTAAAAGTTGAAAATCTGGAGAAAAGTTGCATACAAAGGGGGTTCGCTTTTCCTCTTGATACCACTTTCAGTAGGTTTAACTAATAAACCTGGTTAGTGGACTAGCTCAATAAAACTGAAATAGCTCTATTTAGAGAGCTCCATAGGTAATTGGATTTAAATTGTAGGTATTAAAACTATAGTACTTGTAAATAATACGAATAAGCTAACATAACACACTAAATTTATTCAAATCTAAAACAAATGTAAAAAAATGGACAATTTCTACGTTAACTAATTAATTCGATGGATCATCTATATTCTATATGATACATATATAGAAGTTGTATACTACGTTTACATTCACTTATTTTATGAAGCAATTACTGTCTTTGAAAAATTAAAACGTGAAACATTTGTTGTGTAAGACTAATTTATAAGTCTTTTATTTTAATTTTGAATGTTTATAGTCTAAATTTGAGGTTAACTCGTATGTCATAAAAATTGAAAGGAATTCACCTGTTTTATGCCATTTGGCCCGGATGCTTTATACACAGCTCCTAACTTGGCCTATTTGCACCATAAAAGATCCAATTTCCAACTGTCAAATGATTCCAATAACTAGCAGTTTACAAAATGGACGCCGTCATGCAATTCAGAACCTTATTCGCCTCTTTTTAAAAACATGCTATTTTTACCAATTTTCACCCTTTGCAGGTATCACTTGAATCACCTGGAAAATCTCAACTGCCTCAAAACCACGTAGAATCGTTTCTACAGCATTTTCTATTCACTATTTAAAGTTAAACATGTGTGGCTGTGCGCTTTTCTAAAACTTAGAAGGTCTAGGCTGTTGTAGTTCAAAATAATTAAAATTAATAAAAAGAAAGGCCAATGAAAACAAATTTAGACACATTTCAAAACTACAAAAATTCAAATATAATTAACATTTCAATTTAGAAAGAAAACATAATGGTAAACATATTATAGTTGGTATACCTTCAAAATAAATTTGAGTATAAAAAAATAAATTGTGTGAAAGAGAGTGTGAAAGTGTTGTTTTTGTTTAGTATCGTATGTGTGTGTTATTAAAAAAAATATTTAATAAAAAAAATAACAGGTATTTGTTTTATTTAAATAGAACACAAGATACAAACTAAAAACAATCGTAATAATATATATATATATATATATATATATATATATATATATATATATATATATATATATATATATACATTCTCTGTGAAAATGTCATCAAGCGATGATGAAGACGTGATTGCAGCATACAATTTTATTAGACGGCGACGACACAGACGTCGATTGTACTGGCTTCATCCATATATTGAAAGAAACGTTAATTGTAGATTATTTGTTGCGGCAAGAGAGTTATCAGAAGATGATTACTACTTTCAATCATTTTACCGAATGACTAAAAATACGTACCGAACATTAGTAAATATTGTTGGGCCCTTAATACAAAAACGAAATACTGTTATGCGAGCTTGTGTCACCCCGGAAGAAAGGATACTTATAACGTTGAGGTAAGTTTTAAACAGTTTGTTTGTATGTGTATAGTATTTATTGGTAGAAAAAAAGAAAACAATGTAAAATTGAATAGACGACACTTTATTGATAAAATAACCGTCATCGGTTAAACAAATTTCGGTCAGATCACAAATTTTCAAGATTTTGTAGTTATGACAAATCAACAGTACAATTTGTATTTGCAGAATAATTTATTGGAGAGACTGGGTTATGTGAATTAGATCCTACAGAAGAACTTGGCGAATAATTGTCTCTGTATTGTAACTGCTGTGTTGATGAATAATCCCTGTATTGTTCCGAGTGCTGTACTGGTAGATAATTGTCGCTATTATATTGTTGTGGGCGGTGTGTTGCCGCATAATTGTCCGTGTATGATTGCCTTTGCTGTGGTGCGCCCGACTGAATCTCCTCGAGTAATAATAGCACTTTAATTCTAAACATTCGCATTTGTTCCTCAGATAAACTTTCTACATCTGATAATAAACTGAGTAAAAACATTTTTCTTGGATTATCCTTCGCTGTTTCTTTTCTTTTCATCCAGTCCACAAATGCTTTATCCGCTTCGTTGGTAACTTTTTTTATTTTGGGTCGTTTGAATTTGGGCAAGACCGATTCAGAAGATGCTTCGCCAGAAGTTGTAGCATATTCAGCAGGTTCTTCGTTAGCTGAAGAATTTGATATGTTGTCAACCGCTATGTTTTCAGTCTCTTCTTCTGGAAATAAAGGGATATTGCCTGGTTCACCCGTGTGAATAGTTGCTTTGACAAAAGGGAGAACAAACTGTTACTCATCATGTAGATAGTATAATTTCTTTTGCTTCGTTGATGAACCACTAGGAGTTGGTTTCAGGCTGCGGACAAATCCATTCCTAATATTCCTCCATCTAGTTTGACAGTCGCTCACTGCAAAAAAACATACATATCTTTCTCTTTTATTCCAGATACCTATCAACTGGGTGTAGCTTTCGAGCACTAGGATTTTACTTTGCTCGAGGAGAATGCACAATATCACGAGTTGTAGCAGAAACGACTGAAGTTATATGGAACGCACTCAAAGATACCTTTATGCCTGTTCCAACTACAGATGAAGGGAAGGCTATCGCAACCAGATACTACGAACTTTGGAATCTGCAAAATTGCATAGGATCCGTGGACGGGAAACACATAAGAATTCAAAAGTATTCTAACACAGGATCTGCAAATTACAACTATAAAGGATACCATTCAATTATTTTATTAGGATGTTGCGATGCAGACGGTTTCTTTACGGCTATAGAATGTGGATTTGCTGGAAGAAATAGTGATGGTGGTGTCTTTCAAGTGTCAAATTTCGGACAGTGGTTAGAAAGAGATGGCTTAAATATTCCTAATGCAGGCTCACCATTGCCACATGACGAAGATTCTGGGAATAAATTTCCATATTATTTTGTTGGGGACAATGCATTTCCCTTAAAAAGATATTTGATGAGACCATATTCTGTAAAACAAATAGACAACACCAGAAGAATATTTAATTACCGATTGAGCCGTGGACGCAAAACAATTGAATGTGTATTTGGTATGATGTCTCAAAAATTTCAAGTTCTTTTAAAACCTATAACATGTCGCAAATATGCTACAATAGTTTCAATAGTAAAATGTATATGTATTTTACATAATTATGTACGTAAACACGAAGGAGTCAGGTATACACTGAATACATTCGGTGAAGCAACACAGATAAACAAACCAATTTTAATACCAAATATGACCTTCGTTAACACACCAAACGGTTTACGTAATTATTTAACAAATTATTTTTTGAGACCGGACTGTGCACTCTCCTGGCAATGGAATTACTGTGTAATTGAATAAATAAATAATATGATTACTCACCAGACATATTGGTTTTTTGTGCCACTTCACTCCACGCTTTTTCCGTGACATCTTTCCTTGAATATTCTGCTAATTTATTATTGTACAGACATGGATATTCTTCGATAATCCGAACAAAATTGGCTGCTGAGGCCGCCATTTCACACGTGTTTGCGTACGGTTGAGTACTGGCAGGCTGCTGCACGAGCTGCATGACGAACGTATGACGATACGCAAATGCGACCATGCCGCATCGTGGACACAGTGTCGTCCCTTTCTGCGTAAGATGCAAGCAAGCTACACACAAGTGTAAAATGACGATGTCGTGCATATGACGTGCGGCTTCGTGGACAGTAGGCCTTAATGTTGCTAACAAACAGTACAAAATATATAAAATTTTATTAAATGTAGGATATAGGGGCAACATTCTGATTCGCCCTGTAAAAATGTTTACATATCTCATTATTATAAAACATTCAGAAGTAACTTTAGCCAGATATTGAAACTCCTGAAAGTTGACTTATATTTCAAGTCAACGTTCCGTTTTTTTAATTTTTCAGGATCCCTGTAGAAAATCAAACATTCTCTCATGAGGGACTGATATTTAGTGTCATTAGATCACAGGAAAAAATTCTTGATATATTGAAGAAAATAAGAAATACATGCTTTTAAAAAGTGCCTATTCCCCAACTTCAACATCCTGTATCTCTGAAACTAGTCATAGGATTAAGTTGGGCCCATGGACACTACTGTTCAGAAAGTCATCAACTATAATATACTAACATTTCATGAAATTTCATCGAAACCCATTTCTCCATAAGCCGGCTGCCTGGTTCTTTGGCATCTGCACTCATTTTGGTACATTTCAATCCTGACCTACCATTACGGTTAACTACCGACGCTAGTGATTATAGGGTGGGAGCTATACTTTCTGATATTAAGGAGGATACTACAGAAAAAGTGAATGCTTACGCATCACGAACGTTGTCAGATCGGGAAAATAAAAATTGTATTTTGGAGAAATAAGCTTTAGCTGTAAACTTTGGTATGTGTAAATTTCAAAAAGATTTATCTTACAAAATTTACTTTAGTAATATATAATAAGCTCCTATCTTATGATTTTAATCTAAAACATGCCTCTTAGCATTTAAAAAAAATGCAATCAAAAATACAGGTCAGCATTTGAACATAAAATGTTGAGGGTGACCCAATGTGTATGATACTTTCTATATAATTTTAATTTTATGTTTGGATAGTCTACAAAAAGTTGCTATGGCAAAGTTTTGGAAAATAAAAGGATGTAGGCTGTAACTCCAGAACTAAAGAAGCTAGATCAGATTGTTTTGAATCAAATAAATTACCTCTGAAATACACAACTTTGCCCCCATATAACCAACCCTATGTCTCTTACCGTTACCAAGATCCCAATGCATAATCTCGAATTTGAATAGCATTGTATAACAAGTATGGAAACTGACATATTCAGCACAAGTGCAGGAAACACAATTTCTAACGAGTTATGTACTCTATTTCTTCTATGACCATGAATATTCAAATTAAGTGAATAATGAGTGTTAAAATATGAATTCTGAGTATATAATTATTATCCCGTTTTTAGTTATACTCAATCTCAGCAAAAATATTCCAAACTATTACTAATAGTTAGGTAAGTGTAATAAAAAGACAAATGAAAATTTCCAACATGTTCGTATCGTTGTTTCAATTTCGATTTAAATAACGTTGCTTGAACAGCTTCAATAATTTCTGGTGGTGTCGATTTGATATTACCTATTATGCCGAAATAAATTCTAGGTATTTGTTTACGAAAACAACTTCATTGATATTTTACGAAACACGTACTTACTATATTTCTTAATTCATTTCAAGTTTCACCCATTGAGATAGATTTTTGCCATCGTTTTATCGGCATTGGCAACGGTGAGCAATGGATTGGGCGATATTTAGTTATTCATTGGCCAGCTATGCTCCCTGATCTCACCCGTCTAGATTTTTTGTTGGGAGCTTTAAATATACTGATTACAAAAAACAGTGTATAAGAGATTATGTAACGTTAATTACTCTCTCGTATGTTTCAGAATATTCGAAGAGAAATTTCGTCTTGGAAAATGTTATGTATGCAGCTCGAAGGTAGACATGCTGAATTTGATTCACATTTTTGTTTAATGATTACAAGTGAAATTCAGTTAATCAAGAATGATGTTGATTATGATTTACAAATTCGTCTAGGATTCTGGCCCTCAGCAGTCTGGTAGATATCGTTTGATGAATAAAACGAAAAATCGTGAGGTGCTTCACAAATAGCCAGCGATGACTACTTCAGAATAACTAGAAGTGGGAGAAAATTAATTAAAAATGTTTGTAGTTCGGTGTCAATAAGGATGTTTATTAATTTTCTAAAAAAATAATTTTTTAAAAAAATATGACGTATTTTAATAAAAAAATACGTAAATCAAAATAGGCTTTAAAATTCCCGCTAAAATGCTCAATACCATCTCGTGACGTCATCAAACTATAAAAGAATCTTTCGTTCTGTAAAAGTTAACTTATCTTGACTGAGTTCTTACGAATACATTGAATAAAAGCTGTAAAAATGAATAAGTCGTCTTATAAATGCTGTGCAATGCGGATGTGCAGAAGTACGTGAATCAGAACACTACAAAAACTTTTCATAAACGTTCCAAAAAGTGTAGAAATAAGGAGAAAGGCTTGGAAGACGAGGTCCAGCTTCATTTACAACAACAAGTACCAGTTATTTTTGTGAAGATCACGTTAATGTAAGTTATAATCTCCGATAAACTACAAATATAACTTTCAAATCATTTTAGATAGTTTTGATTGTGGCAAAAATGAAAAGTCAATTATTCATTAGTAGTTTGTTTGTTTAAAGAGCTAATTTATATTTTCATTTCAGTAAGGTGTCTTTCTCATCTGTAGTCAATGTACAGTTATATGTACTAACAAAGACATTTTCACGTTTTTCTCCACTGCAGAAAAATCCATGTTTCTAGTAAAGAAACTCGCACCATCATAGAATTAATAAGTAAGTTACAACTATTTCTTTTGATGGATGCATTCTCCATTATGATAAACATCGAAAAATATTATCGTTGGTCTAACAAATTATCAACAAAAATAGGTCATACCAGAGACAACACACGAGACGTGTAACTTCAATGGGCAGATTAGTTCGATAGCACAGTTAATAAGTAAAATACATTGTCCTTGTTTGTCATATATTCTTTGGAATAAGTTTCTCTTTGTTTGTAAGATGAAAGAATAAAGTAAAGGGCGCTGATATTGCTACGATGTTGCAATTTTGATTGCAGATTTGTGAAAATTAATTTTTCAGTATTTATTAAAGTGTATTGCTAAAATAACCATAATATGTATGTAAGTCGATGAAAAAAGCAGTTTTTTCAAAAAAATCCACATCCAAAGTAGAAAAATGAATCTAAAACGTGACAACTGGCTGAATAACTAAACAACAGAGTACGATATTGCACAGAGAAGAGGAATGTTCTTGGCAACCGCACAGTAACCTCCATCCATGTAAATGTAAGGATTGCTGTGTTTTGATATTTTGATCAGTGATTTCGAGTTTTGTTTATTACCTTACGCTTAAGTGTATTCATTATTCTTTACTTCTAATTTATTCATTATTTTTTAGTTCTGGTAAAATATAGTGTCTGTTTTCTTGCTTAAGTAGTGAAAAACTAACAATGGGTGAGACCTGCTTAATTTGTGGAAACAATCACATCTTTTAAGTATTATTGTATCAATCTCTCATTGAATAAAATTATTAATGAACAGGAAGTTCTGAAAATGCATTAGTTTCTCAAAAATAAAGTCAGGTACGTAAATAAGTACAACTTCAGTTAAGAGTCCTTCACAATTAATAAAACTGAAAATATATTTTGCAATCATATTGGTTGTAGGAATATACAAAATATATCCTAATAGCATAGATATATAATACATACTTGTATTATATATCTATGCCTAATAGGTATACAAATAACATGAATATAAGATATCTAGTTATAAACACTCTAAAACTGTGTATATTCCTTCAGCGGTCAGAAATAATAGAAAGAATGAGAAGAAGTTTGTAATAATGTGTATAAATAATGACTAGTTGGTAAAAGCTATGAGTGAAAAACTATACGTTAACATGTATTGTATTGAAAAATACCGTTTTATATATTTTCAGGTGCAAAATCTGGTTTGAATGTCATGGACATGAGGAATTACAGAATATGTAGTAATCATTTTAAGTAATATAAATTGTTATAGCAATAGCATTACCTGGAAGTTAAAACCACATGCCGTACCAATTAAGTTCACTATGATAGAAGCAGGTGTAGATTTGGAAGAGACACATAAACATATGTAAGTTGATGAAATTGCAAAATTAAAAGCTAACAATTGATTAATTTTATACTAAATATTTATATTTATAAAATGTAAATAATGGCTAATATGGTATGAAGAGAAATTATTCTTTTTTACTAAATATGATAGTCGTTATTTGAAACAGTAGTCTATCACCATCAAAGTTAAAATTCAGAAAATTTGCAAAAAACAAAATTCCAGTTTATTTAACGAATTATATATTATTGTTTTGCAATATATATATATTATTTAGTATACAAATAGTCATACATAAATTTACAAGTATATAAATACAAATGTCATCATAAACAAAACAACATTAAAAAAATACACACATCATGCACATATTCCAATATAATTTGCATGATCAAAAAAAATGTATTTGTAAAACACGCAAAACAAAAAAAATACATTAAATATAGTAGAATTGTTTGTGAAACATCTGTTTAATTCATAATATACATATTCCACAAAGTAACAGTAGAAACATGATTACAACTAAAACATAAAAATGTTTACACGCTTATTTTGTACAATCTTGCATGCAACAAATTAATAGAAAATGTTCTAATTTCAAGGTCTGCCAAGTAGTAAACTTTTTTGGTTCCTAACAGTTCATTTAAATTCTGTGGCTTTCTTTTATATTTAATAACTATGACTTAAAAGTTAAAAAAACATCTTATTTTCAGACGAGAAAGAGGATCAGTTGCAAGTTGAAGCAGGTTCCAGTAGAGAGGTATCTGCTGTAACTCCTAAATTGGTTTAAATTTTCCAATAAACTTTTGGGATACATTTATAAACAGTATAAAATAACTGTTTTGCTTAAATTTATTATACTGGTGGTCTTACTAAGTAATACTTTTAACAAAATTACCTTTTATTAATATTGTTAAAGATATTGTAGATATAAATTGTAATTAAGGCTTAGATTGTGGTAATAAATTCTATCTATCTAAAACCACTAAAAAATGAAAGTTAACGTGAATTTTTTGTCTGCTACTTAATTGATTTTCGAGATTAAAATTAAAAATACACTTCCCGCTGCTTCTGCAGATGATAATAAAAAATTCTTATGGGTTTGTTGAAATCAGAAAATGCAGACATAAGTTTCACTTTTATCTATATTATTTCAATAGGTTCCTTTGATTCTAACATAATTGAAATTGAAGCATCCTTAGATACAATTAGAATTAAACTTGATGATTTTTCTGAGGTTAATATTAAAGAAAACTTGAAACTAGATTACATCATGTTAATAATCGTATTAAAATGTCGGCAGCCCAGAATGCAACTGAAAAACAATTGATTCATTAAGTTAAACATACAAGTTTTTCAGACGCACCAGGTTGTAAAGTAAATATTCAATCTCCAACAAATTATCTATCTAAAATCTCATGTTGCTCCGTTATATACGTGGAATTTAAATTTTTCTGGAAATGATAAAAAAGAAACTTTGACTTCACTTTTAGAAAAAGTTGAGCACTTGTGTTTTTCTAGGGGTTTAGACAAGCATGGCCTCTATAAATCGTCGGGGAATTTATTTTAAGGCGCAGTTTGGATATGGTTTATTATCAATAAAAACTCATTCAGATCATGGGATGATATTGTCACAAAATTAAAATCAGATTTGCCACCCTCCAATATTGATTTAAAGGTAGATATTCAAAACAGAAGCCAACGTGTCTCTATTTTTATTTCTAATATGCTTGGTCTATTTAATAAACTACAAACCAAAACCTGATGAAAAAGAAATAACAACCTTTATAAAACCTAATATGCTTCCACATTTCTTCAATCAATTAGCTATGACAAACGGTTTCTGAACCTCTAACTGCTTACAAGCAGATAGAACAGGCTAAAGAATGGACGAAATGTTACAAGCCACCACCTAAATATGATGTTGGATTTGCAAATGCTTGGGTAACGCTCATGGAAAATGCAAATTGTCTTTGAAATATCTATTGCTACGGTTGTGGACGATCTAACATTACTATAAATGTTTGTCTCAACTGTAATAAAAATAAATCTAATAAATATTTACCTCATAAAAATTCCTCAACAAATCTTCCGAGTGAGAATAAAAATTCAAAAACCAAATAATGAAGTTCCGACTCTCTGGACACCGGAGTTTTGTGGAATCTAAGTTCAGAAAAGTATCTCGAAAGTAATTTAAGAAATGAACTTTGCTGCGTGAGAAATACTCACAAACAGAATTAATCAAAATCAGTTGTATCAAAATTATTAAAAATATATCGATAGTCACATGAATGGCAAAATTACCTAATATTTGTTGAGAAGTTTTATGAAAACTATAAAATCTCATCTTGCAATCAAAATATCGTAACTGCTTCGTTATCAGAATCAAAAAAGTGTGTATCTTATAAATTACCTCTATCTAATGAATTATCTTCATCGGGTAAATTTTATTTTTGAAATATAAGCGACTATTCTTTAAGAGGTTGTTTCGTTAATGTTATAGGTGAGTTGTGACTTTTCTGTATTTTGATTTTCTAAAATTGGTTTAAATTTTGCAATAAACTGTAGCGTAAACATTTTAAACAGAATTTGTACTTCAATCCTGACCAAAAACTTGAAAAAATTAAACATTTATCTATATTTTTGTTTATATAAATTATGGAAACTTCTACTCTTGTGTCCTCTGTGTAGGTAAATTTTCAAATAAAGTTTGTTTGAAGTGTGAAGTATTTATTTATAATAAAATTATTTCAAAAATACATATCATTACTTTATTTATGGATGGTACAGGAGGTGACTAGAATCAAATTTAGTGTTTCAGTACAGATGTGTTTCTAGCTCGATATTTTGGTATAATAGCAACTTATACGAGATCCAAATGCACATAATACTGTAATTGAAAACACTAAATTTGTGAATGGATACTTTTATACTGGGCCAGAGAATGTATGGATATTCAAATATCCCGCGTTTGCTTTTTTTTAATTTCCCTCATTTTCATGACGTATTTTACCTGACCGTATATTCATAACAGAAAGAGGCCACTTTCGATTACAGAAGTTCGATTAAAACGCCACCTACAAAAGTCTTTCATTACAATCGTCCAGATAAGTTTTGCCGAACTAAAATAATACATTGAGTTACACGTCTCGTGTGTTGTCTCTGGCCATACTTTTAACTGGGTTACTAGAAATAAGTCAACTTATTCGTGCAGTGACGTCATCGCGTTTTGATTGGTGTTCGCAGTCACGTGATAATGGGTTATAAATAACGCTATTTAAATTAGTTTTATTTAATATAAGACGAATAATAAGGTTCTTAAAATGTTATTTAAGGTAACTGCATTTTATCTGTAAAATATATCTTCACATGAATTTGTAACAACTGTCAACATCTCTATTACTAGAATATGTGTTTCATTCTCCTCTTTCAAAAGAAAAACAAATACGTATTTAAAATTACTGAAAGTCATTTCGAACGCGATCTATACACAATGTACAGGGGACGCACCGATTCTAAAAGAAATTCAAATTTACCTACTGTTAATCTTCGAAGGGGATGTAATTCAATATTCTGCGTGGTATTAGCCAGGAAAGTACTTGTTTTTCTCTTCGAAGAATGGTAAGGGCAATATGTCGAATTTTTTGAAATTTTGACTAAAACGGAGGTGTAGTAGAAAACCGAAATTCATTTTTCATATAAACACACCTCGTATTTTATGAAATTTCATTCCATACGATTTATACGGTCAAATAATATCTGAGGTGGTGGTTCGCAATTGAAAGTGAAGATGGCGCCAGCTCACAACTTCTCGCAAGTGTGTAACCACACGAGCCATATAGAGGTTGTCGGAGGACGGAATCATCAGTTCAGATTAGAGACTCTGAACTAGAAGGCATTACGGCACTCTTGAAGAGAACCAAGAAGGTCGAAACCGGTCAGTGTACTATGCCCTGCTCCTTTCGGTTGCGAATCACCACAGATATCTGTATCGACAAAAGGGTCGAAAAAGACCATTGCATTTCTGTGCATTATTTCCAAAAGTTTCATGATAGAAACAAACATTTTTTCAATTATTTTGACTTTAGGTCTAAAATAATTTTTTTCACGATCTAACCACGACTGTTTGATCTGCTTCTAATATTTTGACTTGACACTGATTTGAAACGTTTATTGATGAAAAAGAAATTTATCTTTCGAAATTCGCTTGTTTACTTAATATATCCTTTTAATTAATTAATATTTTGACAATGACAATGAAGTTTGTCAACATTTTATTCAAATTTGACGAGTCGTGTAAATTTATTTGAATTCTGAATTTCGGGTGCATTTCAACTTTTTTTCAATTTTTCCCAAAATCTGCGAGTGATAACAAATGTGGGAATTCTTGTTTACTTAAAGAAATTAGAGCAATTTCGATACCGTTAGGTAAAATCTCTGAAATAGGTAGGAGGTTTTTTATCGCCTAATTCAGAGATTGACAATAATTTACTTAAACGAGCTTCCTCGGATAATAATCTACTAAGAATGGCGTCTTTAAGGAAATCATACAAATTATTTTCTGGAGGCTTACTGATTACGTCATAAATTTCGTTAAAAATATCTGGTGGCAAATGTGCCACAGTTACATGATATTTGGTTTCGTCAGCTTTAATATTGTAAATGACAAATTGGCTTTCTAGTTGTTTGAACCATAATTCTGGTTTAAACGACCAGAAAGTTGGTAAATGGATGTTTCCCAAATTTTCCAATGAATCAATATCTTCCGTATTCGAAGGACTAGTTTGATCCATATGTCACGATTAAATGAATTTAATTAATAAAGAAGAACGAAATGTAATGTATAAGAAGTGACAAACAAATGGCTCACCCTTTTCACCTTGAAGATCTTTACACGACTATCTGTATGAGACACTGGGTTGGAATTGTTTCTTCTTTAAATTTTTCTTTGCTACTGCCGCTGGTTCGCTTGATTGTTTGATTTGCCTGAGGATGTTGACTGGAATGTCGATTATGGATGTTTTTTTCTTCGGGGTCACCAATCATTTAGTGGCCGATGTGGGCTGACCACTAAATTATAACGAACATTATTACTTTTTTAGTTTATTTTAATAGAAAATTGAAAAAATAATGTCATGGTCAAAATCTGATGTTGTTTCGTGTGTTTGTATCTCGTTCTGTTTCCCTGTTGCAACGGCAGTCCTATTTATTTATAACTTCTCGATTCCCTGATCACTTGGATTTTCTTCTCATATACAGAAAGTACTGCAAATATTCACAAAGAGAAACATGGCTTAATCAATAGCAGTAATTGTTATTGAAAAAGAAGAGATCAGATGATTGTCACTCCAAAAACATTGCATATAACCATAAAATAAAAACATTGACATAAAGTGTCAAATATAGATTATTAAATATTTTGTGAAATCGCTAACTTCAGCGCGAGCACCACAAACACTACACATGTATCAACATTTTGCAATATTTAATGTTGTTTAGACCAAGCTACATGCAGGCCATTGTTTAATTTGGGTCATAATAATACTTCCTTATGAAATACAAAACAGCATGCAATACACAATCATGGAAAATTCCATATTTTTTAGTTACAAACTTTATTTTACATGCATGCCATTGTTACTTCAAGCTTAAAATAATATTTTTTAAAGAAATACTAAGCGGCATGCAGAACTTTTTATAATTCAAATATTTATTCTTTGCACTGGCATGCAGTTTCAAAACATGGAAATTCGCATAACTTTTTTTCATTTTTCGGCGACTCTTTGATTCGTTGGACCACTGATCAATGCATGCCTTCCATTATTGTACCATCAATTTGTTTTAGTAACTGTATGTCACCAAGGCAAGCGAAAAAACGGAAAAACACAAACATTTATTGCAAATTGAAAATCGATTTTCATTATGGCGAGAAATCTTTTTTTTTGAGGGTTAGGGGACAAGCGGGCATAACGGGGCAGCTGCCTAAAACGAGGTACCCGGTTCTTTTTCAATACCACTCGCTCCATCTATACGACGATAATGAAATTATATTACATACACGTGTATACGTCCTCTGTCATAAAGTAGAAACCAATAGTCGGTAAGTATTAGTAAATCAATTTATTATTAGATAACATTATTACCCACTAACAGTGAATGTTTTCTAGAGACTTTCTTTGTCATTGTGTTAAAAAATAAATACTTGTAATAATTTAAATAGGTCATAACTTACAAATCTGCTCATTGGGCAAAATGGGGTAGCAATAGGTAAGGTAAAATGCCCTATAAGCATATTATGTTAAGATTATGACCTATTTATTTTATTATAAATCTTACCAAAACGCCCACTTTTTGATATACTGTTACGGTTGCAATTTGAATTGAGAGGTGAAGTTGCGTGATAGTCTCTAATTGAAAATATTCGAACGTCAAATTCCATTTAATTGTTAAATTCGTTGTTTAATGATATACTACACAGATAACAACAAGTAGTATTGTTAGTCGTCTACTTTTCAAAAACCAGAAAAATCAAAAATTTACCAGCTGTGCTCGGTAACATATTTTAATGAAAAGGTCATTCGAAGATAGGCTCTTCGTTACTCTAAATTGGAATTGTTTAGATAATAATTTTTATTTCGAAAATGTTGTAATCAAACGGAGATAGTTTTGACTATGATTGAATGAATATTGGTAGGAAAGTATGAGTGGAAAAGGGCCAATAGGTAGTAGGAAGAAATGGAACCATCAATAATTTTTATTAAACATAAAAAATTATGAAAAACGATTTTGGGAAAAAACTCACTATCGATAGGAGACGTTGTAGATTTTGGGGGAATTTGAAATTGATCTGGTGAGAAGTCACATTGATTGTGTTAAAAGGAAATCTTGTAATTGGTTATCCTAATATTGGAAAGCCATCCGAAGTAGACATATTATCGGGATTGTACAAAATATTCCTATCAAACAAATAAATGGTTATTTGTAATCAGCTAGACCGGATTTGAAACATTATTTCATTGTTAATGGAAAATAAGAACACGACGACATTATACCACGTGTCTTTGATTGCTGAAATTATATTGGAAATATACCAGAGCAGATATTGACGGAGTTTCTTCTATATGGTTGATTGGTAGCGAGGGTAGGATCATCTTTTCCCAAACTATCCCGACCTTCTGTCTCAAGCTGGGCACTGGATTAGAACTTATGTTGATGAAGGTTATGTAATTTTTTTGTATTTAGTAATGTGAAAAATGTATTCATCCAAAAATAAAAACTATTTATCAGTAATTTTTTTAGCTTGTCATAATCTGATTTCAAGTGAATTTTGTTTGCTTATACACTAATATGAATATATTTGTTTTAATACATAGGTATAGTTACGATTTTATTCGAATTAGAACTCATATCTATTTCACTGCAACTCCGAAATTGATAGTATCACTTGTTCACCTCTTGCAATTGCATCAGGCTCATACATTTTAATGTAAATTATAGAATTATTCGATAATCTTTGTAAACCATACAGTAGCCTGAAAAAAAAGAAAATTAAATATCAAACGTGAAGTGAATAGTTTTATTTATTTATTTATTCTGGGAAATAACATACTTTTCTTCTTGAGACTTTTTTATGACAAACCAAAAAAATAAAAACATTTTCTACATTAAGGGGATTTCTGCTGCTAGCCTAAAATCAGGTTATTCTGTTGCAAAAGTTTTAGGCGCTAAAAGGTCTGTTTTTACTCCTGAACAAGAAGTTGAACTTGTTATTTATCTTAAAGGTATGGAAGCAAGATTGTTTGGATTGACTCTGACAGAATGTAGGGATCTTGCTTTTCAACTTGCTGATAAAAATCGGATTGAGCATCCCTTTAACCAAGATCGCAAAATGGCTGGGCAGGGATGGATGCAGGGTTTTTTGAATAGGCACAAGGACTTGTCAATCAAAAAGCCCGAGACTACGACAGGTGCCCGTGCGATGGGATTAAACAAGGTGGCTGCACAACAATTCTTTAAATTGTTGGAAGAAACTGTTCAGAAATCTAAGGGGGACTTCTAAAATTATAGCCTCAAAAGGAAAGCGTCAAGCTGGTGCGCTTACGTCAGCCGAGAAGGGTGAAACTATCACTGCAGAAATTTGCTTCTCTGCCTCAGGGGTGTATATGCTTCCCATGCTAATATTTCCCCGGAAGCCAATGCAACAGGGGCTTTTGGATGGCTTCGTGCCTGGTGGATGCGTTGAGCTTAATGAAAAAGGGTGGATAGATAGGATATTGTTTTTTCCATGGTTTAAGAAGTTTGTCGAGTATTTCAGAGCTTCAAAAGATTCACCAGTTCTGCTTCTCATATGTTTTCCACCCCATTGCACGCACCGTCTTCAAGCCTTAGATGTTGCATTTATGAAGCCATTAAGCGCATATTATGACGACGAAGTAAGGAAATGCCTTAGAACAAATCCTGGACGAGTAGTAACATTTCAGAAAATTTGCTGCCTATTCAGTGCCGCATATTTAAGAGCCACTATAATGGTTACTGCCATAAATGGTTTTAATGCAAACGGCATGTGGCCTGTGGATATGGCCGTTTTTTATGAAGCAGATTTCTTGCCATCAGCTACAACTGATATAGAATTTGGTCCCAGTGGACCTGAAAGTCAATTACTGTCTATTAGAGAGGAGACTCCCGATTCTCAACCAGGATCGTCTATTAGAGAGAAGACGCCTGAGCCTCAACCAGGATCGTCCAAAGAAAGTGGAACTAGTTTTGAGTTTGTAAGTCCTGAAGAGACCTTAACAGTGCCTAAAGTAAATCAATCCAAAAAACGAGTGTAAAGAAAAAGGGGCAAAACTGTCATTTTAACGTCTTCACCATATAAAACGGAGCTGGAATTGGCTGAAGAAAAAAAGCAGGCTATCAAGGTGAAATCAGTGAAAAGAAATATAGCCGATAATATAACCAAATCTCAGACGATTAAGAAATTAAAATTGAAAAAAACTAAAGAAGTAGAGTCCAATTCAAAAGGCGAAGATAGTGACACTGACTGTTTGTACTTCGGATACTTTCATTCGAGTTCCACAGAGGGACGGATAAGCTGTTCTCGTTGCCATAAATGGGCTCACAATTCATGTGCAGGTGTAGAAGATGAAGATTATGAAGCAGTACTTGTTTGTGAACTTTGTCGATAGGCTTTTCTTGGTTTAAGTTGGGTACCCCATTTTGCCCTGTACGACGGGCATAATGGGGTAATTTGCATAGTTTTCTTCTTTTTATAAAATAAGAAAAATGTTTACCTTTTTTAACTTCAAATTATAGTAATAAATAGTTAATACTACAACAATGACATTTGCCTTATTGTTAAACCTTCAAAGTTGCAGTTTTTTTAATTCTACTTCAAACGTTGAGTACCTCGTTTTGCCCGCCTGTTCCCTATTAGGGTACTCTTAAAAAGGCAAGTGGTATGAAATGGCGAACCAAAATATGTGACCAGCTCCCGGTCTAATAATTGTGTATCTACGTAATATGCTCGATTGACGTTGGTGATATATAGATCCAAGAAACTTTGTTGTTTCAAGTATGTCTATTTCAATTTGCCAATATTCACTGAGAATATTCATATTCTATAATATTCATATACCTATTAAGAAATATTCATATTGACAAAGTCAAGAGCGATGGCGACTTCATTGTTACAAAAGACTTCTTAGATTTTGTCAGGTATTTCGAGATAATGAAAATATTTTTAAGAGTTGAAGTCACTAATAAAAATGTTCCATTGTATTGTATATAAGTGTAGAACGTTTTTGTTTCCAGAATTTTAATTCGACTAGTAATTAATTGGTTTATTTCCTTTTTTAGTTAAAAGAATTCTAAACGAATGGTAGTTTTATAAAAAGCCACAATGTTTTTCAATATATTAAAAATTGACGTAAGCAGATTGGCGCTTATAATAGTTACAATGTTAATCTTATTTCGATATATTCTCTTTTAGTTGAACTTTCCAGGTACTAGATTTTTGAAGATCTTTAAACATATTTCTGGAAGAAATTGACTGTCTCGACCCTTACTTCGTGGTATATGCTCATATTAGTGTTTTTAAATGAAACTCAAGGTCTCTAGTTAATTCCACAATACAATACAAGTTATTGAAAATTCTAAAAAATTGACAATTGTTTCGATAAATCAATATCATCGTCAGAATGACAGAAGTTACATTTCATTTTATGCCTACCTGATGTTTAGTAGTTATATTTGGCTAGACCAAGAAGTAACCTAACTTGTGATTGGTTTAATATATGTTTATAGAAAAAAGAAGAAGATGTGATATTACAAATATTGAAGCTTAGATATTATTAGCCCTATGGTGATATCCTGGATATCATTTTTCCAATTAAGATCAGTATAACTGTGCAATGATATAGAAAAGCAGGAAAACTATATCTGCTGATCTTTACAATTATCACTTAAGAAGACAGTTTATTAGTGGAGAATTCCCTAGATTTAACTGTTCATTGACAACTTCATATTGTGGGTTTCTTAAATGTCTTCTAATTTCCAGTTCTTCAAGGAAATCCAGTTCTTGTTTCTTTTCACAAATATGCAGTACTTCTAGTTTTGTGTTAGGTGTCAATGAATGATTGGTGTCAAGTAGATGTTTTGCGTAGTGGGATTTATCTGGTTGTTTTAATCTGTATGCTCGTAAGTGCTCACTGTATCGTATTTCAAAATTCCTAAGGGTCTGACCCAAATAGACAGCATTACTGACTTCTTTAATAGTGGTATTTTTGTTTTTACATTTAACAATTTTGTACTAACGTTACTTTCTGTTTTAAAAGAAATTGTTGTATTCGTTGCTGAAGATATTATCTTTGAAATATTATTAGAAATATTTCCTGCATATGTGATGGTTTTATAAGTTTTAATTTCATCAGCTTGTTTAGGATATATTAGTTGTAATGCCACTTTTTCCTCTTTTTTACTAATTAGCTTATTTATCATATCTAATGGATAACCGTTAGATGTTGCTATTTGTCTAATTGTATTAATCTCTCTATCAAAATTACATTTGTTCATAGGAACTGAAAAAGCTCTAAGTATCATTGAATTATATGCTGCTAGTCTGTGTGACACAGGGTGGTTAGAATTGAATGGAATTGTTACATCAGTTTGTGTTGGTTTTCGGTAAATTGAATAATCAACTACATTATTAACTCTTTGAATTTTTAAATCAAGAAAATTGATTGAGCTATTTTCTTCAATTTCTAATGTAAATTTAATTTTCGGGTGTAAATTATTGATGTGGTTGAAAAATACATCTAATTGTCGTTCACTACCCATAAAACAAGCTAATATGTCATCTACATATCTATACCAAAATAAAATATTTTTCGAAATATTACTTTCAAAGATCTTTCTTTCTAAATTGTCCATAAAAATGTTTGCTAAAATAGGTGATATAGGGCTTCCCATTGGTAAACCTTCATTTTGAATATATATCTTATTGTCAAAAGTGAAATAATTCTGATTAATGCATACATCAAATAAATTAAGTATATCTGATATTATTCCTGGATTAATATTTTTATCTTCTAGTAATTTTCTTAGTATTAGACATTCTTTAGGAGGAATTTTAGTAAACATGTTAGTTACATCGAACGATATGAGTTTATAGTTATCTTGTAAGTGGATTGCTTTCAACTTTTTGATTAGTTCTATTGAATTTCTAATTGAGTACTGAGATTCATATCCGTAAGTATTGAGTATATTGTTGAGCTTCTTTGCCAATATATTATTAGGAGCATTAACATAAGAGACTACAGGTCTAATTGGTTTCGTTATTTTATGTAATTTAACTGTTCCATATAATTGTGGACAATGAGGATTCTTATGTATGATAGACCTCTTTTCGTAATCATTTAAAAGATAATTTGAATTATTAACAATATCCCTTACATTATTAGAAAACTTCTTTGTTGGGTCTGCTTTAAGAACTTTTACATCGCTGGATTCTATAAAGTTATATACTTTAGAATTGTAATTTTCAGTCGTCAAAATGACAGTAGCGTTCCCCTTATCAGATTTTGTAACTGTTAGGTTCATATTCTATAATATTCATATACCTATTAAGAAATATTCATATTGACAAAGTCAAGAGCGATGGCGACTTCATTGTTACAAAAGACTTCTTAGATTTTGTCAGGTATTTCGAGATAATGAAAATATTTTTAAGAGTTGAAGTCACTAATAAAAATGTTCCATTGTATTGTATATAAGTGTAGAACGTTTTTGTTTCCAGAATTTTAATTCGACTAGTAATTAATTGGTTTATTTCCTTTTTTAGTTAAAAGAATTCTAAACGAATGGTAGTTTTATAAAAAGCCACAATGTTTTTCAATATATTAAAAATTGACGTAAGCAGATTGGCGCTTATAATAGTTACAATGTTAATCTTATTTCGATATATTCTCTTTTAGTTGAACTTTCCAGGTACTAGATTTTTGAAGATCTTTAAACATATTTCTGGAAGAAATTGACTGTCTCGACCCTTACTTCGTGGTATATGCTCATATTAGTGTTTTTAAATGAAACTCAAGGTCTCTAGTTAATTCCACAATACAATACAAGTTATTGAAAATTCTAAAAAATTGACAATTGTTTCGATAAATCAATATCATCGTCAGAATGACAGAAGTTACATTTCATTTTATGCCTACCTGATGTTTAGTAGTTATATTTGGCTAGACCAAGAAGTAACCTAACTTGTGATTGGTTTAATATATGTTTATAGAAAAAAGAAGAAGATGTGATATTACAAATATTGAAGCTTAGATATTATTAGCCCTATGGTGATATCCTGGATATCATTTTTCCAATTAAGATCAGTATAACTGTGCAATGATATAGAAAAGCAGGAAAACTATATCTGCTGATCTTTACAATTATCACTTAAGAAGACAGTTTATTAGTGGAGAATTCCCTAGATTTAACTGTTCATTGACAACTTCATATTGTGGGTTTCTTAAATGTCTTCTAATTTCCAGTTCTTCAAGGAAATCCAGTTCTTGTTTCTTTTCACAAATATGCAGTACTTCTAGTTTTGTGTTAGGTGTCAATGAATGATTGGTGTCAAGTAGATGTTTTGCGTAGTGGGATTTATCTGGTTGTTTTAATCTGTATGCTCGTAAGTGCTCACTGTATCGTATTTCAAAATTCCTAAGGGTCTGACCCAAATAGACAGCATTACTGACTTCTTTAATAGTGGTATTTTTGTTTTTACATTTAACAATTTTGTACTAACGTTACTTTCTGTTTTAAAAGAAATTGTTGTATTCGTTGCTGAAGATATTATCTTTGAAATATTATTAGAAATATTTCCTGCATATGTGATGGTTTTATAAGTTTTAATTTCATCAGCTTGTTTAGGATATATTAGTTGTAATGCCACTTTTTCCTCTTTTTTACTAATTAGCTTATTTATCATATCTAATGGATAACCGTTAGATGTTGCTATTTGTCTAATTGTATTAATCTCTCTATCAAAATTACATTTGTTCATAGGAACTGAAAAAGCTCTAAGTATCATTGAATTATATGCTGCTAGTCTGTGTGACACAGGGTGGTTAGAATTGAATGGAATTGTTACATCAGTTTGTGTTGGTTTTCGGTAAATTGAATAATCAACTACATTATTAACTCTTTGAATTTTTAAATCAAGAAAATTGATTGAGCTATTTTCTTCAATTTCTAATGTAAATTTAATTTTCGGGTGTAAATTATTGATGTGGTTGAAAAATACATCTAATTGTCGTTCACTACCCATAAAACAAGCTAATATGTCATCTACATATCTATACCAAAATAAAATATTTTTCGAAATATTACTTTCAAAGATCTTTCTTTCTAAATTGTCCATAAAAATGTTTGCTAAAATAGGTGATATAGGGCTTCCCATTGGTAAACCTTCATTTTGAATATATATCTTATTGTCAAAAGTGAAATAATTCTGATTAATGCATACATCAAATAAATTAAGTATATCTGATATTATTCCTGGATTAATATTTTTATCTTCTAGTAATTTTCTTAGTATTAGACATTCTTTAGGAGGAATTTTAGTAAACATGTTAGTTACATCGAACGATATGAGTTTATAGTTATCTTGTAAGTGGATTGCTTTCAACTTTTTGATTAGTTCTATTGAATTTCTAATTGAGTACTGAGATTCATATCCGTAAGTATTGAGTATATTGTTGAGCTTCTTTGCCAATATATTATTAGGAGCATTAACATAAGAGACTACAGGTCTAATTGGTTTCGTTATTTTATGTAATTTAACTGTTCCATATAATTGTGGACAATGAGGATTCTTATGTATGATAGACCTCTTTTCGTAATCATTTAAAAGATAATTTGAATTATTAACAATATCCCTTACATTATTAGAAAACTTCTTTGTTGGGTCTGCTTTAAGAACTTTTACATCGCTGGATTCTATAAAGTTATATACTTTAGAATTGTAATTTTCAGTCGTCAAAATGACAGTAGCGTTCCCCTTATCAGATTTTGTAACTGTTAGGTTATTATTCTCAATCTTCTTTTTTATTGCGTTTAAAACTGAAATGTCATTTTTTGTTTGACGTTTAACTTTTGAAGGTTCAATATTTTTGATTAAATTGGCAATTTTTAATTTCCCATAAAGAAAATTATTTGAATTAGATTTTAAAGCTATTTCTGACTCTGTAGCTATAATTTGTTTAATATTATTCGTAAATATAGCTACAGAGTCAGAAATAGCTTTAAAATCTAATTCAAATAATTTTCTTTATGAGAAATTAAAAATTGCCAATTTAATCAAAAATATTGAACTTTCAAAAGTTAAACGTCAAACAAAAAATGACATTTCAGTTTTAAACGCAATAAAAAAGAAGATTGAGAATAATAACCTAACAGTTACAAAATCTGATAAGGGGAACGCTACTGTCATTTTGACTACTGAAAATTACAATTCCAAAGTATAACTTTATAGAATCCAGCGATGTAAAAGTTCTTAAAGCAGACCCAACAAAGAAGTTTTCTAATAATGTAAGGGATATTGTTAATAATTCAAATTATCTTTTAAATGATTACGAAAAGAGGTCTATCATACATAAGAATCCTCATTGTCCACAATTATATGGAACAGTTAAATTACATAAAATAACGAAACCAATTAGACCTGTAGTCTCTTATGTTAATGCTCCTAATAATATATTGGCAAAGAAGCTCAACAATATACTCAATACTTACGGATATGAATCTCAGTACTCAATTAGAAATTCAATAGAACTAATCAAAAAGTTGAAAGCAATCCACTTACAAGATAACTATAAACTCATATCGTTCGATGTAACTAACATGTTTACTAAAATTCCTCCTAAAGAATGTCTAATACTTGTAAGAAAATTACTAGAAGATAAAAATATTAATCCAGGAATAATATCAGATATACTTAATTTATTTGATGTATGCATTAATCAGAATTATTTCACTTTTGACAATAAGATATATATTCAAAATGAAGGTTTACCAATGGGAAGCCCTATATCACCTATTTTAGCAAACATTTTTATGGACAATTTAGAAAGAAAGATCTTTGAAAGTAATATTTCGAAAAATATTTTATTTTGGTATAGATAAGTAGATGACATATTAGCTTGTTTTATGGGCAGTGAACGACAATTAGATGTATTTTTCAACCACATCAATAATTTACACCCGAAAATTAAATTTACATTAGAAATTGAAGAAAATAGCTCAATCAATTTTCTTGATTTAAAAATTCAAAGAGTTAATAATGTAGTTGATTATTCAATTTACCGAAAACCAACACAAACTGATGTAACAATTCCATTCAATTCTAACCACCCTGTGTCACACAGACTAGCAGCATATAATTCAATGATACTTAGAGCTTTTTCAGTTCCTATGAACAAATGTAATTTTGATAGAGAGATTAATACAATTAGACAAATAGCAACATCTAACGGTTATCCATTAGATATGATAAATAAGCTAATTAGTAAAAAAGAGGAAAAAGTGGCATTACAACTAATATATTCTAAACAAGCTGATGAAATTAAAACTTATAAAACCATCACATATGCAGGAAATATTTCTAATAATATTTCAAAGATAATATCTTCAGCAACGAATACAACAATTTCTTTTAAAACAGAAAGTAACGTTAGTACAAAATTGTTAAATGTAAAAACAAAAATACCACTATTAAAGAAGTCAGGTATATATAAACTCAAATGTCCAGAATGTAATGCTGTCTATTTGGGTCAGACCCTTAGGAATTTTGAAATACGATACAGTGAGCACTTACGAGCATACAGATTAAAACAACCAGATAAATCCCACTACGCAAAACATCTACTTGACACCAATCATTCATTGACACCTAACACAAAACTAGAAGTACTGCATATTTGTGAAAAGAAACAAGAACTGGATTTCCTTGAAGAACTGGAAATTAGAAGACATTTAAGAAACCCACAATATGAAGTTGTCAATGAACAGTTAAATCTAGGGAATTCTCCACTAATAAACTGTCTTCTTAAGTGATAATTGTAAAGATCAGCAGATATAGTTTTCCTGGTTTTCTATATCATTGCACAGTTATACTGATCTTAATTGGAAAAATGATATCCGGGATATCACCATAGGGCTAATAATATCTAAGCTTCAATATTTGTAATATCACATCTTCTTCTTTTTTCTATAAACATATATTAAGCCAATCACAAGTTAGGTTACTTCTTGGTCTAGCCAAATATAACTACTAAACATCAGGTAGGCATAAAATGAAATGTAACTTCTGTCATTCTGACGATGATATTGATTTATCGAAACAATTGTCAATTTTTTAGAATTTTCAATAACTTGTATTATATTGTGGAATTAACTAGAGACCTTGAGTTTCATTTAAAAACACTAATATTTCTGAAACTTTAGTTTGGTAGTACAGTATATATCAATCAATCCAATAAACGCTTCTAAAATATCTGCATATTCCAATTAACACCTTTTTGGAGGGTAAAAAAATGTCAGACTATTATTTAACCCTTAAACCATGCAATTGTTATTGGTGTTAAATTAAATGGCACCCTTGAATACAGCACAGCACATGTCGATAACGTTCTTTCACCCTATGTAAAAATTAAGTGATACATTTTTTATTTTGATTCCACAAATGTTATCCCACAATTCCGTATTTATTTGCTTGTCGGACTTCAAATATTTAGCATTTTGTTTATTCATGTGAGCCCGTACAGACATTATGACCTGTGCGCCAGTTCCTGTTATCATGAATATAAATTGTAATGAATTGTTGGTTGCGACGAGATGAAAATCGATACCGGACAAATTTTCAATAGATATAAGAAATTGGAAATGTGCTTTTATAAAGATTTATGTACACTTTCGTATTACCCAGTTACGAATTTGGAATTTTATAGGTAATGGAAGAAAAAAAAACGAAATGCACCATGCAGAGCAGGATTATCGTATACTCTTAGAAGGAAAACGGAATTTTCTGTGGAACGAATCAGAAACTGATCATATTACTAGTCTTAAACTCCATCTCAAAGAAAATCTAATTAGTGGATTTTCAAAAGCCGTATTTAAATCAACAAACAATGAATATAAGGTTCCAGATCACAAATATGTGTATTTTGCGAGTCTTCTATTGAACTTGCTAATATTTTGCTGCTCCTTTCCAGTCAGCTTTACCGATAACCACAAACTATTTACAGTCCGATAAATTTCAGCGATAACCCTACCATCTCCATTCCAAATATCCTCATATTTGATACCAACCAAAAATGTTCTTCCTTTTTAAAACTTTCTGTCACAATAACAGCAGCCCTCCATTAACGACATGACAACAAATTACAGGTTTGAGTAAATAACATTTTAAATTTGCAATTATGTACTTATTTAGTTTTTAATAAGAGTTTTTAAAATTAGGATTTTTAAAATTTTTGTCAAAATAGACACACAAATCGTTGAGTACGCCAATGGCTTAAATTTTGATTTTCTGACTTTGCATTGTTTCTGTATTTTGTTTATCACATTTGTAAGCGACAAATGGATACGATAAGGGCTCACAAAGAACGTGAAATTAGTGGATTCGTATATCGAAGCAAAGTTTTGTTTTTGAAAATTAAATACCATGGTTTATTCCATTGCGGATATGGTAGATATTCGTTCGCTTCATTTCATGAACAATAATTGTGCAAATGTAACGGCTCAGGTATTCAATGAAAAATATCAAGATAAACAGGTCAGTAGAAAGTATGTTCTAGAGTTAGTGAAAAAATTTTAAGAGACTAGAAATGTAGCTAATAAAGAACGAGAATAAAAGACCGCATGTCGTTAATGAAGCTAGTGAAATTGCAGTTTTGGGACATGTTCATCTAGACCCTACGTTAAGCCGCGTGTCCACTACCAAGTTTTCATGCGGAAGTTGCTTCCAGAAGTGACTTACAGAAGTTTTCGTCGTGTAAAAACGTATTAGAAGTCGACTTCCAGATGTCACGGCTTGCAGAAGTTACTTGCAGCAATTATGTGGAAACACGTGTTTGTTGCTTGCTGGAAGTAACTTGAACGACTTGCTGTGAACTACAAGTGTTTTGAAGACTTGCAGAAGAAGTCGGGTATACGTGAGTAAACGGTTTGTGGTATTCTCTTCTGTTTTCAGTTTTGTTTTGTGTTTTTTTTTAGTTTGGAGTAGTGAAAAAACACATTTGGTAATTGAAAAACAAGAAAGTTATCCTGAATTATGGGACACGTCCTCAAAAGACTATGATAATAAAATTAAAAAACAATATGCTTTAAAGGCAATAGCCAATGATATAGACGCACCCGAAGAAGAGGTCAAAAGGAAATTGCACAACCTCCGAACGCAGTTTGGTCAAGAAGTAAACAAAGAAAAGAAAAAAAAGTGGCCAAAGTGCTGATGATATATATGTTAGCAAGTAGGAGCTTTATAATGACATGAAATACATGACGTCATCTCCTGTACCCAAAGAAACTGAGGATAATTTGCTAAGAATAAGAAAATACACATATATAATCGTTTTAATTTTTATTTCATTATATATCCCATTATATTATATATTCACTTGTACATACTTATTATATATACCTGTATTGCCACTCCCCTTCTCCTTCTGGTGAAATAAAGTATTCAGCATATTCGTTACGAACATTTTTCGGTTCTTGTGCTTGACTGCGTGAATTATGTGGTTCAAGTGGTAACATGTTTCTTTCTGGTATACCTTCTGTACGGCACTCTCCTTGATTATCGGATACAGGAGAATTAAATGTCATAGACGACGCATATTGAGAATTGCGACTCAACAGACAGTTATGCAGAGCGCAAATGGCCTTAACAATTTTTCTTGTTTTTTGTGGACTTAAAGGAATGGGCCTACGTAAAATTCGAAAACGAGCTGCAATTTGTCCACAAAAAATGTTCAACCACATTTCGGGCCTAGAAAGCCGATAATTGAAAACACAATTTTGAACTGGCTGGCTCTTGAAAGGGAATGGCTTCATAATATAGTTCTTAAGAGCAAATGCGTCATCTGCAACAATAACGTATGGAATTGGAATTGTTCTACCAGGAAGTGATCGTGGAGATGGCAAATGCAATGTATTTTGTTCAAGGCATTTCGATAATTCACAATTGTTATATACTCCCCTGTCCGAAATTCTACCATTACACCCCACATCAAAGTAAATTATCTCATAATTAGGTCCAATCAACGCCAACAGTACAATGCTATGTGTGCCTTTATAATTGAAGTAAACACTGCCTTCTTTCTTTGGTGCCTGTATCACCACATGTTTCCCGTCCATAGCAGCTAGGCAATTAGGAAAATTCCATTTGTTGTGAAATCCGTTGGAATACTGAAGCCAATCTCCTTCCGTTGATGGAACCTAAAAAAAGCAGTTTAATTCCTAATAAATTCTTTTTTGTTCTTAATTTGTTTTAAGGAGCTTTCAATTATAAATGCTTTTGTCTTCTTAATTTCTTTGAGGATCTCTCAATTACATTAGACAACGATGAAAAAATCACCGATCAGTCCGAAAAAGTCCAATCAGTACCACGGAAACGACAAAAAAAACGAATTCAGAAAAAGACGAACATGACGTCGTATTGGAAAATGCTATGCAAATAATGCAAAAACAGTCTGATGAATACCAAATATTTGGTGACTTTGTCGCCTCAGAACTTCGAGGTTTAAGAAAATCTGGGAGCAAGCATAAACTTAAAAGATTAATGCAGCAGGCTATTCTAAAAGTGACGGACAAAGACGATGAAGACAACTCGGACACGCAACTACTTAGTTCAGGTACAACTGGGCTTGAAAGCTCCAGTCAATCATCAATAATGCTGCCTTGCAATACATCTACCCAATTTTTTATATGTTCGGACAACGCACAAGGTATTTTTGGAAAATGTTTTATATAACTTTCATATTTTAATATTTACCTTCAAATATTTTTATTTCAGACATTGGTACAGAGCCTCGCAACATTCCAACACAATCCTTGCAATCGTACATACAGGGATTCGAAACAAATACATAAGCGAATGAAAGGAATCGCCTACAAAATAAATATACTCTTAATTTTCATTTAATTTGAAATACTTATTAAAATAAAATGAATTAAAAATATTTTTCTTGTTTTTTATGAATAAAATGATTTAAAAAATATTTTTCTCGTTTTTTTTTCTTACCTGTTGCCAAAAATCGAAGAGTAAATGAAATCCTGTATTTGGGAGGTATAGCCAATCTCATTTTGATATTCTGCTTTTGAATACTTGTTTGAATTAAAGATAAAATGTCTTCAAAAACATCATTAGACATTCTCAAGAAATTTTTCAGCTGCATGGAGGTTTCGGTCCGAAATTCTTCAAGTAATGTATTTTGGAAACTTAAATCTACGCGCCGCAGCACCCAATTTCTCACGCTAACACTTCTTTTTTTTTATAATTTGTTTCTTTTTAATTAAATATGCTGCGATAGCAGCTGCCAATCTTATTTTGACACAAGACATTTTTATACTGTCATTCGCAAAAAAGCAAACTACTGCAAGGTGTACTCACATTGTGTAGAAACACGTCTGCAATTTCTTGCAGCAAGTTCGTCGTGATAACTTCTACAAACTACTTCTGGCAGCAGACTTCCGCAAGTTTTGGTTTGAGTGGAAACACTTCAGCAAACCCTTGCAGAAGTTCTTCCGCAAGTGACTTGCTAGTGGACACACGACTTTAAGTACAAGGCAATTAGCATATGTGTCTAGCATTCAAACCATTTTGAAAAGAACAAATTCCATCCTCATAAAAAATATTTAGTGCACGAACTTAAAGACGATGATTATGACCATCGCTTGCAATTTTGCGAAATAATGAGTGACCGAGCATCGAACGATCCACAGTTTCTTTTTATATCTATTTCTCCGATGAATGCAGCTTTTTTATGAACAGTACTGTAAATCGTCAAAATAGGGATGTTTACAGTACTAATGAATCAAAATGTAAATGGTTTCAGAGAAAAATATGTGATTCTAAAAAACGACCTGGTTTTAATATAAAAATTTAGATTGGTAAGAGTTTCAGGAAAATAAAAGTATAAGATACTGCTATCGGCCCTGTTGACCAAAACAGCGAATGACATTATGTCTCAGTAAATTAGTGATGGTAAGAGCCATCCCTACCAACACAAAAAAATCTCTATATTTTCCCTATTCATAAAATTAAATTCCTCTATTTTTCCCCTAAACTAAATTTTGATAAATGTAAATGTGTTTTTCTTAAAATTTATTTTGACAAAAATGTACTGTTATTATAAATCGAAATGCAAATTAAAATTAACGTGTTGTTTCGATTTTGCTTTCTTTTTTTTTTCGGCTCAGCAGTATCGCTTTCCTCAGAACTGGAAGTTGACTCCATTTTCTGCATTTTTATTCTAAAATTACTATTAAGGCAATATAGTGTTTTAACTAAAATTATTTGCTACTTACAGTTATTTATTTTTTTATTTTCATTTAAAAATGTCTTTATTTCAATCATTCATAACTATATGTACATGGGTGTTTGGAATAATGTGAAAAGCCGATGGTCTGGCCATTCCCGGCACCCTTCTGTGGGTCTGTTGCTCAATTTGGTTCCTTGCCACATGCATTATCCAATTGTTTTCGTTGTTGGTAGTAACTTTGCCCCTGGTATAAAAATATATCTCCCAAGTATTGTCGACTGGGTCTTCCCTGAAAAACGGTTGAAAAACAGGGTTTCAAAATCGTACAGGTGGTAGTTTATGAGAGGAGGCAACATGACAGATGTTATTTGAGTGATGATAAGTTATTTGTATAATATTTTATGTGTGAGGAAGGGGATTGAACTCTTATTCGATTAGGTTGGTTGTTAGAGTTTAAACAACTAGTAATAATGTGAATAAATTACCATGCAGAAGTCTACACCCACTATCACGGGTGTCTCCTGCGCGATTGGCGGCTCTGAGTGTGTTTCGAAGATTTGGTGGGAAACAGTTGTAAAAAGTTTTGGATATTTTTGTTACGAATTCCTCAATAGTGGGTATATCGGCTTGTAACCAGGAATTTCTAGGGAATTTAGGATATGCGGTTTTGTATTTGATTGCCATGCGAAGGCACTTGTTGTGCACAATCTGCAGTATGTGAAAATTACGTTTTGTGGCTGTGTAGTAAACTGGTGAGGCGTATGTTAATATTGATCTTATGAATGACCTGTTTGTATATAATTAATTTGTTTGTAGTAGAAAGACAACTGCTCTTGTAAATCAACGAAAACAGTTTGCTCATCGCATTTTCTCGCATTTTCGCTTTATGTACCTGGTTGGCAATGTGCGCAGTTGCGTTAGTGTTGCCACTCACAGTGTAGCCGAGATATTTCAAAGTGGTGCTCGAAGGGATATTTTGACCATTTATACAAAGCTGAGATTGAAATGAGCTACTATTTAGAATTTTACGTCTGAGTAGCATGTACTCTGTTTTGGCGGCGTTGATTGTAAGTTTGTTGTCTTTCATGTGAGGTAAAATGTGTGTATTTATGCGTGACTGAATATTGTGTAGTGCTGTGTCAGTAGATGTTGCTGATGACACAAAGGAAGTGTCGTCTGCATACATAGCTGTGGCAAATCGTGCGTAAACAACGAATATAGCAAAGGAGGTAGTACAGAACCTTGTGGAACTCCAGCCCATATGGGGTACGGCCCAGCCGAGCCTTCGTTCATACGAGTGTAAAATTTTCGATTTGAAATATATGCGGCAATGATTTTAATTAAGTAGTCTGGTAATTTGATATTTATCAGTTTATATAATAACCCCTCGTGCCATACGGAGTCAAAGGCATTCTGAATGTCAATTGTGACCATAATGGATTTATTTTTGTTTTGGAATCCTTCCCTTAGGTGGTTGATAACTCCTATGATTTGAGCTACTGTGCTATGTCCACCTCTGAATCCGTATTGCACGAGGGTGATTATTTTATGAGTATTAGTAAATTTTTGGATCCTTTTTAGGATGATTTTGTCTATCACTTTTGCTGTTGTTTAGAAGGGATATAGGTCTGTAACTATCCACATAACAAGGTTGTTTTTTAGCTTTGATGATTGTAAAGTTGTTTTGGAAATACTCTCCACAGATTTCAGCGATTTTGGATTGTTGAGCGATTGTTTGTCCATTTGAAATAATTTTCGAAATTTCGTTCTGTTTATTTTTCAGTTTCCTAGTGATTTTCCATAAGGAGTTGTCTGGCTTGATTTTTTCCAGAAATCCTTTCCATTTATGGTTTCTGTGTTCTCTTATGAGATTATTAATTATGCTTTGGTCACGTGTTAAGGATTTTCTATCGTTCTCATATCTTGTTTTCTGCCATATTCTGCGTATTTTATTTTTATCTTTGATAATATTGGCTATGTGATCAGGACTGGAGTTTTGAAGGTGAGGATTCGGTTTGAGGGTAGTTGTGTTGTTTCTAGCTGTAGTGATTAGGGTTTGTAGGTTTGTAATGATGTTTGTGAGGTGTTGTTCGTTGTCTACTTTATCTATTATTGTTAGGTGTTGATTGATGTATTTTCTAAATTGCGTCCAGTTTGTGGTTGTGTAATCGTGTATTTTTTTGGTGGGTATGTGTATATGATGTATTATTTTTAGTTCGAGAAGTACGGGATCGTGGTCGGAATCTAGGTCAGGAATTGTTTTCATTTTAGAAATGTTATTTACATGGTGTCCAATGGCAATGTCGAGGATACTGGGGGAGTGGTTGGAATATGGAAAGTGGGTGGGGTCATCTGTGGCGTAAATATTGCAATCCGAATTATCACTAAATCTTTGGAGAGTATTTCCGTTTGAGTTTGAGCGTGTAGTATAGGGGTCCCGTTGAGGGTGCTTACAATTAGGATCACCAACAATAGTGACTCTATTATGAGTTTTAATTATATTGAAGAAGTTGAGTTCAGTTAACTTATTAGTAGGCGAGCTCTAAGCTCCCACAATTTTGATTTTGGTATCTATCAGTATAGGGATATGCTCAATTGATGAATTGTTTGGTTGCAAGAGTTAAAAGTTTATGTCTTTTTTGATGAGTAATGCGATACCGCCTCCAGCGACATTTACGGGGCGGTTTTGTCTAAAGAGACTATATTCGGGATTTCTAAATTTCACATAGTTACATGGTGTTAGGAACTTCTCGATAAGAAAGAAAATATCAGGTTTGTGAATTTCGAGAAAATGACTGATTAGATGGAGTTTTTTGAGAACTGCATGTACATTACAGAATGTTATTTTAAGAAAATTACGTTTTTGAATTCCTGTTTTATCACCTACCTGATATAATATTTATCTATAACAGCGACAAAGTTATTGTAAAGTGTGAACTTTTCTAGTTTGATGGGGGCCGTCTCCATCTCGTGGAGAACGTCCGTAACCGCTCTTGTAAGTTCCTTCAGATTTACTATGCTTTGAAGTTCTTTGAAGAGGTTGTTTAGCTCAGCAAATTAGTTGATCTCTGTTGTTGATTCGGCTCTAGCTGTCGGCTTGGGTTGGGTGTGGACATTCCTTTGTGTTGCGCGGATGGCCTCTTTAGTGGGGAGACTAGGAAAATCTGTGTTAGTAAGTCCTTGATTTCGAGTCCATGGATTAAATGTTGGTGGATGCGCCGGAGTAAATTTGTTTACATTTGATTTGTTACTATTAATTTTGGTTTTCCTGGCCTCTAACCATTCTCTCCTTTTAATGTACTCGGGACAGACTTCAGCATTGGCCGGGTGGTCCCCATGACAGTTCGCGCAATTGGCTGGCTTCGATCTGTCTTTGGGACATTCAGGTGTGAGGTGAGAGGCGCCGTATTTTAAACGTCTCGGTGCTCTACCACAATTCGATGTAGCGTGCCTGTTATTTTACTTGTTTTCACATTATATTATAGGTTGAAGTATGAAACAAAACAGTCGAAACCTCAACTTACTATGAACGAATTTCCCCTACAATTTTGCCAAATTGTAAATTTCTGTCCTATCAATTTACCTCCGTTAATCATAAACACAATGCAATATCTACTGAGGCGTGATGTAACATACGTATTCGCGCATAATTCAAAATCGATAGAATAAAATGCAATAATTTTCGTTAAAGATTTATTTATTGCTGAAATAATGTATTTTTCGGAAATAGCAGATGTGTACCTACACTGTAGAAGGAGGTTTCAAAATAAGCCATCATGCTTATTGCCGCGACTGGTCTGATTCAATCCCAATAATTTTCCAGGCGGTACATACACAGCAACCGCAAAAATTGAATGTATGGACTCGCATTTTCGGTGACCGGCTGGTGGATGCATACTTTTTACCTGGTAATTTGACTGGCGAAATGTATTTGCAATTACTGGAAGATGCTATTGACCCTAGCTTGCCCGATATTATTGAAAATGACCAACAGTATAGTGAAGGTCATTTAATGTTTTAACAGAACGATGCTCCCGCGCATTATGCTTTGATTGTTCGTCAGTATTTAGACCAACATTTTCCACGGAACTGGTGTGGGAGAAGAGGTAGTATGGAATGGTTTCCACGATCACCAGATTTGTCGCCCCTTGATTTTTTTGTAAAATGTACAAAACACTACCAGCCTCTTTAGAAGAAGATTTGAGTCAAATAATTGTCGAGGAATGTCATCGAATCACTCCTGAAATTCTTCGGAACGTGCGAGCTTCGAAAAAAATCTTTATTATTGTTTGGACGTGGGTGGTCATCAATTTGAACAATTAATTTAACTAAGAAGTAAGTAAACAAATAAACAGAATCTATATTTTAAAATGTAATTTATTAAAATGTATTTGACCGAATTTAAAAATTTAAAGGCCGTTGTAAAGAGAATTGAAAGGGCTTTAAAATGATACCTTAATGGACCCCTAATGCCATTTGAATATTTTCCGGCGATGCGAGTAGCGAAGTCAAAAATATCGGAAATCCTGTCCCCCTTTGATCTCTGCGTTTTTTAAAACGTTGACGTAGTTCCTGATACTGGCTCTGTTTCGTTTTCGTCCGGCCACCCTGTATAGAAATTGTGGTCAATTGTTAATCTCTGGTGGTATCTATATTGTGAGTTCTCCTATGTATATAGCATTCCCATATAATGTTAATTACTTTTTATCAGATTTTTTCATGAAAAAAAATTAACACGAAACAATTACAGTTTATAGTCAGATTACCTGACAGAAAGTTTCAAACAAATTCTTTAAAACTGCTACACGATAGAAAGTCACAGTGAACGGTGAAAAGGGAAATAAAATGAAAAGTTTTCAAAGTTTGATGCTATCGAGATCGTGTATCTCAAAGTTTGAGAGTTGAAATAAGTAAACAGCAAACTTATTTCTTCGTCCTGGATTTAGTTTCTGTGTAAGCTAATTTCACTATCTAAATTCATTAGGTTTCGAGGCGTTGTTAGTTTCAAATTGTTGTAATTGTACAACGTAGTGAAAATAATGTAATTTCTCATACAGTGAGTTTGAAATATATAAGAATTTCAGGTTGATTCCAATTTTTGCCATATTAATAGCATACGTATGATTGAGATACCTCCCACCAACATCCCCATAATACCAGAAATAATGACAGAATATATTACACACGATCCAGAAAAACCATTGAAGAACGTAGGGTAAACTATTTGGCTCCTCGCCTTTACTCATTGTTAACTTGCACCTTGAAATAAACTGTTTTAAGGATTAAAAGTAACTTTTCCGCATCTGTGGCCCTGAACAATATTCTATCATAAAATTGTCACTTGTATACACTTCGGGGGATGTATCGTGCTAACAAACCGAAATTTCTCCAAAAATAACCGAAAATTCAGTATATCTGGATTTATAGGACCCGCTGTACTTGCTCTAGTCAACTGAAAATCAATAGGGTACATCTGTGAGACACCTTTAACAATATTTAATCATAAAATTGATCAATCGTATACTCTCTGGAGGCTGTATCGTGCTAACAAACTGAATATTCTCCAAAAATGACGAAAATTTGGTACTCCAAGTACCATAGCACCCGTTGTACTGGCTTTACTGAGTTGAATATCAATAGGAGTCATTTTTCAGACGCTCTGCATAATATCCAATCATGAAATTGGTCACTTGTATATACTCCGGAGGCTGTATCGTGCTAACAAACTGAAACTTCTCCAAAAATGAGAAAAATATCGTACTTAAAGTACTGTAGCATCTGTTGTATTGGCTCCGATGAGTTGAAAATCGATAGTGTTCATCAGTGAGATGCCCTGAATAATATTCAATCATAAAATTGGTGACTTGTTGAACTCCGGAGGCTATATCGTGGTAACAAACTGAAATTTCTCAAAAAATTACAAAATGTCGTACTTCAAGTACCATAGCACCCGTTGTACTGGCTCTGGTGAGCTGAAAATCAATAGGGATCATCTGTGACATGTCCTTCACAATATCCAATCATAAAATTGCTGACTTATTGCACTCCGGAGGCTGTATCGTGCTGACAAGACATGTAAGGAAAAGTGGCTGACGACAACGACGACGACGACGACATACACACAGGATTTTTTTTCCAAAAACCGTTTTTTCGTGTTGTTGTTGATGGAAAACGTAAAAATAACTCAAAAAAAATTCAAAATTCCAACTTTTTTTGGGGTAAACCAATACTTTTCTCGCATATAGAAAGGTTGGGAGGAAAAGTAAACATAAAGGGCTATGATATTTTAGTAATATCGTTAACCGAAAAATGATAAAATTTAAATATTTCATGGAACAAAAAAAATTTTAAGGATAAATCTAATATGGGATTCAAAAAAGTTAAGAATGACCTTTTTTTAATCTTACCTGATCATGTCAAAAAATTCAAATTAATATATATATATATATATATATATATATATACATATATATATTTATATATATATATATATATATATATATATATATATATATATGTCCTTGATAATGGAATAAATCAATTCTGAAAGCTTGGACATAAAAAGTATGAAGGGTACTCGTTTCAATTTGCCGCTTCCCCAATAAACCTATGTTTAGTAATATATATATATATATATATATATATATATATATATTTAAATATTAATCTCATTGCTAAGATTGGTGCAACGTTTGGTATCACACTCGTAAATTTTCAACTACCTTGGTATATAGATATAAAATAAAACAAACTCGCTTGAAGAGAATACGACTGTGATTAGGGATTGAAAATTAAAAAACGTTACTTTCTATCCAAAAACTAGATATACTTGAAACAACCGAAACAGTGTCTAATATTCTCTTTTAAAATGTAGTGGTGGTGAATTTTAAAACCAAAATGTGTTCCTTCAGGAGGGATTCAAGCATAAGTATCAATTTACATATATAATTTAAACTCAATTTTTCGTTTGCTTATTGCATTGTATTTCAATGTTAAGGCAGTGGTTTTGATTTGAATTGAGGTTAAAAATGATTGCTATGTATCCTGTTTTCCTTGATTTGCACTAATTCTACCATAAAACCTTAAAAAAGAAAGAAAAAGTCTCTCGAAAGCGCTCGATTCCGTATAACAAGAATTTTTAACGTGATTTATGCTGCAATCCCCGTGATATTTTGAACATTTCAGCAGTGACTACCTGCATCTATATATATATATATATATATATTTTAATTATTACAATATATATACATATATATATATATATATATATTTTAATTATTACAATATTTTCATTTAAATAAAATCCAACACATTGATTGTGAATAATTCAATTTTTTCAGAAAATTTTTATTTCAAAACAGATAATTGATACGCTTATGGCATTATAAAACCACAGTCATAAATTATACAATCAAACATTCTATGCGCATGCTCAACTAAAACGGAATGATGCGAACGAAAATCGAACGTTTATATAGACGCTTGCCAATTGTATGGATATTATCTATATAACAGAATCGTTTTCTTTATAATAAGAATGGTGATGGGAAATATCATAAAATAATTTCTGTGCAAGAATAATATATACATATTATTAAATGTTCAGAAGAAATTGACTAAAAACTACACATACTTTTGGAAATATTATATCTATACATAAAAATGCAAATTTCTCATACGATTATTCATCAAGTAAGTACCACCATTATTTCTTGACAAAATTAACAATGTTCATGTAGGTTTTTTAATAATCTCAAATTTAAATCTAATGAATAATTACATAAAAGTCTCTTTCTTTTAATTTGATCGATCAGATATACGCAAAAATTACTTTACAAATGGAAATAATCACTGAATTGATAATTAGTTTGTTATTATTGGCCAATAATATTTAAAAAACACTGACCTGGAGTCTGGAATCTTGATTTTACCACATTTGGTACCAGGAATACGCCGACTGGATACCACGTTGCACCATTTCTGGAGAAATCTTGGATATTCTCGGGGATAACTGGATATTCACATACGTAAGTGTTTGGTGTTTGATTTATATTATGAATTTTTAACTTTTATACGTATTTATTGCCATTTTACTTAAAATTTGTCCAAAACTCCCATCATCTTCTTATCCCCTTCCGACGCCAAGCTCAATCTACCCACGCTTCTCTCTCGATCGTCAATTTTTTAATCAATAAACTATTTATTTCCCAGCTCACTGTTCCATACAAAGTTTTGTTTCCTTTACAATTTAACAACACTGTCCTGTCACAATAACAAAGCTTTCCTTTCCCGAGCTATGAAGTTCTATTCACTTTTAATGCACTTTGAAAGTTTTTGGAAAACATATGATTATGAATTTAGCTTAAAGAAGTCTGTTTTTTCTTTAATATATACAAATTTCAATAAAATAAGTCTTTGACAATTGGTAAAATTCACGGTTAATACTTTGAAATTGCAATGTAAATTCTTGTTTTTCTACCTGTGATAAATTTGAAGTAATACCTAAGTTTATAACATAAATCCTTTTATCTAATATATATATCTTGGTTTCCTTATTTGAAACTCTCCAAATTTTATAGTTCATATATATCTATCACCATCTTATGATCCATTTCCTTTTTTTGTTGATCTATAAAATTGATACAAAATTTTGACATATCATTAGAGTTATATCATCTTGGATTTATATTTTAATCTGACTAATTGTTTATAACAAATATTATTATTATTATTATTATTCAACTTATAGTTGTATTAAACTTGATTACTAAAGCTTGTTTATTTTCAGATAAACAGCTGATTCCCTAGTGACGGACAAATATCCATTTTAGGCAGATTCAATGTTTTCTTCAATACTTGCTAGGCGTTCTCATACTTTTAGAAAATTATTAAGGTAATTTCTCTATATTTTATTGTTACTCTTTTTATTATATTAAACAAATGATTTTATAATATGATTTTATCTGCTAAATTAAACATTCTCAATCAGCTGATGTGGTTCAATATATAAATATATATATATATATATATATATATATACATACATATATATATATATATATATATATATATATATATATATATATATATATATATATATATATATAATTGAAATCTCGGAATCGGCTCCAACGATTTTCATAAAATCTAGTATATAGGGGGTTTCGGGGGCGATAAATCGATCTAGCTAGGAATCATTTTTAGAAAATGTCATTTTATTCGTGTTTTATCGATAATCAACTTAAACATAAACTTGTAAGAAAAATAACAAAAAGGAGGCGTTTGAGTAGTCTCAACTGAAAAATATGTTTCTTCCTGACATCTATTGGCGAATAATAATACTATTTTTTGTGAGCAACTAATTGCTTTAACGACACGACAGCAGATGGCGTTGTTAAGTAACACGAAGTCAATGAGTGTTTGCTTTGAGGTTAGACTAAAATCAATTGTTTATTTATGTTATTTGTGTCTTCTTAATGCACGTGTTCACTTAAAAATGCCTAAACGATCTTGGAAAAAAACGATTATAAACAATCTAACTTCACGAAGCCGCAACTCGTCTCAAGAACACCTAGAAGAGCATCGTCATCAAACTGATCAGGATTCTCAAACTTCTCACAGTGAAGACTCATTAAATACAGAACATAATCAGGTTCCTGCTCGTCCCACACGTGCTGCTAAAGTGAGATGCTTGCAAAATTTGACTGAAATTACACGGACAGGTATATCATAAAATGAATATGGCAGCACATCCGACCCAAAATGATGTTGGTGTCTTTGAACGGCCACAGTATGGACAACTATACTTTTTAGACCCTGATGAAGCCGTGAATGAAAGAGTTATCCATCCACTCAATTCAGGAATTACTACCTCAATGATGAAGTTATTGGAGTTTATCGTTCGAGCGCAAAATCGTTATGCACAGGGATATACAGGGTGTGCCGGGACTAATGGGAAAAAAGTCAGGAGCGTATAATCTGAGCTAAAATAATGTTAGTACTTCATATAAACTTTTACTATGCAGGCCCTCGTTTTCGAGTTATAGGCCTCCAAAGTTTTAATTTTGAATTTGGTTTTTATTTGTATTTTTTGTACTAGTTATTTGATCTTTATAAAATTTACAGCAAAGCTATAATATATGTGTATGTTTATTTTGGTAAGGTAAACAGATTTACAGTAGTGCATTGAAGCCAGGGACGGACTACTCGCTATGGTTAGTGATCCAAAAATTTTGCAGGTATGGCACACCCTCTATGAAATTATCGAAATTCACTTCCCCACACATTAAGCTAACGAAAAGGTACTCTTGTTGGAATTCGATAAAATAAGCCGTTTGGCTAATATTTACAGTTTTATTAATGCACTACGAACCAGTTTACGCATTCACCATTTTTATAAGTACACAACGAGGTAACACTAACTTTTAATAGATGTCCAAAATTTACCTAGAGTACTACAAAAAAATAATTTAACGATAGCAGAAGATGAAAAACATTAACGACTTATTAATTGGAAAGTTGGTAAAAGTGTTTTTACCGTTTATCAAGTTACCATTGGATTAGTTGTCAAACGTTGTGTAGAATAGTTCGTAGTCAGTACTTGTCAATAATTCATAAGTCCTTAATTTAACAGTTACAATAGCAGAATTCGCTTTTATTGAGTACGCAGATAAACATCTAATGTATGGACTGGCTTCTCGAAACTGTTTAGAGGCCAAAAGGCTTTATGAAGAACATTTTGCAAACAGAGCATTGCCAGACAGACGAATGTTTGGGCGTATTGATCTCAGGTTACGAGAAACAGGTATGAATAAGTAAATGTAATTTTCCATGTATACTTAAATGAAATTGACTGTCTCGACCCTTACTTCGTGGAATATGCTCATATTAGTGTTTTTAAATGAAACTCAAGGTATACAAAACAAAATTTTAAATTTTAGGAAGATTTTCGCCAGAAAAAGCTGGAGAAGGTCCAGTACGAAGCATACGTACTGTGGCAGTTGAACAAGACTTGTTAAATGCAGTTGATAATGAACCATCGAGTTTTAGAAAATTATCAAGAGAACATAACGTCTCGAAATCAGTTGTTCATCGCGTCCTAAGAGAACAGCTGTTATATCCTTTTCACATGAAAAAAGTACACCGTATGACAGTGGCTGATTATCCTGCTCGACTTGAGTATAGCCAGTGGTTTCTGCGACAACAACAAGCAGACAACACATTTATTAGTAACGTTCTCTTTACGAACGAACCGGGTTTCACCAGAGATGGAATCATAAATTCTCATAATATGCATTTATGGGATGATGTGAATCCACATGGCATTATCCAAACTAGGATCCAGAATAGATTCATGGTTAATGTTTGGCAGGAATAGCTGGCAATAATTTGATACAGCCATACTTTATTGACGGTACTTTGACCGGTCAGAGATATTTGGAGTTTTTTGCAAAATGAGTTATGGAACCTGTTTGATGATGTGCTACTACAAACTCGTAGGAATTTATGGTTCATGCATGATGGGGCCCCTCCTCATTTCAGTTTAGATGTACGACAACATTTACACACAAGGCTTCCTAATAGATGGATTGGTCGTGGAGGCCCTTTTCAATGGCCACTGCGATCAGGAGACGTTAATCCTATGGATTTCTTTCTCTAGGATTATCTCAAAAGTAAGGTATACGCAACACCTGTGCAAACAAGGCAAGATTTAATAGACAGAATTGTGTTACACTGCAATGTTATTAGAAATAGTGTGAAATTGCTCTTTCAAGTGCAAATAAACAACCTTCGTAGACTTAGAATGTGCGTGGAAATGGGAGGAACTCACATTGAACATTTATTAGAATAACGTTAGTTTTTGTTGTTGTTTAGAAATTAGTTTTAGTCTAATGTTTTATAACTTGTGTTTTTTGAGGTTTTCTTAATGGTTTAATAATGTTATGTTCGTAATTTTGATGAAAAGCAAGTAAATTCTGGACATCGTATTAATAAGTTAGTTAGGTAGATTTGTACGTAGTGCATTAATAAAACTGTAAATATTAGCCAAACGGCTTATTTTATCGAATTCCAACAGAAGTACCTTTTCGTCAGCTTAATGTGTGTGGAAGTGAATTTCGATAATTTCATACAGGGTGTACCATACCTGCAAAATTTTTAGATCACTAACCATTGCGAGTAGTCCGTCCCTGGCTTCAATGCACTACTGTAAATCTGTTTACCTCACCAAAATAAACATACACTTACATTATAGCTTTGTCGTAAATTTTATGAAGATCAAATAACTAGTACAAAAAATAAAAATAAAAACCAAATTCAAAATTAAAACTTTGGAGGCCTATAACTCGAAAACGAGGGCCTGCATAGTAAAAGTTTATATGAAGTACTAACATTATTATGGCTCATATTATACTCTCCTGACTTTTTCCCTGTATAATGATGCGAGAAGTAGAGGATGAAATGAATCAGTTAACGAGCAAAGCTCGGTCATCCAGGTACTATATATATATATCATCATCATCATCATCATCATCATCATATGCAGCTCATCCAACCATTTTCCAGTTATGGCGTAGCCTCCCTTTACATATTTATATATTCTATTTCCATTTGGGCCCATTGTTGTTTATTGCTAGCTATGCGGCCCCAAGTTGATCCTGCGAGTTTCTTTATATCGTAGTCCCATCTTAAGTTGGGGCGTCTTCTTGGTCTTTTCACGCCTTGGGGATACCATTGCGTTATTTTTGTGGTCCATCTGTCGTCTGTCCTTCTAGCGAGATGCCCCGCCCATTGCCACTTTAAGGATCTGATTCTATTAATGACATCTATCACTTAGGTTTTCTGTCTGATCCATTCAACCCCTTTTCTATCTCTCCTTGTTATTCCAAGCATGTATCGTTCAATAGACCTCTGTGTTACCTGGAGAGTTCTAATGATATCAGTTTTCAGGGTCCAGGTTTCACATCCGTATGTTAGTACAGGTAGTACGCACTGATCAAACGGAGTGGCAATTTATACTTGAAGATGATAAAGTTCTGTCCGAATGTTCTTCATGCTAATTTGGTCCTTCTATTTATTTCTGGAAGTAGAGAGCCTGATATGTGTATTAGTTGACCCAGGTATATGTATTCCCCTACTATTTCCAGGGCAGCGTCATCAATTATTATTTCTTGTGCGTTTATTAGTTCGTTATACATTACCTTGGTCTTACTCAGATTTATTTTAAGGCCTACTTCGTTGCTTGCTGTATTTAATTCATTTATCTGTTGTTGAAATTCGCCAGGGTTACTCGCTATCAGGATGATGCCATCAGCGAATCTTAGATGGTTCAAGTATTCTCCATCTATATTCAGACCTGTGTTGTTCCAGTCTAATTTTCTGAAGATGGTTTCTAGTGTTGCCGTATATCAGTTTGGTGATATTGCGTCTCCTTGTCTAACTCCTCTGCTGGTGGGGAATTCTGGAGTGCCCTCATATATCCTGACTCTCGCTTTGGTTTCCCTATATATTTGCTAGGGTCTCAATATATGGCTTGTCGACCCCTTGTTCTGTTAGGGCATTTATTACTGCTCTGGGATATATAGAGTCGAATGCTTTCTCATAGTCAATGAAGGTTAGTGCTAGTGGTTGGTCGTATTCTTTGGTTCGACTGATAACCTCTTTGAGGGTATGGATGTGGTCTATTGTACTGAAGCCTTTGCGGAATCCAGCCTGTTCTCGTGGTTGGGCCGAGTCTAGCGTGTTTTGTATTCTGTTGTGAATGATCTTTGTGAATACTTTAACTTGTAGTAGACTTATTGGTCTGTAGTTATTAATGTCTTCTATTTATATATATATATATATATATATATATATATGTATGTTTATATATATATATATATTTATTTATCAATTTTTCTTGATCATCCTGTATATATATATATATATATATATATATATATATATATATACCGACAAACTACCTAAAACGAGATACTGAACCTTAGTTTAGAGTACAGCTAGGAGGTTGAAAATTTTACTGTAGCTTCACCTCACCGCCCCAAGTCAACTGACAGAATTCCATCGGGATTAGTGAACGAGTTCTTATTTTTTCGGCCATTTGAAAATTGAAATTTCTTATGAAAAAGTTACTGTATATATAGAGTGACTTTTCATATCAGTAAAGATGAGTTATTGAAGAGGAGATACCCATAGAGTGGTTCCGAGATGGCACAATGGTAGCGTGAGTACGGAATTAACTACGCACGTGAGACTTCCTTCATTGCAGTTTACTCAGTAAGATGGGAACATCGTTAAAAAATTCGCATAACATTTAAGGACGCACTCTGTATTTTCGAGCACTACTTTAAGTCAATTCCAATTCTGAAATGACGAAAACGCGATTTGGTAATGAATTAATCACAGTAATTGCCTTCATGAATATTTTTTTACGTGCGAAGTATATTCGTGAATTTCCTATCGATTAATAATTAATTAGAATTGAAATGAGCATAATTAAAGCAATCAAAAGGTTCACTTCGTAGACACGCAGACTTTACACTGGCGTCCTTGGATAAAGGCGAAACTTTGTTATCAGTACCTACTTTAACTTTTTATAAATTGCCCATTATAGATTCCGGCGTATGATAGGTAAACCGCAAATGAAACAAAATTGTTATTACGATCTCTTACGATATACTTTACCAAGAATAACGTACGAATGAATTTAAGAAGGGCTTTTTTGTATTCTAAATTAGAAACAGAGCTCTTGAGCTTTTATATATTTCAATATCTTCTTTCTATCAAACATTTGACGATTTGAAAATAATATGTTACGTTTTCATTGAAATATTTAAAGAAAATCTTATGTATGTTTTTTTACCCGTCTTTTCTCACCTTTATCTCAATATTCTTCTTACAAAACATAGTGTATCCCTGTCGTTTCTAAAACTGGCTATTTTTCTGAAAGAGACTACATTTTTTTATATATCGTTTTCTAGTAATATTCAGTCTAAAAAGAGAAGAGTTGATTCAACAAAATATCCAAAAAATAGTATATTATTTAACGAGCAGTAATGTAGGTCATAACCCACGCAGATGAAGTTTGCAGCACGAGCCGCAGGCAATTCATCAAGTGAGTTATTACCATTACCGCAAGTTGACTACTATACTTTGTCTACGACTATAACAATGAATACTAAGATACAAGTACAAAGAAAGAACTTTATTCACAAATCTTAAGAGTTACCTATAACGATAGTATAAAAATTTTAGTTGTAAGTTGTCATTTTGTTTAATACTAAAATTAACTGTAAAGTTTGAACAACAGTAAACTGAATATGTGGCACTGAATTATGCAAGTTAATTATTTCTTTTTGTGTTTGTTGCAAATATTATTTTGATGTACTAACTGGTTGATGTGTTATGGAACTGTATATTTTATTTGCGGTATATGACTTATTCTTTTCGGTATCATCAACGTACCCCTCAACCACAGATCATCTCACTACTATTTTAAAGTACTAACTTAATTTGAAAACGTCAAAAGTATTCAAGTGACAGTACTCCATCAATAACAATAATGGGCTGTTCCTTTTCCGCGAACCAGCTTGTATAAAAGTACATACAGAGCGTGAGTTATTATAACTCACGATGTTTTCTTACAGATACTATTAAATGCTCAAAGGCAGTTGAATAAATGTTGGGAGGATTTTTTGTTGCCAACAAAACTAAACAATCAGCTTTCATTACCAAATCATTGATTTAAAAAAATCCTATCTGAAGATAAAATAACCAAATTACAAAAATAAAACGTGAACCGTATAATTTTTGAAATCAATTTCGTGATGAAACTGTTGTTTAATTTTAATTTGCTTATTAACTGCGTCCTAATGTCACTGTTGAAAATCAAGATAAAACAAAAATAAAATTTGGAGCAAATAATGCACAGAATTTTAAAAAATTCCAATGGCACAAGACCAATCGGACAGGCTTACTTCAAGTAATATTTTTGCATCAAATAAAAAAAATTCAATTATGATAAATTTGTGAATTTTCTTAAATTAATGTTTTCATGTACGTTTCAGGGAAAAGTTGTAGAATTTGCTAAGGTCTATAAAAAATGAAAGTAACTTTTTGCGTCAGATGAAAAAAAAGGAAATACGATTGTTTTTCAACTTTGATACGCTTGCATATTGTTTCTACTGAGCCGATTTGGCCCGTTACCGAACTCTTCGAAGATTTTGGGCCATCCGATTTTTGTAGCGAGTTTGGTTTCGATCCGTTTAAAAAGGCTCCCTCTATGGTTCTTAAAAATTCTGTTTTATCTATAAATTTATGTATATGCATATATATATATATATATATATCTATATATATATGTATATATATATATATGTATATGTATATGTATATGTATATGTATATGTATATGTATATGTATATGTATATGTATATGTATATGTATATGTATATGTATATGTATATGTATATGTATATGTATATGTATATGTATATGTATATGTATATGTATATGTATATGTATATGTATATGTATATGTATATGTATATGTATATGTATATGTATATGTATATGTATATGTATATGTATATGTATATGTATATGTATATGTATATGTATATGTATATGTATATGTATATGTATATGTATATGTATATGTATATGTATATGCATATGTATATGTATATGTATATGTATATGCATATGCATATGTATATGTATATGCATATGCATATGTATATGTATATGCATATGCATATGCATATGTATATGTATATGTGCTGGGTTGTTTAATTGAACAAAACACCAAATACATAAAAAACCAAACGAAAGAAAACAAAAGAAAAATGTGGATTACAAAAGGATTGGTTGAATCCGTTAATCATAAAAATCATTTATACCGCGAACATAAAAACGACCCCACAAATCCAGAAAAAAAAGAATCATACATTAAATATCGGAAACAAACAGATAAACTTATCAAAATTACCAAATACAAATACTACGATAAACTAATAAACGAAAACAAAGAAAGTTCCAAACGATTGTGGAAAGTCATGACAAATCTAACAGGGTTAAGCTAGATGAAACAAACAAAATTAATCTTGAAGACCAAACGACTATCACAGACCACGCAGATATAGCCAATGCTTTCAATGATTTTTTTATCAATGTAGGGAAGAATCTCGCAGGAAAAATTACGAACCCAGAAAATCCCCCAACATACATAAACCACCTATTAAAAGTTCGCTTTTTTTGAAACCGGTAACTAGAGAAGATGTACTCAGTATAATAATGGACCTGAAAGTAAATAAATCACCCGGCATAGATCAATTGAAAGCTGAAACACTAACGGAAGTTCGCGAACAAATAATCCCTAGTTTTCCTGATTAATAAAATACTCAGTACAGGTGTATGTCCTTCTGAATTCAAAATAGCGGTTGTGACGCCCATCCACAAAAAAGGGATAACATGTCTACTGAACAACTATAGACCTATTTCGGTCATATCATCAATGGCAAAAATATTTGAGAAATGCCTCAAGTAAAGGTTGAACGATTTTTTTAACAAACATGATATAATATCTGACCATCAATACTGGTTCAGAGAGGGCCGCTCCACAAATAATGCGATTTCAAAAATAGTGGGTGATATCTATAAATTTGTAGACTCTGGAAAGCCGGCGCTCTGTGTGTTCCTCGACCTGGCCAAGGCCTTTGATACAGTTGATCATTCACAGCTGCTGGAGGAATTGGCTAGAGCGGGGATCCGAGGTGTTGCGCTTGAACTTTTCTCCAGTTTCCTTAAAGATCGGAAACAGGTCCTCAAAATCAAGGACAAAATAAGTCACGAAAACTCATTCAGCCACGGAATACCCCAGGGTACCGTTCTAGGTCCTATATTATTTAACCTTTACATAAATAGCTTACTTACCATGCAAACAACCGGTGAAATTATAAGCTTCGCCGATGATACAGCTGTCCTATATTCATCAGACTATTGGCAGAACCTAAAAAATGTCGTTGAAAATGACTCCAAGAACATAGCGGACTGGTTTAATTCCAAATTATTAACCATACAATTTGATAAAACACATTTCTTACCCTTCTCTAGCTACAAAAACGGACTACCCGAATTTGATAAATTACTGATATCTAGCCAAATTGAAATTAATATAACTGATAAAATTAAGTACCTAACATATGCAAAATTATTAGATGTCTATTGCGAAAATTCAAATTTCTACGTACCATTATGAATTACACTCACCTGAGAACAATTTATTACTCATTAGTACAGTCACGGCTAAAATATGGTATCTTGAGCTGGGGTGGAGTAACTTATAGTCATCTGAAACAACTGGACGTTCTATAAAAAAAAATATTGAAAGTAATGATCTTCAAAAAATTTACTTACCCGTCAGATGAATTATTTGTAGAGACACGAGTTATGGATATGAGACAGATGTATATGTATAATAGAATACTATATCTATACAAAAACAGGAAAATACTGGATCAAGTTGACCACAATTATCCGACGCGAAACAAACTGAAAGATAATCTCAAATACCGCCAGCCAAAAAAACCATAAGCCAGAAATATTATCTATATTTGTCATCAAGAGTATTTAATATATGGCCTGATATATACAAAAAGTTCCTGAAAACCATAAACTCAGATGACCTATTGAAAAAAAATATTTAAAACGTACGTCCTTGATCTACCTAGAACCGACGTCAAACTTGTTGAGTGAAGTATCTTTGCTTGGAGTTTGGACTAAGTAAAATGGAATAAGGTTGTTGGATTGGTACCTAATCCACAACGATTCACCTAGTAAATTCAGTGTTGCTGTTATTATTTTGACTGTTTGGGTGTCATGAACAGAATAGTTCTTACTTTTTTCATCATCAATAGCTAATTGATTTTATTTCCTTCTGAACCATTGTTGACCACCATGTATGGCTGCCGCGTTTATTGTTATCGCTAACATCACAGTTATATTGTTTTTATTTTATAACTGTTCATATATATTATATTGTTGCCATTGAGCAGAAAATGTATAACAATGTATTCCACACCTAAACATGGATAGTTGTAAATAATAATGTGAAGGGGACCCATGTACGATCATTGGTTCTAATGGGCTTACTCTAAATGTTTGTTTACAAGTCTCACTAACCATTTCACGATAATCTGTTACCACCGTGTGTTGTTATCACAATCTGTTATAATTGTAAATAAACATATATGTATTATATAATAAGGTAGCTGTATGTCCTTTTTATATATTATGGTGTTTTGTAAGTTATTTCCAATTATCTAAAAATATCACGTACAAGCGTCTTTGGCGCTTCAGTGATTCTTTGTTTTGTTTAATCATGTATTTTTAACAATAATTACTTTTTAAATTATTTATTATATTGTATACATCTTTTATGTATTATTGTATCAATCTTTCATTGAAAAAAAATTATTATATGTATATGTATATGTATATATATATATATATATATTTAATTTGAAGAAAGATATTTACCAACTTATTTGTAATGGATATTTTTGTGGGGATGTGGCAATAAGACTCCAGAGTAAATTCTTTCAGATATTTATTCCCTAGCTTTCGAATAACTTTTATTCATTATCAAGGGATAAAATCTATAGCGAATTTTGGAAAAGTTGTAAATTTTTATAATAAATTCTTTTAAACATAAATCAACGAAAAACTCAAAAAACAGCAGAGCAAAATAAGCTATTGAAACTGAGCAACCTATGAATAACAAAATCAGTGTGGATGCATAGGTCACAATTATATTATTCTTGCATACAGAAAAGCAAACAAAATCAACCGTTCTGCACTCAGAACTTAACCATCAATACTGACACAGCAACTAAAAATGACCTTGAGTTAGTATAGTTACTAATTCAATTTTGGATAAACTCGCCATTCCGCTTTTCTGTATTCAAACTGCAACAGCTGCAACTGTATATACACCCTAGATAACAACTTTTGAAGTGTAATGAATATATTATTATGAGTATTTGATAAACTCATAAATGGTAATATCTTCTACAAATGGTTTTCGTCTATAAGAAATGAAACATATATTCACGTCAAATAGGAAAGAATAAAATTTGTATAAATAAGTGATAATTTTTCTTCCAGCAAAAACAAATGTGGACTCCACTGCAGTAACGTGATCATACACACTAGAACACCCACGGCATCGTTTGATTTGGACTCATTAAAGATGAAAAATGTTTAAATGTCACGTTCCTAACGTTCAGTCGGGGTAATAGCCGTTGTTTATTTTTTCAGATTATCTTATCCTTCTTTTCCTCAAAATGTAATTGACATTTTTAGTGATTAGAAAAATTTGCGTGCCGGACATCCAACACCGATTAAAAACGAATCTGGTTAATGAACAACTACCGCCTTTCCATCACTTGTTATATAATGGCACTTCTTGAGTATTTTTTGCCTTTTTGTTATTGATCGAAGATAAAAAAAGAGTTCGGAAGGTTTTTACATCTGTTAGAAATAGAACAGGACTCTTATAATAGGTATATTTATTTTCCTTTCTTTTATTTTGTTTAAACTTTATTATGTAGTCAAAAAAGCTGAATACAATTCATATTGTGCCTGATTATAGAAGATAGAAAGCATTTTCATACCATACGCTTTTTTATATTCCGTCGACTTTTTTTAATTTTCATTATCATTTACTTCTTGTATCATAGCTTCAACGATGGTACTTCAATATTTTCAAAGTATTGTAAGGTTTTTCTTATTTATTTAAATAGTTTAACCTGCATCCTGCCTATCCTTATTCACACACTTCACTACTAAATTATATTTCAAGTACACTCTTCCCTAATTTATATTCAATATTAACTTATTTATATTCGCGTCTGTTCACTACTAGATTAAACTATGAACCAGTTAACCGGAACTAGGTCCTCGCCTCTATATATCAAAATATCTTTCTGGAAAGATCGGTCTCTAGAATTAGTTTCCCAATAAAAACAACCAAAAAAAACGCCCTTCCTAGAAATATGTTGCGCATTCGCCAAAATTGTAAGTCAGCTTCGAGGACTACACCAGTGTGCGATTTCGTAACATTGCCCCCTCCTTAATGGGAAGTTCCTCCTGGGACTGCGTAGCTGGGACTGGATGTTTAAATCGGCAACTGGACCCATGTCTGCACTTTCCGGTCGTATGGAAATAACAGGGTACCTTCTTCAACGGGTACCGATAACGGGGGATATTGCTGCAGATTAATATGTGGACACCGGTATATTGGAAGTTCATCTCCAACATGTTCCTGATGACTCGCCAATCCATGTGGTTTTATCAAGTTTTTTCAAGTTAGATTCCAGGATTCTCGAAGGCTTCATAGCTCTTCCCACACATCCCGATAGGTGGATCAATATTGCGAGGGGCAGGAATCTGATCTTCAAGCTTATATATTTGCCCAAACTTATTTCTAAAGGCTGTTGCCAACCTACGTACGTTTTTGTTACTGGCGGGGATGTTGTGTGCTAGTGAATCCCGGGAGCGAGAACAATGCTTATCGTTGCTCTCTAGTGACTCCATATCTAGCTTTCCCAGTAATTCCATATGCGCCCATAAATTCTTCGAAGCAGGGCCAGGCTCTTCTCGGATATCTTTCACTCCTTCCTCTTTGTAATGGTCTCCCTCGAATTGCGCCAGTCGGTTTTGGTGGACTAATTTCGGCTTTTCATTTGGGATCAAGCTTATGCGATAGATGGTATCATTGATCCTCTTCTGGATTAAGCACGGACCTTCCCAAGATTTCCGTAATTTTGGAGAGAAACCTTTTCTCATCGCCAGGTTGTGTGACTATACGTTGTCCCCTTCTTTGAAACTGCCTTTTGTGGCATGCGTGCCGTATATTTTTTTCATTCTGTCGATGACAACTTGATGATTCATTCGAACCAATTCGTGCATACCATCCATCCTTCTCAATTGAATCACGTAATATTCTCCCGGCTGACAACCAAATTCTAGGTCACAAGGAAGCCTCATTTCGCCTGCAAACAGAATTGTTGCAGGCTCTTCACCCGTTGACGCCTTTGCTGTTAGATCGATAAGCGAATAGAAATAGAGAGAGATACTTACTTAATCCTTATACTCTGCACCCTTACTGGTGTGGGTTGTTTAGTGGAGTTGAGTTGGTATTTTTCTCCAGCTCTGTCTCCATTGATTTCTGTCCTGCGTTAGACTTTTTATCTCTTCCCATTTTAAGTCTGTCTCACTTGCTGCCGCCTTCACATCCTCTAACCATGCTCTTCTTGGTCTTTCTCTGGACTTATTCTTGTATGTTCTAGCTTCAAGTACTTGTTTTACCATTCTCCTTTCCACCGTTCGTTTCTCCTTTCCACCGTTTTTATTCTATCGGTTTCAACTTTAGAGGGAGAGATACTTGTCCCAATCTTTCTGGTGGCTGGAAACTACTTTGTACAGGTATTTTCAAATGATCCTTTCGACCATTCCATCTAATTGTTGATCCATCTTGTCAGAAATTTCCTGGAATTCATGGCTTTCGAAATCTCGTCCCTGATCGCTGTGAACTCCATATCGGCTGATAAATTATTTCACCAATACATCCGCGACAGTTGCGGCCTCTTGATTCGGGATTGCGTGAACTTCCATCCATTTTGTGAAGTAATCCATTAGAATCAGAATGTCTTTATTACCATTCTCTCTCGACGGAAATATTCCAGCGACTTCTAAAGCAATCCTTTCGAAAGGATTTCCAACATTTTATTGTTTAATGGGTGCCTTTCTCTTACGATGTCGTTCATTATTCGTAGCACAAGTCGTACATTTCTTACACCAGTCCGTCACATCATCAGTACTGTTCATCCAATAAAACCTTTCACTGACTCGCTGAAGGGTTTTCTTCACTCCCAGATGACTTCCCGATGGACTGTCGTGTAACTTCCTCATTGCCTCAGCTACTATTGTTTTTAGGATAATTAGCTGTCTTTTCTTCTTTGAACCATCACAGTTTTCAAGAATTATTGTCAACATGCCTTCTTTCAGGACAAGTATCAGAAGTTGTCTTGTTCAAGCAATTGTTTAAACAGAGCGTTCTTTTCTAAAGCGTAATACGCTCTTACTTTCATTAGAGCGTAATACGCCCCTGCTTTAAAACAATCTGTTTTACCCGGCCAAACACGGCGAACCCCCATCTAATTTTTTTAAAATGTGTAATCGCAGTGTATTTATGCTGGGTCGTAGAGGTAAATTTGATCTATCACGGGGCAGTCGCTCTCAATTCCTTGAATAGCGATGCGAGTGTCGTTGCATCGATTATCGATACTCTTGTAAATATGTAGTTATAATTTTTATTTGTTAACTTGATCGCGACGGTAGTGTTGTGCAAAGTTGTGAGTCAACATATTTTTAATAGCATTTATTATTTGTGAATATGTCTATAAACTGCCGTATTAAGTCTCCTGGCACCAGTAGGGTTGCCACCTGCTATACTGAGCTAATTTCCCTTTATCTATTTAATTAATACTTCTAACTGTTTTGGATCTAAGAGACACTTAGATTACACAGTTTACATTGTATGTACTCTATCTGGACCTCTGAACGTGGAACTGTCCAGTTTAGTATTTTTATTTCATCACTGGCTGCTAAGTAGGACAGATGAACGCAACATAACGTTCTGGTTTTGTATACTTTTTCCGATGCTTGGCAAATCTCTTTTAAATAAGCTATAACAGGAAGCGTGTGAGATGTTTTTTCCCAGACCTCTGATATTCCTTCAAGTTTAAATGTATACAGTCTCTAGCTGTTCAACTAGAGTGGTCCTTCGAGATCTATTAGTTTTTATCCGCTCAAAATTATGTAGGGAAACTCGCCCAAAGCAAACAACTTTGGATTTATACTGTAACCAGCAAATTATTTACATCCGTTTGCTTACACATCTTCTTTGACTTCCTGTGAGTAGCCAACCTATTGGCCATTCAATATTTCTACCGACTTTATTATTCGTAGTTCTTATTAATTTTTGTTATCATTTATTTCCCGTGTTTTTGCTTCATAAGTATCTACCGTCAAAATTAAGCTTCTATAGATATTTTCCCTGGTTCCTAAATTTTTTCTAATTTTTCACTTCAAGCACTAGAGGCGTTAGTGTAGGGTGCGGTTGGGCGAACACCCTGGGAGTACTCGCTTGTTGAAGGAGCCCTACTTACCAGTAAATTCCTCAAATTTAGCAAAAATATTGTTACTCTGGCAAAAGTAGAATGTAACAGACTGTTTAATTCGTTCCATCAGAGCTCTGCAGCTCATTTTACCGGATATCTCCGACCATAGAGAAAAATATTATATACTGGAATTGAACAATTGTAGGGGCCAAAGTTATGAAAACGTGCCGAACATGTGAGGACAGAATATTGGGGTTCAAAGGAGAATTCTGAACATAAATCCCTTACCTGTTTATGTAGCGTGTGGCTGTCGTAGCTACAATTTCGTATTAAGCGATGCCGATTAGACCCGTTTCACAAAGGACTGATGATCAGTACTGACCATACGTCCTATTCATTGTTTTAAATGTGTCGTTCACATGTCCGCGTATCATCTGTCGACCGATAAAAAGCGCACGGGCATCGGTCTAGCCAGTGGCGTTTGCGGATCATCGGTTGATGTTAGAGCCATTTGATAAATAGAGATTTTCACATGAAAGCGTATCTTCAGTTGTAGTTTCGAGGCAGTGTTGCGAGCTTGTTTAGTTTGACTGTTACTTTTGTTGCAACAGAAAATGGCGATAATAAAGAAAAATACCGTTTCGACATAATATGCAGCCGCAAGATTATTCACTTATTGAAAACAAGCACGACGAAATGGACCGATCTATTTTGTTGGAGTTGACAGGGGTAAATGTTGGCCGTAATGCATAAATAATAATATTTAATTATATTTTGAGCCGTTTTGTATCTTTGGATTGTCCTCCATCTTTATTGCATTTAGTTAATGGTTTCCCTTTTTTATTAAATCAATAAAACATTATAAATAGTTCAGTACCTATATAATTATTATTATGGACCATTAAATATTATAATAAATATTTTCAAGAATCTTACCTTAGAGCAACACTCAATCTATCTACTGAAGAAATTGAAGCTCTAACACGGTCTGAAAATTTTAGATCGTCTTCTAGCTTGTAGTGCAGTTCGTCAAAAGAAGAAATGGACATCCAAAAATACATAAAGAATTTGCGTGGATCTACTCGTAAATATTAATACAAGGTGACAAAACCGCCTTTTACTGGTTTTTGTAGACATAAAGGATGGACCCCTATCCTTCTGGATTTTCGTTTATTTTTTTGCTTTTCTATTAATCTTTTTACGCACAAAGCGACAACAATGCAATGCTGTGTACTTCTCAGATTCATGTTGACGGTACGCGTTAATGTAAAAAAAAATTACTCGACCGATGATCGGCAGCGACCGACCATCACCACTGATCATTCTGAAACGGGTCTTAGGTATGTTTATTCACTACTTACTGGTATTTTGCGTTGCAAAAAAAAGAACAGTAAAACTAAACTTGCTTGCAACACTGCATCGAAACTACAACTGATGATACGCCGCATGTGAAAATCTCTATTTATCAAATGGCTCCGACTTCAACCGATGATCCGCAAACGCTACGGGCCAGACCGATGACCGTGCACTTTTAACAGGTCGACCGATGATACGCGGATGTGTGAACGACACATAAAACAATTAATAATAGGACGGATGGTGAGTCCTGATGATCAGTCCTTTGTGAAACGAGCCTTAGGCTTCTCCAGAAAAACATTTGAAATTGAGTTATTCCACTACTACCTTCTGGACGACAGTACATTAATTTCAGTTAATGAAAGATTTGAACAGTTAAATGAGTCTTTTGGTCTTTTTGTGCAATACAAAAAATATTCCGGAAAAACCTATCCTTCTCACACTTCCTGGTGATCTCCAATTTAAACTAACTGGAGATAAGATATAGATAAGAATGTGGTTACACTCGATTTTGTTTTAAATTATATCAAACATCGCAACTTACAGGAGCTGTATCCAAATGTATGGATAGCGTTGCGAATATTATTGACTATGCCTCTAACGGTTACTAGTGTGGAGAGTTTTTCTAAGCATAGGCTGATAAAAACTTATCTGCGATCTAAAATATCTCAATCTAGATTGACAAACTCGGCGACTTTGTCAAACGAAAATAAAATTGTTGAAAACATCAACTTTAATAACCTAATAAGAGAGTTCGCCGATATAAATGCTAGGAAAGTCAATTTATTTCATTTTATTGTTTACGTCTTTCGTATGGGTTTGAATTTGAATTACAGTTAGGGGGTGCCGATGTAGAAATCTTGCCCAGGGCGCTGGTACTGCTAAAATCGGCACTGAATTCAAGTTCTGGCTGAGTTTCTTCCGATGTATCTGAAAATGAATATGTCTCATCTACATGCGTTGTATGGTACTTGGTTTAATGAGAGTTAATGTATCCTCTAGCCATAATCAATTAACACCTGAGGTTGATTTTACTATTCCTTCTGACTATTTTTCTGATTTAATAACCACTGCTTAACCTGGGTTGGAAACATAGAAATATGATTTGCATTTTTCATTGAACGGCTTTTCAACTTTCTTGGTTTTCTACCAATAAAATGGAAATAAATTTCCACCAGGTACATTTCTGTGTGGAGTAGCCTGATATGTTTGTGAAAATGTGGTAATAACTTATTTTATGATTTATCCTCGTGTTTTCTTTAGAGCTCTTTTGAACGAATCAGCTAAACGTTAATCTTAGCCATTAGATTGTCGATTACGCAGATGATCGTGTTATATTATTATCATTATTTTGATAAAAATGAATGAATATGTTGCTAGTGGAATTAATTAATAAAAAATTTATCTTAAATATTTGAAGCTATAGAGTAAAACGGTTCACTATTAGGAAAAATACTCGTTCAAGAAGTCCTGCAAAGTCTAAGTGAATTCTTTCCTGAGACATTTCGGGAATAACTGTTTACCAGTACGGTAGCAAAGGTCGTGACGTAATTTTTCATAGTGTTACTAAAGGTCTCTCATTAAATTTACTATACCATGAGGGGCATTACAATATCATTACCTCTTTGACTTCTGTTGCTTTCTGTTGCCGTTATTTTTGTGAATCATGTCATATTCACTATAATAATAAACGTGGTCATCGTTGCGGATGAACTTGCCCTGCATGTTGTCACAATCCTAAGTTACCCGGCCTTGGGACTCTCCTCAGGTGGTGAATTCGGCCTTAGTTACACTATTTTTTATTACCTCAATTGGGATAAGGTGATTCAACAAACAAAATTTCGGGACAAATGGATTTATTTGAGACAAAAATAAATTTACATAAGCCGTATATTCTCAATACAATACGAACAAGGATCAGTTATTACAATAAAAATGTCCAACTCAATATTTTATATCTACCAAAAATAAGTTAGGGACTTATCTTGGGAAGACTCGGGATGTACATCTCGCAGCAGTATCCACGGGTTCTGGAGCCGTCTGATGTGGAAGAGTTGGATTGTTGGTAGGGTCCGTAAGGTCCTTGGAGTGAACGGTCCTTACGGCTAGGAGAGAACTGTCCGTAAAACTTGGAGAGAACTGTCCGTAAAGGTGCGTAAAGGCTGCAGAGCAACAAGAAGAATTAATATCACCCACAAAATTATTTTGAAACTGAATGCTGAAGTTGATTATCAGTGAAGAATGAACAAAAGAGAGTGAATTCGATTTGAATCATAGTTTAAGTAGATATTTAACGATGGTAAAAACGATCACCGATATGTTCCTAATATTTGAAATAAAATGATTTGGAATTAGAGGTGGGAGTAGCCGACGAATAAGTAACGCTCCAAAATAATTGATGAAAATAGGACCATGTCTCAGCGACATGTTACAATGTCAACAGCCTCCTATTTGTACGAAACAAATTAAAGTTAATTGAGGCACTTGCAACCTATCTTTTCGCGGGGAAGAATGTTTTAACAATAATTTACAACGTGGCGAGTAAATGCGACGTTGTGAAGAATGCTTAAAATTGTATCGAAGAAGCGAGAACATTTTGCGGATAGATTTTTTGTAAGATTTGCAATAAAACATTGTTCTCCTGATCATCTCTGCTGTATTCAACCCGACACTCGTTCTCCACCAAATAAAGATTTCTTGTTTGTTTTTTATGATTTGGAAACTAGTCAGGGTACAAGCGGATGCACTGAGTGGGTTGCCGTTACCAGTATCTGCTGAAATTATACAAGAAGCAAGTGATTATTTAAATTTTGTTGAGAAAGTAGTACCTATTGGCAAAAATAAGACAAGACAAAAAACTAGATCTTACTTTTGGTGGCCTTCATTAGACTACGACATTATAGTCATTTAAAATAATTGTAAAGTTTGTTATAGTTTAGACCAGACCCGCCTATAGCTATAATAAGGCACTGCGAAGGGGGTCTTATATGTATGAGAGGTACATGCAGATTTTTTGGGACCAATCAAGGGAAAAATGATTTTAATTATTATAGACAGTTTTTCAAAATGATCCGAAGCTTTTATAATGGGTAGCTTTTATAATGGCTACCTCCACTATTGAAAAAGGGTGGTAGTTACCGACAATGATCCAAAATTTTGTTTCAGGTGAATGTTCAAAATTACTAAGCAATAACGGTATTAGACAAATGGAATTGCGAAGAACTCTGTAAAATCTTTTAAAATTGCAGTAAACAAGGCATGGAAAGATGGACATAACCAAGGTGTAGGTTTAGAAACTGTAATGAATAGATATTTATTTTTTTTCTTTCGAAACTCAGTCCATTGCATCACAGGTGTTTCACCTTCTAGCCTTCTATTCAAACATAAGGTTAGAAATCGATTTGATTTGTTACTGAATAACAATGATGACAGATCTGAAGTAAACAAGACAGAAGGTGGGAAAGGAGATATTTTTAAAGTAGGGCATCAAATATTTTGTGGAGATTATAGCAATAATAATCGCAAAACTTGGGCGGAAGCCACTATTGATGAAATATTAGGAGATAGATTTTATTTCTGCAAATTAAAATCTGAAAATTCAATATGGAAGAGGCATTTGAACCAAATTTTGCGAAGTAAAGGATCTCTTGTAGGCATTTATTTACCTCAGCTAACCCATAGTGACTACTGGCTAATGAGTGATAGTGAACAGTTGAAGCAAACAGATAGCAACGTAAATCAAGAGCAGGCAGTTTATAGTGAGGAGTTAAAAGAAGTTGTTGAAGATAAAGTAGGTGATGTTGACAAACCTAGTTGTGAAACTGTAGATAAGTCTGTAGTTATTAATGGAAAGAGTTTAGGTCATCTGCCAGCCTCTGATATTTCTCAAAGACCCAGAATGGTTATTAAACCACCGCAGAGCTTATATTTGTAATGGGGGTACTTGTAGTATCGTAAAATAGTGACTAAACGTCAATTGTCATCCATCGCATGTTTTAAGATTATGTGAGATGTTATGTAGACACACACCATATTGTTCTTTTGTTTATTAAGAAAAGTTAAGTTAATTCTGCGTTCATCCTTTTATTTATACCCCCTTAGCCACCACAAACGTCTTATCCGTTTCTAATTATCATTTACTTAAGCTTGGAAAAAGTAGAAATCCCCACTTGACTCTTCAGCTGACTACGTCACAATGTCTGTAAACAAAGCATCGTAGAACGCACGCTAGTCACTGTCTATTAGTTGTTATTGGTCTGTGATCAGTATCATAACAGCAGCCGCCGGGTGATGTGTTTGAGGCACGAATATAACGATTCAAGAGTGCTATTAATATGGTGGAAATCTTTAGTCAGTGGAGAAGCATATGTTCTCTTCTATGAACAAGATGACACAAAATCCCACCTTTAGGTTTAATAATTTTTTTTATTAGTTTTTAAATTGTATATTTTCATTGTGAACCAATGTCTTATTTTTTTTTCTGCAAAATTTATTTATATATTCATATATACATTGTATCCTTTTAAATATAATAAGAAATGTTTACAATAATTTCTCCTCCGATTTTGAACAAATTAAACTCAATCATTTATTCGACTTGATCTATCGGACGACAGGTAGTTCAAATGTTTGTTGCCGTTGTGGCCGTTGTTGCCGTTGTGTAAGCATCAACAAAATAAAACGATAATTCTTTAAAAAAATGAAAACAAAAGAAATATTTTCAAAAGAAAATCATTGCTTTTTCGGATAGACTATAATAAACTATTTACAATAAAAGACAAACAAAAGTAAATATTCTTTTTATAAAATTATTTTATTAAATGTTGGAACAAACCACCATTTTGGTCCAAACTTTAATTTAATTTTTGTATGATTTCGCAACTACGGCTGGCACATAATGATTCGCTGTCTAGACAGCACAGACCAGTAAATACTGATACTGAAATGTTAACGCCTGTCTCGGTGTAGTGACGTCGAACGTATCCTAGAGGATACTACTCGAGCTATTTGATTAGAAATGTTAGAGCGAGTTTTTGCGTAACATAAAAATTTTCACTTCTAACGCTGTTAGTTTTCGACTGACGCATAATTTTTTTTTATATTTTATTCAAATACATACTGATTACTATTGTAGATAATATAACAATAGTTGAAAATTACTCTCGTTCATGAGAAAAGAAATTGTGAAATTTACTGAATGATAACTCAAAAAGGTTTACCAATTTTACTAATAAACTAGTTATTAATAATATATTTCTCATTTCACATAAATTTTCATAGATCCAAGTTTTTCTCGTCATCGGAATCTTTTACCTTGGAATTCCCTCCAGGCAAAACGGTTGATTAGCCAATAAGAAGGAAAATTTCATTAATATTCTCATGCATCAAGCTACCTGCAATATGTTACGTCGCTATGGAGAATTTACCTTATGAAATTACGTTCACTTCACACGTTTATAAACGAACCTGAATATCATGTTAATTTTGACTAATTTTGCCTGAGAGCAGAGAAATTTCTATGAAATTTAATGTTGTGCTGTGAAATCTGCTCCGAAAACATAAATATTGAGGTGAGGTTAAATATATATGCTTATAGAATAGCTCTCTAGCTGTAGATTTACTACTAAATTACGTTATAATCAAATTAGTTATTAATTGTAAGATTGTTAACACTTAAGAATATACTTTCTAATATCAATCAAAATTTCTCTTATAAAACTGTTTTCATGTCAAATTTACTCAAATTTGTAAGTCATATTTTGTGTGGTTTTTAATCAATAGCAAAGATAACGTTTTACATCATCTAGAGCTATTTGGTGAAACTTCTATTCCACAACAACAATAAGGTGACATTATTTGTAAAGAACAATTTAAAATGTTTTTCCAATTTTTTTGTTTCATATTTTTACAATAATATCTGCAACAGAGAATTGGGTGATTCAGAAGAAGTACGAAACTAAAATAGGAACAATTGAAATGAAACATTTGAGGAAAATATGAGTAAAAATGAAATGGGACAGAATCAGAAACGAACACATAAGGGACTTGACGGGGAAAATATCAATAATTAATAAAATTGAATTGATATTGACATGTAATGAGAATAAGCCAACAAAGAATAGCTAGGAAAATAATGGAGGTAGGTAAACCAAGGAACCAGCATAGGGAGACCATGGATTGACAAGATAGAGGAAATTGGACGAAATAAAGGAAATATTTTTACATTTCACTCTAATGAGAAAATCGATTAGTACCTAAATACTAACTACTAAAGTTGTTAAAGCATAACCAAATATATTGCAGAACACAATATACTTAGTGACATAGAAACCCGAACACACAGTAAAAAGTATTGTATCTCGGTAATATCTCGCATGCATATCAGGGAGTTCGTAAAATATAAATGATTAGAATATAACTCCAATCGGGTGAGGATAATCTAAGTTTCTTCTCACCAACTTTAATGATGGGTTGAAGCTCCAAGATTTCTTACACATTCCCTAATGCGTCTAGGCTGGCAGGTGATCAATATCCTCCTGGGGTATCTCGTTTCATGCCACCTCTATCTGTAAATTTCTTAACCTTCTACCAATTATGTCCATACATGCTCAATTGAGGACAAATCCGGGGATCTTGGGGGGCCAAGGTAGGAGATGAATTTGAGCCTGGTGAAAGTAGTCCAAGGTTTGTCTTTCTATATGTGGCCGAGCGTTACCATGCTAAAAAGTTGGTTTTTAAAGTGTCCTGAGGTAAGGAATTAGATGAGCTTTCAATATTTCTTGAATGTGTGGATGTGCATTCTTATACTATAAGCATTTCGAATATAATCTCCGGCTGGCATGTATCCGACGACATTTCAATGTCAGACTAGACCAGACTTGCGCTCACAACCTTCACATTAACTCGCGACCCCACGAAAACGGACTGGACAAAATATGTCCACTCTTTGAACGGAAGATTTAGAAAATTACTCTGACACTATTCAAAACTCCATAATTAATGCTTATATGATGTCTTGCCCCCTTAGGCGGGTTGATCTTAATGAAGCATCCACTCCATGATGGTGCCATGAGATTGAACAGTTCAGGAGGACGGCGAGAACATCTTTCAACAAGGTGAGCAACACCAGAATCAAAGACGACTGGAACATTTAAAAGTCCTACCTCAATGAGTATAAAACAGTCAGACGAAAATAACGAGAAGCATGGAGAATCTACTGTGAGGAAATCGAAGATTTTCCCCAAGCAGCTAGACTCCAAAATGCCCTCTCCCAAGATACCTACAGTCCTATCGGCACATTAACCAAAGAAGATGGTACAAAAACTACCAACCTGAAGGTAAGCCTTAAACTATTAATGTCAACCCACTTCCCTGAGTCCAGAACCCCAAACACGGTATTCTGGGAGGAAGAGGAGAATCACTACCCGACGGACAATGGCTCGCGTATAGCGTAATAGATCGTCGACGCAGGAAGACTGAGGTGGGCTATCTCAAGCTTCTTCTCCTTTAGATCTCCAGGAACGAACGGCATTTATCCAGCTCTACTTCATTGGAGTCTGGATGTTTTAATGCCGTTACTGGTGGGAATCCTCAGATCCTCATTGACACTGAGGTATATTCCAAAAGGTTGGAGATAAGTCAAAGTTGTGTTCATACCAAAACCAGGAAGAATGTACTATTCCATTCCAAAAGCATATCGATCCATGAGCCTCACATCATTTTCAATGAAAACTTTGGAGATGCTGTATGAACGATATAAGAGATGTAGTGATTACAAAAAATCCACTGCATCCAAATCAACATGCATACACTCCAGGAAAATCCGTCGATTTGGCTCTTCATCTCGTGGCCGGTCTTATTGAAAGATCGCTGGAAAATCAAGAGTCCACCCTGGATGTATTCATAGACAGAGAAGGCGCGTTTGATTAATCTATTCTCAAAATAACAAATGCACTTGTCAACAAGAATATCCGCCAAACCATAAATGGCCGGATATATAACATACTCTCAAAAGGAGCAATCAAAATCTGGGTAGACGGTGTCACCATCTGAGGCCTGGTTGTAAAAAGTCGTCCATAGAGACGGGTACTTTCGTTACTACTATGGAACAAAGTCTTAGAATACTTGGTCAACCACCTCAACGATGGAAATTTCTACACAATAGCTTATGCATATGACCTAGTGATTCTGCTAACAGGAAGATTTGAGGATATACTCTGCGCTCTAATACAAGAGGTCCTGAATATCATAGAACAATGGTGCAAGAACATTCACTGTCAATAAATCCGATAAAGAAGGAGATAGTTATTTTCGCGAAAAAAAGGAACCTCGTAAAACATCAAGCCTAAAAGCTCCTAAATACCAAACTTAACTCTTCTTCAGAGGTGAAACATTTAGGGGTCACTTTTGAGAGTAAGTTAACATGGAACTATCATCTAGAAAACAGAGTAAAAATCATATATTTCTTATGAACAGTGTCGCAGTACCATCGGCCGTACCTGGAAAATGTCGCCTAAGGCCACTGCCTGGATCTACAATGTCATCATTGGCATATGCAACGTACGGCGCGATTGCATGGGGAGTTAAAACAAACTAGTCGAGGGTCGTTCCTAAACTGCATCAAATCCAGCGAATAGCATACCTCAACACAATAGGAGGCATGAAAACTACACCAAATAGGGCGATGGAGATGATCCATTGTCTCCCTCCCCTCAACATACACATCAAGGAGGTTATTTTGATGATCATGACACGTCTACGCTATACCGGAATACAACCTGATGTAGGATCCGGAGAATTGAGACGTAAGTTGTGGCGTGGGGCCCTCAGAGAGGTTCCACTGCTGCAGGCCAATACTGACTCAGTTTGACCACGATATGCCTTTCACAGGTCCTACAAAGTGATCTTTAAAAATAACACACAAGACCAATGGCGATGGGCGGCAATGGCAGTGTTGCTCAAACAGAGATCACTGCTATATGCATAGCTGCAAAAGATATTACCAAAAGGAACCCCATGGTTGATAATATTTACATCCTCACGGATAGTAGACAAACATTACTAGGCCTGAACAGACCACGTATTACATCAAGCCTAGTATTGGAGTGTCACCTGGCCCTGATCGAAGCCTGTAACAACAACGTGGTCACTTCAGGCTGGATGAAGGGCCACGGGAAATCGAAAGGGAACCGTATTTATGACTCGCTATCCAGGAAAACAGCCTCTCAAAAACTCTTGGGACCTGACACTTCCATTGGTCTATGGACGTCAGCGACGATTGACATATTAAAGGAATAAGTTTAAGAGTAGATGGGACGAACATTTCAAAATTATATTACCACGGGACACACAATCTGGATTTTCACCTTAACTATATGTTAATTTAAGAGCACAATGCTTATTTTAATGCTACAATTTTACTGATAAAGTAGGAGTCGCGGTCTATTATCTGCATGAAAACCCATGTAGGAATGTTTTCAGATGCAAACTTATTAAGACAATACAAGATTATTCATAATTATGTTATACATCGTATTGGCGAAATTTTTTGCATGAATTATTTCTGAAAATACCTTGTCTTAGTCATTCTGGGCATTTCCTTATCAATTCCGTTCTGGCTCTTACTTCTTGTAATTGCAACATTATTCAGTAAATTTAAACAAACCCTACAGAATTTGTTGAGTACGATACGTTTAAGGATTTACGTTAAATACAGCGACGTGACCTTTGGAATGGATTTTAAGACGGTCGAGATTAATTATCGCAAAGCTACGCGAGGACAGGACGACGGCAAAGATTCCAGTAATTTCCATAGCTTCCAGTGTTTGTACAAATACCACAGTCAACCAAAAAATGGATGGTAGTTGATGTATCATAATCAGTCTGATAATAAATTGATCCCATTTTAAATAAACGGTTTTTAAGATTAAAACTAACTTTTCCGCATCTATCATAAAATTGTCACTTGTATACACTTCAGGGGATATATCGTGTCAACAAACCCAAATTTCTCCAAAAGTAACCAAAAATGCAGTATATCTGGATTTATAGGAACCGCTGTACTCGCTATAGTCAGCTGAAAATCAATAGGGTACATCTGTGAGACACCTTGAAAAATATCCAATTCGAAATTGACCACTTGTATACAATCCGGAGGCTGTATCGTATTAAACCCGAAATTTCTCCATAAAGGACAAAAATGTGGCACTTCAGATACCATAGCATCTGTTGTACTAGCTCTGGTGAGCTAAAAATCAATAAGGTACATCTATAAGACGCCCTGAAAAATATTTTATCATAAAATGGGTATATACTCCAGAGATTGTATCGTGCTAATAAACTGAAGATTCTCCAAAAATTACAAAAATTTGGTACCTCAAGTACCATAGCAATCGTTGTACTGGCTTTAGTGAGCTGAATCTCAATATGGTTTATCCTTGAGACGCCCTGAATAATATCCAATCATAAAATTGGTCACTTGTATATACTCCAGAGATCGTATCGTGCTAATAAACTGAAATTTCTCCAAAAATGACAAAAATGTCGTACTTAAAGTACTATAGCACCGGTTGTACTGGCTATGATGAGCTATAGGGTTGATCTGTGAGATGTTCTGAATAATATTCAATCATCAAATTGGTGACTTTTTGCACTCTGGAGGCTGTATCGTGCTAACAAACTTGAATTTCTCAAAAAATGAAAAAAATGTCGTACTTCAAGTACCATAGCATCCGTTGTACTGTCTATTGTGAGCTGAAAATCGATAAGGTTCATCTGTGAGATGTCCTGAACAATATTCAATCATAAAATTGGTAATTTGTTGCACTCCGGAGGTTATATCGTGCTAACAAGACATGTAACGAAAAGTGGCCAACGACGACGACGACATACACACAGGATTTTTTTTCTAAAAACCATTTTTTCATGTTGTTCTTGATTGAAAACGTAAAAATAACTCAAATTTTTTTTTCAAAATTTCAAATTTTTTGTGGGTTAACCAATACTTTTCTCGCATATTAGATAGATAGGTTAGGCGGAAAAGTAATAAACTGCTGATGAAAAATTAAACTAAAAGTTTAACAAATTTGAAATTGAAGTGGGTATGAAATTAAAAAAGTTGACCAAAACAATAAAAAGTTGTGAAGACTTTTCAGACATCATGGAAAATCGATTTTTAATGAAAATGAAGTTAAATCCAGCTCAACAAGAATAGTGTTGTTATTGATATCGCGATGAAATCTAAATTACACCGTAAATGTTAGTGTTCATCATGTAGTATAAAGACATAACTATAACATCCATGAAACATGAAACGCTGCATAGAAAACCTAAAACTACATTTGAAAATAATTGCTTTTGAAGCAAAAAAATTTGATAATCTTCACCTTCGAGAACGTGACTTACGACCATTATAAGGTAATAAAACAAATCAAAATAATTTAAAGTGCTCAAAATTTTATGCAATACACCTCTTCAATAACTTTTAAAGTAATGGTGCCAGTGGTCTATTTGGATTGTCGCCAAAAACGTGTACCAGCAATTTTTGAAAATGTATGAAGTTTCCTTTTATACTCGAAACTTTCCACTTTGCCCGGTTTACACGATTGACCAAAACCAGCGAGGCACCATCATCGCACAGAATCAACTTAAAACTCTATATTTACCGCTAATATTAAACGCTCGTCGTGAAGGGAACTTTTTTGCGGAAAGTTTATAAAAATAAGCAGTTCATTGTACTTTGTGTATAGTTTAATGAAGTAAACCGGCAAACTTTGTACGTAATTTATTTTCCACGACCATTGAAAATACTAAGAAAAAACTTTTTACCACTTTCAATTAGAATCATAATTTTTACCCTCCGGTAAATATAGAATGAAAAGTGAATAAAACGTAAATTTCAATACGACCGAACTTAATTTTTAATAAACTTCAGGGTCATGTTTGTGAGTAAAATATGTATCAAAATAAATTTTAGTATTTGGTATTGTGGAGGAAATGTACTTTAACGTCAGCTGGCATAATCAAATCTCTGAACAAATATCTTAATATAGAATTCAATATCATATGTATATATAACATCAATAAAAGTCCTATAATATACGGTGGGTTTATACAGCAAATAAAATAACATAAAACAAAATAAAATATGAAAGTTGATCCCTATAGCATTTATACACGAAATAACAAATAAGGAATAATACAAAAGTTCCCCAAGCTCCAACTTTTGTATATTATTTTATCTGAAAATGGATGTGCAGAATTATGAAATTATGAATTATTTCATGTTTGGTATAGTACCCCTACTTTTAACACGTATGTTTGCTATTTGTGTGTGGTAAAGTTACGTAAAATAGAATCTAGTGTATTCGTAAGTACCAAGATTCCTACTTTTTATTTTATTATTGGGATAGAAAGCTGGTAAATAATTACACCTACTGAAAAACGTTCTTTATGGTGCCAAAGATCCATTTCTATTGGCCAACCAATATTCCTTATATTATTGTATTTGTATGTGTAAACAAATTTCCTCATTCCTTTCTATTTTATTTTATGCCATTGTTTTTTATTTTATTTGCTGTATAAAGTCAACTTCGGATTCTCGGTCGAACTATTCTACACTGCGGACGTATCGATTTGAGTTCTGTTGCGATAAGTGATTTGCTTACCTAGCAGGTTCATATTATTATTTTTTTCTGTGTCTTATATAATTATTGAGGTACCGATACTGTAAGCAATTTTTCTATTTGTTATTTATTTTTTCCCCGGCTCGGAAGCCCGGATATCCGGTGGCCAATATCGAAAATGGGGCAACGACCCACCTCAGCGATCAACGAGAAGAAATTGTCCTAATGTGCGTGTGGAAGAAGTTACAATACCTGGAGATGGTGATATGGAACATGGAAATAACCAAAATACGACAGACTTAACAATTAATAATATTTCTAACGAAATGGCCAACAAAAACAATGGTGGTACGGAATTAATGAAAAACTTGTCGATGGGTTTTAATACAGCAAATAATTTGAGCAGTGGTCGTAGGCAGTCAATACATACAATAGATTTCTACCGACTGATTTAGGTCCATATTTCATCTTTGTTGAAAATTTAGTACTAAATATTTGACCTTTACACCCGATGAAATTAGGCGAAAAGTTGTGGGTATCAAATTACGAAAATAATATTACCGAAATAACTATTGTTAGATCCCTTGAAACTTGAAGTAAATTCGAGTAGATACGCAAATGAATTAGAACAAGAACCATTTTTCGAGAAAAATAACTTGATTGCATACATACCTAATTACATAACTGAAAAACGTGGCTTAGTAAGAGGTGTAAGTGTAACACCTCTCTGAGTGAAAATACTCTCCTAAATTATAAAATTGAATGTTTCAATAAAAAAGTATTACCTTTGACGAGAACAGTGGAAAAAGAGGGTGTTACATAACGGGTTCCTATGAAAATGATCATTGTAACTTTTGTAGGAAAATATATCCTACAATTTATTTACATTAATAAAGTTAGGTGCACTGTCGATACCGATGTTAGTCTGGTCTTTCAACGGTACCAATGTCTAAGGTACGGTCATTCATTTTCTCAATGCAAAGGCATGAAAAGATGCCAAAAATTGTGGATCGGAAGAAGAAACTGATAATAGTCAGATCAGCTGTAATAGATACTGTGTTCACTGTCAAACTTCTTCTTCATTCAAGGAATGCCCGGTATACATAAAACGCAGAATAACCAAGGATGATATTATGAAAGAGTAGTAGATAATCCCAGCTACACTAGCATTATCCAAATAAATTGGGTTTCTCCATTAGCTAATTCAGGAACTTATTTTTCCACTGTAAATCTTTCTAGTTATCAAACACGTTCCTATAGCAATCCCCTAAAGGGAAATAGACCAACCTCACTTCTGACTTCCCTACCACTCGTAGAGACTGCAGTACTAGCATTTCATCAACGTCAAAGACATTTATCGTAAGACGACTAAGGGAACGCCACTTTACTTAGTGGTGACCGATGCCAAAACAATGCTCGACTACCTCAACAAGACCGTGAGGGTAATTGAGCACACTCGAATTCAGTGGGAACACCGAAGGCAAACAAAGCCAATTATTCAGTGCCACATTTGTCAACTCTGGGGCCACGCAACGTCAAATTGCGGCAGGGTACCCAGATATTTGAAATACGCTGGACAGCACCTAACCCCGGAATGCGTAAAGGACCGAACACTACCGGCAAAATGCGCGAACTGTCAGGATGACCACCCGACCAACGCTGAGGTCTGCCCCGAATACCTAAAAAGGAAAGTATGGCTCGATGAAAAAAAATCTCCAAGCCAAACCCATCCCTACAAAATATATTCCCGCACCCCCTCCCAAAACCAACCCCTGGTAAAACAAAGCCAATGAAGCAGATTTTCCTAGCCTCCCTTCCAGAAACGCCCCTCGCATAACCCCTCAAACCTCCACCTCTCAGCCATCGAAGATCATCCCTTCAAGAACAAACGTGAATAACAACGATTTAAGCAAATTTACAGAAGTAAATCATTTGTTTAAGGAGCTACATTCACTGGTCAATCTAGATGAGGTGTCCAGAGCTGTTTCGGACCTCATACAACAGATGAAACAAGCAACCAATAAAATTGACAAATTCACTATATACAATAACTTTGTAGCTAATATAGACAAGTATGACATCTAGACAGGTAGGTGGAAAATTTGGCTTACAGAAACGATACAATCTCAAAATAATTTTTTGTAATCTACAAGGTGTACAAAAGAAAATCCACTTAATTCGTCATTTTCTCGACATTCATTAACCAGACATTTTCTTTATAATCGAGACGTTCCTTAAACCTAACAAAAAAATAAACTTCAGAAATCCCGAATATCGTCTATTTAGACAGGACAGCCCCGACGGTGTCAGAGGGGGTAGTATTGGATTACTAATCAGAAAAGGCATAAATTTCAAACTCCTACAACAAAACAATTCATCAATTGAGCATATCCCCATCCTGTTCGATAACAAAATCAAAATTGTTGGTACATATAGCCCTCCTGGAAACAATCTTAAGGAAGAAGATTTCTTTAATACTGTAAACACACACAACAACACCCGCAGTGGGATCCCTACACTAAATACCCCAGCTCTAACGGAAGTACTCTGCGGAAATTCTGCGATCAATCTGATTGCAACATTTTTCACACTGACACTCCTACACACTTTCCCTACTCAAACCACTCTCCTATTATCCTAGACATAGCCATAGGCAAAAATATAAATAATCTAACAAAAATAAATACCCTAACATATTTCAATTCCGACCATGATCCCGTCCTTATAAACCTTAAAATTTCCCATCACACACAATGATTATACCACCACTAGTTGGGTAAAATTTAGACAGATTATAAATAATAACTTAAAAATCACAGATAATATAGAAAACAATACTCAACTCATTAACATCATAAATAACTTACAAAATTTAATAATAAAAGCAAGAAATGAATCAACAACTTTAAAGAAGAAAATAAAAATACAAAATAATTTACCCGACAATATCACACAGCTAATAAAAGAAAAAAATAAATTAAGAAAAATATGGCAATCAACAAGAGACGAAGAAGATCACCGACTACCAAGATTAACCAAGCAATAAAAGAATATAAAAATAACGATTGGGGAAATTAATAAAATCATAAACAACGGTAAAACTATAACAGACATGACGGAGATCGCAGGAATATTCGGGGAGTGCTTCCAAAACAATTTCGTAAACAATACACAACAGCATCACAACGTCATAAACACAGTTCATCAAAACTTACATTCATTAAACACATTTAATTTATAACACTATACAGAAACTATAAAACAAAACAGCCCCCGGTTTAGACGGAATTCACAACACACTATTAAAGAATCTTCCGAAAAAAGCTATTGTCCAGCTAACATCAGTGGCGCACCCAGAGTGATGTTATGGGGGGGGGGGCACACATGACTGCATGCGGATCAAAAATTGCGCCGCAGAGGAATTTTTTTCTGGTCAAGGTCATGTGTATTTCAGAATAACGATAGAATGCTATAACCATACCAAACTTGAAGTTTCCTAAGAAAGGTTTTTTTCAATAAGTGGAGAATTTCTTTAATCTGCCTCCCACGCCTCTTCCTTTGATCTCATTTCAGTTACGCAATGGAGTGTTGCCCTCAACAATGGAAGAAGCATTTTAACGACTGAAAAGGATGATGGAGATGAAAAGAATGATGAAGGAGAGATGAGTAAAAATGAGTCAAATATAAAAATATATATATTCAACTTTAATTTTATATATATATATATATATATATATATATATATATATATATATATATATATTTATTTATAAAACAAAATCAAGCCTTCTTGGTCCATTTCCTTTAGAACTGCCATCACCTCCTTTGGGTCAACGTGGATTTCCCTATGAACATTCAAATGTGCCAGTCCATTCAGCCTATGTTCACTGGTTGTATTCCTCAAATAGGATTACAGTCGACGTAATGTCGAGAATGACCTTTCCGGAGAACTGGTCGATACCGGCAGAGTCGCGAATATTTTGAGTAGTATGAAAATATTTGGATATATATCTTGATTACATAAATTCAATGCATCAAGTGCATTTTTTGGTCTTTGTGGATGACTGGTTTTATTAAATTTCTGGTACCACAGACACAGTTCTGCCTCCAGAATATTTCTGCTGACGTCCTGGATATCATGACTATAAAACTCAGCAAGGTCCAAAAATTCCTTATTTTTTGATCCAGAAGGAAAACTTTCTGCAGGTAATAATACCATGAATTTTTTAAGAAGTGACTTATGTTGGGTGAATCGATCTTCTAAGACAGATAAAAATGAATCAACCCATGGTATGAAAACTGATTTTCGATAATAATCTATAGCACTTTCAGCGGGTACGTTAGCCCGATTGGTTTGCTTCGAGGCCAATCTTGGGATTTTGATTTCAATGTCAAACATATCGGCGATCTGTTTTGCTTCATCGAAAATATTTTTGAACTGCTCTTCAGCATTGTCGCGCACGTATTTGACACTGGAGATTGTTTCTTCGGCATTATCCATCGCAAACGCAAGATCCGAGTTCTCAAGTTGGGGAATTTTAGATAAAGGAAGACTGTATCCGAGAAGCTTTTCTACAGAGAACAACGAAATGACGAACTGTGACTGTGCCAGAGCATTCAGCTAAACGAACGCACCTGAACTGGATTCCTTATCTTTCCATAAAGATATTTCCTAAAGTGCTGAATGCACGGGTTTTAACAATTGCACCATAACCATGACAGAATCATGCCTTTGAATCCATCTGGTTGGACACATCTGTTTCATCCGGTCTCTGCGAGATTCTGGAAATAATAATTGCACTTGATGTTGCAGCACTTGTTGCCTTTTAGGGGCATTGAAGAAAGTATACACTTTATCAATAGTCCCCATACAGTTCCTGATAGGCGGTATTCCGGAAGCACTAGAAATGGCCAGATTGAGATTATGTGCTGCACAATGTACATAGAGCGCTGTTGGATGATCTTTGGCAATACAAACTTGGGTCCCCTATAGATGCCCACTCATATTGGATGCTCCATCATATCCCTGTCCTCTCAAATTTGAAACATCAATATTGCATAATATCAGTCCATTTATGATTGCATCAGCAAGATCTTTTCCACAAGTTGACTTAATGGGCACAAAAGTAAGGAAATTTTCACATATAGTAAATTGATTGTGGCTTGTTCCAATATTTTTAACATAACGGACACAGATTGAACATTGTTCAATGGTTGATATGTCTGTTGTTTTATCGGCTAATATAGAGAAACATTTAGAACTATTCACTTCACTAGCAATTTTTCGTTTTATTATGATGTCACATGCCTCAATTATTTGGTTCTGTATGTTCCAGCTGATGTAAGTAGCATTTCGAGGACATGTTTCGAAATGTTTCTTTAAATTCACATGTCCAGAATCAATTCTAGCTCTCAACAAGGCACGAAAATTCCCCTCATTTTCTTCTGGTTCTACACTGACGTTGAACTCGCCATGGTCCCGGTGTCCCCGTAAAGGGAGTCCCTGTCTGCCACACAATATGACAGTCTTTATAATCGGGGCCAATTTCTCCTGGTTTTCTTGGATCTGGCGTGTTCTTACGGAATCAACTTCAGAATCGATTGATTGACTTTCCCCCGCCATTACTGCCAAGAAGTTGTCAGCCTTAATACTTGCAGCACGATGGTATTGGGTTGTCTGGTGTTGCTGAAAACTCTCCAAAGCTTTTTTCCAATTTCGATAAGGATCACTAACAAGATGTCCAGTGATTTGACCTGAATTATGTCCAACTTCTTTTTGGGAAAAAATGAAACAATATTTACAGTAAGCACCGTCTTCTGATTTCGAATATATCAGCCACTTATAATTTTCAAGCCAATCATATTGGAATTTCCTAGATTTATTTCCAAAAGTTGTACTTGGAAACTCAAATTTTTTTTGTGGTGCCGATAACCCCTGCAGTATTTTTATTTTGTCACCATCATTCACCTGTTTGTTTTTGTTTCTGAAGGAAGAAATATCAGATTGGTCTGCAACAGTAGTAACAACCACCCCAGAGGTTGATGGCTGAGAATCAATCACAGCATCAATATTTCCACCTTCATCTGAAGTATCCTCGTTTGTCTTTGTCTTTTTCTTTTGAAAAAAATCCAAAAGAGTTTGAGACCTCCGTTTTCCATTCATTTTGATTTTTGATTAACGTCTAGAAAAAATAAGTCAGTAAATGAACATAGAAAATATGACCCATTAAATAGTCTACTTACATTGTTTATGGGTTATACCTTCAAAGCACCGAGATCTTAAAAACAATGCGACGCCCAACAACAATTATTCAGAAACAAAATCGGATGTGCTCATTGTGCTCAACCAACACTCATCACTGACACTAATATACTGTTCATAACCATAACGTAGCAGATGATGTAATAATGCCTCATTCCCTAGCGAGGTATCGCAGTTGTAAACTGCGCAAGGGCGGAGTTAAGACAAGATAATGTACAAGTACAGTACATCCCAAAAATATTTACTTAGAAGAAAATATTTCACGGCAGACGACAGAACATTTATTTTCAATTCGGTTACAAACTGTGAGTACAAACTGTGAGAGAAATATTGGTTGGTCTATAGGAGTTCGGGGGGGGGCTGTGCCCCCGTGCCCCCCCCCCCCCTGGGTGCGCCACTGGCTAACATATATAACGAACTACATAATCAAAACTGGACATTATCTTGATATGCGCAAGATTTCCAACATCATACCGATCGTCAAAGCTAACAAACAACCTAGTTATGTGGATAGCTATAGACCAATTTCCCTCTTAAATTACATAGAAAAGGCGACAGACAGAATAATATTAAAAAGACTTCAAATATTTGTAAACAAAAATCATATCATCCCCCCCGAGCAATACGGTTTCCCAAGCGGACGTAGTACGGTAGCTCAAATTATCAGAGTGATAAACTACATCCGTGAGGGATTTCAGCAAAAACGGAAATCAATCATGGTCACAATAAGCGTCCAAAGATCTTTTGATTCCGTATGGCTGGAGGGGCTAATCTATAAACTAATTAAATTAAAATTCCCGGATTATTTGACTAAAATTATTCATTCATATTTGACTGACAGAAAATTTCACTCAAAAATCTACGATTACGTCGCAGGTCCATATAACATAAGGGCTGGAGTACCACAAGGCTTCTGTTCTATCACCCTTGTTATATTTCCTTTTTGTCCATGATCTCCCAACATCCCCTAAATTACTAACGGCAATGTACGCTGACGATACTTGTTTTGTAGCAACAGCAAAGAATCTAGAACAAGCACTTAACACAGTACAAACACACATAAACGCCAATATTACACCCTATTTCAAAGAACACAAACTAGCTATCAACCCCTCCAAAACAGAGTATTTATTACTAAGGAGAATAGCAAGAAAAGCCGACCCATTGCAATCTCAGCTTTGCGTAAATGGGCATTACATTTCTCCAAACAATACCCTAAAATATTTAGGGTATACAATGCAAGGAAATACCACAGCAAATGCACACATTACACAACAAATACAAAAAGCTAAGATTGCAATGTGTCGACTATACCCACTTATATGCAAACACAGTAATCTCACAAGTCACAACAAAATTTTAATATACAAACAAATCATAAGACATATGTGCACTTATTCTGCACCCATATATTACACAGGCACTAAACATAATGTTCACTACCCGCAGGTGATACAAAATAAGTGTCTCAGAATGGCATAAAACCACAATGCGGTCTATCCCAATTTACATAAAACTTCTTGGTTACATGATAAGGCGAATATACCCACTATCAAAGACTTTATCCATAAAATCTCCGATAACTTTTACAACTACTGTCTGCCACAAGATCTTCGAAAGAAACTCAAAGACGCAAATCGCGCAGAAGGCATCTGAGATAGTGGGTGTAGGCTTCTGCATGGATCGTTAATTACATAACTAGGTTGTTGATTTCCTAAACCACATTATTTCTCAAAGAGAACAAAAGTCTCACAGTAATAACACTGCGATGCTTCGGTTCCACAAAAATCATAAATTACATAACAACAAATCAACGTCTGCCAAGTTGCTTTCTCGAAAACTAATACCCCGTATCAATTCGTAACCCAGTTTTTCAGCCGTTTTTCTGGGAATACTCAAGTCGTAGGAGTCAAAAATTTTATATTAGGTACAAAGTTATTTTACAAGAGACAAGATGCGGATAATGCTAAACAGCAGGAGCCGTGGGTACAAACCGGAGAGAGTAAAGGTGCAGAAAATCACCAGACCACCGGCTTTACATATATGTATATTTTCTTAACCTTTGTTAATTGGGAGCTAAAAACTCAATAAAGACCTTTTTAATCTAATCTAATCTACTAGCATTTGTGCTGGTCCTCTATTTCAGTTTAGTCAAATGAATACTAAAATTGACTTTGATAATTTAACTTTTTAAAATGAAACTAACTGTTAATATATATGAATAGAATAAAGAATAAGATATGATATTACAAATATTAAAGCTTAGATATTATTAGCCCTATGGGGATATCATGGATATCTTTTTTCCCATTAAAGATCAGTATAACTGAGCAATGTGTCACTATAAGATATTTACCTGGCCTAGGGACTCTGCTCAGGTGGTGAATGCGGCCTCAGTTACACTATTTTTTATTACCTCAACTGGGATAAGGTGAATCAATAAACAAAATTTCGGGACAAATGGATTTATTTAACACCAAAAATAAATTCACATAAACCGTATATTCACAATACAATACGAATAAAAATAAATTAAGGACTTATCTTGCTTATCTTGTAGATACTCGGAACGTACAGGGGTATCGACCGGTTCTTGAACCGTTGGTGATCTGATCTCTAGACTCTGGCGAGGGTGACTTCTGGGTTTGGGCAGCCTAGTAATGGTCTACTTACGGGTTCACATATGGTACGGTGCGGTACGGTATGGTACGGGTTGAAGAGCTGTAGGGAAGAAAAAGAAAAAACAGGAGAAACAGTAGGAAAAACTGAAAGTTGAAAAGGAGGAATAAAATGAACAGATTATGAGCTTATACTCCAATACATCCAAAAATTGAATTTAATTTTTAAAATAAAACCACAGAAATCTGTTCATTCTCATCCGTCCTGTTCCCAAAATAATCTTAAAATGCAAATTTAAATCAAAGAGAAATAACCAGAAAGAATCTGTTATAAATTTGCTTTATAAAATAAATTTGGACGCCACAATTTTTTTTAAGAAAAGAAATAACGGGAAAGAAACTAGAAACACCATGAAATAATAACGTTTTAACAAAATCGAAATATATAACCAAACAGAGAAATCGGAATAGATTGATTTGTAAGCACACAACTACAATTTGAAAAGAAATAGACTTACCAGCAAGAAAGCGTAACATCACACACAAAATATTATTTGAAACTGAATTATTTATTTGCTTCTCAGCGAGGAATGATGAAGAGATCGGATTCGACTCGAATCGTCGTTTAAATAGATATTTTCACGTGTGTAAAAACAGTCATTTTACGTGTGTAAAAACAGTCATTGGACGCGTTCTTAACAAATTGAAATGAAGTGATTTTCAATTAGAGGTGGGTATAGCTGAAGAATAAGTAACGCTCCTAAATAACTAATGAAAATAGAAACATGTCACAACGACATGTTACAAATGATATAGGAAACCAGGAAAAATATATCTGCTGATATTTCCAATGATGACTTAAGAAGACAGTTGGAAGGTGAAGAACTGCCTAGATTTATCTGTTCATTGACGCCTTCATACTGTGGGTCTCTTAAGTGTCATCTAGTTTCTAATTCTTCAAGGAAATCTGATCCTTTTTTCTTATCACAAATATGTAATACTTCTAGTTCTGTGTAAGGTGTTAATGAATGTTTGGAGTCAAGTAAATGTTTTGGCGTAATTAGATTTGTCTGTTTTTTTAATCTGTATGCTCGTAAGTGTTCACTGTATCTAATTTCAAAATTTCTAAAGCTTTGACCCGTGTCTATGTTGGTTGTTGTCTCGAATATTCGAGATCTTCTAATATTACTGACACAAATGTTGCGTTTGACTATCCTGTTGAATTCCGTTATATTTTCTCGTGTTCCATTCAACACCTTTGCTCCCAGGTTTCACACCCTTTCTTGGTTGTACCGTACTGAGGACGGCAAAAGAGCCAGAAACATGCATGTCTGAGGTTACCACTCTTTATAGTAGCCCCTTTTTCTATCTATTTGCGTGCAATACTCACTAATATCTTTGTTGCTATATATATATATATATATATATATATATATATATATATATATATATATTGTAATATATTTCTATGTTCCTTTAATTGTAATTGCCCCTCGTTGGGAGCCAAATTTGTAGTATATTTCTATTTCGTTTTATTTATTATTATTAGAATTGTTATAAAATTGTTATAAAAATTGTCATAAAATTGTCGCAGCGACAATTATTGCACATTCAACTTTAAAAAAGCATGTAAGAAATTTCAATTTTGACAGTAGTTGTCAAAAAATATGCCTAGGTCTAATAAATATCAATTTAGTGTTTCTAAAGATGAATTTATATATATATATTTTTTTACGTATATATTTTATTTATATTAATTTGATAAGATCCCATGTTTTGGATGCCATTTATGACTTTATTATAATGATATATAATTAATTGAGTGTTATAACAATATAATTGATTGAATATTTGAAATTTATGTATGTGTAGGGCATGAGATTCCTTTTGTTATTTGGGTTCTTAAGGTTGTGAATAAATTCAGTTGATAAATAAATGAAGAAACATTTTACTTGGAAACAATATTTAATTTTATTTATAAAAATTTTATGCGCCGCCCATGTATGGGTCAAATGAAATTATTGATTTATTCTTTCGTGTGGCGTTTTGTACGCATGCTTGAAAATATGAGGTGACGATGCGCTAGAGTAAACATTTGCTATACGCGTCGGTCTGTTCAGTTTCACAGCGAGCTTATATGCTGTGTGATAGAACGTACTTCAAATTATATACAAGTTAAAAGAATTTATGTTGGAAATTTATACATACAGAAACACAAATAATATGGTACAAGAAATAGTTATGAAATTTATATACATAGATTCTAAATGTTACATAAAAGAATTGGATGCATCTTTCTTAAGCTTCTTATTTGAAAAATGCGTTAGTATTAAATTTTATTTATTTAAATTGGCCATTAATCATTGAGAAATTATTTAAGAATATAGCTATATTGAGTCTCTAATTTGAATTCTTTTTCAGATCGATCATTATTTAAAAGTCTATTTTACTCATGAGATTTTAAAGAAAACATTTAATTGAAGTTATTGAGTTTTATATAACTCTTGTTGTACAACAATACACTGACCGTGTGTTCAGGAACCAGGATCTGCCTCTCGGGATTCGGGAAAAACAGCTTCCGAAGTTTTAAAGTTGAATAGTTATGTGAAATTATGATTTTCACTCTGGAAAATCAGCTACAATCATTGGGTAAGTACATGTGAATGTTTATCAATGGTTTGTTATGTTTTTATCCTCATTTTGAGGATAATTTCTTAAAATTTCTGGAGCACTTCCAAAACCCAACCTTCCAGAAACGAAGCCAAGCCACCGACCCTTTTTCTTCAACTTTTTTCAACAATCAACAATTAGTCTTTTGTTTAAATTCAGCTCACTATCTCCATAAAAATGTTTGTTACACTTGTTGTTGTTTGAAAGTTCCTTCTGTCATGTCACATAAACCAATCACCGTTTTTCTTTTTTAACGCACTCAAAATTATGATTTCACTTAACATTCTAATATCTTTACCTACATACAAAAATTAATCTCACTAAAATTGTTTATTCAATATTGAAGTTCATCTTGTTAGTATGTGACGAATAGTTTTTCTCAAGCGATATACAATAGTCTTTAATATCAATGTTCAGTTTAATTTCTTATTATAATTATCAATTGTGTTTAGTCATCAACATAAATTCTTTTAAAACATTTATTAATATTCCTTAATCTAATTCTTAATGTTCATTATATTGGATTAAATACATTAATTAATTCCTATTCATGTCATCTATGGAATTACTCTACTTTCAACGTTTGTCGCTGATACATATTGACATCTATATTTTGTCGCTAGCGTGTGTCGCTAGCGTATGTCGCTAAGCGTATTGGTATTACATCGTTAAATATTCTAACCCATATGTTTTTAGTAAACAATGTGTTATAATATTGAACAATATCCTTTTTTATTTCGAATATTTATTAATTCATGTTTCTTTTCTAGATTATATGTTCATCATTATTTCTGACATGAGGTATTTAATACAATGGACGATATTTACTCGATGGCTTTTGTAATATGATCAAGGTAATGTTTCTTTTGTTAATTCTATGTGATTCTTCTCAAATTATTAATTATATACATAAGTTGTATTACTTTATTTAGTTAATATGAGCACTTTTAATGTCTCATATTTATGATTCTAACAAAATATAGTCTAATGTTTTAATTTCTAATCAGTTTCCAACTAATCTGTTTATACCAGTGTTTCTATCTTTATTTATACGTTATAACATTCCCTGAATTTTCATAAAATCATTCTAAGTATTGTTTACAATGATTTAGAATGTTTTATATAAAATTCATTCAATAGTACTTAACTTTTTTCTTATTTTGTAATAATCTATTATCATTTAATCTACTTCATTATTTTCTATCTTTATGAAAATCAATCATTAATTTGTTATTATACCTAATTAATCTATTTCTAATTCTTTACCTATCTTACACCTTATTCCTACAAGTAATTAATTCCCTGTTTCAACTTAAAAATATTTCATTCTAATTATAACTTATTCTTTGCAGATTAAACTTATTGAATTTCATTGAATTCAGGATGGAATCGATACAATTGGTCCACATTGAAAATTCCTCTAACATTGCCAGTTACAGGATGTACGAGTTTGTAACTATTTATGCCGTTAGATGTTACTACTTTATATGGACCTTCGTAAGGTAATTGTAATTTTGCACAAATATTACGCTTATGATTAGGTATTCTAAGTGCTTTAATTATTACTAATTCTCCTTCCTTAAAAGTAGTTCTCTTCTTAATTCTCTTGCTTCGTTTTCTTATGTATTTTTCAGCATTCTTGGAGATTCTCTCCCTCGTTTCCTTGATTATCTGTTCATATTTCTCTACATCTTCTGATATCCATGGTCTTTCAGGTACTATGTTTTTCATAATTAATATGGGTGATCTTCCAGTTACTTCGTGTGGTATATTATTTAAACAGAATTCTATATTCTTCAAATTCCTTTCCCAGTTTCGTTGTTGATCGTGAACCAATAATCTCAGACATTTGATGACTTCTCTTATGTATCTCTCCGTTTGATTAGCACATGGATGTCTAATACTTGTAAAGAGAGGCTTTACGTTTGACTTTCTTAACCATGCTTTAAAGTTTTCGTTACTGAAATAAGTAGCATTATCCATTAAACAGTTTTCCGGTATGCCCACTTCTAGAAAGTAGCTTGTCAGGCATTTCTTCACCGTCTTTTTATTTGTTCGTTGACATGGATATAAAGTTACATATTTTGAAAAAGCATACAAGACTACAAATATGTTTTGATTACCTTCTTCACTGGGTATTATGTTTGAAATGAAATCTACCGTTATGACTTCAAGTGGATGTTTCTTTACTAATGATTTTGGCATATTTTCGTTGTGATGATTTTTTTCTTTCCCAGTTGACAAAGTTCACATCTAGTAACTATGCTTTTTGTGATAGGTAGATCTTTCTTTGCAATGTAGTTTTCCCTAAAAATATTGTGTAATTTTCGTATTCCTACATGATTGTACCGTAAATGTAATTCTTTGATTATTTTTCTTGTCAAATGTTCTGTAATTACATATAACTCCTTTTGCTTGATAATTTTGAAGATTATATTGTCCTTCGTTTGGCAATTATGTTTTTCTTTATCTGTCAAATTTTTCTGGTCTTCCATGATTGCATATATTGAAAATACACCTAATTCCTCCTTCATTAAGTTCACTCCTACGTGTTTGTTTCTTTGTATTTTGCTTTCCCCATCCATTCTCGTCAAAGCGTCTGGAACTATATTTTTGGCACCAGGTATATATTTAATATCGAATGAATACTCCTGTAGAAGCAAAGCCCATCTGTGTATCCTATTGTTTCCATATTTGTTCTTTAAAATAGTTGTGAGAGATTGGTTGTCCGTTTCAATAGTAAATCTGTTACCTAATAAAAAAAATCTTAATTTGTTCACACAGAATAATATGCTCGCTAACTCCATCTCGCTAACGCTATAGTTTTTCTCAGCCTTTTTCGTAATTCTTGACACAAATGAAATGGGAACTTCTCCGTGTTCGTGTCGTTGTACCAAACTTCCGGTAAATCTATTTTGTGAAGCATCTGTTCTTAATATGAATGTCTTCGTGTAATCTGGATGATATAATTTCACGTTCTCTGTGAACTCCTCCTTAATTCTATTGAAAGCCACTTCTCTTTCATGAGTCCATTTCCATCTCATCTTGCTTTCTTCTGATCTCGGCTACCTTTTCGTCTTGTTTCCGTAATTTTAGTTCCAGTGAGTTATTCATTCTTTCAATTTTTTGATTTTGTTCGTCCATCTTCTCTCTAATTATTTCTTTCAAATATTCTTTCTGTTCTTCTATTTTTACCATCATTTTCTTACTATCTTCCTGTTGTTCTTCTATTTTTTCCATCATTTTCTTACTTTGTTCTTCCATCATTTTCTTGCTATCTTCCTGTTGTTCTTTTAATATGTATTTTATGCTCTGTAGAAGTTGGTTTTCACTGTCTCCCTTACTTGTTTCTCCCTCATGTATTATTCTCGGTTCTTCAATTTTTTGTTTTTCCTCAGCTTGTGTGATATTCTCCTCACTTGGCTGCATGTTTTCTCTTGATTCTGTTGTATTCTCTGTATCTCCAGTTATTTCTGTTTCTTCTTGATTGAAACAGTATGTTTCTGGATCCTTTCCCTCTTTAATTACAGCCTCCTGTAGCCTTCTAACGAGCGCCTGTTTGGTTCCCGTTTTGTCCAATCCTCTGTTTTCCAAAATTTCCTTCAACTCCGTTGTTTTTAATTCTTTTATTGTTTTGTTTGACTCCATTGTTCAGAATTTTTATTTGTAATAGACAAAACAGTACAAAACTCCAAACAAATTTTCCCCGAAATTATTACTGATTTTAAAGTTAGATCGTGACAAAAATTGGTCAAATTTATTTTTATTTTATGAACAATTAATTATTTACTGAATTTATTCAACGCACCTACGTTGGGTCGCCATTTATTTATAACAAATAAATAAATAAACATTTTATTTGTAATTAATATTTAATTTTATTTATAAAAATTTTATGCGCCGCCCATGTATGGGTCAAATGAAATTATTGATTTATTCTTTCGTGTGGCGTTTTGTACGCATGCTTGAAAATATGAGGTGACGATGCGCTAGAGTAAACATTTGCTATACGCGTCGGTCTGTTCAGTTTCACAGCGAGCTTATATGCTGTGTGATAGAACGTACTTCAAATTATATACAAGTTAAAAGAATTTATGTTGGAAATTTATACATACAGAAACACAAATAATATGGTACAAGAAATAGTTATGAAATTTATATACATAGAGTCTAAATGTTAAATAAAAGAATTGGATGCATCTTTCTTAAGCCTCTTATTTGAAAAATGCGTAAGTATTAAATTTTATTTATTTAAATTGGCCATTAATCATTGAGAAATTATTTAAGAATATAGCTATATTGAGTCTCTAATTTGAATTCTTTTTCAGATCGATCATTATTTAAAAGTCTATTTTACTCATGAGATTTTAAAGAAAACATTTAATTGAAGTTATTGAGTTTTATATAACTCTTGTTGTACAACAATACACTGACCTTGTGTTCAGGAACCAGGATCTGCCTCTCGGGATTCGGGAAAAACAGCTTCCGAAGTTTTAAAGTTGAATAGTTATGTGAAATTATGATTTTCACTTTGGAAAATCAGCTACAATCATTGGGTAAGTACATGTGAATGTTTATCAATGGTTTGTTATGTTTTTATCCTCATTTTGAGGATAATTTCTTAAAATTTCTGGAGCACTTCCAAAACCCAACCTTCCAGAAACGAAGCCAAGCCACCGACCCTTTTTCTTCAACTTTTTTCAACAATCAACAATTAGTCTTTTGTTTAAATTCAGCTCACTATCTCCATAAAAATGTTTGTTACACTTGTTGTTGTTTGAAAGTTCCTTCTGTCATGTCACATAAACCAATCACCGTTTTTCTTTTTTAACGCACTCAAAATTATGATTTCACTTAACATTCTAATATCTTTACCTACATACAAAAATTAATCTCACTAAAATTGTTTATTCAATATTGAAGTTCATCTTGTTAGTATGTGACGAATAGTTTTTCTCAAGCGATATACAATAGTCTTTAATATCAATGTTCAGTTTAATTTCTTATTATAATTATCAATTGTGTTTAGTCATCAACATAAATTCTTTTAAAACATTTATTAATATTCCTTAATCTAATTCTTAATGTTCATTATATTGGATTAAATACATTAATTAATTCCTATTCATGTCATCTATGGAATTACTCTACTTTCAACGTTTGTCGCTGATACATATTGACATCTATATTTTGTCGCTAGCGTGTGTCGCTAGCGTATGTCGCTAAGCGTATTGGTATTACATCGTTAAATATTCTAACCCATATGTTTTTAGTAAACAATGTGTTATAATATTGAACAATACCTTTTTTTATTTCGAATATTTATTAATTCATGTTTCTTTTCTAGATTATATGTTCATCATTATTTCTGACATGAGGTATTTAATACGATGGACGATATTTACTCTATGGCTTTTGTAATATGATCAAGGTAATGTTTCTTTTGTTAATTCTATGTGATTCTTCTCAAATTATTAATTATATACATAAGTTGTATTACTTTATTTAGTTAATATGAGCACTTTTAATGTCTCATATTTATGATTCTAACAAAATATAGTCTAATGTTTTAATTTCTAATCAGTTTCCAACTAATCTGTTTATACCAGTGTTTCTATCTTTATTTATACGTTATAATATATATATATATATATATATATATATATATATATATACATATAATCGACCTATTACTCTTCTCTCAGGGTGGGTTCAAACTGTTCAAAAATTAATTATTCAAAATTTATTTATTTTTACCGTATTTCCAAATTAACTGTTTCGCTATTGCTCATAATCTCTAGTAACTGTATGTTTAATATTATAAGAGGCACTTCAAATATCTGATGACATTTACAATACTTCTGTCACTGAAAATTATCAACTGTCACTGATTTAATCGACAGTTTTATTTACTGCAAAATGTTTAATTTTCTGAAAATAATACAGTGAGCTGGAATGTAAACTTCTATATTATACTACCAGATCACAAATTATCAAATTGATATTCCCCAAATTATTATAAAGGAGCAACAGTCGTAATTTCTACGAAACTTAAAATTAGAAGAACCTAGACACTATAAATTAATCTAATAAAAAAAACGTTTAATAGAAGTTCCAATCGTTGATTTGAATCTTGACGTGTATGAATGTCAAATACAATCTTCAATCAAATTTGTCCAATTCAAAATTTTTCTTCTTTGATGTTAATTTCCTTATATGAATTGTTAATTTTGTTTGCAATCAAATATCTAATAGATGCATCTATGTCAAATTTTATTTAAAAAGAGGCCTTATTATTTCTCGAGAAATTATTGTAAAAACTGGAGCGGACTCACCAACTGAGAACAGGATAACTCGTACAATTCTAAATGACTTTAGAATACTGGATACGTTCTAAATTTTCATTTAGAAATCTCGAACCACATTCACTACACACGATGCAATTCTTATTTGAATTATGCACGCACTGGCTTTATAGGGAATGGATCTTTAATCTGGTTGTATTGATATACAATTTCTACTATCTACACCAAAAATTGAGACAACTCTAATTCTGATGTTGCCTCTTCGGGGTTTCAAAATAAACTAACTAAACTTTTGCATAATAAATAATTCTCCTTTCCGTTGGTTACCGATTTTCTTGTTTTTTTAAAAAAATTACTAATTTATGTTTTTCAATAACCAAGTGAGATTTTGAATTCTTTTATTATACTTGTAATGCTGCTAGCAAAGACCTCTATATTTCGAAATTTCAAATATTTTCTCCAAATCATAATCTGCTTCATCTATCATTAGATATATTCTACACAAATTTTATCAGAAACTGAAATGTCAAATTTAATATTTATACTGAATCTTTCAAAATTAGTGAATTTACATATAGCACAGTGTGTATCGAAAGTATGGCAGCCAAATATAAATAAATTTCCTTATGTTTTACTTTTTTTTAAATTTCAAATAGAGGATCTGTATTAATGTATATACAAATATAGACATATATAATTCCAATCATCCCATATCACACAAATTAGCAGCATGCAATTCAATGATACATAGAACATTTTCAGTTCCTAGGAACAAATATAATTTTTATAGAGAAGTTAATACAATTAAACAGATAACCAAATCCAACAGTTATCCATTACATATAATAAATAATTTTTTTAATAAAAAAGAGAAAAAAATGACATTACAACTAATATTTCCTAAACAAACTGAAGAAATACAGAATTACAAAACTATTACACATGCTGGGAATATGTATAATAATATTTCAAGATAGTATATATAGTATATAGTATATATATATATATATATATATATATATATATATATATTATATATATATATATACATATATATGTTTCATTTATATTTCTTGGGAATTTGTGGTCCTGGATTAATTAAAACTTTAGATGGTTTTTAAAATTATTATGTATTTCATTGACGTTTCGGTCGTTTTTGACCTTCATCAGAATATAAAACACTAAAAGAGAATCGGTGTATACAACGTAAAACTATGATATACCTGTGGATTGTTTTTCTTATCGTACTTCTGACCTTTTAATCAATTTTTTAAATATTGGCTAGTTTGTCTGATGTAGACATTGTCGCAGTCTCCGCATGGAATTTGATAAACTATTTTTCTTTTGATCAGGAATTCTTGACTATATCCATATCTATATCTATATCTATATCTATATCTATATCTATATCTATATCTATATCTATATCTATATCTATATCTATATCTATATCTATATCTATATCTATATCTATATCTATATCTATATCTATATCAATATCTATATCTATATCTATATCTATATCTATATCTATATCTATATCTATATCTATATATATCTATATCTATATCCATATCTATATCTATATCTATATCTATATCTATATCTATATCTATATCTATATCTATATCTATATCTATATCTATATCTATACCTATACCTATATCTATATCTATATCGGTATCTATATCTATATCTATATCTATCTATATCTATATCTATATCTATATCAATATATCTATATCAATATCTATATCTATATCTATATCTATATCTATATCTATATCTATATCTATATCTATATCTATATATATATCTATATCCATATCTATATCTATATCTATATCTATATCTTAATTATTATAAAAAAATTGGATTGTGAAATAATACTAGTCACGATCTTTCTAATCTTAAAAAATAAATATTTTCATGTAAACAGTACATTTAAATTATTTTTTCTGTTTTACCCTTAATGAGGATCAATATAACATTATATCTTACATAAACAAAATCGCCTCGTATCTAAATATCATTTAAAATTTATACGAATCAGTTGGAAAGACTAAAATCTACAAATGAAAACTACTTACCGAACATGATTTGTACCTCTTGGAAGCTAAGTAGATAAGTACTTTATAAAAATCACCGAGCATATCAGATCAATTATCAAATCAAATAACAAAATATAAATTGGCTATATCTGTTAAAAAAAATTTATAAATTACTCTAGGATTTTATTGTTTCAAAAAAAATATGAGAACAACATGGTACAATAAAGTTATGTTTGTCTGTGCTCACATAAAATGTGTTTGATTAATGTAACATTAAGTCTAATAAATTGTAGGTTCATATATCTCACTAGAAGTTATATTTCCTCACATATAGTATATATGTTATTTATTCAAAAATAAAATAAGCTTTAGCAATAATAATAATTAAGTAGAATAAAGTTAATAATACTTATTTAGATGAAATTCAAGATTTCGAATAGTTTGTCAAGATGACATAACCTCTAAGGAATATTTGTTGTGTCGAAAGTAAAAGGCACAAAATTAAAATGACAGAACATATAGTTTAGAAATTGTTACTTATCGAGGATTGTTTTGTATATAAAATTAAATAGAATATTGCATTTTGAAATAAGGAAATTAGGGATAGTTTATGTAAATTAAATAATGCTATAGATTTTAAATTTATTTAAGAGAGATTTACATATGTAGAAAACAAAATATAGGTTGTAGAATTTATTTAATAGATAGCCATTGAAGAGTATAACTATCAAAGGCTGTATTTCATTAAAAAAATGTATTATCCAAAGAGGAATACTGTTGGGAATATGCGAATATATAAACTATTTATAATATAAAGTGTTTTTGCAAAGACACATTAAAAAGAACTGATAATTCACACTAAGTGTTAAAAAAAGAAGAAAATTGGTAGCATTATAATTGTATACAAAAATACAGTGATACATGGAAATATTGGGAACAAATAGTTTGTTGATAGAACAAAAGACAGTGAGCGTTAGGAAGCGGAGAAGCAGGCCGCATATGAAGAGGGGAGTGAAGTTTTAAACAAATCTTCAAAGAATTTAAAGAAATTTGTAATATTTACTGAAGGAAACATAAAATAATGGCTAAAGCTAGTATCTGAGTATATTATTCAGCTAAATTATCTTGTATTTGGGAATTTCTTGAAGATTGCGAGAAGGTAGCAGCATCTCCCCAGAACACAGAGAGAAATACAACATTGTAGTGCTTCTAATTGAAAATAGTGAATACAGGTTAGTGTACTTTTGTTTGTTGGATCCAATAATGCACAATTCTCGAGAATTAGTAATATGTACTCAGCTAAAATTAAATCATATAGAACACTGTGTGAGATTATGAATATCCTTGTGTACATAATATCCATTCGATAAAATTATTGTAAAAGAAACGGACACACTCTATGTAGCTCTTTCACATAAATATCTCATCATTCTAATTATTAAATTGTCATATAGTAACAGAAATCTCTTTTCTTCACTACTCATATTTTATTTTAATAAATATATAGAGTAAGCACATCGTTATAGAGGGATGTAAGTCGTTTAGCTGTCAAGCGTATACTAAAACAGGTCACTATCATATCTCATGCCTCGACAATAAATTGAGCTAGCAATAGAATTAAAAATAAATAATGTTTAAAACTAAATCATAGTAAAAAGTTTATTTCCATATCAATTAAAAACAATTAAAATAAAAAAAATAATTGATAAATCTAATTACAGTTGTCGCCACCAACGTTGGGTACGATAAGTTTTTGAAATAAAATTAAAATGGAGAGGAAAATGACATTAAGGGATGGAAAGCAGGTAGGAGCAGAAAGTGGATCTGAGAAAGAAAGGGAAGAAGGGAGTCATGGAATGGGAGATTTTCAAATACAATATATGATACAAGGTCAACAAAAATCAGAAGGAGATGTAACAGAAGAAGAAGCGAAAGAACAGGAGGATAGGAGACAGGAGACACAAGGAAGAACAAAGAGAGATGATCAATTAATGTAATTTTTGATCAACATGAATGAGAAGACGGATACTATGAGGGGAGATGTAAATAGTATTAGGGGAGGTATGAATATAACAGAAGGGAATATGAAGGAACATATGAATAAATTGGAGAAGAAAAAAGATGAGGTGAAAACAGAAAGTTTTAAGGAATTCAAGAAACTAAGGTAGGAGAATGAAGAATTTAGAAAGCGGATAGATAAAGTAAAAAAGAATATGGAAGATCAAAATAGGAATTTGAGAATAGAGATCCAAGAAAATGTAATTGAAATCAGGGAAGAGATTGAAGGATATGTAGTAGAAGAAGTTCAGGAATTAGGTAGATGTCTTTTGGAAAATTTATCTGGAGCAATTCAAATGGAAGTAAATAAACAAAATGAAAATATAACCAAGGAAGTATAATTTATAAAATTACACGGACAAACGAAGGATGAAGTAATACAAATATATCAACAAAAATTTGATAAGAAGTTTAATGATTTAAATGTAAGAGTAGGAAAACAAACAGGAACATGTGAAGGAAGGAATGAAAATATGGGCAAAGTATTTAATAAAGAATTGGAAGAAAGGAACAGAAAATTACAAGAAACTATGGAAGAAATGGAAGATAGCATAATACGCAATGGAGGCGGAGTAATAAATACTGGAAATATGGATAATTAAAAGTAGAATGAAGGGAATAAGAAGCATTCTGGAAAAGAAAATAATCATTAGAAGAATGTTATCTGGACATGCATTATTATGGTTTTGTAATAAAGAAGAGCGGATAATGGACATCGAAGATTTTGAAATCTAATTTATAACATATTTTTGAGGTGAAATTCAACAGGCTAATTTTAGGGAGAGGTTGTATTTCGGCAAATTCTTCTTCAACATCAGCAAAAATTTAAATGGATATGTAATGCAAATATACAACATGGATCAATATCTTGAACCTGTAAAGAATGAAGAGGAATTAGTCTCGTATGTAGGAAGAAATTTTAATGCTGAGGTGTCAGGAACGATATCACTCCATAATATAAAGACGATGGATAATCTATCGAGACATTTACAGAGAGTTGAAAGGAGTATTCGAAACGGAAATGGAATTAACAGATATCAATACAGAAATGAAGATATAAGAAATGATAGACAGGCAGAGAATGGAAATGGGTGTTTTAGAAGAGATAATTATGATAAAAATGGAACTAGAAATTATGGAAACAGGAATTTTGATTACAGAAGAAATCAAGAAAGCGGAGACAGATACTATAGAAATGGAGAGAGAAATAATGGTAATGAAAACCGAGGAAACCAAGGAAATTTTTAACGAAGGAATTATAATAACAATAGAGGTAGAAATTAGCAACAAGGCGGGGAAAAGCAGGAGAGTTATTTTGAGAAAAGAAACAGAGATGGTGAAAATAGAAGACAGGTAAATATGGTTAGTCAAAAGATCCCCACCGTCATATCGGTATACTAACCAGAGAGGATGGCACTAAAACTGTCAACCTAAAGGAAAGCCTTCAATTATTGATGTCAACTCACTTCCCTGACTCCAGAACCACAAATACGGCGGCCTGGGAGGATGAGGAGAATCACTACCCGACGGACGATGACTGGCGTACATCACGACAGATCATCGACGCGGAGAGACTGAGGTGGTCCATCTTAGGCTTCTCCCCCTTCAAATCCCCGGGAACGGACGGCATTTATGCAGCCCTACTTCAGTGGGGCCTGGATGACCTAATGCCGCACCTGGTAGGAATCCTCAGATCCTCACTGGCACTGAGGTATATTCCAAAAGGTTGGAAAGAAGTCAAAGTCGTGTTCATACCAAAACCAGGAAGAATGGACTATTGCATTCCAAAAGCATATCGACCCATTAGCCGCATATCGTTTTCAATGAAGACTTTAGAGAAGCTGTGCGAACGATACATAAGAGATGTGGTGATAACACGAAATCCACTGCATCCAAATCAATATGCATACACTCCAGGGAGGTCCACCGATTCGGCTCTTCATCTCGTGGCGGGCCGCATCGAGAGATCGTTGGAAAATAAGGAGTCCACCCTGGGTGTATTCATAGACATAGAAGGCGCATTTGATAGAACCACTTTTCCAAAAATAACAAATGCACTTTCCAACAAGAATATCCCCCAAACCATAAATGGCTGGATATATAATATGCTCTCAAAAAGAGCAATAAAAATCAGTGTGGATGATGTAACCATCAGAGGCTTGGTTGTAAAAGGTTGTCCACAGGGAGGGGTGCTCTCACCACTCCTATGGAATATGGTCTTAGACCTCTTGGTCAGCCACCTCAATGATAACAACTTCTACACAATAGCATACGCAGATGACCTAGTGATTCTGCTAACAGGAAGATTCGAGGAGACACTCTGCGCTTTAATGCAGGAGGCCCTCAATATCATAGAACAATGGTGCAGAGACCATTCGCTGTCAATAAATCCAAAAAAGACTGAGATGGTCCTCTTCACGAAAAAAAGGAAGCTTGCAAAACATCAAGCCCCAAAGCTCCTAGATACCAAACTTAATTTCTCTTCAGAGGTGAAATATTTAGGGGTCACCTTTGACAGTAAGTTAACGTGGAACTCCCACTTAGAAAACAGAGTTAAAAAAGCATATGTTTCTTATGAGCAGCAGTGTCATAGAATCATCGGCCGCACCTGGGGAATGTCACCTAGGTTTGCTGCCTGGATCTACACTGCCATCATCAGACCTATGCTAACGTACGGCGCGATTGCCTGGGGAGCTAAAGCAAACCAGCTGACAGTCGTCCGTAAACTGGACCAAATACAAAGAACAGCATGCCTCAACACAACAGGAGGCATAAGAACCACACCAACAAGAGCTATGGAGGTAATCCTCGGTCTCACTCCCCTTGACATATCCATCAAGGAGGTTGTTATGATGACCATGGCACGTCTGCGCTCTACTGGTATACAACCTGATGTAGGATCCGGTAAACTGAGACGTAACTTGTGGCATGAGGCCCTCAGGGAGATCCCACTGCTGCAGGCCAATACGGACTCGATTCCACCGCGATATGCCTTCAACAGGCCCTACAAGGTAATCTTTAAAAACAACTCACAAGACCTATTGGAAGAAGACGTAATCCGCATCTTCACAGACGGGTCTAAATCCAATGTGGGCTCAGGATGTGGTATTTTTTCCAGATTCCTGAATCTAAACATAAAATGGGCAATGGGCTGCAATGCAAGTGTTGCTTAAACAGAGCTCACTGCTATCTGCATCGCTGCTAAAGAGATTACCAAAAGGAAAACCACAGGTAATAATATATACATCCTTTCACACAGTAGACAAACACTACTAGTCCTGAACAGACCACGCATTACATCAGGCCTAGTACTAGAATGTCACATGGCCTTAATCGAAGCCTGTAACAACAACACGGTCACTTTAGGCTGGATCAAGGGTCATGAGAAATCGAAAGGAAACCATATTGCAGACTCGCTAGCCAGGAAGGCAGCCTCCCAAAAACACTTTCATTGGTCTATCGGCGTCAGTGACGGCCGACCTATTAAAGGGACACTGTCTTAATAAGTTTAAGGGTAGATGGGACGACGCAGAAGGCTGCAGGTTTGCCAAGGAACTGCTACAGTATCCGGATAGCAAAGTAGCCAAGAAATACGTGAATATGAATAGGCGGAACCTGCGAACAACCACGAGAATTCTGACTGATCACTGCCACCTACGAAAACACCTTCACAGATTGAGTCTATCTAACACCCCACTTTGTAGAGGATGTGAACAAGAAGATGAGACTGTCGAACATATTCTTTGCGAATGTCAGACACTCTCTTATTTTAGGTTTCAAGTATTCGGCGAGCACAGGCTAACGTACGCCAATGTGAGAGAACATAATTCAGGCAACGTTATCGCCTACTTCAAGGAAGTAAGCTGGATGACGAGCTAGAAGGAAGTTTTGAACCTCAGAAGGATGCACAATGGGCCAATAGTGGCCTAAGTGCTGTGGGGCCACGCACCCTTCAAATCTTTACAGATACAGATGGTTAGGCAGGAGATATAGGTGGAAGAATGTATTCCTGGACAGGACAATGAGCGAAATTTTGCGTAGAACGTCCTCACGTGCATAATGTCATCTATTCATCTCGATGTGAGCATCCAGGAAAATCTATTATAGATGAAGAAAATTTCACGCAATAAGAAGAAAACCTAATTTAATATTTATTAAAGGAAATTTGCGAAACATCTTATGTAAAATTTTAGTGGATACTGGTTCGGAAATGACTAATTAAACAAGATATTTTGGATATATTGAACAAGGATGATATTATGATGATAAATTCAAAAAAAATATCATTAGTAGGGGTGAATGATAAGAATTTATACTATGTGAACAGTACAATTATAACAGACCTTTCTTTGGGAAATATGACTTATAAAATGCAGTTATTAGTAGTTAGAAATTTGAAATTCAACTTAACTATGAGAAACGATGTATTGAATAACCACGAGATGATCATTGCTTATAAAAAAGTTACATAATATGTGAAGTTAATATAATATCATTTATGAAAAAGGGACATAGGGATGAAGAGAATGTCAAACATCAAATAAATGAGATTGAGTTTTTTGGAGAATGATATAAAAGGAGAAGTATGTCCCAAATAATAAAGAGAGGAAATTAATGTATTATTAGAGAAGCATGGAACACTTTTTAATAAAGAAGTGTGTGTAGCATCAAGATATATACACAAGCTGGAGATGAATTAGGATATCAGTAATTTTAAGATAAAAACATTTCCCAATCCATATAAACTCAAAAATGAAGTATGTCAGGGAATTAAAAAAATTATGCAAGACGGTGTAATAAAAAGATCCAACCCTCCATATATCAGTGCAATAACTTGTGTCCGGAAAAAGTCAGGTGAGATTAGATTATGTCTGCATCCAAGAAATATTACCTCCTATACTAAAAAACAATAAGAGAGTCCCTTAAATGTAGATGGCATATTCGGTAGAATTACAAGAACAAACATATTCACAAAACTAGATTTAAAGCATAGTTTCTGGTTGATTCCACTAGACAAAAAAAGTCGGCTATATACAGCGTTCATGGTATCTGGTGTAGTATATCAATTTTGTGTTGTCGCATTTGGATTACAGAGCTCATGTGCAGCATTAGTAAGAACACTTCATACGATTCTTAATCAATATGAGCATTTTACGTTGCATTATATAGAAGACATTTGAATTCATTTGGAAAATGAAGAAAACCACAATGAATATTTAGCGATTATTTTAGAAGAATTGGAAAGAGCAGGTTAAAAATTGAATATTGAAAAATGTCAATTTTATCAATAGGAAGTGCAGTATTTGGGATATATTTTGAATTCTACAGGAGTAAGTATGAACCCAGAATGAATCAAAACCATAAGGGAATATAAGACACCGACTAATATTAAAACACTTTGTGGATTTTTGGGCATTCTTAATCTTTTCAAACGACTAATACCAGACTTAAGTAATAAAGAAATTCCACTAATTGAATTACTGAAAAAGGAATCGAAATGGAAATAGGATTCTGAAAGAGAACATGCTTTCCAAGAATTAGGAGATATTTTTACAAAATTTGAAAGTTTATCACCCCCAATATGATAAACCATTTATTTCAAGAACTGACGCATCCATAGATAGATTAGCAGGAGTTTTATTACAACAACAAGAGGAAGGAGAAGTACCAATCAGTTTTATCTCACGAGTGACAAAGAATTTTGAAAGAAAATATTCAGTAACTGAATTGGAAATTGACAGAAATGCAACTTCTGCCAATCTGACAATAATAGTAATATAGAAACAATTGTCAATTTTTTATAATTTTTAACATTTTCTCAATCTATTGTGAAATTATTTAGAAACAGTTAGTTTCAATTAAAAGAGTAAATTATGTAAAATACAATTCAGGGCTTTACGATTTTAGGTGCTCTTAAGTCCACCCTACTAACATATTTATGGCTGAATGTGGTAAACATCCTGTACATCTAAGGCGCTTATTTCTAGCAAAAAATGTATTCTTAAATGTACTTCCATTAACCAAAAAAAAACGTCTTCAGAAGATTGCTCGATTATCAGTCAGCAACCTAACAGAAAAATGGTGGCTAAATAAAAATTCTCCAGTTTTAGCTGATAATGATAATGATAATGATAATGATAATGATAATGATAATGATAATGATAATGATAATGATAATGATAATGATAATGATAATGATAATGATAATGATAATGATAATGATAATGATAATGATAATGATAATGATAATGATAATGATAATGATAATGATAATGATAATGATAATGATAATGATAATGATAATGATAATGATAATGATAATGATAATGATAATGATAATGATAATGATAATGATAATGATAATGATAATGATAATGATAATGATAATGATAATGATAATGATAATGATAATGATAATGATAATGATAATGATAATGATAATGATAATGATAATGATAATGATAATGATAATGATAATGATAATGATAATGATAATGATAATGATAATGATAATGATAATGATAATGATAATGATAATGATAATGATAATGATAATGATAATGATAATGATAATGATAATGATAATGATAATGATAATGATAATGATAATGATAATGATAATGATAATGATAATGATAATGATAATGATAGATAGATGGTTTATTGACCCCATTCACATACATAGTACATTAGAAGTCAGTGAGTAGTACATATGAACACATTTTACAAAGTAAAAATATTAAAAATTGTACAGTGACAAATTTAAAATATAATCAAAATAATAGAAAGTGAAAAGTTGACATAAATACAGACATACATTTCATAAAGTTAAAATATTGACGAAATATAACAATTTTAAAATATAAAATAAGGTAAGAAATAATTGAACGTAAAAATTAAATTAAACAAAACGAACAAATATATAAGCATTAAGCCCGGGTATTCAACTCCTCCAAAAACTCATCAACTGTATAAAAACAATAATTCAACAGAAATGACTTAGCAAAATGCTTAAATTGAACTCTCGTCATATCACTTATATTTATATGTTCAAAATATTTTACAAATGAATTGTACAATGTAACATCCAACTTATTATTTTTTGTTGTTTTCAGTCTTGACTTGAGAATGACAATGTCTTTACTATTTCTAGTGTCATAATTATGAATATCTGCATGTTTAGTCAGAACATATCGATTTTTATGTGTTTCAATCAACACTTCCAAAATATACAAGCACGGAAGCGGCAATATTTCAAGTTTTTTGAATATTGTTTTACAATTAGTGTTTCTTGGTGCATTGTAAATTATTCTAACTACAGATTTCTGTAGCACAAATACTTTGTGCACTGATGTGCTGCTACCCCATAGCATAATACCATAAGTTAAATTGCTATGAAACAGTGAATAATATACGGATTTTAACAAATGAGTTGGTATACATGATTTTAATTGACGAATTACAAAAGCTTGGCTCGCTAATTTTGAACAAAGGTAGTCAACATGAGGTGACCAACTTAAATTTGTGTCCAAATGAATGCCCAGTAATTTAACTGGCTCTGATTTTATAGCCCATTTATCTAAACTAAAAAGAATGTGTTTAGTTTTAGTGTCGTTGAGTTTCAACTTATTTGCCAGGAACCACTGATTCAACAAAATATTATCACCAGCTTGTGTGCCATCAGATAAAGTTGTAGTATCGTCAGCGAATAAAATACAAAATGTGTCAATAGCCTCTGGTAAATCGTTAACAAATATTATAAAAAGAATTGGACCCAAAATCGAGCCCTGAGGAATGCCGTTGTCTATATTACGTAAATCAGACTGGTTGTTTCCACAAACTACATACTGTTTCCTATTACTTAAATAAGATGTCAGTAATTTGTGTGCATTTCCTCTAATACCATAAAATTCCAATTTATTTAGGAGTAAATCCGCTGGAACACAATCAAAAGCCTTCGTCAAGTCGCATAACGTGGCAACAGAGTTGATAATGATAATGATAATGATAATGATAATGATAATGATATGATAATGATAATGATAATGATAATGATAATGATAATGATAATGATAATGATAATGATAATGATAATGATAATGATAATGATAATGATAATGATATGATAATGATAATGATAATGATAATGATAATGATAATGATAATGATAATGATAATGATAATGATAATGATAATGATAATGATAATGATAATGATAATGATAATGATAATGATAATGATAATGATAATGATAATGATAATGATAATGATAATGATAATGATAATGATAATGATAATGATAATGATAATGATAATGATAATGATAATGATAATGATAATGATAATGATAATGATAATGATAATGATAATGATAATGATAATGATAATGATAATGATAATGATAATGATAATGATAATGATAATGATAATGATAATGATAATGATAATGATAATGATAATGATAATGATAATGATAATGATAATGATAATGATAATGATAATGATAATGATAATGATAATGATAATGATAATGATAATGATAATGATAATGATAATGATAATGATAATGATAATGATAATGATAATGATAATGATAATGATAATGATAATGATAATGATAATGATAATGATAATGATAATGATAATGATAATGATAATGATAATGATAATGATAATGATAATGATAATGATAATGATAATGATAATGATAATGATAATGATAATGATAATGATAATGATAATGATAATGATAATGATAATGATAATGATAATGATAATGATAATGATAATGATAATGATAATGATAATGATAATGATAATGATAATGATAATGATAATGATAATGATAATGATAATGATAATGATAATGATAATGATAATGATAATGATAATGATAATGATAATGATAATGATAATGATAATGATAATGATAATGATAATGATAATGATAATGATAATGATAATGATAATGATAATGATAATGATAATGATAATGATAATGATAATGATAATGATAATGATAATGATAATGATAATGATAATGATAATGATAATGATAATGATAATGATAATGATAATGATAATGATAATGATAATGATAATGATAATGATAATGATAATGATAATGATAATGATAATGATAATGATAATGATAATGATAATGATAATGATAATGATAATGATAATGATAATGATAATGATAATGATAATGATAATGATAATGATAATGATAATGATAATGATAATGATAATGATAATGATAATGATAATGATAATGATAATGATAATGATAATGATAATGATAATGATAATGATAATGATAATGATAATGATAATGATAATGATAATGATAATTATAATGATAATGATAATGATAATGATAATGATAATGATAATGATAATGATAATGATAATGATAATGATAATGATAATGATAATGATAATGATAATGATAATGATAATGATAATGATAATGATAATGATAATGATAGATAGATAGATAGACGGTTTATTGACCCCATTCACATACATAGTACATTAGAAGTCAGTGAAAGTAGTACATATGAATACATTTTACCAACTAAAAATATTAAAGATTGTATAGTGTTGTATATGACAAATTTAAAATATAATAAAAATAATAGAAAGTAAAAATTTTACATAAATACAGACATACATTTCATAAAGTAAAAATATTGATGAAAATATGACAATTTTAAAATATAAAATAAGTTAAAAAATAATAGAAAGTAAAAATTAAATTAAACAAAACAAACAAACATATAAGCATTAAGCCCAAGTATTCAATTCCTCCAAAAACTCATCAACTGTATAAAAACAATAATTTAAAAGAAAAGACTTAGCGAAATGTTTAAATTGAACTCTCGTCATATCACTTATATTTATATGTTCAAAATATTTCACAAATGAATTGTACAATGTAACATCCAACTTATTGTTTTTTGTTGTTTTCAGTCTTGATTTGAGAATGACAATGTCTTTACTATTTCTAGTATCATAATTATGAACATCTGCATGTTTAGTCAGAACATATCGATTTTTATGTGTTTTAATTAACACTTCGAAAATATACAAGCACGGAAGCGGCAATATTTCAAGTTTTTTGAATATTTTTTTACAATTGGTGTTTCTTGGTGCGTTGTAAATTATTCTAACTACAGTTTTCTGTAGCACAAATACTTTGTGCACTGATGTGCTGCTCCCCCATAGCATAATACCATATGTTAAATTGCTATGAAAAAGTGAATAATATACAGACTTTAACAAATGAGTTGGTATACATGATTTTAATTGACGAATTACAAAAACTTGGCTCGCTAATTTTGAACAAAGGTAGTCAACATGAGGTGACCAACTTAAGTTTGTATCCAAATGAATGCCCAGTAATTTAACTGGCTCTGATTTTATAGCCCATTTATCTAAACTGAAAAGAATGTGTTTCGTTTTAGTGTCGTTGAGTTTCAGCTTATTTGCCAGGAACCACTGATTCAACAAAATATTATCACCAGCTTGTGTGCCATCAGATAAAGTTGTAGTATCATCAGCTAATAAAATACAAAAAGTGTCAATAGCCTCTGGTAAATCGTTAACAAATATTATAAAAAGTATTGGACCCAAAATCGAGCCCTGAGGAATGCCGTTGTCTATATTACGTAAATCAGACTGGTTGTTTCCACAAACTACATACTGTTTCCTATTACTTAAATAAGATGTCAGTAATTTGTGTGCATTTCCTCTAATACCATAAAATTCCAGTTTATTTAGGAGTAAATCCGCTGGAACACAATCAAAGGCCTTCGTTAAGTCGCATAACGTGGCAACAGAGTTGACGCCTTCCTCTAGTTTCTGTACAACTTCCTCTAAGAGTCGAAGAAGAGCACGTATGCATGATTTATTTTTGCGATAGCCGAATTGAAATTCCGTTAGAAGTGACTTATCTTCCAGATAATTTATTAATTTTTCTTTGACTATCAATTCAAATATTTTGTTAATCGTCGGTAAAATTGCTATGGGTCTAAAATTTTCTGGAGAATCTTTATCACCATTTTTATATAATGGAATAATTTTTGATATTTCAAAGGAGTCAGGCCAAGATCCTTCCTCTAAGCATTTATTAAATAAAATGGTCAGTGGATATGTCAATGAGTGTATACAACGTTTCAATATTTTGCTATTTATATTGTAAAAATCTAAACATGACGAATGACTTAATTTCAATATAGCCTCATGGACATCACTTTCCAAGATTGCACTCATAAAGAATGAAAATGCAGGTTTATTTAGTTTATTTAAAAAGAAACTCGACTCGTATTGAGAATCACCAAGAGATTTTAATACTATTTCTGATACCGATGTAAAAAATTCATTGAATTTTTGTGGTGATATATCGGACTGTTTGGTTTTATTAATTTTAGTTCTTCTTTCCGAATTTACGATTGTCCAACATGTTTTATTTTTATTATCCGAATCTTTTATTATCTTTGAGTAGGCTAATTTCTTTTCAGAGCGAATTGCTTTTTTATATATTTTGTTTAAATTTTTGTAATTCACCCAATCACCTTCCGAATAAGTATTCATAAATTTGTTTTTTGCTGTAATGACATTTTTTCTCATACTACGCAATGTGTTGTTGAACCATTTGATATTAGATTTATTTGTTTTAACAGTTTCTTCCCAAAATAAGTATCAGAGATATGTTTCAGAGTATTCAATATGTTTTCTGCCAAATTATCTGCACCAATATTATGAACATCCAAATCATTCCAAGAAACTTCAGAAAGTTTATCAGAAAAAGCCGTTATTGTTGCGTCGTTAATAACACGTTTAATAATGGGGACATTTTCATTCAATAGGTGATTAAAATATATGTATTGGCCGTTGTGATCAGACACTAGAGGATCTACTACTCCCACTTTAGTGAGACTAGGGTCTATGTTTGTAACTATGTTATCTAGACAGGATTGACTATTCAGGACTATTCTAGTGGGCTCCTCGATCGTATGGCGTAATCCGAAACTTGTGAAGACTGTTTTAAGATCTTTGGATTTATCGTCGTTCTTTGAAATGTCTAAATTGAAGTCCCCTACCAAGACAATGTTTTTATATTTTCTATGAATATATTCAAGAAGTTCAATAATTTGATCTTTAAATATGGTAAAATTATCTCTACTTGACGATCTATAAAGAGCAATTATTATGGTGTCTTTCAATTCTACTCCACAAAACTCGGCATCGTAGATAACAGAAAACTGCTTCAGATCAACTGCCTTGCATATTAGATGCGATTTTGAAAATATTGCCACTCCCCCATGTTGCTTTCTAGAACGAGTAAAATCGGAAATGAAGTTATAATCATTTAATTTGAATAATTCCAAGTTATTCTTATCTAACCAATGTTCTGAAAAACATACGATATCAAATGGATGTTCGGTTAAGAAAACTGAAAGTTCATGTAACTTATTTTGAAGACTATTTACGTTAATATGGAAAACCGAAAGATGCTGTCTATATTTATTGTTTATTCGTCTGCTCCACGGAATTGAACGTGACTCTTCTTGGCTGAAAAAACTGATTGATGATTACTCCTGTAGGCCATATTTCCGGTATTAAAATTTTTTCTAGTTCAAGAACAGGCACTGTTATCTTGAATGAAGCATATTTAAGTGGTTGGCGAGAGTTCAACTTTTGAACACTAATATCGGGAACAAACTCTTCTAAATACTTGAGTAAATCCTCTTCTGATGTGTGTGGATCCCAATTTGTAGAATGGAGGTGTTTCATTCTCTGTCTGTTTGCCGATCTTAAATGAAATGATTCGTCATCTTTGTTGCCCGTAATTAAAATTTTGGGTGCTGCTCTTTCTCTGGTGTTACTTTTATGAGGTATGGTATCGTTTCCCAAACTGATAACAGAATGACATAAGTTGGAAGACTGAGCATTGGCAATAGCACTGGAAACTTCAGATGATGTGAAAACACCCGGAGCTTCGAAATTTACCATTGGCCTCATTTTACTAAAAGGCTGTTTTAAATTTTCATGTTCCACTTGTGCTTTAGTATCTGATGGTTCCAAAGGTGTTCTATAGTTAACTGTTTTAATCATGTTAAGCTGATCTTGAAGCGATCTGATCGCAATTTCTTGATTAAAAATAATCTTATCCCTGTTTTTAATTATTTCTTCCAAATATTTCACTTTAAGTTGAAGTTCTGATGTAACACTGGTACTATAAGTGGGTATTGGTGATGTTTCCATAGTAATTCCACTGTCTATACAACAGTTGCAAGAAGAATCGTCTATAATTTTTGCATTTTTGACAGATTTCAAGCAACTCTTATGGGAAACAACCCCACACGTCACACATTTTAATCCTGATGTAACATCTTTTTTGCATCTTTCATACTTATTTATTGAGTCCATATTCCGTTGCAAATGCCGAACAAATCAAGTAATATCGAATAAAAGACAGAAGTTTCGTTTAAAATCTGACCACTGGTGGAATAGGTGCTGTGACAAATTGTTTTGATGGAAATAACCAGATTTCAACAAAACGAAATACTTTATATAGGTACCTATAACATGAAAATTGTACTTGCCTACACGTTTATCAACAAAATAGGAACTTATAAACACTATGATACACTTTTCACTATTTAACGAAACGTATTTTCAATAAAATTTCGAAATTTGATCAAGAGCACAATATTCAACCTCTGGGTTGGTGAACACTTCCACCAATAATAATGATAATGATAATGATAATGATAATGATAATGATAATGATAATGATAATGATAATGATAATGATAATGATAATGATAATGATAATGATAATGATAATGATAATGATAATGATAATGATAATGATAATGATAATGATAATGATAATGATAATGATAATGATAATGATAATGATAATGATAATGATAATGATAATGATAATGATAATGATAATGATAATGATAATGATAATGATAATGATAATGATAATGATAATGATAATGATAATGATAATGATAATGATAATGATAATGATAATGATAATGATAATGATAATGATAATGATAATGATAATGATAATGATAATGATAATGATAATGATAATGATAATGATAATGATAATGATAATGATAATGATAATGATAATGATAATGATAATGATAATGATAATGATAATGATAATGATAATGATAATGATAATGATAATGATAATGATAATGATAATGATAATGATAATGATAATGATAATGATAATGATAATGATAATGATAATGATAATGATAATGATAATGATAATGATAATGACAATGACAATGATAATGATAATGATAATGATAATGATAATGATAATGATAATGATAATGTTACGATACGATACGATTTATTGACCAGTTTTAAATACAAAAGCATTTGTGTAGTCCTAATATTAAATTACTAAGTAGTTATCAAAATTCCTAAATCAGATAATAGAATAGAAATAAAGTTAAACCAATATTTTCATAAAATTAGATTTCTGAAGTAACATATATGTGAGAATGATTTAGTAAGACTAATAATTGAACGACATGTAGTCCTGAACTGCGTAAAAACAATTTTGTAGTAAAAATTGTTTTGAAAATCTATAGAACTGATTCTGGCTCATATTTTTCACATTCTTATCAGCATGCAAATCTAGAAACTTATTATACAATCTAACATCTAGTTTGTTGTATTGTGTTTGATGCAGCCTAGAAAAAGGCACAATGAGTCGCTCTGCACCTCTGGTGGTATAACAGTGAACACCAGAATGAGTTGCCATATGTAGTACACCCCTATGAATACACAGAAGTGTCTCAAACATGTACATGCAAGGCAATGGCAGGATCCCATATTCCGCGAAAAGTCCACTGCAATGTACTCGACTTTTTGCATTATGAATAATGCGCAAAGCAGTCTTCTGAAGAGTAAAGACTCTTTGTACTCTGCTAGAGTTACCCCATAGAGAGATACCATAAGCCAGATGACTGTGGATCAACGCAAAGTAAATCGTACGCATAACAAGATTACTACCAATAGATGAGCGTAATTGTCTCATTGCAAAAATCTGTGATGAAATCTTTGAGCATAGTGAGTCTATGTGGTCCCCCCAATTGATACCAGGATCTAATGTGATACCCAACAACTTCACAGATTCCCCTTTGGTACCTCGTTTCACAGAGCTAAATGTTATTTTTTTAGTTTTCCCATCGTTTAATTTCAAATTGTTTGAATCAAACCAAGATTTAGCTAACTTTAGATTCTCGATGCTGACATTTTCCTCTCCTTTCGTTAAGAATGTAGCATCGTCTGCAAATAAAACCGATCGACACTCAAGAGACGCCGGTAGATCGTTTATGTATAGTAAAAATAATAATGGTCCTAACACTGAACCCTGCGGGACTCCATCGTTTACCGACATCCGACTAGATTCACAGCCATTGTAGCTTACGTATTGCTGACGATTTTCCAAATAAGATTTAAACAATTCCAACTCTCGACCACGGAATCCGTAATGTTCCATCTTTCGCAATAAAATGTCCGAGCTCACACAGTCGAAGGCCTTAGTTAGGTCACACATAATGGCGTACGTGTTTTTACCCGCATCCAGACCCTCAACTATGCTCTCAATCACATTCAAGATTGCCAGAATGGTTGACTTATGTTTCTGAAACCCAAATTGACATTCAGATATTAAGTTCTTATGTTCTAAATAGGAGCTTAGTTTATTTTTTATCAGTATTTCAAATATTTTGGAGATTATAGGTATAATAGCTATAGGCCTATAGTTGTTAACGAGATCGATGTCGCCACTTTTGAATACCGGAATAATTTTTGATATTTTCAGTACGTGGGGCCAGTTCCCCTCATTTATACATTTGTTGTATAAGGTTGTCAATGGTCCAACTAGCGAAGTCAAAGTGATAATAATAATGATAATGATAATGATAATGATAATGATAATGATAATGATAATGATAATGATAATGATAATGATAATGATAATGATAATGATAATGATAATGATAATGATAATGATAATGATTGATAATGATAATGATAATGATAATGATAATGATAATGATAATGATAATGATAATGATAATGATAATGATAATGATAATGATAATGATAATGATAATGATAATGATAATGATAATGATAATGATAATGATAATGATAATGATAATGATAATGATAATGATAATGATAATGATAATGATAATGATAATGATAATGATAATGATAATGATAATGATAATGATAATGATAATGATAATGATAATGATAATGATAATGATAATGATAATGATAATGATAATGATAATGATAATGATAATGATAATGATAATGATAATGATAATGATAATGATAATGATAATGATAATGATAATGATAATGATAATGATAATGATAATGATAATGATAATGATAATGATAATGATAATGATAATGATAATGATAATGATAATGATAATGATAATGATAATGATAATGATAATGATAATGATAATGATAATGATAATGATAATGATAATGATAATGATAATGATAATGATAATGATAATGATAATGATAATGATAATGATAATGATAATGATAATGATAATGATAATGATAATGATAATGATAATGATAATGATAATGATAATGATAATGATAATGATAATGATAATGATAATGATAATGATAATGATAATGATAATGATAATGATAATGATAATGATAATGATAATGATAATGATAATGATAATGATAATGATAATGATAATGATAATGATAATGATAATGATAATGATAATGATAATGATAATGATAATGATAATGATAATGATAATGATAATGATAATGATAATGATAATGATAATGATAATGATAATGATAATGATAATGATAATGATAATGATAATGATAATGATAATGATAATGATAATGATAATGATAATGATAATGATAATGATAATGATAATGATAATGATAATGATAATGATAATGATAATGATAATGATAATGATAATGATAATGATAATGATAATGATAGATAGATAGATAGATAGATGGTTTATTGACCCCATTCACATACATAGTACATTAGAAGTCAGTGAAAGTAGTACATATGAATACATTTTACCAACTAAAAATATTAAAGATTGTATAGTGTTGTATATGACAAATTTAAAATATAATTAAAATAATAGAAAGTAAAAATTTTACATAAATACAGACATACATTTCATAAAGTAAAAATATTGATGAAAATATGACAATTTTAAAATATAAAATAAGTTAAAAAATAATAGAAAGTAAAAATTAAATTAAACAAAACAAACAAACATATAAGCATTAAGCCCAAGTATTCAATTCCTCCAAAAACTCATCAACTGTATAAAAACAATAATTTAAAAGAAAAGACTTAGCAGAATGTTTAAATTGAACTCTCGTCATATCACTTATATTTATATGTTCAAAATATTTTACAAATGAATTGTACAATGTAACATCCAACTTATTGTTTTTTGTTGTTTTCAGTCTTGATTTGAGAATGACAATGTCTTTACTATTTCTAGTATCATAATTATGAACATCTGCATGTTTAGTCAGAACATATCGATTTTTATGTGTTTCAATTAACACTTCGAAAATATACAAGCACGGAAGCGGCAATATTTCAAGTTTTTTGAATATTTTTTTACAATTGGTGTTTCTTGGTGCGTTGTAAATTATTCTAACTACAGTTTTCTGTAGCACAAATACTTTGTGCACTGATGTGCTGCTCCCCCATAGCATAATACCATATGTTAAATTGCTATGAAAAAGTGAATAATATACAGACTTTAACAAATGAGTTGGTATACATGATTTTAATTGACGAATTACAAAAACTTGGCTCGCTAATTTTGAACAAAGGTAGTCAACATGAGGTGACCAACTTAAGTTTGTATCCAAATGAATGCCCAGTAATTTAACTGGCTCTGATTTTATAGCCCATTTATCTAAACTGAAAAGAATGTGTTTCGTTTCAGTGTCGCTGAGTTTCAGCTTATTTGCCAGGAACCACTGATTCAACAAAATATTATCACCAGCTTGTGTGCCATCAGATAAAGTTGTAGTATCATCAGCGAATAAAATACAGAAAGTGTCAATAGCCTCTGGTAAATCGTTAACAAATATTATAAAAAGTATTGGACCCAAAATCGAGCCCTGAGGAATGCCGTTGTCTATATTACGTAAATCAGACTGGTTGTTTCCACAAACTACATACTGTTTCCTATTACTTAAATAAGATGTCAGTAATTTGTGTGCAGTTCCTCTAATACCATAAAATTCCAGTTTATTTAGGAGTAAATCCGCTGGAACACAATCAAAAGCCTTCGTTAAGTCGCATAACGTGGCAACAGAGTTGACGCCTTCCTCTAGTTTCTGTACAACTTCCTCTAAGAGTCGAAGAAGAGCACGTATGCATGATTTATTTTTGCGATAGCCGAATTGAAATTCCGTTAGAAGTGACTTATCTTCCAAATAATTTAATAAATTTCTTTGACTATCAATTCAAATATTTTGTTAATCGTCGGTAAAATTGCTATGGGTCTAAAATTTTCTGGAGAATCTATATCACCATTTTTATATAATGGAATAATTTTTGATATTTTAAAGGAGTCAGGCCAAGATCCTTCCTCTAAGCATTTATTAAATAAAATGGTCAGTGGATATGTTAATGAGTGTATACAACGTTTCAATATTTTGCTATTTATATTGTAAAAATCTAAACATGACGAATGACTTAATTTCAATATAGCCTCATGGACATCACTTTCCAAGATTGCACTCATAAAGAATGAAAATGCAGGTTTATTTAGTTTATTTAAAAAGAAACTCGACTCGTATTGAGAATCACCAAGAGATTTTAATACTATTTCTGATACCGATGTAAAAAATTCATTGAATTTTTGTGGTGATATATCGGACTGTTTGGTTTTATTAATTTTAGTTCTTCTTTCCGAATTTACGATTGTCCAACATGTTTTATTTTTATTATCCGAATCTTTTATTATCTTTGAGTAGGCTAACTTCTTTTCAGAGCGAATTGCTTTTTCATATATTTTGTTTAAATTTTTGTAATTCACCCAATCACCTTCCGAATAAGTATTCATAAATTTGTTTTTTGCTGTAATGACATTTTTTCTCATACTACGCAATGTGTTGTTGAACCATTTGATATTAGATTTATTTGTTTTAACAGTTTTTTCACAAAAACAAGTATCAGAGATATGTTTCAGAGTATTCAATATGTTTTCTGCCAAATTATCTGCACCCATATTATGAACATCCAAATCATTCCAAGAAACTTCAGAAAGTTTATCAGAAAAAGCCGTTATTGTTGCGTCGTTAATAACACGTTTAATAATGGGGACATTTTCATTCAATAGGTGATTAAAATATATGTATTGGCCGTTGTGATCAGACACTAGAGGATCTACTACTCCCACTTTAGTGAGACTAGGGTCTATGTTTGTAACTATGTTATCTAGACAGGATTGACTATTCAGGACTATTCTAGTGGGCTCCTCAATCGTATGGCGTAATCCGAAACTTGTGAAGACTGTTTTAAGATCTTTGGATTTATCGTCGTTCTTTGAAATGTCTAAGTTGAAGTCCCCTACCAAGACAATGTTTTTATATTTTCTATGAATATATTCAAGAAGTTTAATAATTTGATCTTTAAATATGGTAAAATTATCTCTACTTGACGATCTATAAAGAGCAATTATTATGGTGTCTTTCAATTCTACTCCACAAAACTCGGCATCGTAGATAACAGAAAACTGCTTCAGATCAGAAGATAATGATAATGATAATGATAATGATAATGATAGTGATAATGATAATGATAATGATAATGATAATGATAATGATAATGATAATGATAATGATAATGATAATGATAATGATAATGATAATGATAATGATAATGATAATGATAATGATAATGATAATGATAATGATAATGATAATGATAATGATAATGATAATGATAATGATAATGATAATGATAATGATAATGATAATGATAATGATAATGATAATGATAATGATAATGATAATGATAATGATAATGATAATGATAATGATAATGATAATGATAATGATAATGATAATGATAATGATAATGATAATGATAATGATAATGATAATGATAATGATAATGATAATGATAATGATAATGATAATGATAATGATAATGATAATGATAATGATAATGATAATGATAATGATAATGATAATGATAATGATAATGATAATGATAATGATAATGATAATGATAATGATAATGATAATGATAATGATAATGATAATGATAATGATAATGATAATGATAATGATAATGATAATGATAATGATAATGATAATGATAATGATGATGATAATGATAATGATAATGATAATGATAATGATAATGATAATGATAATGATAATGATAATGATAATGATAATGATAATGATAATGATAATGATAATGATAATGATAATGATAATGATAATGATAATGATAATGATAATGATAATGATAATGATAATGATAATGATAATGATAATGATAATGATAATGATAATGATAATGATAATGATAATGATAATGATAATGATAATGATAATGATAATGATAATGATAATGATAATGATAATGATAATGATAATGATAATGATAATGATAATGATAATGATAATGATAATGATAATGATAATGATAATGATAATGATAATGATAATGATAATGATAATGATAATGATAATGATAATGATAATGATAATGATAATGATAATGATAATGATAATGATAATGATAATGATAATGATAATGATAATGATAACGATTATGATAATGATAATGATAATGATAGATATACGTTTATTGACAACATGTACATATGTATTATGTTTGAAGTCAGTCATCATGAAAGGAATAAAACAATATATGAAACAATTAATAAAAGAAAAGTAACAATAATTTAAAACTGGGTTAAAGGTAATAAAACATCATTTAAAAAATAAAACTAACAACGACGGTCTCTGGGCGCAAATTTTAAAAAATCTTCGATAGAATAAAAACATCTTAGCGAATTTACAAAATTCACGAAGACTCCTATTTTGGAGATCGAGACATCTATAAAAACTATTAAAAACATTGTAAAGCTCAACATTTAGTTTATTCGCCTGGGTAGTCCTAAGCCTAGAGAAAGGGGCCACAAGATCCACTGCATTCCTCGTGCCGTAGGTATGAATATTATTGTGCGAATTATAATTGGATCTATTTTTGTGAACCAATACTAATGTTTCATAAATGTACATACAAGGAACCGGTAAAATCCTGCACCCCCTAAACAGTGCAAGGCAGTGCGAACCATAAGGAGCATTTCCGACAATCCTCACGGCAGATTTCTGAAGAGCGAAAACTTTATAAGCCCCACTCGAGTTTCCCCAAAATCTAATGCCGTGAGTGAGAAGTGAGTGAATGGTGCCAAAATACACAGTACGAAGGGCTTTGGTTTGCAAGCAATGCCGAAGCTGCCACAGTGCGTAAATTTGCAAAGACACCGCAGAGGACAAGGCTTCAATTTGAGCAGACCAGGTAAGACTCGAGTCAAGTGTTAACCCAAGAAGCTTAACTGGTTGTGACTTATGAGCAAGCTTGTCCGAGGTGAAAGTGATTTTGACGGTCTTGCTTTCATTCAATTGAAGTCTATTAGCCACAAACCAATTTTTTGCTAATGAAAGATGTTCAGATTCATCAGACTCATCTTCATCATAAAGTAGTGTCGTGTCGTCAGCATATAAAATACAAGTACATCCGTTAACGGCTGACGGCAAGTCATTAATAAATATTAGAAACAGTAAGGGTCCCAAGACTGAACCCTGTAGAACTCCAAATCGGATTGGCATATCAACTGATTCACGCCCATCAAAGCTGACATACTGAGTCCTATCGGCAAGGTAAGAGCCAATGAGCACCAATGGTAAACCACGCATGCCGTAATGCTCCATTTTGGCAAGCAAAAGAGAATGGTCCACGCAGTCAAACGCCTTGGCGAGATTGCACAGAACAGCAGAAGTACCATGACGCTCGTCAAGGCCATCGACCACGGTCCCAATCACCTTTGCAAGAGCATCGATTGTGGAGACATTCTTTCTAAAACCAAATTGATGAGGAGAAATGATGGAATGAAGCTCAAGAAACTCTAGAAGCCGGTGGTTGATGATAATTTCAAAATTTTTGGATATAATGGGAACGATGGAAATCGGTCTAAAATTATTGGCACAGTTCAAGTCGCCTTTTTTATGCAACGGCAAAACCTTAGCAATCTTTAACTCACCAGGCCAGGTACCCTCGGTCAAGCAAGCATTAAATAAAACTGTTAAAGGACCAGTAACGTGTTCAAGAGCAGCCTTTATTAAACGGCTATTCAGACCAGAACAATCAGTGCATGTTGAGTTTTTCAGCTGTAATATAGCAGCTTGAATCTCACCTTCAACGACTGGAGGTAAGAAAAAAGAGGCAGAAGGGCTAGGTAAAACACTGACAAAGTTAAGGGGATCATAAACTGCTGCCGGCAAAGAGCTAGAAATTTTTTCTGCAATGTTAGCAAAAAAGCTGTTAAATTCCGAAGATGTTAACGCAGAAACTGTATTACGACATTTATTGTTCTCTCTCTCCTGGTTTACTATCTTCCAGATCATTTTATTCTGATTATCTGACATCAAAATAGCCTCAGCATACGAAATCCTTTTGGCGGATCTAATCTCTTGCTTGTAAACTTTTCTGATGCTGCAGTACAAACTCCAATCCTCCAGACCACCAGAAGACAGGAAAGCGCGTCTACATCTAAACACTTCTGTTCTGCGCATCTTAAGCTCACGACCAAACCACCTTGCTCGCGTTTGTCTACGAGAGTGTAACTTGGTAGGTATGTGTATATCTTTTTGTACACATAGAATGCCCAACAATGTTTGAGCGATTTGATTAGAATCCATAGACGCAGCATTAGGACTAGTCCAGTCGACCGTAGCCAAACCCCGGGCAAAACTGTTCAATGTGACATCATTCAACACCTGAATCACCCGTTGATTCCCCGAGACCAAGTCGGGAGCCTTTAAAATAGATATGAAAATCCCCAAATGATCAGATACCAATGGTTCGCACACACCTGTTTCAAACAACTCAGGGCAAATATTTGTAACAATGTTATCCAGACATGAGCCAGTGTTGAACGTAACACGTGTTGGTACGTCAATGTAATGCCTCAGGCCGTATAAATTAAAAATATTGTTCAAGTCACGAGCATGCCCTGTATCTCCATTTAGGTCAATATTGAAATCGCCAAGAAAGACAAGAACTTTAAATTTAAGATCAAGAAAATCAATCAAACCATTAATCTGGGTTTTGAAAATATCAACATTACCAGCACACGACGACCGGTAAACCGTAACAATGCAAGTACTAGCATCAGGAATGCAAGCACAACAAAACTCTGCGTGAACAGGTCGACAAAATGAAGAAATATCAACTGATTTAAGGTAAAAATCAGAACGTGAAAAAATAGCTACACCTCCGTGAGATTTATCTCCACGGCAAAATGAAGATACAAGATTATAGTTTTTTAACTTGAAAAAGGATAAAGTATTAGCATTTAGCCAATGTTCCGATATACATAAAATTTTAAACTTTGATGTTTCTTCAAGAAAAACATGTAAGTCATCGGCTTTATTTGAAATACTTTGAACATTAATGTGGAAAACAGAGCATGCTGAGGATAATTGACTATAATATGGTACAATAGGAACTTCACAATCACTGGTTTCTACTATGAAATATTCTTGGCGGAAAAAAATGATTGATTGAAACCCCCGAGGGCCAAATATCACTAACTAGAATAGCATCGCACTCACTAGCGGGAACTGATATCTTGAAAGACGAGTAAGAGGCAGATTCGGAACGGTTTAGCTTGAAAACTTCTACACCAGGAGAAAACTGTATAAGGTAATTCTTCAAGTCAACTGCATTTAGGTTATGCTCTAGGTTGGTAGCATGAAAGTGTTTAAAATCATCATTCCTAGGCTTAGCTGCTTGAGAAGGATATCCATTACTTTTAGCTCCGTTGCCAAGCAGAATAGTGGCTTGTTTACGATTAGGATTAGCAGGTTTGGCATTAAAGGCATTGTAAAAATGCGATGTAGCAGCTTTCTCACTGCTATAATACTTTTGGCATAACCTCTCAGTCTCAACCTGATGTATGGCTCCTGCAACTTCCCTGCTTGAAACAATATGTTCATCCTTATATGAGGAAGGGGGTGATGAAGTTAACGAGGGTTGTTGTTTTTCATTGATGAAGGAACCACGGGATCCAGTAGAATTAACCAAGCCGGCAGAAGTCGTTCTATCGTCTAATTTGTTATGACTCAATAGGTTAATATGATCAAGTAGATTTCGAATCATTTCCTCTTGCTGTTTAATTAGCATATTCTTTTGATTAATAGTATTTTCATTATGCCTGATAACAATGTCTCTCTGTTTAATGATTTCTTCTAAATAGGAGCTTTCAGATTAAGATATAATTGGCACGGAAGTACATGAGTCCTGAGCATCCGAAGGAGCTGATGATTTGGGTTTCCCAGTTGAGCCCGTGTCACCTGCCTCACAACAGATACAAGCATCGTTATCAAAGTACTCAACTTCGTATTTCTTCTGTAATTTTAAACAAGCAGGATGCGACAGCACCCCGCATTTAATACATCTAATTCCAGATTTGGCAGTACTCTTGCATCTAGTACAGACATCACGTGAATCATCAGCAGATTTATCACCACTCATAGTAATGATAGTAGAAAACAGAAATCAGAAACAATTCAAGATACAGATTAAAAACACTGCTGCGTGCAGTTGTCCACACCTTATAGTCGATGTAGGTAATTTAGGGGCAACAAAAAAAGTTGATTGTTAAAAATATTCCTACAACAACTTATATAAACGATATCTGTCATACCTTTCAACAAGTTGACGATCTGGTCAAGTTTGTTATCGTCATCTTCTTCCTGCATGGTCCTACCTTTGTTGTACCGCGAGCTTTTCTTGGCTGCTTTGCATTTAAGAGGTTCTTGGTTTGCAGGAGTCGTAGGACGCTTACACAAACTGCGTGCATGCTCTAGCTGGCCACAATTACAGCGCCTGATTTTCTTCTTCGGCTTCTTGTCTGCCATACCTTTCAACAAGTTGACGATCTAGTCAAGTCTGTCATCGTCACCTTCTTCCTGTATGGTCCTACCTTTGTTGTATCCCGAAGCCATCGTGGCTGCTTCATATTCAAGAGCAGCAGTCAATGCATCGGCCAATGTTTTAGGATGGGCTAATCGAAGCGTCTTCTCCATATAGTGGTCACACAAGCCGTTAATAAAGGCCTGGATGCCTAAACATTCCATCATGTTCTCTGGTGCTGATGGATAAGCAAATCGAACTAGTCGGGCAATATCCATTTCATACTCTTGAAGGGGTTCGTCACGTTTCCGCCTTCGGTTCTTCAGCTGGAATCTGTACAACTGTTCCAAATGTTCGTGACCATATTGCATGTCCAACCTCTTCTTCAGCAGCTCGAAGTCATCCATTTCTTCCAAAGGTATCGTCTGGAGTACATCTAAGGCATCTCCGCCAAGCGCGATGGTTAAGTTCACTGCCTTCTCTCTATCGGACCAATTATTCACTCTAGCGGCTGCTTCAAATTGTTTCACATAATTGGTCCACGACATTTTTCCATCGAACGTTGGGGCCTTGACTCGGGTAAAACTGCCAATGTCTTCAAACTTAGGTAGTGTTTCTGGCTTGCAAGGTTTCGTTTGCTCGGTCTTTTTTTCTTCCTCTGGCGTGCCTCGCGTTCTTGAATCGGCAATCTTTTCTTCTAACTCCTTGATTTTCTCGTCTATCGTTGTAATCTTATTCTCGATTTTCTCGTCTATCGTTGACATTCTATTCTCGATTTTCTTGTCCATTGTTGACATTTTATTCTCGATTTTCTCGTCCATCGTTGACATTTAATTCTCGATTTTCTCGTCCATTGTTGACATCTCATCCTCGATTTCATTTTCAATGTCAGCGGCAATGTCGCTTTTCATTAATAAGATATCGGCAGATATATCGTTCTTCAAAGTAGAAATATTCTCGTCCATGTTAGCAGAAATGTCGTTCTTCATAGCACAAATCTTCTCGTCCATGTTAGCCGAAATATCATTCTTCATAGTAGAAATCTTCTCGTCCATGTTAGCAGAAATATTATCAGCAATGTCGTTCTTCATAGCAGAAATCTTCTCGTCCATGTTCTCTTCCATGGCAGAAATCTTCTCGTCAATGTTAGCAGAAATTGACGAGATTAAGGTGGAAGCCTCGTCATTAAATAAAACTGTTTCAGGATCAAAGCCGTCATTTTCCAGTGCCACTTTAAGTCTTTCTACTAATATATATATATATATATATATATATAATTGGATTTCTGGCATTTTCTAGATAAGACTGGTCACAAAAACCAGTTCTAGATAAGATAGTCACAATCGTAAACAATCTGCGCGCCCACCATAATTTTAACTGACATACCTGGCTTAGACAGAGACGGATTTAGGGACTATACCAGTGTGCTGTTTCGTAACAATATTGAACTCTTGTAAAAGACTCTAATGTTTACTTAGAGACTACACTCCTGGATTATGAGTTCGCTAAGTAGAGAGAATTTCTCTATTATAGGAAACGACCCAAATGTACAGAATTTAACACAGAATTTTAATGCAAAAATGTAGTAATACCTAATATATAAAAGTTAAAACTAATTAGCGTCAGTAACAAAAATATTGAAATGTTTTTCTTATTTATTTAACTAATCTGATGGGTGGGATAAATTTATACACGGTTCTAGAATTCGATTTCAAATAAAAACATCCTAAATAAACGACCGTCCTTCTGGAAATTGGAATTACGCACATTCTCAAAATTATATATATACATATATATATATATATATATATATATATATATATATATATATATATATTGTACACACGGCTTAACTTTGTGTATTTGATATATCTCAAATTGACTTTGACACTAATTGTCAAATAATTACCGGTTATTAAAAATTTTTATTATATTGAAGGATAAATTTAATTTAGAATTATTCTTATTGCTCTCTTTCCAGGGTGGGCTCAATTCGCTATGAAAAATAATTTTTTTTCATAAATTTTAAATTAATTCCAAAGTATTGTCCAAATTAACGGTTCATTATTAATTTTGTTCCGTATTATCTACTCAGTAGTATCTTGTGGCTGTATATTCAAGATTATAAATACTATTTAATTACTTCCTGACATTTACATTGTATGAATAACTTGTGTGTCACCACCAATAATCTACAAATTGTCACTGTCAAAATAAAATTTCTATTTAGTTAAATATATTTAATTTCTATCAACGTTTCCAAATAATTTAAATGATTTCCAATGCAAAAATCTAACGTTTATATACCATTACCAAATCAACAAATTCAAATCTTAGTTTTCCTTTTTCATAACAAATAACAAAATCGTATCTTCTCACATACAGATTAAAATTAAACAACCTACAAACTAGAACACCTAATGTCTAATTCCGAAAGCTTATAAATTTTTCAAAAATGTTGATACAACTTCGAAGAGTCACTTGACTTGTCAAATATCAAATCACAATCCTAAATTTTGTTGATTATATCTTCGAATCGTTTACTATTCAATACGTATTTTTAAATTTAGATGCATCTAGTTGAATTTGTTTAAAGCCTGAATGTTTCAATTGAATAATAATCTGGAACAGACTCACCGGTTCTAGATGGTAACAACAAACTCGTACTATTCTAAATAATTTAGAATTCCGGATCTTTCACTTTTTTCTTTAATTTTGAATAAATTTTACGAAGCACACACGCACAGAATTTAAAAGGGGTACCGAATAAAGCTTTCTATTATTAATCACTCTCTAAATCACCACACAATTTTAACAATATTGGAGAACTCTTACATACATGTTCTCCCTTCGGGATATCAAATTCAACTGAACATTTTTTTCCAAATAAATAACCACATTATATTGTAGTTACAAACTTTTCTCTTTTAAAAAAAACTAAATTTGTTTTCTAACTACAAAGAGATTTGGATTCTTTTATTATCACTACATGCCTGCAATGACCTCTGTTTTTTTAATTTTGAATATTTCTTTGAATTGTGACATAATTTATCTATTATTGAATACATTCTATGTACATGTCATCGGAAATTAAATGATGCCAAATTTGACATATACTGGGTTCTTCAACCATATTGATATCATATACAATACTGGGTCTACCAAAGGTATTGTATTAAAATTTGAAATAAAGGAACTGTATATATATATATATATATATATAAATATATATATATATATTATATATATGCTATACTCTTTTATAGTTGCCCCACGTTTGGGTGACAAATTATTATGTATCTAATGTTTTAATAATTATAATAATTATAATTGAATGGATGTATGATATATAACAATATAAAATATTAATTGTCGACGTTTTCACAATTTGTGATTGTAGCTACACTATTGTGAACACTCCTTAACCACTGAATATAACCTATTTGAATTTTGACAGCAGTTGTCAAATTAATATTCCCGGCTCAGATGAAAATGAAATTTTGTACTTTGAAAGATAAATCAATACACAATCGACTTACTCACTCTTATCTCAGGGAGGGATCAAATATTTTAAATAATAATTCAAATTTATAAATTTCAATGAATTCTCCAAATTAAGTATTACGCTATTCCAAATCTAGAGTTTCTTCAATATACTACAAGACACTTAAATTATCTTATGACATATATGATTTTACTGTCACTGGAAATTAACCAAATGTCACTTATTATATCAAATTTTCTATAGCATGAAAATTATCAAACACAATGAGAATAGATATGAAATGAGTACCAAAGTGAGTTGGAATCAAATTTATATAATATATGATCAGATAACAAATTACAAAAAAAATTATAACTTTTCAAAAATATCATAAACGAAAAACAAAGATAGAATTTTCTATCAACCTTAATATTAAAACAACCTATATTAGGAATCTACTAGCTAAATATTTTTATCAAAAGTTGAAATGTCTGATTTTATACTTGATGTATATCAATGTCAAATACGCAAATTTCCGTGCAAATTGTCTATTCCAAAATTTTCTTCACTTGACGTTGAATTTTATATGTGTAACGTTACTGTGATTTAAATCAAATTGATTATCATAAGATGCATCTATTTTTGAAATATATTTAAGAGAGGCCTATTCATTCTTGTGAAATAATGTAAATAAACTGGACAGGACTCACCAACTAGGTACTGGTTAACTCGTTCGTATTCTAAAACGTATTTAGAATTCAGCAACACTTTCTAAATTTATAATTTAGAAACCGGAAACCACTTGCACTTTAACGATGTAATTCTTCTGCGAAATATACACGCACTGACTTTACAATGCATGGTTTTATGATCTGATAATATATTCATATAATTACTATTATATTCTTGAATAAATTTGAGGCAACTCTTATTTTGATGTTGTCTCGTGGGGATTTCAAATTCAACTGCCTAAACTTTCTACATAAATAAATCTCTTCTCCTTTGGTTACCAAAAATTCCTTTTTTTTTTAAAAAATACAAATTTCTGTTTTCCTATAACAAAGAGAGATTTGCATTCTTTTATTATAATTGCAATTTTGCTAGCAGAGACATCTGTATTATGAAACTTCAATTATTTGTTTTCAAATCGTTATAAAATCTATCTATCATTAAGTATATTCTGCATTAATGTCATCCGAAATTGAAATGTCAAATTTTATTTGTATATTGAATCTTTCAAATTGTTGATTATACAGTGTGTATCACAACAACAACAAAGGGATTCATGGGTAATTCACGCAAAAAGAAAAAGAAAAAGTGATACAGAAGCAGAGTGGTAACGGCAGTCATGCATGTTTCTGGCTCATTTGCCGTCCTCAGTACGGTATAACCAAATAAAGCAAAGATGTTGATCGAAACATGTCTGCGGTTACCACTCTGTTTCTGTAGCCCTTTTTCTTTTTGCGTGCAACACCAAAAAATCCCGCAAGGAAGATTGGGAAATTGCTAAGAAAATATTTACCAGACAACGGTTGGAATGGACAATAAGTACCTTTCAACCATATAAATCCCCAGGAGTGGATGGAATATTTCCAGCACTCCTGCAGCAAGGGATAGAGGAGATCCTTCCTCACCTGCTGAAGATTATAAGAAGCAGTCTAGCAGTGGGTCTAAAACCTACAAAATGGAGAAAGGCAAGAGTAACCTTCATGCCAAAAATAGGGAAAAAAGATGGGACTGATCCCCGATCTTTTAGACCATCTGTCTAACATCGTTCCTACTCAAAACGATGGAGAAAGTAGTGGATTACTACATAAGAACAGAGAATCTGGAGAATATACCACTTCATTAATGTCAGCATGCCTACAGAGCGGGTCGATCAACTGAGACGGCTCTGTATTAGCTGACCGAATTCATCCAGAGAATAACAAAGAAATCGCAATATGCGCATTCCTGGATATATCTGGAGCCTTTGACAACACAACACATGTGTCTGTCAAAGAAGCACTAAAAAGGCGAGGAGTAAATGAAAGCATTGTAAAATGGATGTATGAGTTGTTGACGACGAGGATAGCTGAGACAAAGGTGGGGAATCAAACCACCTCAGTTAACACAACTCATGTGTCTGTCAAAGAAGCACTAAAAAGGCAAGGAGTAAATGAAAGCATTGTAAAATGGATGTATGAGTTATTGACGACGAGGATAGCTGAGACACAGGTGGGGAATCAAACCACCTCAGTTAAAGCCACTCGGGGGACACCTCAAGGGGGAGTGATATCTCCCATTCTATGGAGCCTCGTAGTAGATTAGTTGCTCTATAGGCTAACGGAGCTTGGCTTCGAATGTATGGGCTATGCTGATGACATAGTTCTAATAGTCAGAGGCAAGTTCGACAGCGCCTTGTGTGATTTATTACGGAAGGGCCTCAGAATCATTGAGCAATGGTGCTTGTCAGTGCGCCTAAACATTAACCCAAACAAGACCATAGTAATTCCATTTACCCGGAAAAGAACACTTCCACCTATGAAACCCATATCGTTGAAGGGGTAAATCATGAAATGGAAATCAGAAGTTAGATATCTAGGAATAACCCTAGACAGTAAGCTTCTGTGGAATAATCATGTTGAAATAACTGCTAGTAAAGCAATAAGAGCTTTGATGGCGTGCAGAAATCTCGCTGGTAAGAGGTGGGGCTGTAACCCAAAAATACTACGATGGATGTACGCCATGATTGTGAGACCAGCAATTACGTATGGGGCAATAGTTTGGCATACAACAGCAAGTCAGTACAGCACGAGGAAGACACTGGACAAAGTTCAAAGGCTTGCCTGTGTGTGCATCAATGGAGCTATGAGAACGTGTCCAACTGGGACACTTGAGATCATTACAGATCTCACACCTCTACATGTGGTGATAGAAAGATCTGCCCAAGGGGCAATTCTTAGAATGTCTAAGGAAGGTTCAGGCAATGAGAGTATTAAATCTCAGCGAGCCTGGTCCTCTCTAACAAAATACATCTCATCAGCGAATCTTCCCAGTGACAAAATGATCAAGAAAGTACGTATCGAAAAGAATTTCTTTACGATGCTAAATACGAGGAGAGACTGGGAAAGGGAATACACCACCCAAACTCTCAAAGAAAACACCATTAGATGGTATACGGATGGTTCAAAAACCACCACTGGAGCAGGCGCTAGAGTATTTGGGCCTGGCACTAGATACTCATTATCGTGAGGCTCCTTCCCCAGCGTCTTTCAGGCAGAAATCCTTGCGATCAAAAGATGCGTGGAAAGAAACTATCAGAAATGTGACACATTGATCCATTCTGATAGTCAAGCAGCTATCAAAGCATTAAGCTCCCATGTCATTGACTCAAAGTTGGCATGGGAGTTCCGAAGAAAACTTGATGAATTAAGCAAGAATAACAAGGTCTCTTTAGTCTGGGTTCCTGGCCAGTCGGGAATCACAGGAAATGAAGAGGTCAATACACTTGCCAGGAAAGGTGCATAAAAGCCCTTTATTGGCCTGGAGCCTTTCTGTGGTGTAGGAAAATGCTCATATAAGAAAGAGTTTCAGAAGAAGGAGGAAACCGAAAGAGAAGCACTCAGGCGGTGCCTTCCCGGGTTGGAACATTCCAAAAAGTTCCTGCGTAACTTTGACACTGCTAGATCCAAAAAAATATTTGGACCTCAGTGAAAATAAGCTACATCTCCTCACGGGCTTCCCTACAGGAGACTGCCGCCTTAGGAAGCACCTAATGAGAATAGGTCTAGCAGAAACTGACGAGTGTAGATTCTGTGGGGAGGAGGATGAAACTCCGGATCACCTAGTTCTGGAATGCCTCGCCATTGCAAGCCAACGCAAGAAATGCTTCGGACAAGAAACTTGTAAGAGTGAGGATCTAACTTCGTTGAAGCCGTTCCAAATACTAGAGTTCATTAGAACTGGAAGGCGAGTTGTAGTAGTAACGAGAACAGCTCTGATAGGAGGGGCACAATAAAACCTAGGTTTCAGTGCATTGTAACCCCGTTAAAGTCTAATCTAATCTAATCTAATCTACAGTTATAAAACAATTATTAGCATATGGTACTTCTTTCGCATTTTATAATATCCTGTTAAAGAAAATAGGGGATACACTGATTTTACTTGTGTCTTTCTAACACATTGTCGCTTATGAACCCGTTTAACTTGTATGTGACTAAATACTCTTCCTCGTACTGTATATAGTTTTAGAGTAGATTCAAATCAAAACTAGCAATACTGTGCTCAATCAAACCTCTTATCATTTATCAATTTTATAGTTTTTTTATCAAGTTTGATTGTATTTCCAGAAATCACCTCATTCTTCCTCTCGTATTCTCAAGACAATTTTTTTAACGTTTAATAGAAATAACTTCGGACTACGCTCCGTTAGGCATTGAATTACACTTCAATGAAAAATGCGACGAAAACTTTTACAAACGACTGTCGAAGCATATATTTCAAGAAGTACTTGTTTATTCAATTTATTTTGGAAAATATAATTATTAAAATGAAAAGATATATTTTGGTTTTCCTATACATTTATCTGTAGTTGTGTATACAGTAACAATATTTCTTATTAAGGTTGTACCTTTGAAATATCTTATAAAAATACCTGAATACTATTTCTATGCTTACAGCTTTCACTATGTAAGAAATAACTAATTTCATCAACTGGTGGCCATTCCTTTAATTTAATGAGCACAAGAATAGCACAGTTAAAATAAAATAGCTTTCAATTGACCCGATGAAAAATTATATAGAAATACAGCAAATGTTCAAACTATTAGTAGAATCTGCTTCAAAACACATTATTAATATGTTCAACATCTTGTAAATAATGAAATTAACTCATAGTAACTGTGCGATCAAGACTATCACCACACTTAAAACCATTCGATAGCTGGTACATTTGAGAGACAATGGATTATATTACGCGAATAAAATAAGATATATTAAATAAGCCATTGTCCTACCTCAAGTGCCTGATCCTGCGGTCTTGTAGTTCCATGAAGATTTCAGGGAGCCCCTATCTTGTATGTAGATTGGAGACGACACCACACATACAACACAGAGTTTTTAATGAAATGTGTAATAATAGTGTATCTACACCTACGAGTTCAAGCTCTCGATTCTTGAATGGTTGATTGAAGGAATGATGCTTGCACTATATTCTAGCGCATACAGCGCTATATCGTACGACAAGGGCCGAGAAATTACGAACAAGTAAAACAAACAATGACAAAAAATAAGAAAATTGAAAATAATTATATACACAACACAAAAGCGCGTGGACGCGACATATCGCCTACCGAAATATATGTAATATTTTAAGGATTGAGAGGAAGCGGACAAAGCTTCACAGCAGGTCTTTTCAAAATACCTCGCCTACTCTTCCCATCGTCCACCTCAAAACCTCAAAGGAAGAAGATTCTCATCCTTTATTAAAACAAGAACGCCAGGAAAAAGAAAAGAGGTATTATAGAACCACTTATGCCATTGATGAAATGTGTGAATATACTCTTTCGACCATCCATAACAAAACGTCTGATGAATGCGAGACAATAACTGTCATCGCGACGAGGGGATTTAAAGGAAGGAAAGAAGGTTCGTGATGCGTAAGCGATTCGAAGATCTTTTCCGATAGGACCGTGGGAAAGCACTGCTCCGAGTGCTACATTACTGGCATCTGTGATCAAATTGAAAAGTTTCATGAGGTCGGGATACTGGAGAATTGGGTCATTGATCAGAATATTTTCACATGTTTCGAAGCATGATAAAAAATCGTCATTGTGTTCAATTGTCGCGCCTTTTTACAGGCATTTTGTCAGTGGTTTTGTCAAGTGGGCGAAGTTTTTTATAAAACGTTTATAATATCCCATCAGTCCCAAAAATCCTTTGATTTGTTTAGTAGTTTTGGAAATAGGGTAATCTTGGATGTCTTTTATTTCATCTGGGTTGCATTTCACTCCAGAAGGGGTTACTACATGCCCGAGATAAGAGACTTCTTTTCTCCCTAAGTCGATCAAATACACATTGTAGTCTCTCTATATGCTTCTGTAAGGAAGTGGAAAAGGTCAAGGTATACAAGGCATTTTTAATTTTTTACGCCGTGTAGTATATTGTCCATTGCCCGCTGGAAGGTAGCCGGGGTATTTTTCAAATCGAATGGCATCCGGGGAAACTCCCAGTATGCGGATTCAGTGCTGAAAGCTGTTTTTTCTATATCTTCTTCAGCTGATAAAACCTGAAGCTGAATTCAAATTTTTCTACAGGAAGAGGTTCTGAAAAACTAATTCTACTCGATTTGTTGTGATATTTAAAATGGTAGTAATTGCTTCTCCGTTTCTTGCAATTGTTAGCGACTCTGGTATTTCATGACCTTGAAATTTTTGATGTGGAATGATGATTTGACCATTTTTTATACTTGTTTTTATTTTGATAACCTTTTCAGTTCTAGGTTTGATAGTGATAGAGTTGATGTCTTTCTGAATTTTATGAAAATTTAATTTAATTTTACTATGTGAAGTTATTAACCATCCACTAGAAATGTTTATGTTGGCTTTCAATAATTTCAAGTTATCTAGGCCAATGAGGCTTTGGAATACACTATGGAATTTGAATACATAGAATTTAAGATTTAAATTATCAGACAAATTATGGGAAGATTCTTGAAAAACTGATTTCACAGTAAATGGGTCATGAGTTAGGTTATCTGAAAAATATTCAAATGCAATGTCGGCATCTATGAAGGATTTTGATGATCCAGAATCTATTAAAAGTTTGATATTATACTCGGGGAATATTTTATGGAGCAACGCACAATTATTATTTAAATTTAATGGAAATAATTCGAGGGTTATGTTTTCTCTAAATTCTGAGGAGTTTCGGTGAAAATCTGAGGAATCGTAAAAATCATTATTCTTTTGTTCTTCAAATTGATATTGCTCGTTTTCAGAATATGAGTTATCAGGATAATAATATTGTTCCGTTTCCTCGTCCTGAATATCAGCAGTAAATAATTCCTCGACTATACAATTGTTTTGTGGTCGAGAATTTCGGAAATAATTTTGATTTGATGGACCTGGGTATGAGTTTCTAATAGGTGAACTCATTGGGCGATTGTCTACAGTATTTCTTGTTTTCTTGTGGAAATACTCATGGGTGTTGGTTTTGGTAAATTTGAATTTTGATTTGATTTGATTGCATTATGGGTTTGTTGAGGTTTGAAGACTTGAGAATTCATAGGAAATCGTTGAGGTTGTCTTGGAGTGATATGGCGAAGAGGTATAGGTTGATATGGAAATGATCTCTGTACTCTAAAGAAATGTATGAATATTAAATTGAACTGGATTACTGTTAAAATTTTGTCGTTGTACAAAGGGTTTACCAGAGTATTGCGGTTATTTTGTATTTATTTTATGAGTGAAACTTTGGAAATAGTGTACGTTGTCTTCTTTTAAAACATATTGTAATGCTTCGGCCAAATTATTTGGTTTCGTGCATCTAATAGTTGTACCTAACGGTCCCGATAAAAATGTTGTTGAAGCTACATTTTCGATTTCATGGAAGTCTACATAACTACACTAAAGATTGAGAATGTTTAAAACTCTATCACAGAATTACTAAGGTTTTTCATTTTATTGTTGTCTCATCATTAGTAAATCCCTATTTCGACAACTTTCGTCGGTCTGATCTGCGAAATTTCTCGTTAAAACATCTCTTAACTCGTTCCAAGTTGATACATTTTGTATATTTACGACTACTATTGCATTACCAGTTGATTTAGATATTAGAAAATTCAATAAATAAACACTTTGGAAACTATTTGGTGTGTCTATTCTGTAAAATGAATCAATTAATGATTTACAGACACTTACATATATGTTCAAATCATTTGCATTGCCATCGAAATCTGGCATTCATTTTAGATATTCTGTTCTAATTTCGGCCATGATTGAATTATTATTAATATTTGTTGAACTTTGGTTTAAAAGTAGTGAGTCAGTTGAAGGTCCTAATTTTAAACTCTGAAAAATGTTTTATAAATGGTCAACTTCAGACATAAAATTTATTGTACTTACAGTGATAATAGAAAAAATATTTCAACCATTCTTATAGAGATATACTCCGGTTCGGCAATTTGTGTCTTCCTCAGATGAAAATCTCTGGAAAATTGGACTATTGTCGTTCCAATTCTTGTTGATGGACTTATTCGTGCACGGTGAATTACTTGTCTAATTACATTTTAATCTAACATTTTCTCAGTCTGTAGTTTAACTTCTTCGTTATGAATGTATGGGTAAGGATAAATTTTAGAATAAACAGGTATTTCATTAGTAGTACGAATTATATGTTTAATTTCGTTTGTAAAAGTTAACTGACTTTGGAATTTATGAAAGATATCATATTTCCTACACATATTAAGAATTTCTATTTTTACTTCGTCCTTTAAATGGTCTGTTCTAATGAGATTGCCAATTTCGTTATAGTTATATTTGTCATTTTTAAGATCACAATGGTAGATTTAAAAATTATTTTCTACAGGAATACTATTAAAAGGATATAAAATAGTGAAATTCGTGTCGTCGTCGGAATTGTTACGAATCTCGACAGTTGCACAACCGTTATTAGCAACTGCGATACATTTAGTTATTATACAAATGCATAAAATTGGAATAACATTTTTTGTAATTGTTTGACCTGGTATAATTCTTGACACTATTTTCTTTGGAGTTGCTTTAAAATAATTAATTGGTAAATTTGCATTTCTTGATTTATTTTGTGAACTTGGGAAATCAATATTAATTCCGAGTGATTGAAATAAATCTATTCCGATTAAACCGTCAAGCATACAATGAAATTTATAGGCGTGAAATGTTATATTTTTACCTTTATTAAATTCTGAGAATGCAGGTATTGTTACAGAAATGCTATGACATGTCGATCCGAATGACGTTGGAACAACGAAAGGTTCGTGGTTTTTATACTCAGAGAAATATTTATGAATTCTTTCTTGAGACAAAAAATATTTAGTTGCACCGGAATCGATTAATAGTTTTAAATGTGAATTTTTTATTGTAAAGTAAGGTAGTTCTCTTTTATCAGGTAAATTGTTATATTCTATTAAGGTTTCACGTCGAGAGGTGGGTCTACGTGAACATTTTCAAAATTGTCATAGTAGTCGTCATAATTATTTTCTTGGAAAACGTTATCTACATTGTTTTCACTGTAAACGTGTTCTACATTATATAATTTTTGGGACACCCATCTACGGTTTTGAAGTGATTGTACTTGAAAATGATTATTATTTATATTTTGTCTGGTACAGGTCTGGGCCCGTTATTTGAATTTTAATTTTTGGATTCGGTCCTTCTATATCAGCTAAATGTGAAAGAGTGCGGAAGGCTAAATAAGGAGCAGAAGAAGTTCCATGAGTAATAGTTTTAATTAAGTCGAAAGCCTTGGAGAGGTTCGGAGGGAGAATATCTTCAAACGATTGGTTGATTGTCCTGATGTGTGAGATTCACTAGTATTTCACGAAACATCATCTTTATATCTGCAACAATTGCAAATTTATGAACACGAAAATATAACAGGATTGTGGAAATATATCTTTGTAACTTAGGACCAGGAAAAAGATGAGGATAACCAGTTTTGTGCTGACATTCTCTAGCTTCAGACTGCAGTGATGAGTAATGTAAAACGTTTGGGATGAAGCAGTCAAGACGTCAAATGATTCCATGTGACCCAATTTAACATATTGTTTCATGAAATAAGAAAACATAAGAATACTGTTCATACAGGAGGGGGTTCCTTAAGAGACGTCTTTCCAATGAGTTACATCGATTACCAGTCAAATATCGAGTATCAGAAAAGGAGGAATCATCATTTCTAAGGTGAAGTGAAACAATGAATCTTCCAGCGGGATTTCTTTGACATGTCTCTACAAACTTTCTCTCACAGTAAACTTCATCGCAACAAAGGGCAACAACATCAGGAATACTTTCTATGTTCCAAAATTCTTAACAGACTCCTCTTAAGAATTGAAGTATCATCAATTTGACAAAAGAGATAAGTATAATTAGTTTGAATATTCTGATCAATATTTCCAGACAGAACGTATCCAAAAACAATATTAACTACATCCGGTTGACCAGCACTTCCTGCGATACAACCACTCAGTATAATTTGATAAAATATATCAGCTCCTAGAAGAATATCTATAGAACCTGGTTTATAAAATTCCGGATCTGTTAACCGAATGTTCGAAATATGCGACCAAATTTCATGAAATATATGTTTAACTGGTAAATGTGTTCAGATAGTTGGTAAGACCATCGCATCAATGGTAAAAACTAGATGTTTTTGATGAATTGGACGAAGAGAAAAAACCACTACACCAGTTTTATAACAGTTTTCATATAATCTAAGCCATTTAACTGTTCTGAATATTTTTTTGAACTCAAACCTAAACGATTGACTGCCTTTGAAGTTATAAATGACATCATACTTCCTGAATCGAGGAGACAGCGCAAAGGTTGATAAACTTCAAAATTATCTAAAACCATTGCCCTAGACAACAGAACGCCAGATGTGCGGGATAAAACATAAGCATGGAATGCGGGCACTGATTGCAGTGCGGGAGTAGATTGAGTTGCGATGTCATCACATACAATGGTTGAAATTAGTAGCATTACTCATTGATTGCATCATCAGGTAATTTTAAAAAATGCAGAAGAGTAGGATGGCTCCTTTTGCACTTGTAACAAGAATTTTGAAGTCGACGTTGTCTAAAACTATGTGCAAGACTTAAACAATTAACACAAAGTTTATTTTGTTTAACAAATTGATATTACCTTTCCGCCCAACCTACCTAATATGCGAGAAATTATTGGTTTACCCCAGAAAAAGTTGGAATTTTGAAGAAAAGTTATTTTTACGTTTTTCATCATGAGCAACACGAAAAAACGGTTTTTAGAAAAAAAAACCTGTGTGTATGTCGTCGTCGTCGTAGTTGTCGTCGGCCACTTTTCGTACATGTCTTGTTAGCACGATACAGCCTCCGGAGTGCAACAAGTCACCAATTTTATGATTGAATATTATTCAGAACATCTCACAGATGAACCCTATTGATTTTCCGCTCACCAGATCACGTACAACAGTTGCTATAGTACTTTAAGTACGACATTTTTGTTATTTTTTGAGAAATCAGTTTGTTAGCACGATATAGCCTCCGCAGTATATACAAGTGACCAATTTTATGATTGGATATTATTCAGGGCGTCCCAAATACGAACCTTATTGATATTCAGCTCACTAAAGCCAGTATAACGAGTGCTATGGTACTTGTGGTACCAAATTTTTGTAATTTTTGGAGAATTTTCAGTTTGTTCGCACGATTACCAGAGTGTATACAACTGACCAATTTTATAATTGAGTATTGTTCAGAGCGTCTTATAGATGAACCTTATTGATTTTTAGCTCACCAGAGCTAGTAAAATGGGTGCTATGGTACCTGAAGTGCCCCATTTTTAGTCCTTTTTGGAGAAATTTCCGGTTGTTAGCACGATAAAACCCCCGGAGTATAAACAAGTGACCAATTTTATAATTCGATGTCCCAATTGATTTTCAGCTGACTAAAGCGAGTACAGCGGGTCCTATAAATCCAGATATTCTTCATTTTTGGTTATTTTGGGAGAAATTTCGGTTTGTTAGCACGATACATCCCCCGAAGTGTATACAAGTGACAATTTTATGATAGAATATTGTTCATGGCATCTCACAGATGTAGAAAAGTTAGTTTTAATCCTCAAAACCGTTTACCTTTTTTGTGATTTCTTCTTAAAAATTTTGAACATCTATACAATACGTGATCAGCCTTGCAAACATAACATTTCAAATTGGATTTACTACTACATTCATTTGAAACAAAAAAAGATGTAGCTGCATGCTGAGGCTGTTTGGAAATAGGTTTAACTCTGGGTTTGCGGATTATCATTAACATCTTACACAGTTTCCACATGGTGCGTTAGAAATTTGAATAAATCTTTATAAGTAGGAAATTCATCGTCTGAACGAATAGAAGTATGATTTAGTCCAAACTGTAAAACTAAAGAAAAAAGCAATCGCTTTGAAATCATATGAACAAGAATGAAATCCGATTTATCAATAGGAAAATTAAAAGTTTTTAAATCTTCCAAATTGTCGTCAAAAGTTGACAACAAGCGCTGTAACTCTGTAGGATGATCAGAAAATGTATCCAGAATAGTCCAATGCGCTATGGAAATTTTCCTAATTTTATTAAACCGTTTTGGCAATGCAGCATAAACAACATCATAGTTACGTTCGGTCAATTTAAAATGTGTAATGATAAGAAATGCGGAACCTTGAACTGATGTTCTTAAAAAGAAATGTGGAACCTTGAATTGATGATCTTAAATATTTAAGTTTTTCAATTTTACGAAGTTTGATATTATCGTGACTCATGCATCGAACATATCAATAAATGACTATTAAAGGTAGGCAAATTGATATTCGGCAAGGCAACATTACCATGACTATTAATAGCGGGAGGCATCGTGGTAACAGGCGATGCTTTAGAAGTGATTAATTTATAATAAATTTCTCGAATTTGTAACAAATTAGTATCACACATTATTCGAATTAAGTCCTTAGATTCAAAAGTCTATCGCACTTCACCTAATAAATAAAAAAATGTATTATGATTTCTAAAGAACTCGTTTTTAATTCAATTGACATCATCATAATTTACTTTCAAACTAGTGACCAAATTTACATCCTCCAGAGCACGTTTAGCAATCTGCAAAACTTTACTCAAATGACGAATTTCTGTCAATCGATAATTGGTACATTTACGTTTTTTATCTGAAGAGATTTCTTAGCAAAAGAAAATCAGATATTTTCAATTTATAAATGTTAATTAAAAATAGTATTTAAACGGAGAGCGTTCTATTGCGATGCACTAATAATAAAGGGGAAAAGTGATATTATTTATGTATAGAGGACTTAAATGCGTTTTTATTAAATGTAAATAAATAAAGTTAAATGACCTATATCAAAAAGAACGAGTATCGATTTTCAAAAGTCGAGAATGAAACCTGCTGCGACGACCTTTTATGCCCTGTGATAAGGAAACAACAAAATGACCGAGAGCGACTTGATGTTCTGCGTATACCTTTTTGTTGAAATTGAATACTGAAACTAATCAGCAAGAAAAATATTAATTAAAGTTAACATCAATAAAGGTAATGAAAGGTGCAATAATGATTATGTGGCTCGAATGCACCACAAAATATGCGATCAAGACTGTGACCCTTCGATAGTTGGTACACTTGAAATATAATGGATTATATTAGGCGAATAAAATAAGATTTATTAAATAAGCCTTTGTTCTACCTTGAGTGCTTGATCTGCGGTCTTGTAGTTGGATAAAGATTTATGGGGGCCCCTTCTTGAATGCAGACTGGAGACACGACACATACAACACAAATTATTTAATGAAATGTGTAATAATAGTGTATCTACACCTAACAAGTTGAAGCTTTCGATACTTGAATGAATGATGCTTGCTATTTATTCTAGCGCATACAGCGTTATATTGTACGACAAGAGCCGAGAAATTACAAAGAAGCATAACATTATAAAATAAACGCGGTACTGAAACATTACATTTAGTGATAATTAATGACAAATAATAAAAAAAGATAATTATACACACAACACAAAAGCGCGTGGACGCGAAACTTGCTCCTAGACATTTGCTTCATTCATGAAGTTTGTCTAAATTTTAAATAAATTATCATATATTACTGTTATGAAATAGCACACTAGTGTAGACCCTGAATCCGACTCAGTCTAAGCCATGTATGAAAGTTTAAATTATAGCGGATGCGCAGGGATTTCTTAGAATTGATTACGATTGTGACTCTCTTATCTAGACATTGTTTTTGTGACCAGTCTTATCTAAAAAATGCGAGAGCGAATTGTTTTTGTGTAAGCCGCAATCTAGAACTGTCTAGTAAAAAAGGCAGTAATATATATAAAGGACCGACCAGCGGAGAAGTTCAGTTTAGTTTAAAAAGTGATCTCGACAAATAAACAAGAATACACCGAAATAGCGAATAGTAAAGTGTTGACATAAATTAATAATTAATGTTGTGAGTATATAAAAAATAAATTTCAGTGAATAGTTAAGTGTATATAAATTAACTGTTAGTGAGTAGTTTAGTGTTCAAATAAATTAGTACGTAGCCATACCGTGTGTTTAAAGTTTATCCCACCCGTAATAAAAACGTTTTAATAAATAAGAAAAACATTACATTGGTGTCAGGTGTGGGGTAATATAAATAAATTGCTACGTAAAAATGGCCAAGAGACTATGTGACTTGAAAGTTAAGAGTAGGATTGGAAGATCGTGAGTTGGAAACGTCCGGTAAGAAAAGTGAATTAGTAGAAAGACTGAAAGTGGCACTGGAAAATGACGGCTTTGATCCAGAAACAGTTTTATTTAATGAGGAGGCTTCCACCTTAATCTCGTCAATTTCTGCTAATATTTCTGCAAACATGGGCGAGAAGATTTCTGCCATGAGTGAGAAACTTTCAACGAATGTGAAAACCGATATTTCTACTAGGCAGAATTATATTTCGGCTAACATGGACGAGAAGATTTCTGCCATGGAAGAGAATATTTTAACGAATGTGAAAAACGATATTTCTGCTATGAAGAACGACATTTCTGCTAATATTGACGACAAGATTTCTACTTTGAAGAACGATATATCTGCCGATATCTTGTTAATGAAAAACGACATTGCCGCTGACGTTGAAAATGAAATTTCGTCTCTAAAATCTGAAATCGAGAATAATATGTTAACGATTAACGAGAAAATCGAGAATAAGATTACAACGATGGACGAGAAGATTGAGAATAAGATTACAACGATTGACGAGAAAATCAAGGAGTTAGAAAAAAAGATGACATATATAAGAACTCAAGACACGCCAGCGGAAGAAAAGAAGACCGAGCAAACGAAACCTTGCAAGACAGAAACACACCCTAAGTTAGACGACTTTGGCAGTTTTACCCGAGTCAAGGCCCCAACGTTCGATGGAAAAATGTCGTGGACCAATTATGTGAAACAGTTTGAAGCAGCGGCTAGAGTGAATGATTGGTCCGATAAGGAGGAAGCAGTGAACCTAACTATAGCGCCTCGGGAAGATGCCTTAGATGTACTTCAGATGATACCGCTTGAAGATACGGATGACTTCGAGCTGCTGAGGAAGAGGTTGGACATGCGATACGGTCATGAACATCTAGAAAATTTGTTCCAGTCCCAGCTGAAAAACCGAAGGCAGAAACGTGACGAAGCCCTTCAAGAGTATGAAGTGGATATTGCCCGACCCGTTCGATTTGCTTATCCGGCAGCACCAGAGATTATGATGGAATGTCTGGGCATCCAGGCCTTTATTTATGGCTTACGTGACCCCGATATGCAGAGGACGCTTCGTTTAGCCCATCCTAAAACATTAGTCGACGCATTGACAGCTGCTCTTGAATATGAAGCAACAACGAAGGCTTCAGGATATAACAAAATTAAGACCATCCAAGAAGAAGGGGACGAAGACAGATTTGACCAGTTCGTAAGTTTAATAAAAAGTATGATGGACAAGAAGCCGAGAAAGATCAGATGCTGGAATTGTTGCGAACTAGGGCATGTACGTAGTTCGTATAAGCACCCCAAGATTCCTGCAAACCAAGAACCTCAGTCACAGGAAAACTAGAAGGGGTCGGCTACGAGGGGCCAGCACCGACCCATGATTGTTCCAAAGATCCTCTTATACTGATAGCTTCGCTCAGATGTCGCAACGACACTGTATATGTAGATGGCGAAGTAAATGGCAAGAGATATAGTCTGCTAGTAGACACTGGAGCAACTAGAACCATTATACGACCAGAAATAATAAACTCCAAGACGAAGCTTTTACCAACGAGACTGCGACTGCGGACCGCCACAGGTGAGAGTGCCAACGTTCACGGTGAGACACAAGTCCAATTGGGAATTGGCGCAGAAGCAGAAAAGTTCACGCAAACGGTAATCGTAGCTGACATTGATGAAGGCGTGATTCTGGGAATGGACGTAATGAATGTACATGTTTTACAATTAGGCTTTGGATACAGAACCATTAAAGTGGGTTCCGAGGAGGTATTCCTTCATCCATATGAAGGCAGCGCGGTGTTGGCAGCTGTGCAAGAAGATACAGTTCAACCTGCACGAAGCCAAAGAACCACGACGAAGAAGCTGGCAAAAAAGTACTAATTGGAAAAGGATTGGTTACGTCGGCGAAAGAGACCCCAGGACGTGTGATAAACGTGAATGATTACCCAGTTACCATCAAGAAGGAAGCCAGGATTGGATTCTGCGTACCAGTGACGTCTATAGTTCGTCAAACAACGACCACTGACAATTCTAATGCCAGATTCGAACAGATGTTATCAGTAGCTGATCAATCCTTAAATCGAGCTGAAAAAAAGAGAATGAGAGAATTTCTCTTGCAGTATCAAAACCTATTCGTACCAAAAAGAGGAAAGACTGGGAGAACATCGGCCGTCAACCATAAAATCGATACTTGTAATGCCAAGCCAATTAGACAATCAGCTCGACGACTACCACGAGCGAAGAGAGAGGAAGCTGAAAGAATAATTCAAGAGATGGCTGAAGAAAAAGTAATAGAACCATCCACTAGTTCATGGGTGTCTCCAGTAGTGCTCGCCAAGAAAAAAAATGGAACTACGAGATTCTGCGTGGATAATCGCCAGCTAAACAACGTGACGAAGAAAGACAGCTATCCTCTGCCGCGAATTGACGATACGCTAGATACTCTGGCCGGCAGCAAACCGTTCTCTATCTTGGACCTGAAGTCTGGTTATTGGCAAGTGGAAATGGACCCAGAAGACAAAGAGAAGACTGCTTTTACCACCGGATCTGGATTATACCAATTTAACGTCATGCCATTCGGGCTCTGTAATGCGCCTGCGACATTTGAAAGACTCATAGGAAATGTCTTGAGAGGGTTGTCTTGGAAGACATGCCTGGTCTATTTGGACGACATCGTAGTAGTGAGGAAGACATTTGACGAACACCTGAAGAATTTGGAAGACGTATTCAATCGAATCCAATCTGCTCAGCTCATGTTAAACCCGAAGAAATGTCAGCTGTTCCAAAACCGAGTCAACTATCTAGGTCATATTGTGAGCAATGAAGGAGTGGCGGTGGATCCAGAAAAAATTGCTACCATTCAGCAATGACCGAAACCCACCGACAAACATCAAATTAGGAGTTTCCTTGGACTTTGCACGTATTATAGAAGATTTATCATCAAGTTTGGAGATATTGCCAAGCCTCTAACTCGACTTACAGAAGAAGCATAAGCTTTCCAATGGGACGAAGATTGTCAAACGGCTTTTGAAACCTTGAAGAGGCATTTAACCTCGGCGCCGATATTAGGATATCCATTACTAGAGGGAGACTTTATTCTTGATACTGACGTAAGCAACGTAGGAATTCGTGGAGTGCTCTCACAGATTCAAGGAGGGCAAAAAAGAGTGCTGTGATATTTCAGTAAAGTCCTCTCCAAACCACAACGAAGCTACTGCGTCACAAGAACAGAACTTTTGGCGGTAGTGAAGTCCGTACAACACTTTTACCAGTATCTCTATGGTGGGAAGTTTTTAATCCGGACTGATCATGCAGCACTCAAGTGGTTGATGCAGTTCAAGAATCCCGAGGGCCAGATCGCTAGATGGATTGAACGACTTCAAAACTACGATTTCAACATCGAGCCGGCGTGGGTCACAGAAATGCCGACTCCCTGTCCAGACGGCCGTGCCCAACAGACTGCTCCCACTGCAACAAGGCGAAATATAGGGAAGCTACAGTTTCAAGAACTACTATAGTCATCGAAGAATCGTCACCCATCAGGATCAGAGAAGATCAGGAGAATGATCCTCATCTAAAGAAGATTCGGCAATGGAAGGAAGACTATCGGCGACCTACATGGCAAGAAGTGTCAATATTTTCACCGACACTCAAGGCGTATTGGGCTCAGTGGGACTCCCTTGTCCTGGAAGAAGGGCTGTTGAAAAGAGTCCTTGAAAACGATGATGGATCCGAGATGAGGAGACAGCTAGTTATCCCGAGAACAAGAGTAGCTGAAGTACTAAAGAAGTTACACGACAGTCCATCGGGAGGTCATCTGGGAGTGAAGATAACCCTTTAGCGAGTCCGTGAAAGGTTTTATTGGATGAACAGCTCCGACGATCTGAAGGACTGGTGTAAGAAATGTACGACTTGTGCTACGAGTAATGGACCACATCGCAAGAGGCACCTATGAAACAGTATACAGTGTGAAGCCCTTTCGAAAGGATTGCGTTAGACATCGCTGGACAATTTCCGACGACAGGAAATGCTGGTAAATACATCCTGGTTGTAATGGATTATTTCACAAAGTGGGTGAAAATTTAAACGATCCCGAATCAAGAGGTCACAATTGTGGCGGATGTATTGGTGAAAGAATTTATCAGCCGATATGGAGTGTCATTGGAAGTTTACAGCGACCAGGGAAGAAATTTCGAAATCCATCTATTCCAGGAGATTTGCGAGAAGCTGGGAATGAAGAAGTGAAGACAACCAGGATAACAGCATTACATCCACAGTCAGACGGAATGGTCGAGAGAATGAACAAGACTATTGAAAAATACCTGTCCAAATTGGTTTCCAGCCATCAGAGAGATTGGGACCAGTATCTCTCCCTATTCGCATTGGCTTATCGATCTGCCGTCAATGAGTCCACGGGTGAAACACCGGCGAAAATCCTGTTTGGACGTGGAATGAGGCTTCCTTGTGACCTGGAATTTGGCTGCCGGCCTGAAGAAGATCTAGCAGGAGAAGACTACGTGATACAATTGAGAAGAAGACTGGACGATATTCGTGAATTAATTCGAAAAAATCTTCAAGTTGCCAGCGACAGAATGAAAAGTCGGTACGACACGCAGGCTACAGAAGGCGGTTTTAAAGAAGGGGACAAAGTATGGTTACACAACCCGACGAGGGGAAAAGGATTTTCTCCATAATTACAAAAATCCTGGGAAGGTCCATACTTAATCAAGAAAAGGATCAATGATGTTATATATCGCATAAGCAAGACCCCCAACGGAAAACCAAAAGTAGTTCACCAAAACTGACTAGCGCCATTCGAAGGAGACCATGACCTAGAGACACTGCGACCCCCTTTTTAGACCTAGTATTTCGGCGACCCCCCTATTTTTAAATATAAACAAAAATGAAAAAAAACACTATTGGCCAAGTTTTATCCATAAAAATACTATTAACTAGTAAAAATAAATACAAATTGATGTCACTTGAATTGTTTTATAATAATGCTGAAAATTAATGTGCAGAAAATTACTACAACCCTCTGTCGAGCAGTTTAAGGTAAAATTAATGAGCAGTGGTTTTCTGCAATTGTTTACCGAGGAAACTGTCAGATGCTTTTAATTCTGCTGTGACTAACATTTTCAATACAAATGTAGTGTTAAAATAAAAATAAACTCTGTTCATTATTTATTTATAATCTTTATTTATTCTGTAATTATTTATTATTTATACACTGACAAAGATTGTATTTTTGAATGTCCAACTCCAACAATTTACAACAATTCACATAAACGATTAACAAAACTATATGACCATATGGAGAAAACACAAACTTCAAATAATGTCAAATTGCGCGACACAGGATTGCAGTAACTTTCCGCACACCAATTTTGGGCATAAGAGAAAGTGGGATAACTCACTCCGTGACACGAACAAGGACAAAGCAATGATGACTCATGGGGCCTAGAGTAGACTGCAGTCACAGCTGTCTGCGCGCGCACTCTGCCAGCCGGTGCCCGGCAGACGACACGGTAGTCTGGCTTCTTGAGTCGATTACTCAACACTGTGTGTACTTTGTGAGTAGTATTGCGAGCAAATACAGTTGAAAAAAGTAGCAATGGATACGTTTTTGAAAAGACCGTCGTCAAGTAGTGATGCTAGTGCTAGTGAGTGCGGTAAGACAAAATTCCGCAAATATGACCAGTCGTACATACAATTCGGTTTCACTGAACTGGCAAACAAACCTCAGTGTGTGGTGTGTAGTGAAGTGTTGTCAGCTGAAAGCATGAAGCCTTCGAAAATGAAGCGCCATCTTGAAACTAAACATTTTGCTTTGAAAGACAAACCAGTGGAAGTTTTCCAAAGAAAACTGTTATCCCTTCGAAGTCAACAGGTAAACATTACAGATCTTGCTAATGTTAATAAAAATGCTCTTAAAGGCACTCAAGATTGCTAAAAAAGGGAAACCCCATACAATTGCTGAGGAATTAATTCTTTCTGCTGCAATTGATATGGTTTCAAATATAATCAGTCCTCAAGATGCTGAAAAATTGAAAAAAATCCCGTTATCAAATGATACTATTTCAAGAAGAATATGTGACATGGCTGAAGATGTTCAGAACCAGCTAAAGAAGCAAATAAAAGACAGTACTTTTTTTGCAATTCAGTTGGATGAGTCAACAGATGTTGCCAATTGTGCTCAGTTTTTATGCTTTATCCGGTACGATTACGGTGATGCTATTCATGAAAATATTTTGTTTTGTAAGCCCCTGCCGAATAATACAACAGGTGAAAGTCTTTATAAGGTGTTTGTCGAAGCAAATGAATCTTTTGAATTGGATTGGAAGAAATGTGTGTCAATTTGTAGTGATGGAGCAATGGCCCTTACGGGAAAGAAGGGTGGCTTGATTGCCAGGTTTAAATCATTTATACCGAATGCAAGCTGGGTCCACTGTTTTTTAAATAGGCAAGCTTTGGCAGTTAAGAAAATGCCAGATGAATTACGGCAAGTGTTAAATGAAGCTGTCAAGATAGTGAACTACATCAAAAGTCGCCCGCTGCAAAGTAGGTTGTTTAATAATAACTTGTGTGAAGAGGTAGGAGCCTTGCATAAACATCTTTTATTTCACACTGAAGTACGGTGGCTATCCCGTGGTAATGTATTAAGCAGGCTGTTTGGATTAAAGTCAGAAATGTTGTTATTTTTGGTTGATAGTAAACCCGAACTTTCCACTTTTTTCAGTGATGAAAAGTGGTTGGTTAAGCTTGCTTATTTAGCTGACATCTTCTCCCATCTTAATATTTTGAACTTATCCCTACAAGGACCAGACAAAAATATGCTATATGCTCAAGACAGAGTAAATGCATTTGTAAAAAAACTCAGTGTTTGGAATGCAAGAGTTAAGAAAGAAGATTTTGAAAATTTTACACTAACTCAAGAATTTATAGAGTATCTGTCAACTATTAACGCTACATCCCCTGACACTTCATCTCTCTCCTTACTAGTATCTTCTCATCTCGAAGGTTTGATTGAACAGCTGACAGATTACATTCCAAATAAGGATACGAGTGGGGTTTTGTGGGTAGTCAATCCGTTCAGTGATCAAGTCGTAACAAAAGCTGAGCTAACTGCTCGTCAACATGATCAACTGATCGGAATTTCAAGTGATCAGTCAGCGAAACTCACTTTTAACAGTGCTTGTATCGATAAATTTTGGATAGGTATTAAAAATGAATACCCAGAACTGTCTACAAAAGCATTACAAACTTTGATGCCATTTTCTACGTCTTATAACTGCGAACAAGGTTTCTCCATAATGGTGAATATCAAAACAAAATCAAGAAATCGTTAGACCCTGGAAAATGACATTCTTTTGTGTATAACAAAACTCAATCCGGACATAAAAAAATTAGTTAATTCCAAACAAGCTCATGTTTCCCAATGAATAGTATTAGGCCTTTTTCAACTTGTATGTATATTACATATTTGTGTAGTCTATAAATTTTTTTATTAATAAAAACTACAGCTATGACTGATTTGTTTTTTTCCTCCTTATTCCGCGACCCCCTGGACCCACAGTTTGAGAACCCCAGACCTAGAGAAAGGAGTAAACCATATTCGAGATGTGTCTGAACCTACCTTCGATGGATTTATGGGTGCGTATGGACGTACCGGGAAAGCTAGATATGGGGTCACTTCCGAACAACGACAAGATTTGTTCACTCTCCCGGAAGATTATTCACTGGCATACAACATCCCCGCCCGTATACAGAACGCACGAGGGTTGGCATCCGTCTTTTGAAAGAAGTTCGGGCAATTAGAAAAACTTGAAGACCAGATTCCAGCCCCTGGCAAGACACTGAAACTGAAACATAATTCGCGGTACGTCTTCTACGTGGTAACTAATTTGAATTTCAAGATCAATCTACCTACCGCGATGTGTGGGAAGCACTTCGAAACCTCCGAGACCATGAGTTAGAATCCAGCGGGAAGAAACTGGCTATTCCTAGGATAGCGAGTAACCAGTTGGATTGGCTAGTCATCAGGAACATGGTAGAGGTTATCTTCCAAGATACCGGTGTCCAGATATTAATTTGCAGCTACAACCCCCGTTATCAGTATCCGATGAAGACGGTACCATGTTATTTCCATAAGATCGGAAAGTGTAGAAATGTAGCAGGTTGCCGATTCAAACATCCAGTCTTGGCTACACAAAAGTTCCAGGAGGAACTTCCATTTAAGGAAGGGGTAATGTTACGAAATAGCACACTAGTGTAGACCCTGAATCCGACTCTGTCTAAGCCATGTATGAAAGTTAAAATTATGGTGGATGCGCAGGGATCTCTTAGAGTTGCTTGTGACTATCTTATCTAGACATTGTTTTTATGACCACTCTTATCTAGAAAATGCGAGAGCCAATTGTTTTTGTGTAAGCCTCAATCTAGAATTATCTAGTAAAAAAGGCACTAATATACATAAAGGACCGACCAGCGGAGAAGTTTAGTTTAGTTCAAAAAGTGATCTCGACAAATAATCAAGAATACACCGAAATAGCGATAAATTAATAATTAAGGTTGTGTGTATATAAATTAAATTTAAGTGAATAGTTAAGTGTATATAAATTAAGTGTTAGTGAGTAGTTTAGTGTTCAAATAAATTCGTAAGTAGCCATACCGTGTGTTTAAAGTTTATCCCACCCGTAATAAAAACGTTTTAATAAATAAGAAAAACATTACATTACCATTGAAATGATGTTCTAACAAATTAGAATTTGCAAAAATGTTGTTCTTTATCATTTACTACAGCCCCTTTATTTTATTTGCGCCTCCTTTGGCGTAAGTCGAACATCACCGACTGCTCCTACAGTAATTTTTAAAATCTATAATTGCTCTATTTTCGTCATGGGGAAACTACTGAAAAATCCAAAGTGCCCTTGTAGATCACCTGTCACAAACTCGACAGCCGACGTTTCGGTATCCATTGAATAGTCATTAAATTTTCATCGATCGTTAGTTTCTACGAATGGCATCCAATTAGGAGATCTGCAGAAATGGATGACTTTCTTTAAGTTAATTGGTATATTTAAATTTAATACATTTTTTGTAGGAAGAAGCCTTCAATACTGGATTTTGGGTCAAGGAATTTTTCGAGAGTTTGTCAAACCGGTAGTTTAAGCCAATTAAGATGGCAAATCATGTTGTCCTTCAACGAAATTTGATTAAAAAGAACTGCTAAAAATGAAGTTTATATAAGCATTACTGGGATTGTATAGGATCAATTTTCTTTTCTATTTTTATTTCTAATTTTAACTTCTTCTAATAAAGTTTATATTACTTAATTAATGCTAGAAATCATCAGACATCTTAGGCTCAATTAGTTTATTCATTATAAAGTTAAAATGTTGAATAGAAAGATAGATCGAAGAGTGAAATAACGCATTCACTCGCTTATTTTTAGCATATACTAATTTCCAAAAACGTACCACGAAGTTTCTATAGTTTTCAAATGAAAAAAAAAATAGAATAGACTATAAATTTTATGGATAGTCGTTTTACGTATAACAATCTAACTTTAAGAATACATAATAGTACAGTCGTTCCACCTACACTTTACCAATTCGATCCTAAACAATAAAACTTTAAGTTTTCAAAGCATCCTTTTGGGAAAGGACAATGAAATATTGGCTCAGTTCAAACGCTTCGCTCGTACGGACCGTTTCTCCGTTGACACCATAACCTCACTTATTTTTTCGACAAATAAATCACCACGCCAGGAAAGCCTTGAAAGAGAAACTTTTGACCCATGTCGTGAGCCTTCGTTTATTCATGGAGATTTTCTTGGAGATAAACTAATATTGGCATATATTTTTAAAAAATATCTCATGGAAGGTAGATTCTTTCATTCTATTTATAAAGAATAGCAACCAAATATTAAGAATTATTATTTTTTGATTATGGGACTTTATAAGAGATTTTCATAAAATTTTGACAAGCTTTTAATTGTTATTGACATTTCAAATGAACAGTGTACCGATTAACCGACTACATGAAATTTTTTGTTTCGACCCTTACTCTGTGGAATCTAGTCATATTCATGTTTTAAATGGAACTTACTGTTTCTGAATAATTCCATGAGATAATGGAAACATTCTAAAAATTCTAAAACATTGACAATTGTTTCGATATTACTTAATAGCATCGTCATAATGACAGAAGTTACATTTCATTTGATGCCTACCTGATGTTCAATAATTGTTTTTGGCTGGACTAAGAAGTGATTGACTTAATATACATATAAATAGAAAAAATAAGGAGATATGATACTACAAATAATAAAGCTTAGATATTATTAGCCCTATGGGGATATCCTGGATATATCTTTATATATTGACATCCGGCCAAGTAATATTAGTAAATGTACCAGTCAAAGAATTGGCATAAATAAATTTAGCTCTATGGGTAAAGAAATTGCAATATTTCTAAAGTTACCAAATCCACAATTATATACTGCCCAACTAAGTAAAAGTCACATAGGTCACATAGGTAAACCTTTGAGAAATCAAGGCCTATACCGGGAAACGTGTTTTTTTCAACAAAATTTGCACATACTGCTTTTTTGCTTAGTATTTTCAATATATACCCAAGAGACTTAAACTACGCAAAAATGCAGTAAGTGACCTTGTTATTATGACTTCTTACCCAAGTCGGCTATTTTAGCAATAAAAAAAGTGAGTAATGAGTAAAAATAGGCTTGGTTAGATTAAGACCCTCATTTATTTAGTTTACAGTTAAAGTTTACTTTAGTACAAAACCTTTGAATTGTCATATTTAATTGAGTTTTGGCCAGTCCTGCATGATTTTAAACACACTTTAGCGGATTAATAAGTCTTTCCAGAATGTTTTCCTGTTTTCGGGAAGAACTTCATCGAGTGCTTCTAGGATATTATCCCTCTTTTCTTGAGGAAATCCACATGAACACTCATGGGACTTGGGCATCTTGATTCCCATCATAGCCTTTTTCTGAAGAAAATCCAATTCTTGGTATGGACACATAGGATCGTAGTTGGATTTACAATATAATACATAATCTCCTCTTCTTGCACTCACATGGACAATGTCACTCAAATACAATCTACAAGGAGATTCCTTCAATTTATGTTGCGATGTCAAATCAGGCATTCGCAGAACATATCCCGAGTTTACGGTTGACACTGCAAGCACAAAGTCTTCAAAATAGTAATTTTTGTTTGTTTGTTTGTTTTGTCAATGATTGTTCCACCTGGTAGTGGAAACTGTCGGTACTCATGAACGAATGGCCTGGTTGACAATAATTCAAAATATTTCTTCTGCAGCAATATCAGATGAGTTAATAACATACACGAGAAATGTGAAAAGACATCAGTTTTTGTTCTGAGATGTACAGTTGTCAAGCCAAAGGATTATTTTCTTAACATATCTATTTTTTTTAGAGACATATAGAGAGCACTAACATTATCCTCATTGTTCCTTCCGGAAATTTCCTCATGTCAAAGCAGGGAACGAGGTTTGTTTTTTCCTTTTTTCCAACAGGAGCAAAAGTTTCATGATATGCTATGAGTATTTTGACAAATATCTTCTTAAACATGTCAACTCTTGGAAGCATTATTATTTTTTGCATGTCGCCTGAAAAAATAACAGTGTCATTTTGAATATCACTTTCTGAATGTGATTTATAGGCTTCTCTTGCAGCAACCACTAATTCATGGTGATGAACCCATTTACTACACTTTTCACATTCGAGATCCGGTGTATCCTTATTGTGTTCATGGAGAGAAAAGTCTTCGCATTTTTAACAACATTCGTGGCCTAATTGGGCAAATGATATTTTCTGTTCCTTAACAAGTCTTCTGTACAGATCATAAGATACTCGATTTTCGTATTTCGGGAACTTTTGAATAAAATCACCGTGCATTAGAACAATATTGAGATCAGAGGGTAAATATCGCACATTGGGTGCATGTTCTCGTCTATAATGCGAGATTGTTGGGTGAAAAGACTCAATATGTGTTATAATCTCACGATGAGGCCCCTTGTTTGAAGATGGCTGTTTTCCTCTTCGGTCAAGGGGAGGAGACATACTTCCCTGAGCGGTGTTTGTTAAGGTACAGTGTACAACTCTATCATTGGTAGGTTTATAATCTAATGTTGTAAGAAACAACTTTTTACGCATCTCAAACGCTTTATCGCTGCTGTCTTTCAAATGATACTGGATGGATAGCATTATTATTTCTTTTTCATTATCCTTCTTATTTCTTCTTTCCCTTTTCACATATAGTTTTTTGCAAGAAGTTGGGATAAACTGTCTGCGCTCACCACATGTCATGTTCCGAAATTGCTCATTTATTTGAATTATTCTATCTTCACTGATACTTTCACCACACTTTTTCTTGTATCCATTATTGTTACATGGACTCTCTAAAACATTGTGAGCCCTTGTCAATTCTTCGATCTTAATTTTCTTCCTTTCCTTTAAGCTAAAATCATTTTTTTTCCTTTTCTTGCGGCCGCTTTCATCTTGGCCTAGGTCTCTTTCCTGTATCTCCTCGACTCCTTCATCTATCACTTGTTCTTGATTGGAACGAGTGTCCTCAAATTCCAAATTATCCAGAAAGCCTATGTCACGCTCATTTTCATCTATTGTTAGATCTTGGCCTAGGTCTACTTCCTGTATCTTCTCAACTCCTTCATCTATCACTTGTTCTTGATTGGAACGAGTGTCCTCAAATTCCAAATTATCCAGAAAACCTACGTTATGCTCATTTTCTTCTATTGTTAGATCTAGGCCTAGATCGACTTCTTCTACATTTGAATCTAATCCAATCACATTAGTCTCATCTACAATATCACCTAAGTCATTATCAGTTAGTTCTCTTTTTGTTAAAGTATTAGTCTTTACATCAAAAACAATAACTTGAATGCTTTCTACAGTTATTTTGTTGAAAACATCAGTTAATATTTCATTTGAAGGAAAATAATTATTGCTGAACAATCATCTTCAACACTATTATTGGGATCGATCACTACAAACGAACTGCAATCCTCTTGCTTACTACAACCTGGACCAAGTTGAGCTGTTTTATTACTTTCATTACCTTGTAAAGCTAAATCCATCATTTGTCTCGTTCTTGAGGATACTTTATTTGGTATCATGTTGAAGTACTCAAATTGTCAAATAACATTTACTTAAAATAAATGAATCGACTAAAATGTTTAACCGGTCACATCACTTGACATTTGTTGCAAAACAAAACATAACATAAACAAAACATAGAGAGTAAATGTATGTACAGCCACAGTGGTAACATTGTTAAGCAAAACTGCCGTATGTGCTAGAGCTAAGCAAAAGTGCAGTGTGAGCATTGGAGTTACTGCATTTATGTTTAGTGTCTTGGACTTACGACACTTTTGCTTATAAATGGAGGGATCTTAATGTACTTACGCGAACTACATCTGGATATCTAGAAAACGGTTGGAGATACAGCATTTTTTACTAGATTATTGGATTCCTCGTGGTCTAAAACATGGATATCAATGTATAACTCAAAATCGATAATTTTGCACTTACGGCACTTTTTCTCTGCAATGATTCTTGTTGACGCAGGAGGTAATATCACCCCATTGAAGTGTCATGCTAGGTGAAGGTCAACATCTGTAGCAGAAGGGTATATAGACGATTCGATGCAAAATAAGATGGACACTGCAAATGAAATTGTAAAGTCTGCCACATTATCTACAATACCAGCTTCAAGATCAAAACCCGCCACGACAACATCTTCATCTGTGAAGTCGGTGTAATAATCTTTCTCTTCAATAACATCTGCATCAAGATAAGTGTGTATATAGGAAAAGAGCCCATAATTAACATTTCATATTGTATATATCAACATACATGTTTTGACAAAATCATTTTCTAGTTAAATAAAGATATATTCATTTATTAATTTGTAACCTGGAAATCCTAATTTAAGAATAAAACTAACCTTTATTGCAAATTAAAATATTCCACACTTCTACAAATTAAAAATGTTCTGATTTGTATTAAAATTATTACGAAGTTAAGTAGTGACATTTTATAGGTTAAAGATAAAATTGTAAAAAAATGTCACTTAGAGACCCACAATATGAAGTCGTCAATGAACAGATAAATCTAGGGAAATCTCTACTTTTAACCTGTCTTCTTAAGTAATAATTTTAAAGATCATCAGATATAGTTTTTCTGGTTTCCTATATCATTGCACCTAGCCAAAAACAATTATTAAACGTCAGCTAGGCATCACATGAAATGTAACTTCTGTCATTCTGACGATCATATTTAGTAAAATCGAAACAATTGTCAATTTTTTAAAATTTCATAATTTTTTCATTATATTGTAAAATTATTTAGAAACATTTAAGAAGGTAACGATCAACTACATGTTATGCAGTTTTTCATGTGTTATAAAAACACGGGAGGACATAAAACACTGGGCCTCTTGTCACATCCATCACTAAAATAATTGATTCTAAACGGTATAACGTAGCTTCTGTTTCGCCTTTTTAAACATTGAATAAATACGATCATTCTCAGACCTACACACGGTTGATTTCCAGTCGATTCAATTCATTAGGAATATCCAATCTCTAAGATGTCATTCCAAGATATGGCGATTCTGAACAATATGACCGTTATAAATTCCGCAATAATTATCTAGTAGTTCCTACTTGAGAAAATTATTATTCAAAAATGCCCTGTTTCGTTACAGTATTATTTTAGATATTTTATTGATTCATGCCAATTGAAAATACGATTTTTTGTTGACATTTCTAAGTTGAAAGATATAAACGTGTCTAATAATATCAAATTGAAAATAATTCAAGCACAATTTGTTTTATGACTGGAAATGGAAATAGAAAGTTAAATTCATTGAACGACAATAAATGACACAACTGATGTTAAATCTACATATGATATTTCTTTTCGCTTCTCTAATAATCTAACTAATTTCTTTTGGAAGCTTCCCAAACTTTTCAACTGCCAAGAGAACATTCGGCTTGACTTGAGATTTTATGGACTTCAATAATCAGTGTCGATGGCCTGATCTATGTGATGTGAATCCATTGGCAACAATCACTAGTATACGATGAAAGTTGCAGAGGTACAAGAGCATCATCAAAGAGTCTGTTGTCATGAGTAAGAGCAGAAGGGCGAATACTAAAGGTAGGTTGCTCAAAAGGTCAAAAGGAGATATCTAAGTGCACAGTGACGTACTGCAAATCAATCTTATTAACATGTAATGCAATCGCTCTGTCCTATAAATATATATTCAAGAATATTTAGAATAATTAATATAAAACACGAATTGAACCAAATTTAAGACCTAAATGATAGTGATGATTTCAAGGAGAAACATAATTTATTAATGTTTTAAAATCGGATTTAAGATTAAAGTGTGGTGAGGAACGGTCCTGGCAAAACACCGTAAAGTCGTGTAAAAATCAGCTCCCGTCGATAAACCATTTTTACAAGTGTGAACATAGTTATTTAGTGAAAGAACTATACTCACTAGTGTAAATCATCAGCTCCATATATCCATCTAAAAGTAAGCATATTTTATATCATCATAACAACGAATTTAGTATTTGAATAATAGCAATCAAACTCGATTGTTATTAATCGAGGTACAGACCCTGTCGCTTATCAGCTAAACAACCTTCAGTAAACAGTACCGGGGTTTTAAGTACGAAATTATGAAAATTAAAATCAAAGACAATGGATGATAATAACACCAGCAATTGCATTACTATCTCACCTAATAACCTTCCACAATCTTACTCAACCATTACAAAACAACAAAAAACAATTTTTCCAACAAAACAACAAGCAAAAGTAATTAGCTCACTTAATGGAGTGAAACTAGAAGAATACGTGTTAGCCATAGGCACTATTGTCAACCCCAATAAAATTATATTTTCATCAAGAATAACAAATAATAGAATATGCGTATATCTATCGTCAAAAGAAGAGGTAGACGAATACCTAACAAAATGCAATGAAAAAATTAAAGTCAATAACGAAATTCTTCCAGTACGTAGACTTATAACACCTAGTCAAAGACTACTCTTGTCCAACGTCTGTCCAACTATACCTCACCAAATTATCGAACAAGAACTTAAACATTTAGGCCTCCACCTGTCCTCTACAATAACATTCCTCAAAATTGGTACATCTAACCCAAACCTCAAACACATTTTAAGCTTTCGTCGTATTGTTTACATATCTCCTATCCAAATACCAATACCTACCTCGATTCTTATCAACTATGAAAACACACCTTATCGAATCTTTTTAACGCACGATAGCCATTTGTGCTCTATATGCAATGTCTCAGGACATAACTCTAATAATTGTCAGAATGCATCAATAACCACCGCATCCGATAATACATCAACACCAATAAACTGTAATACAGCAAGTGCAGCAAACATCGTCAACCAAATAAACAACACTCCACCAACTTCGAACTCTACCATAACGAGCACAAGAAATATAACTAATCAAACAGTAGGTCCCCAATCCCTAAGCGATAACAGAAATGCAAAAAAACTAACAATATTGGCAGAAATGCATATGGATGTATATATAATGACTATAAAACGCACTCTATCAGACATCACAACTCCGCCTTCGCCTACACCACAAGCAAAAGATACATTTCATAAACCAATCGAAAAAATAATAAAAAAAACCCAAAAAAACAATAAATAAGAAAACGGATTCAGAGGAAAATTCTTTCAACAAATTAATGGAGTCAGCACTACCACTATTTGAAGACGAAAGTCAAATCTTAACTTTCGAGGAAGTAGTTGATTTCTTCGAAAATGCAATAGGATCAAAAGACCCATTAAGTATGTCAAAAATAGATACAGAAGATACACAAATTTTTTTAAAACTTCTTTCACACTTGCATCCGTACTATACAAACAAAAGAATGAAAAGCATGAGTACAAGGATCAGAAGAAAAATTATGGGACAACTGAACCTACATACGTCAACAATCGCACAAGAAATCGAAGACCACTCCGAAACATCAATTGAATCATCTCAGGAATAATGTGTAAGACTGACTCAATTTTACAGTGGAATTTCAGAGGATTCTACAAAAGATTCGAAATGCTTGAAAGCCTACTAACCAAACTATCACCTAACATAATTTGCCTACAAGAAACCAATTTTAAAAATCAACATGGCCACAACTTCAAAAATTAGCCCTGTTTCCACAAAAAAGAGCATATAATGGGAAAGCATCTGGAGACGTAGCAATATACGTCAACAATAAATATAACACACGACAAATTAATTTAGCTGTAAATAATATAAAATCAATAACCGTAGCAGTAGATATACCACAAAGAATATATATATGTATATATATATATATATATATATCCTCGATAAACATACCTCCAGACCAAAACGTTGATATGTCAGAACTAGAACAAGTTATAAAAACCATTCCAAGTCCACGATTAATTTTAGGAGACTTTAACGCTCACAATCCCCTTTGGGGATCAATGCACGTTAATATCAAAGGTAAATCAACAGAAAGGGTGATAAAATCCCTAAATCTTAACATCTTAAATGACGGAAGACGAACAAGACTCGACATACATACAGGCACCAGCTCAGCCATAGATATCACCTTATGCGAACCAGTTTTAGCTCCCACATTAACGTGGGATGTAATATCATACTTATTTGGAAGTGATCATTTTCCCATAAGGATTTCATATTCATCAAAATACTCTGAAAGTAATAGCTTACCAAACCCAAAATGGAACCTAAAAAATGCTAATTGGGAAAAAATCAGTGAAACAATTGAAGCTAAGATTAATACGATGCATGTTTTTTAAGTAAGTACCGTTTTGGAATTAAAAAAGACGTGAAAAGATATCGTAATAATTTTATTTTTACATGAAAGCCTGTACCTTAATCTACTTTTCTACATAATTTCCGTGAAAATTGAGGCACTTGTTATAACGTGGCACCAGTTTTTGAGTACCCTCCTCATAAAATTCTGCCGCCTGACTTGTTAACCACTGTATCACAAATGTTTTGACTTCGTTATCGTCTTGAAGACGCTGACCGCCCAGGTGTTTCTTCAAGTGCAGGAACAAATGGTAGTCGCTGGGCTCCAGATCAGGGCTGTATGGAGGATGATCTAGAGTTTACCATTGAAAAGATTTGATAAGATCTTTGGTCCGATTAGCCACATGTGGATGGGCATTGTCATGCAGCAAAACGATAGCCTTACTCAACTTGCCACGTCTTTTGTTCTGGATTGCACGACGCAGATTTTTCAATGTCTCACAATAAGACGCTGCATTGATTGTCTCATTACGAGGCAGAAACTCCACTAGCAATACTACTTTTTTGTCCCAAAAAACTGTGCACATGATTTTCCGGGCAGAAATTGTTTGCCTTAACTTCACTTTTTTGGGTGATCATGAATGTCGTCATTCCATGGATTGTTGTTTCGATTCTGGTGTGACGTAGGCCACTCATGTTTCGTCACCAGTCTCACGATGAATATCGATCGGTTTTACGCCTTTAGCACTAAGAAATCGTATAACAGCCCGCACTTCACAATCGGCACGGTACTTACTTAAAAAACATGCCTCGTATTATAAAAGACATGCCAATTTTAAACGTAGAAAATCTTGTAGAAACCTTTAGATCCATTGTCATAGAAGCGGCAACACACATAGGATATACTAAAATATTAATAAACCACAAACGGCTACCTTGGTGGAACAAAGACTGTCAAAATGCAATAAGAACATACAAATCCTCTTTTTACAAATTTAAACGGAATAAGACAACAGAAAATTTAATTGAATATAAAAAACAAAGAGCTCAAGCAAGATATATTATGGAAAAGAGTAGGCAAGAGTCATGGAATAAATTCGTATCTACGATAACATCCTCAACTCCACCATCTTTAGTTTGGCAAAATATCCGGAAGATGTCTGGAACAAAACAATCCCCAAGAATTTCGTTCTTAGCAAAAAATAACACTCTAATCACAAATCCAATTGAAATAGCAGAAACATTTACCGTACAATATGAAAATAACTCTGATGATTCAAACTTTGATCCAACATTTATACAGAATATAAAAAATATCGAAAAACAAAATTCAACAGATTTTACTGAAACAGAAACAAATCATATCAACAGCATGTTCAGCCAAACAGAACTTTATGAAGCTCTGGGATCACAAAAACATACTGCTCCTGGTCCAGATCAAATACGTGTAGTATTTCTACAAAAACTTTCAGATATCACCAAAAATTACCTATTAAAACTATAAAACTAATAAAGTCTTTCCTTCAAGCTGGCGCGAAGCCGTGGTAATTCCACTTCTCAAACCCGACAAAGCAAGAACAAAACCAGATTCATATCGGCCTATATCTTTAACTAACGTTCTATGCAAAATTATGGGAAAATGATCAATCGTAGACTGCTCTGGGTACTAGAACCAAATAACTTATTGATACAAGAACAAAGCGAATTTCGCCACAATAGGTGCACAGCTGATAATCTGATAGACCTAGAATCCGAAATCAGTGAAGGACTAGCGAATAAACAAGAATGTATAGCAGTATTTATGGACATCACCAAAGCATACGATATGGTTTGGAGGTACAATATAATCTCAAAATTACACCAATGGGGCCTAATAGGAAACATTCTATACTTCATTAACAGAAAGATATTTCCAAGTAAGAATAGATAAAAGCCTTTTAGGTAGAAAATTACAGAAGAATGGGATTCCACAGGAGTCTACAATAAGGATCACCCTTCTTCTTATTGCTATCTCCGATATCCTCGACAAATGCTCTCCGTCGGTCAAAGGAAGACTGTACGCCGATGATTTGGTACTATTTGCAAAAGGGAGAAATATGATTACTACTCAAACGCATATACAAACCGTTCTAGACAATCTAAGTAACTGTTCTAACACCAATGGATTGAAACTCTCAGAAACTAAAACAAAATGTATTCTCTTTTCTAGGAAATACATACAGGAAAGACCCGTACTAACCTTAAACGGTCGAAATTTAGAATTAGTAGAAAGTATAAAATATTTGGGCATGATTTTTGATAACAAACTCACCTGGAAACAACATATTAATTACCTTAAGAAAGTCTGCCAAAACGGTCTAAATATATTAAAAACAATTGCTAGCCATAAATGGGGCGCTGATTCTACGTGTCTCATAAACCTATATAAGGCTCTTATAAGATCAAGGATTGACTATGGTTCCATTGTCTACGCATCGAGTGAGAAAACATATCTTAAACAACTTGACGTATTGCAAAACTCTGCATTAAGAATCGCTACCGGCGCATTTCGAACAACGCCGATAGCAAGCCTTCACTGTCTTACTGGAGAACCACCCCTCCGACTTCAAAGAATCCAACTGAGTATGACCTATGCAACATCAGTTTTATCAAATAAAAATAATCCCGTTAACCGCAACATTAGAACAGATCGCTTTAAAAACTTATTCGAAAACAAGCAGACAACTATCTCCTTCGACGAAAGAACTCGCCAATACACAAACACCCTAGCAATTGAATTACCAGATTTCATTCCAATTAATATAATAACTCCTCCTCATTGGATAATCCCCATTCCTACCATTAACGTAAACATTAGTTCGTTTAAAAAAGAAGAGCAAACCATTCTCTAATAGTACAATCATTTCGTACACTTATGGAAGAAAGCTTTAAAGAATACTATGGTATGTACACCGACGCATCCAAAACACATAATAGCCTAGGAGCAGCAGTAACACTAGCAAATGGAAATCAGACGTTTAAACTATCTCCACATAATAGTGTCCACACTGGAGAACAATATGCTATATTGCAAGCACTAATCATCACCAGAAGATATCAATATAATAAGATAGCAATAATAACGGACTCTATGAGCTCTATTCACACCATTCAACAACTTTATCCCAAACATCCACTAGGTCTCCTCAATAAAGCTCAAATATACCTTCTCCAGCAAACTAAGGCAGACGTCCAAATTATTTGGGTCCCATCGCATAGCAACATTCCAGGAAATGAAAGAGCGGACCAATGTGCCAAAGAAGCAGCAAATAACAACGATGCAGTAATGGTGCACTAAGTGATAGTCACTGACTATAAACCGTTAATCAAAACAAAAGTTCAGTGCGAGTGGCAATGTGAGTGGAACAGATCGCAGTCAATACTAAAAACCATCAAACCATGCGTTAAACCGCGGAAAAGCAATTTGAAAAGTCGTGCGGATCAAAAAAAATTTGATCGCCTAAGACTAGGGCACACTAAAGTAACACACTCATACCTATTTGTCTGAGAAAATCCATCGATATGTGAAACTTGTTATACAAACCTAAATGTACAACATTTATTGTTGAACTGTCAAAAGTACATAAACGTAAGACTACTTAACAAATGTTCAAACAATATAATCTCCTTATTAAATGAAAATTGTAATAATACAAACATAATTAAGTATCTAAAGGACACTAATTTGTATCACAAACTGTAAACTGACATGTCGCTAATAACCTTTGAAGTCGATGCGACAATCAACAAAACAAAAAAAAAATGTGTGGTGCGGTATCTAAGGAGATAGTTTGTTGGGTCCATATGAATTACCAGCAAATTTGAATGGTCACTCATATTTACAATTTTTACAAACAACTCTTTTCGGTTATTTCGAGGAATTACCACTTAATCGAAGAAGATAGATATGGTTCCTGCAGAATGGATCACCACCTCATTATCGGACACTAGTGAGGAATTTTCTCGATAACCAATGAAATCATTAGCATATTTACAAGAAATAAACACTCGTCAGGGACTATGGCAGCAAATTGTAAATTCGGATAATTTTATTGCCAGTCAGCTCAACATATATTTTAAAGTAAAAAGATCGCTTAGCCAAACAATGAATAAGCTTATTGATGTGAACGGGGGTCATATAGAACATTTGATATAAAATATTTTTACTGTTAGTTTCCAAATATAAAATGGATACGTAAATCAGTTTTAGAGTACTGAGCACAAATCGTTTTTAAATTTTTAAACAAAGCACCCTGTAACTCAGCAAGCAGCTACATTTTATTCATTCAGGTGTATCGGGTTGAATCTTCATAATTTGAAGTGAGGATTCTACTGACAAATTATTTCCAATTAGTAATGAATCATCCTGTATAATATTCAGTAAGCCACCAACCTGTTTTGATATGTGTCGAAAGTATGCTCTTTGTTTCCCCACTACTTGTTCGAAAATGAATTAGCTGGTTTCCTTTTTTGCTTATAAATTAATTCATTTGGAAATTAAATACTTAGTAAAGTTCAAACTAATGTAATCAAACAAAGATTTCACTTAACTTATTATCATTAATTTGAATTACATATAAACCTAGAAAGTTCTCTGATTCTTAACTCAACTGTCTGTAAAATACATGTTTCTAGTTTTTAAAGTCATGATACATTTTTTTGTAACGGAAATAATTTATGTTAAAAATATTAATTCTCCGTCCCTGATTAGGGTTTGCTTGTGGCATCCTAAGGATTCCTGGACGAAAATGCAACGTGTGGAACGGACGCTTTGAAGTTGAATCAAACAGGCGACGGAATGTCCTCGTGTCGTAGTCGCCGTTTTCTGTGCCAAAGGGTAAATTGATAAAGTTGCGCTTGTTGAAAGTTAATTGTCTGGCAATGAGAGCCTCTTTAAATTTTTGCTGCTGAAAGGAAGATGACGATGAATTAATTATGTTATAAATGTAAATTATGAGTTACATAATACACATTTATATTTGCATGCATTTTAGAAAACATACGGAAAATAATGTAGTTTTAACGAAATAGTTTTTTGTATTAACAGTATAACGTGAATACTGGAAGAGGAAGAGTAGAAAGTAATACCTACTAGTATGATGCAATTGGTCCAAAAAAGGGCCTAGCTTCAACATCCAAAGTAAAAGTTTCCCTCCAACACCAAATTGTTCTATCAAGTCCACACTCTGTTTGGTAAAAAGTTACACCACTTCGAGCATCGGGTTTCGGAGGGAGGGGGTGCAAGTTGGTGAATTAGTAGTTTTTTATCAGTTTTTTCATAAATATTTAGAAAACTATGAGGTTTAGCGCGAAAAATATTATATACAGAAATAATGTACATGAAATTGGGAACAAAAATGGTGCTATGCATAATCTCTGTAAAGTGAAAGGTTAGGTTTAGAATGAATATTGTTGCCCTAGGGTTAAAATGAATCTATTCCATAATCAAAAATTACGTGGGAATATAGAAATTCTATAACAGTCGTAGAAAAAATTTGAACTGTGTTCATATTTACAGGTCTGACTTAAAACAATTCGAGAGTAACACGTTAAAGACCAATGTTTTTATGTGGCTAGTGCATACAGTAGCTGATGCAGCATCTTCATTTTTGTCAAGCAGAAAATATGTCGATACTGTAATGAATTCAAATATAACAAGCAGTATAAGTAGACATTCAGTTATATCTACATATGCATGTGGCTGGTAGAAACCATTTTAAATTGAGATTCAAAATGATAATATGTCATTCTCTTGTTTCAAGCTCATAGGGAAAACTTATATTTTGATTCAAACTTTTGTCATTCAACTATTCACTTCCTTTAAATATTATTCATATTTTAATTACTGCAATACACTCCATTTTCAAAGAGTATATAAGATGTATTGATCTGAGATTATATATTAATTGTTGATAGAAATCATGATGATTAGAGGATATATTTTACAGATTATCCTATTAAAAAACCTCCAAGTTGAATTTTCTTGAACAAATAAAATTATAAAAACACTAGCCAATTTTTAAGAGGCTTGTTAAAAACTGACTTGTCAATTTAACCCAAAAGCCCGTGAGAGCTATGTTTCTTATTTTGTTTTTGTCACTTTTTTAACAAAACTTTCCATGTTCCATGTAATAGTATTTTATGTTCATTCTTAATTGCTGAATTCTTCCAATAACGATTCAGTCCGTATTTTATGTGAATTTACTGTATTGATATATACTAAGCGAGCTATTTCCATGCAATTTTTATTTCCAATGCAGTTAATTCACCTAAGTTTATTGTTGACTGTCAACAAGTACCATGAAATACGTGTTTTATGTAGTTACAGAGATTCTTCGAATAATTTAGAAATTTAAATAATTTATTCACACAGAACAATAAATATCTCTACGAACGATGATAAAACCTTTAGAGTAAATCCTGTCCGGAATTAAACAAAGTCAAAATAGGCTGATTGTGAAATAGGGATATTTTCCCCCAATGCTTCAGATCATAAGAAAAGTATCTCTCTATCCTATTTATATAAAAAACTGTTTATTAAAGAAAAATATGACTTTGTTTTCTAGTATTTCTCTTAATTTCAGCTGAGTAAATTGAACTACGTTAATGGTATTACTGGTGTATAAACAGCCTAATTTTTATCTCGATCTGTTGGTTTTCACATAGGACGGTTTTAAATCGTTCAAAAGCAACATTTCCATCTGTTCTGTTGAAACTACACCATCAATTGTAGATATTCATATGGATCACGAACCAATTATTGCATTGTGGGTAATCGTCGTCGGACAAGGAAAATACGCAATCGTCTTCATTGGGTTAACCCAATTAATGAGAGACGTGAAGAAGTTGGGACGTTCTATACTTTATTTGAACACCTGGGAAGTGATAACCGAAAGTTTTTTAACTATTTTCGTATGTCATTTGACTCCTTTGAAGAATTGCATGGGAAACTGTAGAATGTTCTTCAACGACAAAACACGCAGTTCAGAAATAGTATACAATCTGTTGAAATGCTGGCTATAGCTTTAAGATAAATTTTTCAACACTAATTTGTTATTTTTGCTGTTTAGATGAGTATAAATTTCTAGCGCAATAATAAATGTATTATTTTCTGTCATTTTTTAATTGGAAAAATTCAAACTCATTCATGATTTTTATTTACTTAACCCAGAAGTGCTATTGTAGGTAAAATTTTTGTACGGTTCTATTCCTAAGTTAGTAATATCACTCTCGCTTACGGGGTCCACCCAAACTTCAGAAGTGCTTCGAGCGATCTATCGTCATTTATAACACGCAACCAGCGTTGCGAGCGTCAGTGCCAAAGTACTGAAATCAGTGTTTTTTAACTATTTTCAGTACCTCAGTGCCACTTCTTTTGTTTCAATACCTTTTTGATTATAGCAATGAAAGAAACAAGGAAGAGCAAAGACAATATATTTAATTAGTGTTTTTAAATGAAACTCACGGTCTCTAGTTAATTCCACAATATAATAAAAGTTATTGAAAATTCTAAAAAAAATGACAATTGTTTCGATAAATCAATATCATCGTCAGAATGACAGAAATTACATTTCATTTTATGCCTACCTGATGTTTAGTAGTTATTTTTGGCTAGACCAAGAAGTAACCTAACTTGTGATTGGCTTAATATATGTTTATAGAAAAAAGAAGAAGATATGATATTACAAATATTGAAGCTTAGATATTATTAGCCCTATGGTGATATCCTGGAAATCATTTTTCCAATTAAGATCAGTATAACTGTGCAATGATATAGAAAACCTGGAAAACTATATCTGCTGATCTTTACAATTATCACTTAAGAAGACAGTTTATTAGTGGAGAACTCCCTAGATTTAACTGTTCGTTGACAACTTCATATTGTGGGTTTCTTAAATGTCTTCTAATTTCCAGTTCTTCGAGGAAATCCAGTTCTTGTTTCTTTTCACAAATATGCAGCACTTCTAGTTCTGTGCTAGGTGTCAATGAATGATTGGTGTCAAGTAGATGTTTTGCGTAGTGGGATTTATCTGGTTGTTTTAATCTGTATGCTCGTAAGTGCTCACTGTATCGTATTTCAAAATTCCTAAGGGTCTGACCCAAATAGACAGCATTACATTCTGGACATTTGAGTTCATATATACCTGACTTCTTTAATAGTGGTATTTTTGTTTTTACATTTAACAATTTTGTACTAACGTTACTTTCTGTTTTAAAAGAAATTGTTGCATTCGTTGCTAAAGATATTATCTTTGAAATATTATTAGAAATATTTCCTGCATATGTGATGGTTTTATAAGTTTTAATTTCATCAGCTTGTTTAGGATATATTAGTTGTAATGCCACTTTTTCTTCTTTTTTACTAATTAGCTTATTTATCATATCTAATGGATAACCGTTAGATGTTGCTATTTGTCTAATTGTATTAATCTCTCTATCAAAATTACATTTGTTCATAGGAACTGAAAAAGCTCTATGTATCATTGAATTATATGCCGCTAGTAAAAAAGAAGAAAAAGTGGCATTACAACTAATATATCCTAAACAAGCTGATGAAATTAAAACTTATAAAACCATCACATATGCAGGAAATATTTCTAATAATATTTCAAAGATAATATCTTCAGCAACGAATACAACAATTTCTTTTAAAACAGAAAGTAACGTTAGTTCAAAATTGTTAAATATAAAAACAAAAATACCACTATTAAAGAAGTCAGGTATATATAAACTCAAATGTCCAGAATGTAATGCTGTCTATTCGGATCAGATACAGATTGAAACAACCAGATAAATCCCACTACGCAAAACATCTACTTGACACCAATCATTCATTGACACCTAACACAGAACTAGAAGTGCTGCATATTTGTGAAAAGAAACAAGAACTGGATTTCCTTGAAGAACTGGAAATTAGAAGACATTTAAGAAACCCACAATATGAAGTTGTCAATGAACAGTTAAATCTAGGGAGTTCTCCACTAATAAACTGTCTTCTTAACTGATAATTGTGAAGATCAGCAGATATAGTTTTCCTGGTTTTCTATATCATTGCACAGTTATACTGATCTTAATTGGAAAAATTATATCCAGGATATCACCATAGGGCTAATAATATCTAAGCTTCAATATTTGTAATATCACATCTCCTTCTTTTTTCTATAAACATATATTAAGCCAATCACAAGTTAGGTTACTTCTTGGTCTAGCCAAAAATAACTACTAAACATCAGGTAGGCATAAAATGAAATGTAACTTCTGTCATTCTGACGATGATATTCATTTATCGATACAATTGTCAATTTTTGAGAATTTTCAATAACTTTTATTATATTGTGGAATTAACTAGAGACCGTGAGTTTCATTTAAAAACACTAATATGAGCATATTCCACGAAGTAAGGGTAGAGACTGTTAATTTAATATATTTAATAATTATTGTTAGTATTCAGCATTTACTGTATTAATAATCGGTGACGCCAAGTACAAGCTACTGTTACGAACTCACACACCGAAGTAGATTCTAAGTACGGTCCTGTAACCTTATGTTAAGAGTGATAAAAAATGGCGAGCGCGCCGAATTCTGGGAAGGTCTATTGAGATTTTTTTCTGGCCGTTTTTTATAGACATGTTCTCCGAAGATATTTTAATTGAGCCGGCATTCGGGAAACATCCTGAAAAAAGAATATTCCAGAAGGTCGTCTAGTATATAAAGAGATTACCTACTTGGAGTAAAGTCAGTTTCTCGTAAAGTGATCTCGTGAAATAAACAAGTAAATAGTAGTGAAGTGTTTATGTAAATTAGTTTAAGTGCATATACTGTGTGTATAATATGAATTAGTGAATAGTTTAGTGAATAAATAAATTAAGTAAGAGAACTTACCGTGTGTATGAATTTATCCCACCCGTCAGGATAAACTGTTTTAAATAAATAAGAAAAACATTACATTGATGTCAGAAGTGGGATAATATAAATATATAGCTACGCAATAATGGCCAAGAGACTAACGGATCTGAAAGTGACGGAACTGAAAGCAGAATTGGAAAATTGCGAGCTGGAAACGTCCGGTAAGAAAAGTGAAAGTAGACAGACTCAAAGTAGCACTGGAAAGTGACGGCTTTGATCCAGAAACATTTTTAATCAAAGACGAGACTTCCACCTTAATCTCGTCAATTTCTGCTAAAATGGACGAAAAGATTTCAACTATGAAGGGAGATTTTTTTGCTATGAAGAAAGATATTTCTGCTGATGTAGACGATAAGATGACCACAATAAAAAGCGTTATTTCTGCTAATGTGAAGAACAATATTTCTGCCATGGAAGAGAAGATTTCAACTAATATGAAGAACGATATCTCTGCTATGAAGAAGGATATTTCTGCCGATATCTTATCTATCAAGAATGACCTTGCCGCTGATGTCGAAAATAAAATTTCGTCTCTAAAAGCGGATATTGAGGATGAGATGACAACGATAGACAAGAAAATCAAAATGCCGGAGAGAAATATGGCAGATTTAAAGACACAATACACGCCAGCAGAAGAAAAGAAGATTGAGCAAACAAGACTTTGCAAGCCAGAAACACACCCTAAGTTAGAAGACATTGGCAGTTTTGCCCTAGTCAAGGCTCCAACGTTCGACGGAAAGACATCGTGGACCAACTATGTGAAACAATTTGAAGCATCCGCTAGAGTGAATAATTGGTCCGATAGGAAGAAGGCAGTAAACTTAACCATCGCGCTTCGGGGAGATGCCTCAGATGTACTTCAGACGATACCACTTGAAGAAACGGATGACTTCGAGCAGCTGAAGAAGAGCTTGGACATGCGATATGGCCATAAACATGTAGAACATTTGTACCAATCCCAGCTGAAGACCCGAAGGCAGAAACGTGACGAAGCCCTTCAAGGGTATGAAGTGGATATTGCCCGACTGGTTCTATTTGCTTATCCATCAACACCAGAGAACATGATGGAATGTCTGGGCATCCATGCCTTTATTGATGGCTTACGTGACCTCGATATGCAGAGGATGCTTCGTTTAGCCCATCCCAAAACATTAGTCGACGCATTGATAGCTGCTCTTGAATATGAATCAGCAACGAAGGCTTCGGGATATAACTAGGAAGCGAAACCATAATAGTAGCGCGGCTACAGGGAATCATGGAGGAAGGTACACCGGTTATGACGGAGCAAAGGAACCACGACAAAGAAGTTGGCGAAGGAGTACTAATTGGAAAAGGATTGGTTACGTCGGCGAAAGAGACCCCAGTACGTGTGATAAAAGTGAATGATTATCCAGTTACCATCAAGAAGGAAACCAGGATTGGATCTTGCGTACCAGTGACGTCTATAGTTCGTCAAACAACGACTACTGACAAGTCTAATGTCAGATTCGAACAGATGTTATCAGTAGCTGGTCAGTCCTTGAATCGAGCTGAAAAACAGAAAATGAGAGAATTTTTCTTGCAGTACCGAGACCTATTCGTACCAAAATGAGGAAAGACTGGTAGAATATCAGCCGTCAAACACAAAATCTATATTGGTAGTGCCAAGCCAATTAGGCAATCAGCTCGAAGACTTCCACGATCGAAGAGAGAATTAGCTGAAAGAATATTTCGAGAGATGGCAGAAGAAAAAGTAATAGAACCATCTACTAGTCCATGGATGTCTCCAGTAGTGCTCGTCAAGAAAAAGGATGGAACGACGAGATTCTGCGTGGATTATTGGCAGCTAAACAACGTGACGGAGAAAGACAGCTATCCTCTGCCTCGAATTAACGATACGCTAGATACTTTGGCCGGCAGCAAACTGTTTTCCACCTTGGACCTGAAGTCTGCTTATTGGCAAGTGGAAATGGACCCAGGAGACAAAGAGAAGAATGATTTTACCACCGGATCTGGATTATGGCAGTTCAACGTCATGCTATTAGGGCTCTGTAATGCGCTCGCGACATTTGAAAGACTCATGGAGAATGTCTTGAGAGGGTTGTCTTGGAAGGCATGCCTGGTCTATTTAGACGACATCGTAGTACTGGGGAAGACATTTGACGAACACCTGAAGAATTAGGAAGATGTATTCAAATGACTCCAAGCTGCTCAGCTCATGCTAAACCGGAAGAAATGTCAGCAGAAACTACTGTGTCACAAGAAGAGAACTTTTGGCGGTAGTGAAGTCCGTGGAACAGTTTTACCAGTATATCTATGGTAGGAAGTTCTTAATCCGGACTGATCATGCAGCAATCAAGTGGTTGATGCAGTTCTAGAGTCCCGATGGCCAGATCGCTAGATGAATTGAACGACTTCAAGAGTACGATTTCAACATCGAACATTGAGGTGGTGTAAGTCACCGAAATGCCGACTTCCTGTCCAGACGGCCGTGCCCAACAGACTGTTCCCACCGTAACAAGGAGAAATCAAGGGAAGTTGCAGTTTCAAGAACTACCAAAGAAGATTCTGCAATGGAAGGAAGAAAATCGGCGACCTACATGGTAAGAAGTGTCAATATTTTCACAGACACTCAAGGCATATTAGGCTCAGTGGGACTCCCTTGTCCTGGAAGAAGGGCGGTTGAGAAAAGTCCTTGAAAAGGATGATGGTCCCGAGATGAGGAGACCGCTAGTTATCCCTAGAACGAGAGTAGCTGAGGTACTGAAGAAGTTACACGACAGTCCATCGGGAGATCATCTGAGAGTGAAGAAAACCCGTCAGCGAGTCCGTGAAAGGTTTTATTGGATGAACAGCTCGGACGATGTGACGGACTGGGGTAAGAAATGTACGACTTGTGCTACGAGTAATGGACCATATCGCAAGAGAAAGGCACCCATGAAACAGTATACTGTTGGAAGCCTTTTCGAAAGGATTTCTTTAGACATCGCTGGACCATTTCCGACAACGGAAAATCGTGGTAAATGCATCCTGGTTATAATGGATTATTTCACAAAGTGGGTGGAAATTTACGCGATCCCGAATCAAGAGACCACAACTGTCGCGGATGTATTGGTGAAAGAATTTATCAGCCGATATGGAGTGCCCTTGGAAGTCCACAGTGAGCAGGGAAGAAATTTCGATAGCCATCTATTCCAGGAGATTTGCGACAAGCTGGGAATGAAGAAGACCAGGACAACAGCATTACATCCACAGTCAGATGGAATGGTCGAGAGAATGACTATTGGAAAATACCTGAGAGATTGGGACGAGTATCATTCCCTATTCGCATTGGCTTATAGTTCTGCCGTTAATGAGTCCACGGGTGAAACACCTGTGAATATCCTGTTTGGACGTGAAATGAGGCTTCCTTGTGACCTGGAATTTGGCTGTCGACATGGAGAAGATCTAGCAGGAGAAGACTACGTGATCCAATTGAGGAGAAGACTGGACGATATTAATGAATTAGTTCGAACAAATCGTCAAGTTGCCAGCGACAGAATGAAAAGTCGGTACGACACGCAGGCTACAGTAGGCGGTTTCAAAGAAGGGGACAAAGTATGGTTACACAACCCGACGAGGAGAAAAGGATTTTCTCCAAAATTACAAAAAACATGGGAAGGTCCATTTTTAATCAAGAAAAGGATCAATGATGTTATCGCATGAGCAAGATCCCCAACGGAAAACTAAAAGTAGTTCACCAAAACCGACTAGCGCCATTCGAAGGAGACGATGACCTAGAGGAAGGAGTAAACCATATTCGAGATGCGTCTGACCCTACCTTCGATGAATGTATGGGCGCGAATGGAAGTACCGGGAAAGTTAGATATGGAGTCACTCCCGGAAGATTATTCACTGGCATACAACATCCCTGCCCGTATCAAGAACGCACGAGGGCTGGCAACCATTTTTCGAAAGACACTGAGACTGAAACACAATTCGCGGTACGTCTTCTACGTGGTTAGTTTAAATGAATTTGAAGATCGATCTACCTACCGCGCTGTGTGGGAAGCACTTCGAAACCTCCGAGACCATGTGTTGGAATCCAGTGTGAAGAAACTGGCTATGCCTAAGATAGCGAGTAACCAGTTGGATTGTCGAGTCAACAAGAACATGGTAGCGGTGATCTTCCAAGATATAGGTGTCCATATATTAATTTGTAGCTACAACCCCCATTATCAGTACCCGATGAAGACGGTGCACTGTTATTTCCATAAGATCGGGAAGTGTAGAAATGGGGCTAGTTGCCGATTCAAACATCCAGTCTCGTCTACACAAAAGTTCCAGGAGGAACTTCCATTTAAGGAGGGGGTAATGTGATGAACTCGCACACCGAAGTAGATACTAAGTATGGTCCTGTAACCTTATGTTAACAGTGTTAAAAAAATGGTGAGCGCTCCAATTTCTGGGAAGGTCTATAGGGATTTTTTTGTAATCGTTTTTATAGACATGTTCTCCAAAGATCTTTTTAGGATTGAGCCGGCATTCGAGAAACATCCCGAAAATCGAATATTCCAGAAGACCGTCTAGTATATAAAGAGATTACCTACTTGCCGTAAAGTTAGTTTATAAAGTGATCTCGTGAAATAAACAAGTGAACATGTAAATAGTAGTGAAGTGTTTATATAAATTAGTTTAAGTGCATTTACTGTGTATATAATATGAATTAGTGAATAGTTTAGTGAATAAATAAATTGAGTAAGTGAACTTACCGTGTGTCTGAATTTATCCCACCCGTCAGGATAAACTGTTTTAAATAAATGAGAAAAACATTACACTACTTTATATACTCTTCATTGTCAACCGCAGACTGAAAAAATCTTTTGGCAACATTGCGTGACATTTGATATTGAATGATCACGGTATTTCTGAATTTTGAGTTTTGAGGTAAACGCGCAAAAGTAAAATCTGTCAAACTTCACAAGTAAACTGTTTTTCGTGACGTCATAGCATAGGTAACCCGGTTTGTATGGTTAAATTCAAGGAAAACTTATTGAAATAATTTTGGATCAGTACTTTTTTTTATCCAACTAGTACCAGATTCAATCACACTTTAGTACTTTTATTTTTATACTGCTAGCAACGCTGCACGCAACGTTAGTCTGCATAAAAATCCATAGCGTGCTGTTACGAGTATACTCGATCTTTTAAAAGCCAACACGTAATTTTTACGTTGCAGTAGTATTAAGCGTATTATAGGTGGTACGTAATTTTAACGTCGTAATATTATTAAAGGGGATTAAATTTCCAAAAAATGCCTCGTAGAGGTTTAACCGATAACGAATTGGAAGAACTTTTCTATCTCAATTGTGATAGTGAAATCGAAGATCATATTGAAATTGAAGATGATTTCAGTAGTGACTCTGACGATAGCGTGACCGATTCGGATTTTGTCCCTGACCAGAACGACATTGAGGAAGCATTTGAGAATAACTTAATAAATACGTGGTCGGACCCACGTACTACACATATCTCTAAAAAGTAGAAACGCTCTCAAATTCCACAAGCTGGTTTATCTGCTCCTAGTACTTCGGTAAAAAATTTTATTTTTAATATATTTTGTATGCAAATAATTTTATTTTAGGATAGTTCAATAACATCTGCTGAAATGGTTTCGGATTGTATAGTGGTTCCAGAGGCTGATACATTACCTGGCAAAAATGATTATGTGTGGAAAACTCAAGCTAAAAAGGGAGGCAAAAGACTATCCATGAATATTGTTCATATAAGGCTAGGACCAATACCAGAAGCTAAGGAACTCCTACAACCTATACGCTATTTTCAGTTTTTCTGTCCCGATACACTTTTAAAGAAAATAGTATTTCACACTAATCAGGAAATCAACAGACGGAATATAAAGTACACAGTAGCATCACAAACTATATCAGAAAGAAATTTGGTAGAATTGAAATCACTTTTGCGCCTTTACATAGTTGCTGCTGCTTTGAAAGGTGATAATTTGTCAACAAAACTTCTCATCATATTCTGGTACAAGCTACAAATCAACAATGAGTAAGGGCCGTTTTGAATTTCTAACAGCATGTCTTAGATTTGATGATAAATCTACACGGAATGAAAGAGGAGCTGAATCTGTACTTGCACCAATATCAGAAATTTGGAACGACTTCATTGAAATCTGTAAAAAAGTTATAAGCCCAGCACATATGTAACTATAGATGAACATTTAGTAGGGTTTAGAGAAAAATGCCCATTTAGAATGTATATTCCCAATAAACCTGCCAAGTATGGTTTGAAAATTGTATTGTTTTGTGATGTATCAACAAGATATTTGATTAACGCAAGTCCATATGTGGGCAAATCTACGAATACAAATGGTAAGCCTTTACCCGATAATTTTGTATAGCAATCAACTGGTCCCATTTGTAATGTGCGAGGTCGTCGGTAATAAATAGAGACAGGGTTTGAGTTTCTAAACTATGTTTCTTCCAAAATAAAATTAAAATTCAATCTTACAAGATAAATATCATATTTACAAACGTTACAAAAACTAGTACCTGCCCTGATAATTTTTGTTCCAATGGGCAAACGAGATGAAAATCGTGTTATTGAAATACTTCTTTTCGTCGTAGAAATATAAACAAACGCTTCAAATTATGATTGTTTTTGTTGGATTGTGAAATTTAAATTAACAAATTGATGATTTCAGGAATTTTTTATTAATTATAGAAGTTTTTTTGCAGAAAATGTGTATACATACATATGGATAAATAAAATACAATTATTTTGTGACAATTAAAATGTTTGATTAATTACTGATCATGAATGCATTTCTCAATTTGGAAATAAAGGCCTAATGCATTTTAGAGATCTCTAATAAAATATTTTAAACGGTACCTTTTATTTTCTCCTAAGTTTCTATTCACTTCAAACTAATCTTCACTCTAAATTTATTTCTGGTGTACTTTCCAAAAATTATTGACAAGCTCTTCTTAAATTTTACACGCAATGTCTCGATTTCTTCCCTAGATATATATCCTTCAACTGGATATACAAGTATCTTCTACCTTCTTATTATTATTATAAAAATGGTTTAAATTTCTTTGTTTATTAAATATAAACGTTTTTTATCGTCCTTATTATCGAGATAAATTATAATATAACTTCCCTCTTTTGACGTTTCAAAGCAGACTGACTTTTCTCTACCAATTTCTTTTAATCAATCCCAATAATCGTTCTTGGTTGTTCGGAAAACTTTTTGCTATACATGGTGAGTTTTTTTTTAAGTTATAATCTGAAATTTTGATTTCATAATTTTTTAAAAGAAATTTGTATAAACATAGTGCCTTTAATATCATGAAAATAACATTGTTTCGTCACGACATCAACTCATCGCATCAGAAAATTCGAATCATTGTTATTTATAAAAGTATTGTGATGATCATGTAACAGTGAAATTATAATAATCTTTTAACTTTCAATGGACTAACATAAAAAGAATTCAATTAATATATATGAGGATTTTGTTTTGATAAATTGTTACAATACATATAAATATTAACATTACTTATTTATTAAAATTCCTGAAATCCCTTGCATTGAATAACATATTTACTAACTATATAAAAATTTGTCATGAATCAAATGTCTGTCTCTTTTAAATGATTTTTAATTTCATTTTAATTTTGACGGATTTTTTTTTGAAATTACATCATCCACTGAATTATTAGTGTTAATTTCCGTTGAATCTGAATCGGTTTTTAGTATTTTCGATTATGACGTGATTTTCTTCAATATTGTTGTGAGGATTTTGATCACTGTTTTTACTATAGGCACAAATAATTCATTTAAACAGGTTTTTTTTTACAATTTTATAAATATTCGTTAAAATGATGGCTAATAAAGTACAAGATGGGAGAATCAATTTGATTTATTTCACGAATACTATTAATGATTATTAAATTGAATACTGCTTCAATATATATATATATATATATATATATATATATATATATATATATATATATATATATATATATATTCTGTAAACCTTGCTACCACTTGGTGGCTTGGTGGTGTAGGGTATTAAAGGTTACATTTGCACAAATTTCCTCCATCCATTGCCATTCTGAGCTAGGTCCTTTGCTTCTTTCCAGCTTTTTCGGCATTCATTCAATATTCCGGCCATAACCTTATCCCGCGATTTTCTTGGTCTGTCCGTTCTCTTGTTTTTTTTTCAATTTTCGCTTTCCATACTCTCTTAACAGGTCGTTCTTCTTTCATGCGTTGTAAGTGTCCCCACCATTGCAATTGTCTTTCCTCTATGAAGTCCAATGTAAGTTGTATATTTAGGTCCTTTCTTATACCTACATTTTTAATTCCATATTTTTTTGTCACACCCCTTACTCTTTACTTTACTTTTTTGTCGTTCTGTGAATATCTAAAATTAGCCTATATATTCTTTTGAATATCTTTAGTTTGGTGTCTCTGGATATTTCTTTTTTATTTATTTGTTTGAATTTGCAATTCTGTTATTTATATCTGCGTCTTGTGTCCCATTTTCGTCTATTATTGTTCCTAGGTATTGGTAGTGTTTAACTTGTTCCAGTACATCTGTATCGATTCTTATATTTATCTTGATCTCTTCTTCTCCAATCACCATTACCTTTATTTTGTTCTTGTTTATTTTAATTCCCATATCTGTTACTGCTGTATTCCACATCTTAATGTTTTCTTGCAACTCTTTTTCGTTCTTTGCTATTAGTCTAACATCGTCTGCAAATGCTCCCTCACTGATGTTAACTATTTGTAGTTGCAAATGTCGGTTCTGACTTTCGTACTGTTAACACGTAGTTGTGTGTGTATAGAACGAAGTATTTAATTTAAAGTTTATTTACACTACTTTGAACTAAAAAGCTGTTGAACGGTGTTGCAAAAATAGTGAACATATACATAACTGCATATTTGTTAAGGATTGATTGCGGTTATCTATCTATATCAATTCAATTTCTATCACATTGTAGTGATTCTCAAGTTGTAAATATACAAAAACGAACTGATAATACTTGTTTGGTGATTAAATATCAGCTGAAAAAAAATTCAATACAAAATAATGGAATTTAATTTGAATATAGAATTTCAAATGCAAAAAATTATGAGTCAACTAACTGTGCTTACAAAAAGTGTTACTGACCTGCATTCCATAATAAATGAGCAAAACGAAAAAATTGACGAGTGTACCAGAAAAATTGATGATCTTCAGAAAGACAACAAAAATATTCATAGAAAAGTCTCTGAATTCGAAACAAAGTTTCTGACAATTAATGCAGATTTGTATCATGAATATAAGATGAGAGCAGAACGAGAGAAGAATATTATCTTGCAAGGTATCCCTGAATGTAGTAACTATGAGGAAATTGTCACGGAGATTGTAAACACAGTAACAGCCCCAAAAGTTATTGGAATAATGAAAAAAATGAGACTGGGAAAGCTTAGAGATAACAAGCCGCGACTTATTAAAATTATATTTAAGTCTCATGAAGATGTTTTAGTTGTGCTGCGCAATAAATCCAAGTTGCCTGTAAATCAATATCCTCAAATAAAAATGGAAAATGACCTCATTCCGCTACAAATACAAGAAAATGCTGCAATTTTTGAAGAATTTACTTCTAGAAAGGATGCTGGAGAAGCAATTAGTATCAAATATATATATATATATATATATATATATATATATATATATATATATATATATATATATATATATATATATATATATAAATTTCGATTTTCTACTACACCTGTTTTAGTCGAAATTTCAATAATTTCGACTTATTGGCCTGACCGTTCTTCGAAGGGCAAAACAACTACATTCCTGGCTAATACCACGCAGAATATTGAATTACATCCCCTTCGAAAACCGTGACGTCGATCGGCCATTTTGCCGATACGGACATCTGTGGTGATTCGCAACTGATAGCGGAAGAGCATAGTACACTTACGCGTTTCGACCTTCTTGGGTCTCTTCAAGAGTGCCGTAATGCCTTCCAGTTCAGAATCTCTAATCCGAACTGAAGATTACACCCTCCGACAACCTCTCTTGGTTCGTGTAGTTACACAAGCGAGAAGTAGTCAGTTGGCGCCATCTTCACTTTCAGTTGCGAACCAACACCTCAGATAAATGCGACCGTATTAGTCGTATTAAATAAAAATGAATATAATTTCATAAAATACGAGGTGCTATATGAAATATAAATTTCGATTTTCTACTACACCTGTTTTAGTCGAAATTTCAATAATTTCGACTTATTGGCCTGACCGTTCTTCGAAGGGCAAAACAACTACATTCCTGGCTAATACCACGCAGAATATTGAATTACATCCCCTTCGAAAACCGTGACGTCGATCGGCCATTTTGCCGATACGGACATCTGTGGTGATTCGCAACTGATAGCGGAAGAGCATAGTACACTTACGCGTTTCGACCTTCTTGGGTCTCTTCAAGAGTGCCGTAATGCCTTCCAGTTCAGAATCTCTAATCCGAACTGAAGATTACACCCTCCGACAACCTCTCTTGGTTCGTGTAGTTACACAAGCGAGAAGTAGTCAGTTGGCGCCATCTTCACTTTCAGTTGCGAACCAACACCTCAGATAAATGCGACCGTATTAGTCGTATTAAATAAAAATGAATATAATTTCATAAGTTGGTTCGCAACTGAAAGTGAAGATGGCGCCAACTGACTACTTCTCGCTTGTGTAACTACACGAACCAAGAGAGGTTGTCGGAGGGTGTAATCTTCAGTTCGGATTAGAGATTCTGAACTGGAAGGCATTACGGCACTCTTGAAGAGACCCAAGAAGGTCGAAACGCGTAAGTGTACTATGCTCTTCCGCTATCAGTTGCGAATCACCACAGATGTCCGTATCGGCAAAATGGCCGATCGACGTCACGGTTTTCGAAGGGGATGTAATTCAATATTCTGCGTGGTATTAGCCAGGAATGTAGTTGTTTTGCCCTTCGAAGAACGGTCAGGCCAATAAGTCGAAATTATTGAAATTTCGACTAAAACAGGTGTAGTAGAAAATCGAAATTTATATTTCATATAGCACCTCGTATTTTATGAAATTATATTCATTTTTATTTAATACGACTAATACGGTCGCATTTATCTGAGGTGTTGGTTCGCAACTGAAAGTGAAGATGGCGCCAACTGACTACTTCTCGCTTGTGTAACTACACGAACCAAGAGAGGTTGTCGGAGGGTGTAATCTTCAGTTCGGATTAGAGATTCTGAACTGGAAGGCATTACGGCACTCTTGAAGAGACCCAAGAAGGTCGAAACGCGTAAGTGTACTATGCTCTTCCGCTATCAGTTGCGAATCACCACAGATGTCCGTATCGGCAAAATGGCCGATCGACGTCACGGTTTTCGAAGGGGATGTAATTCAATATTCTGCGTGGTATTAGCCAGGAATGTAGTTGTTTTGCCCTTCGAAGAACGGTCAGGCCAATAAGTCGAAATTATTGAAATTTCGACTAAAACAGGTGTAGTAGAAAATCGAAATTTATATTTCATATAGCACCTCGTATTTTATGAAATTATATTCATTTTTATATATATATATATATATATATATATATATATGCGCCTCCGTGTTGATATTGGTTGTTGTTCCAAAATCGGAATCTTCCAATTGTTGGCACAAATGTGCGTTTGGTTGTTCTGTTATTTTCCATTCTTTGTGTTCTTCCATGTTTCATTCAACATCGTTGCTCCCAAGTTTCACATCCATACTTGGTTATACCGTACTGATGAAGGCTAATGAGCTAGAAACATGCATGTTTACGGTTACCACTCCTCTTCAGTGACCTCTTTATTTTTGCGTGCTTTCCCATGATAACACTTGTTGTTTGCTCTTTGTTTATATATATATATATATATATATATATATATATATATATATATATATAATCAACCACGAATCGTTCCAGTATCCGAACAACGACAAAATACATCTGATAGACCCAAAAGAGAAAGAGATCGCGGTAGCAATTCATCTCCCGAACAGAATATCCCAAAGCACAGTAAACTAAATTCTACGCACCAACAAAACTATTAAGAGTTTTGTTTTGGAATTGTCATGGCTTCGCTAATCTGCAAAATTTTATTGAGGATTCTGCGAATTCGAATTTCGATGTTATTTGCATGAGTGAAACGTGGTTGATTACAGAAAAGGTGCGTAGTGCAGGTTTTTTGACTGAATACGAGGCTGTCTCATTTGGGCGTGCCAGTGGCGGACTATGTCTTTTTTATAGGAAGTATTTAAATATAACTATTTTAGATAGAACACCGTGGTGGCTGATTTGTTTGTTTTGTTTTGATATTTATAAATTTATTGTGTGTAGCGTATATTTTAATCCCTCCTTGGATCTTGAGCACATTCTTGATATCTTCCAGGATGTCCTTGATGACATCAGCAATAGTCATAACGATGTAATGATCATTATTGGAGGTGACTTCAATTGCCGCGTTTCAAATGCTGGCATCACACCATCAGAAATCTTGGAAAATACAAACTTATACGAGGAGAGGTTGAGTTATGATTCGAAATTCAATACTAGAGTTCGAAAACTTATTGATTTTATGTATAATAATTCATTTACACTTCTGAATGGAAGAACTGTGGAAGACAGACCAGCTATGTTCACATATGTAAGTAAATTGGGAAGTAGTGTGGTGGACTTGTTGTGGGTAAGTAATTTACATCTATCTGACATACAACAGTGTAGGATTTAACGATTATTTGTCTGATCATTTCCCAATCCAAGTAACTCTTACTCATTATCGCTTTAGTGAAAACACTGAAAAACATAGTAGATCTTCCAGCAAATTTCTTGTTTGGAATGAGCAACAAAAAGAAAATTATAAACTTTCCATGCGCCTATCGAACCAAGCTTATTTTATTCCTGATGTGCAGTTGTCATATAATAATTTTTGTTCTGCTATTTTTAAATGCGCGGAAAGTCTCAATATGTTCAGATTCACAGACACCAGTGTGAAATCAAATTACTATGTTAAAAGTAAACCTTGGTTTGATAATGAGTGTGTGGATGCAAATAAGCTCTTAAACGCTTCATTGAAATTATTTAAAAAATATCCCTCTGATGTTTCTCAAAAGCTGAACTACACGGAAGATAAGAAAAATTATAGAAAACTAACAAGAACAAAGAAAAAAGCCTATGAAGATGCCCTTATATTCCGTTTAACAAGCTCACGTAAGCCTAAAGAGTTTTGGTCAGCGATTGAACAATTCCAAAATAACTCAAATCGAAATCTACTATCCGTGGAAATTTGGGAAAACTTTTATGATGGTATTTATTCGCAGAGAGTGTATGTTGACGTACAATTCACAGACGTGAATCATCCTTTCCTTGATTCCGTAATAACATCCGAAGAAATGTACCATGTTCTTAACAAGTGCAAATCTAGGAAAGCACCGGGAAATGATTTAATTTCCTATGAGTTCTTAAAAAATGTTCCTCTCAATTGGATACTTTACCTAAATGTTTTATTTAACAATATTTTTCAAACAGCTCTCATGCCTTTGCAATGGACTGAAATACTACGTACAATGGTACATAAGGGTGGACTAGCGTGTGAACCATCGAACTATAGAGGGTTAGCATTAGCTAACTGTACTGGTAAAGTCTTTACCAGTATACTTTACAACAGACTCACACAATGGTCTGAGGAGTGCCACATTTTGCCTGAAGCTAAGGCGGGTTTCCGTTCTGGACGAGGGTGCATAGATAATGTTTACACATTAAATTCCATTGTCAACTTACATATCAGGCTTAAGAAGCGAAAAATATTTGCTATTTTCGTAGACTTTAAACGAGCTTTTGATTCCATTGACCAGCAAATCCTATGGGCAAAACTTTTTCAGCTAGGTTTATCATCAAAAATGTTGCGTGTCATAAAACACTTATATGATAATGCCACTATTAAAATAAAAGCTGCTGATGGATTTACCAAAGCATTCGACGTAACTACAGGAATATTACAAGGCGAATCTTTGAGTCCACTACTATTTTCATCCTTCATCGCCGATATTGAAGATTTTTTCTGTAAGAATGGGGCTCGGGGTGTAAACATTGATGATAGGAATGAAATATTAACTGTTTTGTATGCAGACGATATTGTAATACTGGCATTTTCTGAAGTTGATGTGGGAAAGAAGTTGCAGATCCTTGAAAAATACTGCGCTAAAAATAATTTAACGGTTAACACTACAAAAACTAAGATCATGTCGTTTTCTAGAGGTGGGTTTCAACAGAAGTCTTATACATTTTATTTTAACGAATGTTTAATCTCTATGACAAACCATTATAATTATCTAGGAGTACTATTTACATCATCAGGCGTATTTTGCGAGATGTCAAAAACAATAGTAAATAAGGCAAAGCAAGCTATAGGACCAGTGTTATCTTTAATGGCAAAAATGAAAATAGATAATTTGTCCCCGCGGATAAGACTATTTGAATCTCTTATTGCTAGTATTATGTACAATGCATTGCCTATTTGGGGATTAAGGTATACAGATATTATAGAGCGTGTTCAGGTATCTTTTCTAAAAAGAGTTTTGATGGTGCCCTTAAATTCTCCTGACTATGCTCTAAGACTTGATGCAGGTCGGGTAAAATTGTCGTATAATTTGTTCAAGATAACATTAAATTGGATTATTAAGATACTTCTAATGGATGATTGCAAATACCCTAAGTTGTGTTGCAAACGGCAGTTGAAATTATTGCCTGTATGTGATGAGAAATTTAATTGGGCAAAGCAAGTAAAGTCGTATTTTGATTTTATTGACGCATCTGATATTTGGGATAATATTAGCGCTGTTAAACTAAAAATTAATAGAAAGTCGTTGCTCTCACGGTATTATCAAAAGCTACATTTATTAGACGTTGCACGAAAAGAAAACAGCTCATTCCTTACATTATATAAATCACTTCCTAGCTCTTCGTTGCCCAGTTCTTATTCAATCCAGAAAATGCCTATGCAGGTTACCCGCACTATTTCCCAGTTACGTTTCACCAACCAGCTGCGTATAAAATTTACCTTGAATGGCTGCTCGTTTATAATTGACCCATCAGAACGCTGCACTGTGTGTAACATGGAAGAGCCGGAAACTATCTTCCATATGCTTTTTGAGTGTCCCATATACACCTCTATGAGATCACCGAATTATAACCCTCTCAGAAATGTTGAATCTCTCATTCATAGAAACTCTAAATAACCTGAATGTTAATGATGCAAAATGTATTGCTGCTTACATATGGAATATTCTAAAGCTCCGAGCATTCGTGATTAACGAATGATGAATTTTGACCTCTTTCGTTGGTTTAGGATTAGTCCAATAAACAAAAGAAATAATTTAGTTAGTTCCATGCGCCCATTATATGTGCTATTTTTTATTATTTTTTAATGTTTTGAATGTAAATCTTGATTTATTGTTTGTTATTTTTTCTTTATGTATATTTGCCTTATATTATGTAGACCAAAGATGTAAGTATAAATATTTAATTATTCCTGCACCGTCAACCAAACCCTTGCTATGAATGTATGTTCTATAAGCAATAAAGTTTATTATTATTATTATAGTTGCAAATGTCCCACACATATCTTTTTACTTAAAACAGTGCATCTTTTTATGATCTCGTCCATAAAAATGATGAATAGTAATGGACTTAAGCTTCCCCCATGTCTAAGTCCCATATTTGTAGTGAATCCTTGCGAAATTTTGTTATTTCTTATAACTGCATTCTCATTGTTTTCGTAAATATTTTCTACTATCCCTATAATTTTCATACTATCTCTTCTTTCGGTAAATATTTTCTCTCTAGGTACTCTATCAAAGGCTTTTTCTAGATCTAAGAAGGCCACGAACAATTTCTGTTTTCTTTGTATTACTTTTTAGGTCATCTGTTTTATAGTGAATACACGATCTTGGGTGCTTCTTCCCATTCGAAATTGACTCTGAGATGCTGCGAGTGTATCTTCTACTGTTAATCTGATTCTTTTTCTAATATTTTTTCCATAATTTTCATCGCTGTGCCAATTACTGTTATTCCTCGGTAGTTATTTCAGTCTTTTACATCACCTTTTTTGAAAATTTGCACTATTAATGCCTTCTGCCAGTCTGTTGGGAGTGTCTCATCTTCTATAGCTTTATTGAAGATATGAAGCAGCACATCTTTTCCTTTATGTCCCATATTTTTTATCATTTCTGAAGTTACTTTGTCATATCCAGGTACTTTCCTATTCTTCAGTTCTGTAATTGCATGTTCTATCTCTTCTTCACTAATTTTTATTTCTGTTTCTTCTGTTATGTGAACTCGTACTTTTTCCTCAGTATGTTCTGAATCATTATTGAGTAGTTCTTGGTAATATTCTTTCCATCTTTGTAGGATTTCCTCTTCCTTTTTCAATATATCTCCAATCTTACTTTTCACAAAGTATATGTCTTGCTGTTTTTCTATTCTCACATTTTTTAATGTTTTGTAGAAGAGTTTTTGATTTACTTCTTCTATTTATTCTCCAAATTTTTGCCATTCCTCATTATTTGATGCTTTAATTAGTTCTTTGGTTTTTTTCTTTCCTCCTTGTATATATTATACTATCCACTGTTCCATTCGATACATAATTTTTCCATGTCATTTTTTTGTTTTACTTGGTTTTTTATTTCTCTCGACCACCACGATGTTTGTTTTACATTATGTTTTTTTCTATTTGTTCCACATATTTCTCTTAGAATATTTAATATAATATTTTTAAACTAATTCCATGATTTTTCTACATTTTTATTTACTATTTCTTTATAATTCAGTTTCTTATTTACCTCTTCTTGATATTTCTGTGCGACGGTTTCATTTTTTAGTTTCTAAGTTTTTATACATTCATATTGTATTTTTCCTTTTTTTGTTGAGATACACAGATATTTTCTTCTTTCGATATCTTTAAATTTGGATTCTACTACCTAGTGGTCGCTGTCCATTTCTGGACCTCGTTTTACTCTTGTATCTTTTATTGTATTTCTTTGTTGTCGTTCTATTACTACGTAATCTATTATCGATTTTTCGTTGCTGCTTATTATGTTGGAAAAAAGTATTCGTTATTATCAAGTTGTTTATTAGAGAGAAATCATTCTTCTCCCATTATTATTCCTGACGTTCTCTCCATAATTTCCAATAACTGTTTTATATTCTTCATCTTCCCTGCTGTTAAAATCTCCTATTATATACAATCCCCCCTTTGATTTCTAGTTCGTCCCAGAATATTTTTTTATTGTCAGCCTTATCATCTTCGTTTGGACAATATACTAACTACTATGATGGTTTTCTTTTGGTTGTGCCTCGTTTCCATTTCGATTGTAAGTATCCTTTCCGACCATGATTTCCAACTTTGTATCTGTTCTTCTAATTTCTTGTGTATTATGCACCCTACCCCTCCAGCCGCTCTTTTTTCCTGTAGTACACCGCTGTATATTAGTATAATGTTTTTGACCATCGTTTGCATGCCTTTTACTTTTTTCTTTGTTTCTGTTATTCCCAATATATCAACTTCCAATTTTTCAAACTCTTCTACCACTTTTATTTCTTTTCCTGTAATGCTTTTGATATTCCATGTCGCAAGTTTATTTTTCCATTATTTATATTTCTTTTATTAAAGTGGTTAATTAAAGTTTCATTATTTCTGTTATTGGTATCATCTTTGTCATTGTTACTTACTTTGTTGCCGTTGTTTTGATGACTATTATTATCATTATTTTCTCTTTGATTAAGATTACTAGTGATATTATTATCGTTATTATTACTATAGTCATTACTACTTTTATTAACATAATTACTGTTACCTTCATAATTGATATCGTCATTATCACTATTATCATTATTGTTATTGATAGTGCTGTTAATATTATTTTTAGTATTTCTTTGCTTTTCTTTCTTAAAATTAAAGCTAAATTCACTACTATTATTATAATGCCTAAACCTAAATTCATGATCTAAACTAAATCATAATATACTGTTATTATTTCTTTCATGTTCTTATTCATCTTTTTCTTGATTCAGTTGATGAGCATATCCTTGATAAAGTATCATCTGTCAGATTCTGATTTTCAGGACTATACATGATTTCATAGTTTTAATTTGAAAGTTCTAGTCTCCAACTCATAATTTTCTCATTCTTGATTTTTCTTGGATGGGCCCCATCAAACATAAAGGAAAGAGACTGTTGATCGGTTATGAGTCTAAAATGTCTACCAACAAGATAATGGGTTAGAAAGAGATCTTGAAAAGAAAGCAACTGGCCGACTGTTTTGAGAGAAAGATGATCCGATACCGTAATCTGAAGCATCTGTTTCTATCGTAAAATTATCTTCATTATCGATGGATGCAACAACATCAATCTGAATATCTAACTTCAACTCGTCAAACGCTTTTATTGCTTGAGTGTTTAGAGGAAATGAACTTCTGATTAATTGCTGCGAGCAAACTTGGGATTAAACTGAGCATAATGTGAAAATAATATCAGTAGGAACTGGTAATTTCCGAATAGGTTCTACAGGCTCTGGGTCAGGTCTAATACATTAATAACTAATAATGTTTCCTTATAGATATATCTGTTGCACAGAAAATTAATTCTTTTCTAAATCTAGAGTCAGATTGTATTTAGAAACTGCTTTCATAAAATTATCTAAGTTGATATCGTGCTCAGTCTGATCTTGTTCACATGTTGTAATATCATCTAAATACACTTGCACGCCTTTAAGGTACTCGGCAGAAATAATACCAGTAAGAGCACATTGAAATGCCGGTACTCCGTTTTTAACACCAAAAGGGATACGAGTGAATTAGTAGAGTTTCCCAGAAGCTTCAAAAGCTGTATAAGGCCTATCTTCTTAAACAATTGGGATTTAATTATATGAACTGCATAGATCCACTGAACTATATACTCAGTATGAAGTAAGTAGAAAATGGGTCACTTCGCAACCGGAAGCTCGAAAGGAGACGCCATTTTTTATCCAGTCGGCCATTTTTTATCTAGTCGGCCAATTTGTATCCAGTCGGCCATTTTTTATCCAGTCGGCCATTTTTATCTCTGTTATTATTGGTCAACATCAATCGTCATTGTGATAGAGCATTTTTATATACGGAATATACCAAAAAAGTTGCAATAAAGACGTTAGAAATTTAAGGAGAAGGCGTAGTATATTTTTTATAACGCCATAAGGGCATTAGAAATTTATATCTGTTATTATTGGTCAACATCGATCAATCGTCATTGTGATAGAGCTTTTTTATATACGGGATGTACCAAAAAAGATGCAATAAGGGTGTCATAAATTTGTGAAAAAGGTATATATTTCTTATAAACAGGGTATTGTCATAAAATATGTTTAATGCACAGTCGCTATGGTTGGGCAAGCGACGTATCAGTTGGATGGGCAGATAGAAAAATGGCATTATTTTGGACATGCGCAAGGGTTACAGAAGTGCTTATGATTTTTTTTATTATGAGCGTTCTTATCTCTTTTGATGTTCCCTAAGAGATAATAGGATGAGTAAATGTCAGCTGAAGGTCGACGGGGGTGACATAAAACAACGTTACTACAATCAATATACAGGGCGTGGACAATGCCATAAGGGCACTCTGCTTGGATTTTCATCGAACAAAACAGGATGTACCAAATCGCCATTAGGTCACTACGACGACGATCAATATATAGTATGCCATTGGACTCAGACACGTTCGATCGTTATACAGGATGTACAAAGATGCCATAAGGCACTCTGCTGTTATTGGTCGGATTGATGTCGAATAAACGGTGTTAGGTACGTTACTACAACGTTCGATATACAGGGTGTCGATATACAGATGCCATAAGGACACTCTGTTATTATTGGTCGGTAACAGTTACCTTCGAAGAAAAGTTGGTGATCTTGTTTCTACGAGACACGGAGCTGAATCCAAGCTGCCCTTCTTCTTGCACAGCGATAATCAGATGGCCAAAGGTGTTCGAGAAGTTCTTGGCTTTTTAACAAGGAGAGAGGACGCTATAATCAGAAGAATTCGAATCAGCCACACCAAACTCACACACGGTCATCTGATGTCTTCAGGAAATCGTCCTGTTTGCTATAGCTGTAATACTATACTGACCGTTAAGCACTTACTTACTGACTGAAAACAATTTTCCGCTACATATAAACAATTTGACCTAAGGCCTAACCTCAAGGAAATGCTCCACTAACCCACCGAGATCAAGAAAGTCTTACAGTTTCTGAAAGCTACGCATCTCTACTATAAAATCTGATTTAAAAATTAGTAATAGTTGTTATTTAATATCATGTACATATTTGTAATTATTTTTCTGTGCCAATGACCTGCGCTGTCGAGGCACGTTAAGCTAAAATAGAGAAAAAAATTACAAAAAGAAGACTATTATCTACTAGACCTCGATATTACTCAAGACTTCTGTGGGGTGTTCCAGAAAGAAGAAATGACAAACTACTTAACAAGTAACTTTGACTTTTGTTAACATGGAATGTATCGGGAGAATTGTAACGTAATTGTAAATAATAATAATAATAATACAGTCGAAATTGATTGCCTTACGTGGCTTACATCTAACGCGAGGGTTAAAATATACAACAAATTTATTTGTCAAATAACCAGTTCTGGTGTTAACAAGAGCATTGGTAGCCATATTATAGATTTCGTGAACTGTCCAGATAAGAGATTAAAAGATACATTTTCCAACACTTTAGCCAGAGAACATGGAATTACAAGATTAGAAGTAACCATATATAATTATTCCATAGCTTAGAAGACTGCCTAACCTTACTGGAGGACTTTATTTTCAAAAAGCGTCATTATACTCTATCTCATTTGCTAAATTAATTTGATTGAATAAAAGAAGTGCTAACCCCGTCTCATACCAGACATGTACAAACATTCATTGCCTTTACGCACAGAGCTATGAACCTACATTAATATATTGAAAACATTCTCAGTCGGACCTTTTCACGTTAGAAAAATTGAAAGTTTGTCTAATAATGTATCCATATATCGGCAAGTTCTTTCTGAGTACGATTTTTTATTATATTTGTATAAAATCAGATTTATCATCATAAAGTGTGTATATGTAGAATATCAATGTTTTCAAACAATATCTACTTGGGATGTTATCTTTCTAAAAAAATAATATTTTAACCACGTCATCAATTTCCTCCGGATAACACCTTTTGCTCGCATTGTATATTTGAATCAAATTGAAAACATTATATTAATCTATTTTGTTTAGCAGGCAATGCAATACCACTTTGAATGAATCAAATAATATGCGTCAAGCAGCTGAATATATTCAGAAGTCAATCATAGAAAAATCACGTTCATTGTATTTATCAACAAATCACTTAGTATATTTATAGAGAAATCTAAATCCCGTAAATAGATTTTCTAGACTTGATTCTGATTTATAAAAATTTCAGTGTTTTTTCCTTTTGTACAGCAACAATTGAAAACAATAAGTTTCGGTGTATGTAACTGCATAATGTTATTAGTCTATGTATTATTGTTGTAAATGATACAAAATAGGAACAAAATTTCAAGATGTGTTTATATAAAAAATTACGTTTCCCTCAATTTTATAATACTACGGGTGTTGCAGCATGACTCTCCAAACGTTATTGTTCATTTTCCCCTTCTGTCATCCACTTTTATAAAATTAGGAGAATCCATAGTAATCGAATTAGATGAAAACGTAACTTTCAGCAACCTATTTGAGAAAATGAATTCCAAGCACTTCACGAATACTCAATGTTGTTTTATTGACTGCTGCAATGAATATTATCATGTATTATATGCTTGTCTTATCATCATTTCAACTCACATAACCATACAGGAAGTGAATATGATAAACGTTAATGTAGATAGTATAGAAATTCAAAGAGAGTATAAAAAATTAGTTGAAATATGTAATGAGTCAGCTATTTGACATACGTATGTCAAATAGCTGACTCATTGAGTTAAAAATTTCTTCCCTATTTCAGGGATTTATCCATTGGACAATGGGTTGAGGGTGTTGTTTTTATTATTATTGTTTTATTGGATGCTGACTGTGTGCTAAGCATTGTATTTTAATTCGTGTATGTTGCTTCTAAATGTGATGATTTGTTGTACACCCTGACCATGGGGCACTGAGGATGGTTTGTTATTAAACTGAAAGCGCTCTGCTAAATAAATCATTGTACCAAAATATAAAAAAGTCTTTTCTTGATAATTATTAAAAGGAAACATAAAGAGCCTGTGTGCATTCCATATAAAGTAGAATTGGCGGACTCAACAGGCCACTTAAAGAAATACCAAATTTATTGGTACAACTCCGGAAGTAAGATTACTATCTAATAGACTTAGACATAACGCTGGATTTTGCAGGAATTTTTAACAAAGAAGAAATTATTACCTATTTAACAAACAACTTTAACTTTTGCACCCAAGGAGAGTACAAGGAAAGGGGCAACGTTATTGTAAACAATGATAAACATTTGCCATAGATTGCCTTACTTGGCTCACATCTAACGCAAGGGTTAAAATATACAACAAATTTATTTGTCAGATAACCAGTCCTGAAGTTAATAAGAACATTGGAAACTATATTATAGAACTCGTCAACTGCCCAGACGCAGGATTAAAGTAAACTTTCTCTTCTGCATAGGCCAAGAAGCATGTTATTACCAGATTGAAAGCTACGATATATAACTACTCTATTGGAAATTTCCATGTAGAAGGCTACACTACATGTTCGAATTATATAAAAGTGTTACATTATAGCTGGAGAGACTTACTTTTCTAGGTTCAGCACCCCATTACCATAAACAATAAAAACAAATATATTTTTAAGTGTTTACAACAGTAGAGCAGTTCTTATTGTGGATGGTTATATTACATTACTTTATAATAAAGGTATGGAGATAATATGTTTGCCTACTGAAGAAACGTTTTTAACATTTACTACAAATGGTATTACATCTTACCAAGGCAACACAGTCGCTAAGATAGAAAATATTCATAATTTTGTGTAACAGAGTAACATGGAATGTATCGGGGAGACTTGTAACGTAATTGTAAATAATAATAATAAAACAGCTGGCACAGATTGCCTTACTTGGCGCACATCTAGTGCAAAGGTTAAAATATACAACACATTTATTTGTCAAATAACCAGTTCTGGTGTTAACAAGAGCATTGGAAACTATATTATAGAACTCGTCAACTGCCCAGATAAGAGATTAAAAGACACATTTTCCAACAGTTCAGCCAGAGAACAGGGAATTACAAGATTAGGAGTAACCATATATAATTATTCCATAGCCGATAACAAAACAGGGGAATAGAATTGCTTAGAAGACTGTCTAACCTTACTGGAGGATAGCAAACTTTATTTCCAAAATGCACTTTTATACTCTATCTCGTTTGCTAAAATGTGGACAAAGTTGTCAAAAAGTCTGCAAAACAGTTGCTGTCTTGTATTTAATAATATACTGCAATAAGTATACTGGTGGAACAGTAATACAAGGAAATTAACCGTTCTACAGATAAGTGTACCAATGGAACCCAACGCCAGAAGAAAAAAAGTTGTAAATTATTGTCTTTCTGCATTTAGTTTTAGCTTCCTACCTATTAATTATATAGAGATCGTAGAAGATACGAATAATAAGGAGACAAATGTTCGAATTTCTCAAAAATGCTATATTAAGGCTGGAGATACATTCTTTACCCGGTCTTCCTGACTCACATCTAATACAAGGGTTAAAATATACTACAAATTTATTTGTCAAATAACCAGTCTTGGAGTTAACAAGAGCATTGGAAGCCATATTATAGATTTGTCAACTACCCAGACGCATGATTAAAGGAAACTTTCTCTTCTCTATTGGCCAAGAAGCATGGTATTACAGGAACAGAAATGGTAGTTACAGCTATAAAGGAAGTTGAACACAGAGAGAGACTTCGTTACATATTAAAGTTTGAGAATTCGGAAAGCTTCTATTGCTCAAACTATTGGACGGAAAGAGAATTTGCAGAAATGGACCTAAGTTATAGAATTAAGATAAAAAATAGTTGAAATTATACATACGTCTAATAGAAATAAGGAAAGAGTTGTTTTTTGTGTGTAATAATTGTGCGTATTATTAGCAACATGCTATTATTGTAAATAGAAAAGATTAAAAAATGGCGTTTTGTTGCTGTTTTGTTTATTTCTACCAGTGTTGTATTATTTCTATTTCCTAAAGATAAGGGTAAAGGGAGTTGGTGAACCATATTGGTAAGAAAACCACATTACTTTACTTTCGGCGAAGCAGTTTCGGCGACTCCCTTAACCCTTATCGTTAGGAAATAGGAATAATACAACACGGGTAGGAATATACAAAACAGCAACAAAACGCCATTTTTTACTCGTCTTTATTTACAATAATAGCATGTTGAGTATAATACGAACAATTATTACACACAAAAAACAACTCTTTCCTTATTTCTATTAGACGTATACTTAATTTCAACTATTTTTTTCTTAATTCTATAACTAATCTAATACGATCTTTTATCTACTGCATAGTAATGTTTTTAATTTGGGTCTAATCTTCTTGGGTAAAAGGAATATCCTTCCATATCTCTGTAGAGGACTATAAATTTTCTATCTTAGCGAATGTGTTGCCTTGGTAAGACGTGATACCATTTGTAGTAAATGTTGCAAACGTTTCTTCTGTAGACACACAAATTATCTCCATACTATTTTTATTATAAAGTATTGTAATAAAAACATCTACAATAAGAGCTACTCTATTGTTCTAAACTCTTAGAAATATATTTTTGTAGTAACCTTTTAAGAAGTAGACATTTTTTATGGCATCCTTTTCCGCTAACACACTAACATATGTATATTTGTTTTTATTGTTTATGGTAAACGCCGACACTTTATACACACCTGATGGGTCTAGGTTTATTCAATTGTGTTATATTCTCTTCTTTCTCCTGTAGACTTCTATATTCTTCCTTTATTGCAGTTGTCTTTCGACAAAATCCAGCTTCCACCTCTTGGTGGCTAGCTGTTTTCGTTTCCATGTCGATGTAATGTAAGCATGCGACTAGCATATGTTTGATTTTATCTATTTTTTTATCTTAATTCTATAACTTATGTCCATTTCTGCAAATTCTCTTTCCGTCCAGTAGTTTGAGCAATAGAAGCTTTCCGAATTCTCAAACTTTAATATGTAACAAAGTCTCTCTCTGTGTTCAACTTCCTTTATAGCTGTAATTACCATTTCTGTTCCTATAATACCATGCTTCTTGGCCAATACAGAAGAGAAAGTTTCCTTTAATCATGCGTCTGGGTAGTTGACAAAATCTATAATATGACTTCCAATGCTCTTGTTAACTCCAAGACTGGTTATTTGACAAATAAATGTATAGTATATTTTAACCCTTGTATTAGATGTGAGTCAGGAAGACCGGGTAAAGAATGTATCTCCAGCCTTAATATAGCATTTTTGAGAAATTCGAACATTTTTCTCCTTATTATTCGTATCTTCTACGATCTCTATATAATTAATAGGTAGGAAGTTAAAACTAAATGCAGAAAGACAATAATTCACAACTTTTTTTCTTGCGTTGGGTTCCATTTGTAAACTTATCTGTAGACCAGTTAATTTCCTTGTATAACTGTTCCACTACCAGTATACATATTGCAGTATATTGTTAAATACAAGATAGCAAACTGTTTTGCAGACTTTTTACAACTCTTTCTTTGTTTCTGTTGGGAGTATGTTTTAACACGTCAATTTTTATTTTTATCCTATAATCTAAGTCTATTTCTTCTAATTCTTGTTCCAACCAGTAATTCGAAAGATACAAAACATTTATATTGTCTAGTTTTAATATGTACCGGATTCTACCTCTATGCATAACTTCTTTAATTCCAAATATTACCAGTTCTGTACTTTCTGCAAATTCTGCTAGTCGATGACTATCCCTAAATTTTATGTTATCCGCAAATTTTGCATTGTAACGACGTTAACCCTCTCCAAAATGCCAGTGGTGACGTCACAGCGATTCAACCACCAACGACACCAGCGCCACCGTCGCCTTAGAAACAGTTGGTTACTTTTAATAAAGTAACCTCTTTACATATTTCAACTAATTTTTTATACTCTCTTTGAATTTCTATACTATCTACAATAACGTTTACCCTATTCACTTCCTGTATGGTTATGTGAGTTGAAATGAAGATAAGACAAGCATATAATACATGATAATATTCATTGCAGCAGTCAATAAAACCACATTGAGTATTCGTAAAGTGCTTGGAATTCATTTTCTCAAATAGGTTGCTGAAAGTTACGTTTTCATCTAATTCGATTACTATGGATTCTCCTAATTTCATAAAAGTGGATCACAGAAGGGGAAAATGAACAATAACGTTTGGAGAGTCATGCTGCAACACCCGTAGTATTATATAATTGAGAGAAACGTAATTTTTTTTAAAAACACATCTTGAAATTTTGTTTCTATTTTGTATCATTTACAACAATAATACATATAACTAATAACATTATGCAGTTACATACACCGAAACTTATTATTTTCAATTGTTGCTGTATACAAAAGGAAAAAACACTGAGATTTGTATAAATCAGAATCAAGTCTAGAAAATCCATGTACAGGATTTAGATTTTTCTATAAATATACTAAGTGATTTGTTGATAAATACAATGAACATGTGATTTTTCTATGATTACCTATGAAGACTTCTGAATATATTCAGCTGCTTGACGTATATTATTTGATTCATTCAAAGTGGTATTGCATCGCCTGCTAAACAAAATAGATTAATATAATGTTTTCAATTTGATTCAAATATACAATGCGAGCAAAAGGTGTTATCCGGAGGAAATTGATGACGTGGTTGAAATATTATTTTTTTAGAAAGATAACATCCCAAGTAGATATTGTTTGAAAACATTGATATTCTACACATACACACTTTATGATGATAAATCTGCTTTTATACAAATATAATAAAAAATCGTACTCAGAAAGAAGTTGCCGATATATGGATACATTATTAGACAAACTTTCAATTTTTCTAACGTGAAAAGGTCCGACTGAGAATGTTTTCAATATATTAATGTGGGTTCATAGCTCTGTGCGTAAATGCAATGAATGTTTGTACATGTCTGGTTTGAGACCGGGTTAGCACTTCTTTTATTCAATCAAATTAATTTAGCAAATGAGATAGAGTGTAATGAAGCTTTTTGAAAATAAAGTTTGCTATCCTCCAGTAAGGTTTGGCAGTCTTCTAAGCAATTGTATTCCCCTGTCTTGGTATCGGCTATGGAATAATTATATATGGTTACTAATGATGTTGTAATTCCATGTTCTCTGGCTGAAGTGTTGGAAAATGTGTCTTTTAATCTCTTATATGGACAGTTCACGAAATCTATAATATGGCTACCAATGCTCTTGTTAACACCAGGACTGGTTATTTGACAAATAAATTTGTTGTATATTTCAACCCTCGCGTTAGATGTAAGCCACGTGAGGCAATCAATTTCGACGGTAATATTATTATTATTATTTACAATTACGTTACAATTCTCCCGATACATTCCATGTTAACAAAAGTTAAAATTACTTGTTAAGTAGTTTGTCATTTCTTCTTTCTGGAACAACCCACAGAAGTCTTGAGTAATATCGAGGTCTAGTAGATAATAGTCTTCTTTTTGTAATTTTTTTCTCTATTTCAGCTTAACGTGCCTCGACAGCGCAGGTCATTGGCACAGGAAAATAATTACAAATATTTACATGATATTAAATAACAACTATTACTAATTTTTAAATTAGATTTTATGGTAGAGATGCGTAGCTTTCAGAAACTGTAAGACTTTCTTGATCTCGGTGGGACAGTGGAGCATTTCCTTGAGGTTAGGCCTTAGGTCGAATCGTTTATATGTAGCGGAAAATTGTTTGCAGTCAGTAAGTAAGTGCTTAACGGTCAGTATAGTATTACAGCTATGGCAAACAGGACGATTTCCTGAAGACATCAGATGACCGTGTGTGAGTTTGGTGTGGCTGATTCGAATTCTTCTGATTATAGCGTCCTCTCTCCTTGTTAAAAAGCTAAGGGAGAGAGGAGAAGTAGATGAATGAATATCGTGAAGTGCTGTCGTACTGTTGCGCCATAGATGTCGCCAAGATTCTTGCGTGACGTTTTTGAAATGGAACTTGAGGTCGCTGGCGAGTTGGACTATGTGTTTTGGATTGTTGCTAGAGGCAGCTTCTTTCGCGTGGCGATCGGCAGTTTCGTTACCAGCAATTCCAATGTGTGATGGTAGCCTAATGAGAGAGACTGTTATATCAATAGCAACGAGAGTTTGATATATATCATGTATGCTCTGGACAATTGGGTGGTCAGTGAAGATTGCTTTAATTGATAAAATTGAGGAAAGGGAATCAGTGCATATAGCAATATTTTTGTGGGGTAGGGAGATATATTTAAAAGCCTGAAGAATGCTATGAAGCTCACCTGTATGGACGCTACACACTGGAGGTAAAGTAAAGGAGCCTATGAGTTCATGTTTCGAGGTAACTGCACAACCAACTCCGGAGTCAGTTTTGGAAGCATCAGTGTAAAGTGTTAAATCGTAAGATTTTTTTTGAAATAATTCAAGGAATGCTTTCTTTACAAGTGCAGTGGGTGACCCATGTTTATTAAAAATGGTGAGTGAGGTATCGATTATAGGAATAATTTTGGTCCAAGGAGGAGAAGAAGGTAGTGGGAGCGGGGATGTCAGAGAGAGGTCAGTATCTTTGACTTATGGAGTGAGCAATTGGGGGGAAGAGATTTGATAATTGTTTGAGGGTTAGTAGGGAGATTAGTCGTTGAAGTGAAAAGTGAGTGAACAGGATTGAATGGATTGGAGGATACTGAGGCAGCATAAGAAAGAAGTAGGGATTGTCGTCTTAAGGGGAGGGGTGATCCATTAGCTTCAATATGAAGACTATCAGCAGGGCTAGAGCGGAAGGCACCAAGGCAGAGACGGAGAGCGGTATTGTGAACAGAGTTCAGCAAATCTGTGACAGATTTGGGGGCTGACATGTAAATAAAGCAACCATAGTCAAGCTTCGAACGGATGAGAGCTCTGTAAACTCTTAATAATACGATTTCGTCGGAACCCCAGTGAAAGTGACTGAGCGTTTTTATTATGTTCAATCTCTTTAGACAGATGCCTTTGAGTTCATGGATATGGTGTTTCCAGTTAAGACGAGAGTCGAAGGTTATTCCGAAAATTTTACATTGATTTACAGTGGGTAAGGGTGAATTATTAAATAAAATGTGAGGTAGAGGAGAAGATCTTCTTCTTGAAAACTTGATTAGTTTGGATTTACTTGGAGATAAGGATAATCCCAGGTAAGAAGATCTATCCTGTAGAATGTTTACTGCGGTTTGAAGGAGTTTGCAAGTGGATGAGATCGATTTACCATGACAATAAACAATTAGGTCATCAGCATATTGTACATATTTTATGGGAGCAGGAAATTTGCAACAGAGCTCGTTTATTTTGAGGATGAATAGACTAGAACTTAATACTGATTCTTGAGGGACACCAGAATTCTGTGGGTGAGGCAAGGAGAGTTTGCCATTAGCGGAAACCCTGAAGGTTCTACAAGGAAATTATGAATGAACGATAGAATGTTGCCATGAAGATTATATTGGGAAAGTTTATTTAGTATTGCCGTTCTAGATATCGAGTCAAAGCACCTTCAATATCAAAGATGGTTGCAACGACGTCCTGGTGATTGTTTATTGCTGAAGAGATATGTGTTTGGAGAAGAACAAGGTTGTCGCGAGTGGATCGATGACGTCGGAAGCCGGATTGGGCATTAGGAATGATTTTGTACTTTTCAAGAAACCAAACTAGTCTTCTATTGATCATTTTCTCCAGGAGTTTGCAGGTAGTGCAAGTGAGTGAAATCGGTCGGAAGGAATTGGGCGATAACGTGGATTGCTCTGCTTTTTTTATTGAAATAATTATGGATTTGCGCCATGCGTCAAGGAACTGATTAGTATTTCCAGATTAGGTTATAGATTTCGAGAAGCTTAGAGAGAGATGGATTGGATAGTTTTTTGAGAAAGATGTAAGGAACATTATCAGGGCCGGCGGCAGAATTTCTACAAGTAAACAAGGCATATTTAAGTTCATTTAGGCTGAAAGGGGCGTTGACGGAAGCAACGTCATGAGGGTTTGACTGAAAAGTGGAGAAAGGCTGAATATGAGAATTGTGATAAACAGAATTGGGGTTACGATTAATGAATTTGTCATCAAAATTCTGTGCGAGTGACTCGGCAATTGTTTGGTTGTCGGAGATAACAGTGCCATTCAATATTAAGGAGGGAATTTTAGTATTGGGTTTCTTGCCTTGAATTTTTGAAAAAATTTTCCAGACTTGACTGGGATTTGTATTATGATTTAGCGAGGTGGTATAACTTTGCCATGAGGATTTTTTGCTTTGTTTGACTACGAATTTAGCTTGAGCTTTGAGCTGTTTGTGTAGGAGATGGTTTTCTTGTGTTCTATTTCGTCTAAACCTGTTAAGAGCATGTTGGGACCCTCGGATGGCATTTTCGCAAGCTGAATTCCACCAAGGCACAGTTTTTTGTGCATAGGAAGTGACTGATTCACCGATGTGAGTCTCTGCAGCGGCAAGTATGTTGTCAGTAAACATTTTTAGAGTGTCATTTATGTTTGCAGAAATAGCTAAAGATGATAAATAAGTTTGGGAGAGAGAGAGGTAAACTCAGACCAATTTGCGTTTTTTAAGTGCCAGAAGCTTTTAGTTATAGTTTCTTTATTATAATGATTGGATATAATGATAGGAAAATGATTGCTATCATGAAGGTCATCTGAAAGGGAAAGTGCAGTTTTAGGGTCACATAAGCTGAGGTCAAGGGCAGAAAAGAAGCCGGACGAAATGTTGAAGTGAGTGTTGAGTCCAGTATTCAACAAGCAGGTTCCGGAGGTGTTTATGACGTTTTCAATAACTTTGCCCCTAGTGCAACCACGAGTTGAGCCCCACATGGTGTGATGTGTATTAAAGTCACCAACAAGGATGTATGCGTGGGGGAGCTGAAATATTAGGTCGGTTAAGTCTTCTTCATTGAGGGGGTGATCAGGTGGAATGTAGATACTGCAAATGGTAAGCTTATTGGGGCACCAAGCAGTTACAGCAATTGCCTCTAGATTTGAGAGGGAGATGAGATGAGTATACATCGCTAGATACAAATATTGAAGTACCACCACTGGCTCTCATACAGTTGGTACGGATGTAATGATAACCTTCAAAGTTTTTCAGCTTGCATTGTTGGTCAATTTTGAAGTTGGTTTCCTGGAGGCAGAGAAAGTCAGGGGTATGGAAAGATACGATTTTCTGAAGACTTTCTAAGCGAGGATAAAATCCATCGCAGTTCCATCGAATTAGAGAGAATGGTACTAATTAAAGGGGGAAAGAGGTTAATTACTGAGATAGTGTAGAGGAGTCAGTGGTGGTACCGTCATCAGAAAAAGGATAGTCAGTAAGATTGTTTTGGTCGGGGTGAAGTTTAAATTTAATTTTATTGGTCAGACGTGTAATGCGATTTTTCAAAGATCTTTCGTTGATATTAGAATAAATTAAGCATAGATCTTTCAGTCGGGAAGCAGTGTCGGAGATAAATGTATTGGCTTCAGGTCGTTGACGCGGAAAGTATTTTCGAGGAACGCAATAAGTTGGATGCTATTAAGGTAGAAGGATTTAGGAGACTCTTCAAAAAGTTTATGTATGATAGAACGTGATTCGGGGCTTATATTGTGACAATCATCTTCAGCCAGTTTGGATTTTTTAGTTCTTTTTTTGGCAGATTTTTTTGAATTAGAATTTGGGAATACTGGGGGAGGCATTGGATTGGGATTATCGAGAGGAGTATTGGAAGATGATATAGGCTGCGGGGAGTCAAGAGTGCTATTATTAGATCGCCAGGTACAGGGGAGGAGGGAGCGAGTGGCACTTGAGAGGGTAATTCGGCATTTTCTGAAAAGGTATCAGTAGTAGCTGGGTCAGCTGAAGTGGAGGGTTCAAGATTGACGAAAGTATTTAATAGTGGGGGAAGGTCGTGGGAAGTGTTGGGACATGATTCAGCGGTATGTCCAGCCTGCTTGCAAAGAAAGCATTCAAGTTTATCAGTAGAAATGAATATTCTGCGTGAAGTATTTTCATGCGTAATAAGAATCAAAGTTTGCAGTGAAAAATCGTTACTGGTGGGCAGAACGTAAGTTACACGGCGGAAGCTCAGGACATGTGCGTATTCGTCATCAGGCGAGCCACATTTGACGTATGAAATAGGGGAGGTAAGTGTTAATCCTTGGTCATACAGGGCTTTTTCAATAACGGAATGTGGAATGGATGGACTGACATTGGAAATAAGGATTCTTTTGGTGGGGGAAATAAGCCGACGAATAGGAATGGCATTGCAATTAACTAAGATGTTTTCATTCGATTTTAGAAGGTCATCGACTTGAGTGGTAGATGATAAATAAATACATATGCGGCCATGAGAGATTCTGGAAGCGAAATGTAAGTTTTTGGGAGAGCCAATGTTATCTATTGCTTTGATATAATCGAATAGTACAGTGTTGGGGATAGAAGGCATAATGATGGCTTGGTCTCGAGATGGTACCAGGGGAGGATGTAGTCTTGCGGAAGTAGCCGCGGCATAAGTTAAGGGTGTTTAAGGGGTATTTGTGTTTATTGAGATAGATTGTTTAGTGGGGGTTGAAGAAGTGGTGGTATTTGAGAGCAGCGGTTGTGAGGGGAGGTTTGACATATTGATGTGATCCTGGATACCAAAATCACAATCAATAGCTAGAAATAGAAATAAAAATATATAAGTAAATCTCAGCTCAGATAAACCGTCTGTAACTCAGTGACTGGCCTATTTATTTCCAACACAAATAAGTAAATTTAAGGAATATTTACCAATTTTATAGAAAAACAGCACTTTACAAGTTTTATTATCACATTTTAATGATGACAAAAAACACGTTTTTAATTTGTTATGATATTGACGACTTAATAACGATCCGACTCTAATGAGTTTTGACTCGTGAATGACTCTTTTTGTAATTGTTTTAATAATTCGGGTAATTCTTTTAACAGTGTTTCCACATTTACATCTGCTAGTTCTACTTTAAATGGTATACATACAGGTTTATCATATTTTTTCGTAATTCTTTCCATACTTTCCCCAAGAACTTCTCGAACACCTTTGGCCATCTGATTATCGCTGTGCAAGAAGAGGGGTAGCTTGGCTTTAACTCCGTGTCTCGCAGAAACAAGGTCACCAACTTTTCTTCGAATGTAACTGTTACCGACCAATAATAACAGAGTGCCCTTATGGCATCTTTATGTCGACACCCTGTATATCGAACGTTGTAGTAAAGTACCTAACCTCGTTTATTCGACTTAAATCCGACCAATAACAGCAAAGTGCCTTTTTGACATCCTGTATATAAAAAATAATCTATAACGTTGTTTGTTCCATGAAAATCTAGCCAACAACAACTGAGATACATCTAGCGTCTCATGACATCTTTTTGTACACATTGTATATCGAAATAATCTATAACGCCGTTTGTTCGATGAAAATCGGACTAATAACAGCCGAGTGTCTTTTTTTGACATTCTATATATAAAAAATAATCTATAACGCCGTTTGTGCCTTGAAAATCTGACCAATAACAACGGAGATACATCGTAGCGTCTTATGGCATATTTGTACATCTTATAAAATGCTCTATTTATCACAATGGCGTTTGTTCGACTTCAATCCGACCAATAATAGCAGAGATAAATTGTAGCGCCCTTATGGCAGCTTTGTACATCCTATATATATATATATATATATATATATATACAAAATAATCTATGACGCCATTTGTGCCGTGAAAATCTGAATAATAACAACGGAGATACATTGTAGCGTCTTATGGCATCTTTGTACATCCTATAAAATGCTCTACCTATCACAATGGCGTTTGTTCGACTTCAATCCGACCAATAATAGCAGAGATACATTGTAGCGCCCTTATGGCATCTTTGTACATCCTGTATAACGATCGAACGTGTCTGATTCCAATGACATCCTGTATATTGATCGTCGTAGTGAACTAATGACGTTTTGGTACATCCTGTTTTGTTCGATGAAAATCCAAGCAGAGTGCCATTATGGCATTGTCCACACCCTGTATATTGATTGTAGTAACGTTGTTTTATGTCACCCCCGTTGACCTTCAGCTGACATTTACTCATCCTATTATCTCTTAGGGAACATCAAAAGAGATAAGAACGCTGATAATAAAAAAATCATAAGCACTTCTGTAACCATTGCGCATGTCCAAAATAATGCCATTTTTCTCTCTGCCCATCCAACTGATGCGTCGCTTGCCCAACCATAAGGACTGTGCATTAAACATATTTTATGACTATACCCTGTATATAAGAAATATATTCCTTTTTCACAAATTTATGACACCCTTATTGCATCTTTTTTGTACATCCCGTATATAAAAAAGCTCTATCACAATGACGATTGATCGATGTTGACCAATAATAACAGAGATAAATTTCTAATGCCCTTATGGCGTTATAAAAAATATACTACGCCTTTTTCTCAAACTTCTAACGTCTTTATTGCAACTTTTTTGGTATATTCCGTATATAAAAATGCTCTATCACAATGACGATTGATGTTGACCAATAATAACAGAGATAAAAATGGCCGACTGGATAAAAATGGCCGACTGGATAAAAAATGGCTGACTGGATAAAAAATGGCCGACTGGATAAAAAATGGCCGACTGGATAAAAAATGGCCGACTGGATAAAGAATGGCCGATTGGATAAAAAATGGCGTCTCCTTTCGAGCTTCCGCTTGCGAAGTGACCCATTCTCTACTGAAGTAACTTCATTAATTTTGTCATCAATCCGAGGTAAGAAAAAAGGATCTAATTCTGTCTATCGATTAATTGTTTGACAGTAATCTACAACTATTCTACGTTGGTGATTTTCTGATGCAACAACCATTATTTGAGATCTCCACGAAGAAATACTTTTTTCTATAATACCTTCGAGTAATTTTTTAACTCCAGATTCAATATACTGCAAATCTGTAGAAGTATGTCTTTTAGATTTAGTAGAAATTGGTATGCAATTGAACGATAAATTTGTGAAAAGTCGAGCTGCTTGTAGATTAGCAGAAACAACGGCACATATTTTAAGAAGATCTTCTTCACCACCGAAATATATTTGAATACAAGAATGTCTTTTCAGGATATCATGAATCATGACCAATAATGATATCGGAATAGAGCTTGGGAAGAATACTAACTGATAGGTTTTTGTAATCATGTCCTTGGATATGAAGGTTTATTTGACGGCCTATTATCGAAGACTGAACCGAAGAAGAAGCAATAAATACTTAGTGTTTTTAAATGAAACTCACGGTCTCTAGTTAATTCCACAATATAATAAAAGTTATTGAAAATTCTAAAAAATTGACAATTGTTTCGATATATCAATATCATCGTCAGAATGACAGAAGTTACATTTCATTTTATGCCTACCTGACATCTACTTGACACCAATCATTCATTGACACCTAACACAGAACTAGAAGTGCTGCATATTTGTGAAAAGAAACAAGAACTGGATTTCCTTGAAGAACTGGAAATTAGAAGACATTTAAGAAACCCACAATATGAAGTTGTCAATGAACGGTTAAATCTAGGGAGTTCTCCACTAATAAACTGTCTTCTTAAGTGATAATTGTAAAGATCAGCAGATATAGTTTTCCTGGTTTTCTATATCATTGCACAGTTATACTGATCTTAATTGGAAAAATGATATCCAGGATATCACCATAGGGCTAATAATATCTAAGATTCAATATTTGTAATATCACATCTTCTTCTTTTTTCTATAAACATATATTAAGCCAATCACAAGTTAGGTTACTTCTTGGTCTAGCCAAAAATAACTACTAAACATCAGGTAGGCATAAAATGAAATGTAACATCTGTCATTCTGACGATGATATTGATTTATCGAAACAATTGTCAATTTTTTAGAATATTCAATAACTTTTATTATATTGTGGAATTAACTAGAGACCGTGAGTTTCATTTAAAAACACTAATGTGAGCATATTCCACGAAGTAAGGGTCGAGACAGTTAATTTCAATAAATACTTTTTCACCTCGGCATGAAGTAATTGGAATTTTAAGTTTATCAACTGTATTTTCCTTAATGTAAGTAGGACAACTGCCCGCATCTACCAAACCATGGATGGAAGTATTTCTAATTGAAGATACTGAAAATACTGAAACAAGAAATGAAAATAGCCAGGCATATAGGACACAGAGCAAGTATAAGATGTAATAAATTATATATAAACGGAGAAATATATACAGTTGAAACCTTGGTAGAAGTGAACAATATCCAGGTAAGAAATAAAACAATAGCAGATAAATCAAATGCAAGAAAATTCAGTGAAAGAACTCCAGAGCCTCAAGCTGATGAACAATCGAATAACGTAACTAAAACAAATAATAGAATACTATCAACGCCAAAAAACTACTAATTTAAGTATTTTCGTTAATGTGAGTAGCCGAACTGCCTGTATCTACCAAACCATAAGCCGCAGAACCATTTGTATTAACGAAAACTAGAGCTCTCTGTAGACAATTTGGGAAAGAAGCAATCGAATTAGAGGCATGAATTGATTATTTAGGGGTCCTAGATTTATTTGACTCTGAAATGTGTAATCTATTCTATTTCTTACACACTTTTTGATAGTGATATATACCACACTCTCTGTATAGTGCATATCTAACTGGATATATTGTTCTTTGATGCTTTTGTAGCCCAGAGAAGTAACACGTCATGATAATAGCTGCGATTCTGGTCTCATTAACAAGAGTTTCCTATTTGTTGTCGCTTTCTTTTTGTGTTGAAGCACTAGGTTCCTTCATTCACGGGTTTCAAAACACTTAAGGCGTCATTGTAAGTACCATACTGACTTACATACTCGTAAACAGATGCAGAAACAGAGTTAATCAGAATATTGAGGCTCTGCGTTTCTTTTATATCCAGCGAATTGATAAAATTCTTGAATATATTCTGCCAGTGACTCTATTCATGAGCTGCATTTACATCTTCTAGGTTCAGACTAAGTCGTAAAATGAGATCCATATTTTTTTATAATAAATCTATAACATGTAATCCGAACTAGGCTTTATTATACAAAAATTATCATAAATGAAAATGCTAGTTTTAAAAATAGCGACAACTAACTGACAAAACTAAATATAATTGAATACATTCATTAGGGAAGTAGCATTAGGAAATACACTATATAACATTTACACAAACTAAGTGAAAGATTAAATGCAAACTATATTTATGGGTAGGTAAGTGTTAAATAAAAAAATAATAATAATACATGAAATTATGTTATGAATTCATGTAGAAAGGTAAAATAATAAAGGGGTTGTAACATTTAGACATTTTCCTTTATTTTGTTAAATTGTTGTAAATACATTCATCAAAAGTAATGAATTTATAATTTATTTTCATGAGTCCTTTTCGGTTGAGTTTCGGAGTCAAATTAAAAATAATGAATTTTATTGTTCAGGATACGTCCAGAATATATCAGAAAATCTAGTCTTTTCTGAGGGTGAAATGGCGCGTCAATTGATCCCATTGTCCTATGCAAGTGGAATAAACAAATTGAAATTAAACACAAACAAGCGGTGCGCACTAGAGACAGCTCCCTCACGACTCACGACTGAAAATCGTCTAATGTAAAAGCGTGCATTTGGTCACGTAGGCCACTGAGATGGAGAGGCGAGTCGATTCCCATGTGGCTCCAGTGGCAATGGACGGCTGCAACACGGCTAAAAATCGTGCAACGTGAAACCGGGCACAATGTTCATAAGTCGACTTTAGGAAAATTTCCCGTGCGGTTTTGTCCCTCAAAAGCAAAATTGTGTTGCGAGCGTAAGACTCGCACAACGCTCAGTGCGCTTCAAGGGAAAATTGTCGTCGATAGCTGTTTTGTTTTTTAGTAATGAAATTATTTAAATAATACTTTTCTCAAGTTTCAAGTGAATATATTTACAATTTAATTATATACATAAGAAGCAGTTATTATCTATAGGAAACCTACAGCCAGAATGAATGCGTTTTTACCAAAATATGGTTCAGACCCTTAAAATGGGTGGTCAAATAACATCTGGCTCGCCTTAATGACGCCACTTTCGATGTTTTCTTGTTAGATAGAGAATGAAAATACAGTTAAGTTTTAATGCCATTTTCTACATTTTAAAGAAATGAAGGGCGTAAACATGCCCCCGGCCTTGGCAAGATTATGCCTAAGGAAAGTTTCATGAAGTTAAATTTAGTATAGGTGTAAATATAAAATTAAAGATGCGCTTATGTAAAATAAAAAAAACAGTGTCATAATACGATAAGACACCTAAATCGTATTAAGCTATTATACTAAATATAAACAAAACGTATTAGTAAACTAAGATACACCTTAACTAATAAGTATAATAAATGTTTGTTGTAAACCGAGCAGTGCAGACAGTCATTTTTCACAAAACTTGTGGATAGTCTCATGAGTTGGTAGAGGGCACACCTTTGAAAATGAACGCTTAATAACCCCGTTCACTGTCTGAATTTTATACACGCGTTACACCATCTCTGCCTCGAATTAGCTCTATGATGTGCCCAAGTTTCAATTTCATTGATGGCAAATTGTCGTCTTTAATTAATACCAAATTATTTTTAACAATTTCGCCATCACTGGAAGTCCATTTTGCTCTGTGGTGAAGATGTGAAATATACTTTTTGTTCCACCTTTCCCATAGATGCTGAATTAGTTTTTGTGTTACCTGGTAGCGTGTAAGACTATTCATAGGCACACTGGTGAAATTATTTTCGGCTGTTGTAGTAAGTGGTCTACCAATGATAAGGTGAGCGGGTGTAAGGGTAGAAAAATCACTTGGATCCGAAGATAAGGGGATGAGAGGACGAGAATTTAGTATTGCCTCTATCTGAGTCAATACCGAGTAGAATTCTTCATACGTTAAGTGGGCGTTGCCCAAAACGCGCCGAAGATGATGTTTTACTAATTTTACCCCCGCTTCCCATATGCCCCCAAAATGAGGTGAATAAGGAGGTAAAAAGTTCCACGTAATATTGTCTTCGGTTAATGAATCAATTAAGTTATTGGAATTTGTGTTTAAAAAATGCCCTATTTTTTTTAGGTCGGCACTTGCAGAAATAATTTTTTTTCCGTTGTCTGAGAAAATTGGTTTGGGTTTTCCTCAGCGAGATATGAAACGCTTCAGTGCCAATAAAAATGTTTCCTTGGACAAGTCTGTAACGAATTCAATGTGCACTGCCTTGGTGCTAAAACACACGAAAAGGGAGATGTAGCCTTTGATTAATTTGCAACCGCGACCCTTTCTGTCGCGTATTAAAAACGGACCCGCGTAATCCACACCAGAAGTAGAAAATGGAGGTACTGGTAGGATATGTTGCGATGGCAAATTTCCTATTATAGGATGTATGGTTTTTGGTTTTAACCGAAAACAGCGAACACATTGGTGCACGGTGTGGTATGTCTTGCTAAATTTCTCCCCGGCACTGGCCAATACGATTCGCGAATATTTGATAATACAAGTTATGGATCTGCATGCATCACTTTTTTGTGTGTATACTCAAAAATAAGTTCTGTTAATTTATGTTTTGATGACAGAACTACGGGATGCCTTTTATCGTACGAAAAGGTTGAGTTTTCTAAGCGTCCACCCACTCTTAACAAGCCATCATTATCTAAAAACGGATTCAAATTTTTAATTTCCGATAACGGATTAATGTCATACAGTTATGTATCTGCGTTAGGTTACCAGGACAATCCTAAAGTTTTAGCATTTTGATTTTCACCGAAATCAATTATTGATGCCGTTGTTGTGTTTGTCTCTATGTTTTTTATTATTTCCGAATTGTTTGAATAGAATTTTCTTAATGGAAATCCACCTGCCTTGAGAACATCTACAATCTGAAAATAAGCTTGCCGTGCCTCTGAAATTGAATTAAATCCAGTTAACAAATCGTCGATATGAAAATCCGATTGGATTATAGTGGCGATTACTGAATTTTTCATTTTATATTCAGTGCCCAAGGTATGCAGACATTTTATTGCCACTTCTATAAATTTGACGTACAATCATTCAAGTTCTGGATCGGAATTTAGTTTTCGTTCTAAGGTTAAAAACCTCTTTTTCGCGTGTTGAAATGAATCACCTAATTTGGCAATTGAACCCTTAAAAGGTAAAGATACTATAAACCGACCTGTGGAATCGCGTATAGTATTTTCATTAAAATGATTTTCACATGCGAGTTCTTCATTTGAAAAATTTTGCTTATTTGGTTCTGAAATTTCCTCCAATTCCCAAAAGCGAGCTAATTGCCTTTGAATATCCATGTTTGCCGCAAAGTTGCAATTAATCGTATTATTAGGACTTTGTGCCATATACGGCCCTGCTACAATCCATCCAAAAACGGTTTTTTGCATGGTTGGTTTGGTTTTACCCAAACTAAATTTACCCTGACATAAAATTTACCAAAAGAGTTCATCGCCTATAAGTATATCGATTTTACCGGGTTTAAAAACATATGGTCAGCTAATTTTAAGTGTGTTGGGATGTCTAAAAGATTTTTGTCGATTTTCGTGGAAGGAATAAGTCCCGTTACCTGCGGTACTACAAAACAGTTTAATTTTGTTTTAAAAGTATTTATTTGAGACCCAATGTTTACGCTACATTGGTATTCGAGTTTTGACGACGAATTATTTATACCGGAAACAAACCAATTTATTTTTGACCTTTGAATGTCTAGCCGTTCACATAAATCAGATGAAATAAAGGAACTTTGTGAGCCACAATCCAACAAGGCCCTTACATTGTGAACTAGATTATTTTTATCTAAAACATTGATTATAGCGGTTGATAGGATTACTTGATCGGTATCTGCATAATGAGAAAATGAGCAATTCGCTTGACTTTCAGAAACATTTTGTTTATTATCTTGCGCATTCGGAGTAATGTTTGACGCATTTGTTGCAGTAATGTTTGATGCGCTTTCACGAACATTTTGGTTTGTTTCGCTGCGATTTAAATGAAGTAGTTTTTGGTGTCGGCTACCGCAGGCTTTACATGAATAATTATGACGGCATGTTTTATAATGATGACCAGCTCTCAAGCAATTTGTACAAAGTTTTAGAGATTTAGCCTTATCAAATTTTTCATGTGGCGATAAAGACATGAATTCCTTACAGTCATAATTAGAGTGATTATTTTTACAGATCTGGCAACTGCGAGTATATGTCTTATTATTATTATTATCATTGTTATATGATTCATTGGATGCATAAAAACCGTGTGTATTATGTGTATGTTTGAAGTTTGATGAATTTTGCGGTTTTCTATTTGCCTGATTGGCCTCTAAAGTTTCTAATAAATCCGCGCGCGATTTTAAAAGGATTTTGAAATCTTGGCAACTCTGCACTCCTTTGTTTGAGTCAGATTTATTATTCTCCCATGCCCGTAATGTCCATGTGTCTAATTTTGACGTAATAATGTGAATTACAAGAACGTCCCGGTGATCTATTTGTTGACCCATCTGAGACAATGAATGAAGATATTTAGAACAGGTATCGATTAAATTTCTTATTTTGTACGACGATTCTTTATATATAGGTTCCACGTTGAACAGTGATTTCATATGATTAAAAATTGAAATGCGTTTTTTATCATATCGCTCGCGTATTAGATTCCACGCAACGGGGTAATTTGTACTGGTAAATTCAAGAGCGCGGATTACTTGTGTCGCGCTTCCTACCAAAGATGATCTTAAATAATGAAATTTTTGTATATTGTCCAAAGAATAATTTTTATCAACTAACGATTCAAATAAATCAGCCAACTCGAGCCAATTATAATATGAGCCGTCGAACTTCGGAATTTCGATTGGTTTTCATTTTATTCCTGCAAATTTATTGACATTATTATTTTGAAATGAATGAAGTGATGTATGATTAGATTCATTGTCAGAACACTTGGGAGCGAGTTTACGTATTAAACCCTTTGCTATAGTCGTTTGATTATAAAAGTGCGACGGAAAGGCTTCCCGCTCTTCATATTCTGCCTCAGTCTGAGCATCTGTAACTTTACATTAAATAATATTTTGCACTTCTTCAAATTCTGATAGTAAAGATTGGGCATTACATAAGCGATCTTCGATTTGTATAACTTCAAGGTCTGAGGGAATTTCGTTATTTTGAATTTTGTCATCAGTGCCTTTTGAAAATTTGGTAAAATTGGTTAATTTTGCCTTCACCGCCCCTCTCTTTCTTTTTAATTCTTCCATACTTATGGTTATTTCAAAATTTGTAAACGAATTTATGTATTTCTATTTATTTGGATGATGTTCCTTTATTTTGCTAAAATGTTTGTTTTTTAATTTGTTGTGATATTTATTTTAATGCGATTTAATAAACAAATATGTACCTAGGAAGGGCTACTCGATATAAACTCCGACAAAGCAATATTAAATATGTAAAGGAAGTTAGTAAAATAGAGGGAACACCCACCTTATGTGATTTCTTTGTCGTTGTTGTTGATGCTCTGTTACCCTTGATGTTCGTCTGGAACTGCTATTCTTACGGCCGAACTTCTTGATGGAACTATTACTTTTCCGCCCAACCTATCTATATGCGAGAAAAGTATTGGTTTACCCTAAAAAAAGTTGGAAATTTGAAATTTTTTTTGAGTTATTTTTACGTTTTCCATCAACAACAACACGAAAAAACGGTTTTTAGAAAGAAAATCCTGTGTGTATGTCGTCGTCGTCGTTGTCATCGGCCACTTTTCCTTACATGTCTTGTTAGCACGATACAGCCTCCGGAGTGCAAAAAGTTACAAATTTTATGATTGAATGTTGTTAAGGACATATCACAACGGGTGCTAGGGTACTTGAAGTACGACATTTTAGTCATTTCTTGAGAAATTTCAGTTTGTTAGCACGATACAGCCTCCGGAGTTCAACAAGTCACCAATTTTATGATTGAATATTATTCAGGACATCTCACTGATGAACCCTATTGATATTTAGTTCACCAGAGCCAGTACAACAGGTGCTATAGTACTTTAAGTACGATATTTTTATCATTTTTGGGGAAATTTCAGTTTGTTAGCACGATACAGCCTCCGGAGTATATACAAGTGACCAATTTTATGATTGGATATAATTCATAGCTTCTCAAAGATAAACCCTATTTTTATTCAGCTCAATAACGGCTGTACAACGGGTGCTATGGTACTAGAAGTACCAAATTTTTGTAATTTTTGGAGAATTTTCAGTTTGTTAGCACGATGCAGCGTCCAGAGTGTACAAAAGTGACCAATTTTATGATTGAATATTGTTCAAGGTGTCTTACAGATGTACCCTATTGATTTTCAGTTGACGAGCGAGTACAGCGGGTCCTATAAATCCAGATATACTGAATTTTTGGCTATTTTTGGGGAAATTTTGGTTTGTTAGCACGATACATCCCCCGAAGTGTATACTAGTAACAATTTTATGATAGAATATTGTTCAGAGCCACAGATGCGGAAAAGTTAATTTTAATCTTTAAAACCGTTTATTTTTTATCGCGCTACCGGGTACTGCGTTTAGATTTGTAAGTTCTTTACACTGTCACTCCGGGGATGCAATTTTTAATAAACTTGCGCGTTCTTTGTTCACTTTTACTTTCGAAAAATTAATCCGACGACGAAGGGCCAATTATGTTTTGTTTTAAAGTAATGAATTTATTTAAATAATACTTTTCTCAAGTTTTCAAGTGAATATATTTACAATTGTAACGTTTTTAATTTTTTTATATTCGAATTTATTTCCCAGTGCGGCCCTGTGTACCAAAATTTTCTTCGGACTGTGTAAAAGATCGTTTCATACTACCAATAAAAATGAAATTACCGGAGTATAATACATCTTTGAACGCCGAGAAAGGTTTATTACGGCTCAATCGGGATTCTCAATTGAACGAAATGACAATTGAATGTATTTATAATACCGCCTTTAAAAGGATTATGATGGGGACACAATAGTTTTAGAATTACCTTCAGAAAACGAAAAGTACCTTTTATGAAATTTTCGGTAGACAGTGTAATCTGTGTATTCAGCGCCCGATTCGTTTTAGATGGCTGTTATATGGCTTTTTGGAACTAATTTTACAGTTATTTTTCGGAAATAATTTCAAAGAGAAGGCTATCCATCCCCAAAAAAAAATCTCGTCAGGAGAGCAGTGAGCAGCCGATTCTCAACGCGAGTAGTTGAAAAACTTCTTGTAGTGTTAGCGTGAATTATCGTTCATTATTTAGTGCCGTTATCGAGATAGAGTCTACGAAAATTATTTGAGCGAAGCAGTGGTGATTTTCTTGGCTATTAAGATTAAATTATCGTATAGTACCAAGGTATCGGTATTTACTGTGCTCATAGTCGAATTAAATTTACCGGAGTATATGTTTATAGTGATTATTACCTTCATTAGACTACCGAAGATTTCCGAGTGTCTGTGATCTGTTCCTTCACGCGGTGAGGGTAGCTTACTTATTACAAGTGTTATCATAAGTTTTTTAATCGACCTAATCGAGAAACCACGCCTCCGGCGTTGTTGCAAGCATCTGCACTTGAGTAGTAATTTGGTGATTGGATGGAAACAATTGGACTCAGGTATCGTTAATGATTATTTAGTATCTCCCCTACCTGGAGTAATAGCACCCACTCTTAGTCAATGGTGGAAAGATTAATTTAGTGTCACGCTATTCCTCTAACGAAAGAACTATACGGTCCGAACTATTTTATTACAATAACGGGTGTATTGATTACTAATATTGCAATTATTTTAGAGAACCTTTGTTTATGTTTTATAGTATAATCGTTAGGAAATTCGGCGTACGTCAAATCTAGACTAAGTTATTTTCCCGATATTGACATAACGTTCACAAAGCCCATGTTTTTTTTTCAAGAAATTTAATAATATAATATACTACATTTTCTTCTTTAAATAAACGGAAAATAATTTCGTTTATAAACTAATTTTTTAGTTCGCAAACTCTGCGACATTGACCATTTGTGTATGTATATGATTTGTATATTTGTTGTTGTTTATGTATATATTAATTTTGTTTGCGGTACCAGTTTATGCATGAACCCATCTTGTAAATATTTTTGATGTTTCGTTCACTGACGCTGGTAAAACCGGTTAATAAACTGGTTAACCTAATAAAACGCGTTTTAGTGAGTACTTCCCTAACCTCCACAGATACAATACCAAAAATACCTCACTTTTTATAATTTCTCTCGTTTATCGCAGTTTTTGAAATTTTTCCTGATAATTTAAATTTCTGGCGCCCTCTAATTACCTTTCCGATTGATCAACATTCCGCAAATAAACCCACGACCCTTAGCTCTCCAACGAAAACAAGAGTGCCGTTCGCATACGTCTTAATTGTTTATCGTCCAGTATTGTTCCCAATAAAATCGCTATCTTGGTCCCATCCAAGGAAACTTGGAAAAAAATTGATACCGAACAATTAATACGGTAACACAATGGCGCCTAACAACGTGAGGCTTTGATCATTTATTTCCGTGTAGAAAATTTGTATCCTGTTGCAAAATTTTAATCCCGTGTCTGTGGAAGTACAGGAGACTCACGTAATTTCTGAAATCATAGTCAAGTAAAGTTTAACGGTTAAAGGTAAATCATATCGTTTAATTTTGTCAAATATGGATCGTTTTGAAGTCAATCACCTACTCGTAGAAGAAGTAAACTATGAGTTTGCGATAAGAAGCATTTTTACGGAACGTCCCTTAGCGGATAAACGTAAAATGCTAAAGAAAATTATCGATAAAGAAAAAGATGCGTTCGGCTGTAAAATTGATTTATCGGCTTACTCTACGTCCTATAATGAAGAAATTGATGAGATAACGAAAACAATTGAGTCCATTACCGCGCAAATATCAGATTTCGAAGGAACAAATAATGACTCGGTATACAAGAGACTATCGTCGAGAATCGCTCATCTATCTGGTCGTGCAGATAGACTAAGAATTGATATTACCGACCCGCTTAAAATTAAAAGTAAAAATGAGCTCCGCACAACATGTTCAATGTTAGAAGAAGATTTATCGTCCCGTCTATTACCGACAAGCTCGCATGACGACGCCGCCTCAACGACATCGTCTGTACCGGTAATAAATGTCGCCGCGCCGAGTGTGACCTATGTCAATAAACATTGCCTTGCTGATTGGAATGTGTCGACGACCTTTGCGAATCCCGTTCCGTAGACAAACCCACTTTGTTTAAATCAATTACCGAACTACTTAACGGTGACGCGCAGGTTTGGTTTCGTAGTGCCCGCAAAGACATTCCTGACTGGGATAGTTTTGTCCGCGAAATTAAAATTAATTTCTTACCTCCCCATTACGACGACGAAGTTTGGGAAAAAATAAAGTCGAGACCCCAGAAAAAATCTGAATCAGCTCTTATCTTTTCGGCCCATTTAGAGGTTTTGTTCAACCGATTAACGAATACTCCCGCTGAGGCTACCAAAGTCCGGTATCTCAGGAAAAATCTTTTGCCGGAATATAGTCAACAGCTGGCTCTTCATGATATCGCTAGTGTTTCGCAACTGATCTCGCTCTGTAAGAAACTCGAGGAAAATAACCCCACTATCGCTCCCTCTTCTACCCCAAAAGTTTGTTCCTGTCATTCCCTCGAGCAGGCTACTCATTCAAATAATTCAAGGTCGTCTAGATCACCTCCGGAAAATATTGCTACCCCCCGGAAAAAAAAAGTTACCTTTTCTCCTCGTTTTTCTTCGTCTCAGCCCTCTTCATATCGTCCCCTTTCTACCGCAAAGAGTTCCGCCGAGAGCGCAATTAAGTGTTGGAACTGTGTTCAACCTGGACACACCTTTTCAGCATGTACCCAGTCCCGAAAGCTCTTTTGCTACCGATGTGGACATCAAGGAGTTACTATCTCCAAATGTCCGAATTGTTCTAAAAACTAATTCCGAGAGGACGCTCTACCGGTCGGCGCTTCCTCTCTACCGATCCGTTCGAAAAAAACCAATTACCGGAACAATTCAGTTTTGAAATTTAATCAAATTTCCCCCGTTCCTTCCGTATCTTGTATAAATACCGTAATTCGTCCTGTAGAAACGTCATGGTCACAATGGCTCGAACAAATCAAGATATTTTACCGCACCCCATCGAAGACTTCTATAATTTCCCCCCCGAGTTCACTTGCCCTGGCAGGCGAACCCACTAAGCATAAAATTTCATAAAAATTTTCAATCGCGTTTTTCTTGTTGTCATCGATACCGGTTGTACCACCACAGTTGTCGGCCGCGATGGCATACCGTTTCTCGAATCCAATAACTTGGAAATCCATTATTCCTCCCATAAAAATGTGACATAGGCCGATGGGACCCATATTGAAGTCGTTGGAATGGTTGACCTACCGGTTGAGGCTAATGACAATTTCCATGTCATTAAAGCACTCGTCGTCCCGTCTCTCCCAGTTTCTTTCATTGTCGGCAATGATTTTGTCCGACAATTTTCGATTATTTTGAATTTTGTCAATGACACTTGGCAAACTGTGCCTTCAGTCGACCCTCTCACTTGTATCTCTTCCGATGTTTCGTTACCTACCCTATGTTCTCTCGACAGCCTGTCTCCTAATCAACGGAAATCCGCTGATTCCGTTATTCGATTATATAACGATATCGACAGCGACCATGGTTTCGGCCGCACTCATAAGATTCAACTCACTATCGACACTGGCGATGCTAAACCCTTTAAGAAAAGACCTATTTTCATGTCCCCATATATGTTGAAAATACTGAACCAAGAATTAGACGAAATGTTACGTTTAGGTGTGGTCCGCCCCTCCCAAAGTCCGTGGAGTTCTCCAGTCTTACTCGTCAAAAAGAAAACGGGTGAGTACCGTTTCTGTTTTGACGGACGTCCCTTGAATGAAGTCACTAAACATGACTCTTATCCCTTACCGCATATTGATCGAATTTTGGCTATGTTACGTGGTGCAAAATATATATCGTCTATTGACCTCCGTAAGGCTTTCTGGCAAATTCCCTTGGATAAATCGTCGTGTGAAAAGACTGCTTTTAGTATTACCGGCCGTGGTCTTTTCGAATTTACTGTCGTTCCCTTTGGTTTGTGCAACAGCGCGCAGACACAGCAGCGTCCCGTAGATGCTATTTTCGGTCCACAGTACGAGCCAAATATCTTCTGTTATTTGGACGATATCATTATATGTACCTCCACTTTTGATGAACACATCAGGCTTCTAGCAGAAGTTCGCGATAAATTAAAGGAGGCTAATTTAGTCGTTAATGTTAGGAAGTGTGAATTCTTTAAATTGAGCCTCAAATTTTTGGGTTATATCGTAGGTGACACTTCTCTGAGGACTGATCCCGAAAAAGTATCCGCGATGATTAATTACCCCCGTCCGACTACCGCTACCGAGATAAAACGTTTTATGGGACTTTGTTCCTGGTATCGACGTTTTATCAAAGACTTTTCTACTTTAGCTTCCCCGATAAACGATTTGTTGAAAGGCAAGAAGAAATCGCAAAATATCGAATGGAATCCGGATGCTGAAACATCCTTCCTGAAGATCAAAGAAGCCCTTATTTCTTCCCCTGTTCTAGCTCAACCTGACTTTTCTCTCTCATTTGTTATACAGTGTGACGCAAGTAACTCTGGTGTAGGCGCAGTCCTCACACAAGAGATTGATGGTGGTGAAAGAGTTATCGCTTATGCTAGTCGCTCCTTGTCTCGTACCGAACGTAATTATTCCGATACTGAGCGCGAATGTCTCGCAGTGATCTTCGCAATTGAGAAATTCCGTCCCTATGTAGAAGGTGTTCATTTCACGGGGATCACCGATCACTATTCTCTCCTTTGGCTCAGCAGTCTCCAAAACCCTTCCGGTAAATTAGCCCGTTGGTCGATGCGTCTCAGACAGCACAATTTTCAGTTAGTTCATCGAAAAGGTACCTCCCATTTAGTACCTGACGCTCTAAGCAGAATGTATTCCGAGGATATCGCTCCAAATTCCGCTATCGATTCCGTCCGTGATGCCGTTACCGACTCCAATGCTTGGAAGAATGAGATCCACTTCTTGGAGGTCAACATCGATAAGGTTGACCCGTGGTACGAAAATCTTCGCACTAAGATCTCGAATTCTCCTAGTAGTTACCCCCAATGGAAGTTAGAAAACGACATGGTCTTCAAATTCGTTCCGTCTACTCTCCCATTTTCGACCAATGAAGTTGAATGGAAATATCTCGTCCCTAAGGCCCAGAGACTCGATATTATGAGATCCCTCCACGAACCGCCTGTATGTGCTCACTTAGGTTTTTTCAAGACTCTAGCCCGTGTTCAAGAACACTTCTATTGGCCCAAAATGCGCCGCGACGTGCGAAATTATGTACATTCATGCCTCGTGTGCGGTGCCCAAAAATTCCCGAATACCCCCCAATCCGGTTTGATGGGCCGTGAGAAGAAAGCGGAGTTCCCATGGCAAATAATAGCTTTAGATCTTATCGGTCCACTTCCTCGATCTAAAAAAGGTTATACTTGGCTCCTCGTGGCAGGAGATTGGTTTTCTATCTTTACACTCCTTCAACCCCTTCGGAAGGCTTCAGCCACGAATATCGTTAATTTTTTAGAAAACGAAGTCTTTCTTATGTTCGGTGTCCCGCAATATGTTATTTGTGATAATGCCACTAATTTGAGTGGTGCTCCTCTCAAAAATCTATGTAAGCAGTATGAGGTACAAAAACTTTGGTTTAATGCCGTGTACTCTCCGCAATGTAATTTTGTTGAGCGTAGCAATCGCACTATCGGAACCGCTATTAGGTGTTACATTGAGAAACACACTAATTGGGATAGTGAAATACCCAAAATTAGGCAAGCCCTGAATACCGCCAAACATGAAGTAACGAACCACACTCCCGCGTTTCTTAACTTCGCTCGTCACGTTCCATTATCTGGAAAATACTATGGAACTAATCCCGTTACCGCAAAAGATATTGAGATCTTACCTGGTGATCGCGACACTTATGCCAGCGAAATCGAAGGTCTGACTCAGGTATTTAGGCAAGTAACTTCTAATTTGCATCGTGCATACGAGCGCAGTGCGAAAAGTTACAACTTAAGAAGGCGCCCTGTATCTTATAAGGTAGGCGATAAGGTGTGGCGTCGTAACAAAGTTTTGTCCAGCGCTGCCAACCAGTTCGCGGCCAAACTAGCGCCGAAATATATTTTGTGTACCGTCAGAGAAAAACTCTCTAATCTAGTCTACCGTCTAGAAGGCCCAAATGGTTCCAAAGCTGGGAACTGGCATGTTAAAGATTTGAAGCCGTTCAATACTTTTGATTCCGAAGCGAGCTCGGATTCTGAGGAAAATTAACTCTAACACCCTCCGTTTGACCGCATTCTCTTCTAGTATCGTATACCGTCCCGCATATTTTCTATAGCTTACCGCTACCGCCTATCGTTCCGTTTGTTGCGACAATCCTGCCGAGTATCGTATCGTTCCTTGCCGATAATTTTATCGGATCATTTATCGTTGCCGTCGATGATTTTGTTGTCGAGTACCGTATCGTATCGTATTTTCATTAGTTGACCCCGGTCGGCTATATCGTGTCTCAAATGTTATTACCTTCGCTTTTTGCCAGTTATCGTACCTGTCGTCCTCTATATGTCTGAAATACTTCATTCATGGTTCTCTTGTCCACAAAGACCCTTACCGATTGAAACCCTACGCTCCTGTTGCCGCCCCTTTTCATTCCCGTATCTGAGGAATAAAAACGTTTCCTTTGTTTTGAATAGAATCTCGCGTACTCGGTTCCACTCTTTGGAGGGGGCTGTGTAACGTTTTTAATTTTTTTATATTCGAATTTATTTCCCAGTGCGGCCCTGTGTACCAAAATTTTCTTCGGATTGTGTAAAATATCGTTTCATACTACCAATAAAAATAAAATTACCGGAGTATAATACATCTTTGAACGCCGAGAAAGGTTTATTACGGCTCAATCGGGATTCTCAATTGAACGAAATGACAATTGAATGTATTTATAATACCGCCCTTAAAAGGATTATGATGGGGACACAATAGTTTTAGAATTACCTTCAGAGAACGAAAAGTACCTTTTATGAAATTCTCGGTAGACAGTGTAATCTGTGTATTCACCGCCCGATTCGTTTTAGATGGCTGTTATATGGCTTTTTGGAACTAATTTTACAGTTATTTTTCGGAAATAATTTCAAAGAGAAGGCTATCCATCCCAAAAAAAAAATCTCGTCAGGAGAGCAGTGAGTAGCCGATTCTCAACGCGAGTAGTTGAAAAACTTCTTGTAGTGTGAATTATCGTTCATTATTTAGTGCCGTTATCGAGATAGAGTCTACGAAAATTATTTGAGCGAAGCAGTGGTGATTTTCTTGGCTATTAAGATTAAATTATCGTATAGTACCAAGGTATCGGTATTTACTGTGCTCATAGTCGAATTAAATTTACCGGAGTATATGTTCACGCGGTGAGGGTAGCTGACTTATTACAAGTGTTATCATAAGTTTTTTAATCGACCTAATCGAGAAACCACGCCTCCGGCGTTGTTGCAAGTATCTGCACTTGAGTAGTAATTTGGTGATTGGATGGAAACAATTGGACTCAGGTATCGTTAATGATTATTTAGTATCTCTCCTACCTGGAGTAATAGCACCCGTTCTTAGTCAATGGTGGAAAGATTAATTTAGTGTCACGCTATTCCTCTAACGAAAGAACTATACGGTCCGAACTATTTTATTACAATAACGGGTGTAATTACTAATATTGCAATTATTTTAGAGAACCTTTGTTTATGTTTTATAGTATAATCGTTAGGAAATTCGGTGTACGTCCAATCTAGACTAAGTTATTTTCCCGATATTGACATAACGTTCACAAAGCCCATGTTTTTTTGTTTTCAAGTAATTTAATAATATAATATACTACATTTTCTTCTTTAAATAAACGGAAAATAATTTCGTTTATAAACTAATTTTTTAGTTCGCAAACTCTGCGACATTGACCATTTGTGTATGTATATGATTTGTATATTTGTTGTTGTTTATGTATATATTAATTTTGTTTGCGGTACCAGTTTATGCATGAACCCATCTTGTAAATATTTTTGATGTTTCGTTCACTGACGCTGGTAAAACCGGTTAATAAACTGGTTAACCTAATAAAACGCGTTTTAGTGTGTACTTCCCTAACCTCCACAGATACAATACCAAAAATACCTCACTTTTTATAATTTCTCTCGTTTATCGTAGTTTTTGAAATTTTTCCTGGTAATTAAAATTTCTGGCGCCCTCTAATTACCTTTCCGATTGATCAACGTTCCGCAAATAAACCCACGACCCTTAGCTCTCCAACCAAAACAAGAGTGCCGTTCGCCTACGTCTTAATTGTTTATCGTCCAGTATTGTTCCCAATCAAATCGCTATCTTGGTCCCATCCAAGGAAACTTTGAAAAAAATTGATACCGAACAATTAAGACGGTAACACAATTTAATTGTATACATAAGAAGCAGTTATTATCTATAGGAAACCTACAGCCAGAATGAATGCGTTTTTACCAAAATATGGTTCAGACCCTTAACATGGGTGGTCAAATAACATCTGACTCGCCTTAATGACGCCACTTTCGATGTTTTTTTGTTAGATAGAGCACGAAAATACAATTAAGTTTTAGTGCCATTTTCTACATTTCAAAGAAATGAAGGGCGTAAACAATAGCTCAAGTTCAATACGCTGCGTTTAGTAGAAGTTCTGTATAACAACAACGCCATTGGTTACAGTCAAAGTAATTACCATAAAGATCTTTGCATCTCTTTGTAATAAAATATTCATTTAATTTAGCTGCAGAAACCTCTTCAATAATTAAAAAAAATCAATCGGAAGTAATCTGCGCCGTGAAAAGATAAGATAGTCCAGTGACCAAATCGTTTGGGTTCCGAAATCTAAGGGATAGGACCGACTTGGATGAAATTTTCGAAATTAACTTCGTTTTATTCCCTAGATTAAATGTGTTATGATGGAAAATTGTGCGCTTGCTTTGGGGGGGTAAACCACCCCTCCTAAGGGTGAGAAATAAAATCTTAAAAATAACTACAGAATTAGATAGTGACATGAGTTCTAAGCAAAAAGTCTTCAATAAGCATTTTTCAACAAGTTAATAGTTTCCTAGTAATTCATGACAAAATAAACGGTTTTAAAGATGAAAACTAACTTTTCCGCATCTGTGAGTTGCCTTCAACATTATTCTATCATAACATTGTCCCTTGTATACACTTCAGGGGATGTATCGTGCTAACAAACCGAAATTCTTCCCAAAATAACTAAAAATGACGTATATGTGGAATTATAGAACCCGCTGTACTCTCTCTAGTCAGCTGAAAATCAATAGGGTACATCTTTGAGTTACCCTAGACAACACACGATTATAAAATTGATCACTCCGGAAGCTGTATCGTGCTAACAACCCGAAATTTCTCCAAAAAGGACCAAAAATGTGGCACTTCAGGTCCTATGGCACCCGTTATACTAGCTCAGGTGAGCTAAAAATCAAAAAGTTTCCTCTATAATATACTCTGAACAATATTCAATCATAAAATTGGCCACTTGTATACACTCTGGAGGCTACATCGTATTAACAAACTGAAAATTCTCCAAATATGACAAAAAATTGGTACTCCAAGTACCATAGCACTCGTTGTACTTGCTTTAGTGACCTAAATATCAATAGGGTTCATGCTAGATACGTTCTGAATAATATCCAATCATAAAATTGGTCACTTGTATATACTCCGGAGGCTGTATCATGCTAACAAACTGAAATTTCTCCAAAAATGACACAAATGTCGTACTATAGCACCTGTTGTACACGCTCTGTTAAACCGAAAATCAATATGATTCATCTGTGAGATGTCTTGAATAATATTCAATCATAAAATTGGTGGCTTGTTGCATTCCGGAGGCTGTATCGTGTTAACAAACTGAAATTTCTCCAAAAATGACAAAAATGCCGTACTTCAAATACTATGGAACCCGTTGTACTGGCTCTGGTGAGCTGAAAATCGATAGGGTTCATCTGCGAAATATCCTGAACAATATTCAATCATAAAATTGGTGACTTTTTGCTCTCCGGAGGCTGTATCGTGCTAACAAGACATGTACCGAAAAGTGGCCTACGACAACGACGACGACATACACAGGATTTTTTTTCTAAAAACTGTTTTTTCTTTTCGTATGGTTCTTGATGGAAAACGTTGAAATAACTCAACTTTTTTGAGGTAAACCAATACTTTTCTCGCATATTAGATAGGTTGGGCGGAAAAGTAAAATCTTAATTTTTCATGAAAAAACCACGTTTTAGTCAGTTTTCCTCAAATATCTCGGAAAATGGAGTTTAAGATTGGGGTTGGATGGCTAAAGGAAATTGTTTGGAGCCCAATAAAATGATACCTGAAGAGATGCTTAAAATGATATTTTGCAATTGCAAAGCAGGTTGCGGTGTAGCTTGCACCTGTCGAAAACTCGAGCTATACTATAATGCTATTTGCGGTACTTGTGCTGGTGATGTTCTCCAGTTATAGATCAAGGCGAGGAGGTGCAGGATGACGAAGAAGAAGATACAAATATCTTAAATATTCAAAATTTGTACGCCTGTTTTTTAAAATGATCAACTTTCATACATTTCTTAAGCAATTCACATTAGTACACCTGTTTTTCAAAATAATAATCTTTTAAAATGCACATAGAATACTTTACTAGAGACCTTGAGTTTCATTTAAAAACACTACTTTTATTTCATTTATGTTATATAGCAATTCTACCTACCAATTTCCAACGAATTAAATCTGTTTTTCAAGGGTGAATTTTAAAGGTTGAAGCTTTGCAAAAAATGATCAATTGTCTGGTAAACATGCATTAGAATTCAACTTAACTGATGTATACTATTAAGCCATTTTAAACTGTGGAAAACTGCAAAATAAGATTTTTTTTTCATTTTTGGTGGGTTTTAAGGGTGGAAACTGCACAACGAACATGTAGGGGAGAGTGTTCCACAGTGGATCAATTTGTAATCGAATAAAATTTTTTTTGGGGGGAATTTGTTATACGTAAAAAATTATTTACCATGATAAAAAGTAAGCATTGGCTTCCACAATGACAGGGGTTTGGTGAGAGTTGCTTGAAACTAATATATGATATTAAATATATTATATTATCATTCCATTTGTTTCAATGTGCATGTATGGGGCACAGTGAAACTGTTGGTGGGGTACAATGAAACATATATTTTTTAAAGAAATATATTATAAATACAAAAGCGAAGAATATATTATCGTTAATATCAGTCATCCAGACTTAAATAATTGTACAATAGTATATTACGTAACGTGTGTTGTAAGAAGCATTTTACGCACGAACGGGAAAGTTACGCTCGATGCCGCGTAGCGGCGAGTGCGTAATTCCATGAGTGCGTAAAATGCGTTACAATACGAGTTACGTACTATACTTTACCTACGACCCACTTGTACTTGTGTTTATAATCTTATTAAGTTGTTTAAAGTACAAGTAAAAACGTACATCCTCGATGCCCAGCTACGTTTTATAAAAGTTGCTCCTCGATGCCCAGCCAAGCATCTTAGAAGTTCACCCTCGATGCCCAGCCAAGTTTCGTGAAAGGCCGCCCTAAGTAGTATTTATTTTTGTTATAAATGTATGTGGAATTACCAGAATTGCATAAAATAGCGTATGCACCTCTCGACTAAAGTGACAATAATCCCTTAGGTGGATTACTTCCCTCAGGAATCAAACACCACTCGCGGGATTAAATGGGCCACTTTAGTCGCTTGGTGTATAATATACTATTGTTTACTAATATGAGATACATTCAGACAGCTAAAAGATGCGGATTGAATGAAACGGAACCAATTATCATATAATTCTAAATAACTCTTAGTATTAAATGCAATCTCATATCTAATAAATGTTATCTACCATTTATATATAGAATAAAATTCAACGTCAAATATCTAAGTAATACATTTTGAATAAAATGGCTATGTCTATTGACAGTTGCTAAGTGGTTGATATGGACGCCGTGCGATTTACTTTACAGCCGTGCGTTTTGTTTTACCGTGTGTAATAGTCGTCTTACATTGATTGCCGACTGTGTGTTTTTGACTACTTACAGGGGTGGTCGTAGGTAAAATATTTTAACGAACATCATAACTCTCAAAATTTATCTCAAAACTTATGTGGGACTGTTGTCTTGACGTCGAACCTGATGGAATGGGTTGAGGTAGAATCATTTTAATATCTACTATTTTAACAGCTGACATATCTGGAATTGGTGGAAGAAAGAAGTTTCCGATTACTTTTGAGCTGTTTCTCATCAATGAAATTTCAAACTCATTTTTTTCAAAACGTTCAATATTTTTCCAACAAAATATAACAAACTCTTAGTTTTAAACTGAACCAAAACGAAATCATCCTTAGTTGGTTGTCTGGTTAATTTAGGTGACCATTCAATATCAGATGACGACTCTTGTTCTGGTTCTTCCTCGGCACTATCATCTGTGACTTTTGTTTTCACCTTTCTAACTGCTAATTGGTTTCTTTTTTTTTCTAGACAACTCTCTTTCAGCTAATTCGTTTTTTTCATGGGTATCTGTAGCAATAATTGTTTTCCCTTGTCTTATCGATTTCAGAATCTTTCTTTTTTGTGCCTATGAAAAGCCACGGAAGATTTGTGAAGAAATAAATGAAGACGGACCAGCAGTTTCGTCTCGTGCAAGTGTTTCTTCATTGTCTTCGCATTTTTCCATTTCTCCTATTTCTTGCCCAGATTTTTGAGAAACCGTTGGCTCAGAATTCACTTCTGGTCTGTCTGTTACAGCCGACATTAGAAAATCGTCATCTGTAAATATTTCCGAATCAAAGGGAAATATGCCGTTTTTTTTTAAAATCCTGAACTGATATTCGTAGGTGTCATTGATCTTTCGTGCGCAACTTTAACAAAACCTCTGATGTTAAAAATATTAACCGGAATTCCGGGATGATGAAGAAGCCAGCTTTGTATGGCATTGTTATAATGCGCTTTAAAAGACGAAAACACTGCTACATCTAAGGGCTGTAGCTTGTTAGAGCAATGCGGAGGTAGTGTCAATATTGTGACTTCATTCAATTTGGCAAGATCCAATGTTTCCATGAACAAATGGCTCTCGTGATCGTCCATGATTAGCAGGCTAGGGTTGTCACGAGAACTAGAAGAATGTTTTATAAAATGATTCATCACTCGCGGAAATAATTCCCTTTTCATCCATCCTGTGGGCGTAGCTAATCCTAGCGTACCAGGTGGCGCTTCTTTTATCATAATTCCTTTAAAGTGGACCCTTGTAAATATCATCGCCGGGGGTAAAGCATAACCGGCGACACAAATTATACTGCAAGTTGTTACTAGAATCCCTCTTTCGCCACTAGTACATTGGAACACCTGTTTCATGCCCTTTTTTGCAAGTATTTTGGGCGGAGCTTGTACTGTGGTGGTTCCGGTTTCGTCTAAGTTAAATATTCTACTGCCATCACTGAGACGTGGTTCACGCTTAAGCACGGTTTCGAGATTTTTTGAAAAGCTTGAAACATTGTGTCGGTTAAATGAAGTGGAACGCGATAAACTGCAAGTCTATGGTTTTCGACAACTTAATTCTGGATGCCTCTTCCTGAAGCCGAGATACCACTCTTTTCATGCCATTTTATGTTCTTTCCATTTATTAGGAATATCCTTATTATTTTTTGTTGCCGACTCAAATGCTAGCTTGCGACATTCTACTGGAGTAATCCCATAACACATTTTTGCAGATGTTAAAATATAGTCAACTAAGGTTTTTTCTTCATCGTGTGTAAAAATTAACCTCACATCATATTTAGGACGAAATACAATGTTTGAGTGGGGATTCGCTTTAACTTTTCGCACGTACCTAAAATTTAAGTTTCGATAGATAATAAAAGAAAAAAACATGCGATCTATATTTCAATTCTTACCTAAATAACGAATCGCAAGCAATGCCTTGTAACTCTGCTGCTCGTCTTATAGGCATATTTTCTTCAACAACGAGGCGAACAGTGGCTTACATATGCTCTTCACTAAAAGTTCCTATATTTGTATTTCGCTTACGGTTGCGTGCTATCTTAAAATTTAATGTGACAACTGAAATAAAAATTATCATTTGGAATATTTACACTATTATACCCTATGGGGTACAGCGAAACATGTTTCACTGTGCCCCACTGTTGCTTATTTCAATCTGGATTACCAGTCACCGGCAAAAACAATGAACTGAATAACCTAATCAAATATATTTTACAACGCTGCAAACGTCATAAATAACATGCAAAGATGTGCTTCACCCGACAAAATTTTTAGCAAACCTTGAATAGAAAAATTTGGGGACTCATCTAGTTTAGAAAAAAACACTTAATATTTACGACGTACCATAAAAATAACCTTTTTCACGTCTGGACAAAACGGCGGTTGTAAACGCACAGAGTAAGGTGATCAGTAGAGGGAGGCAAGAACTCACAAAACACCAGTTTTCGATTTATTCCAATTTTTCTACTCTAGGGGTAGTTTTCACCCCCTAAAATTGAAAAGAACACTTTTTCACCATATCACATTTGATCTACAGGGAAAAACGAAGTTAATTCCAAAATTTCATGCAAATCGGTGCTCTCCCACAGAAATCGAAAGTGCAACTCTATTTTTCGTTTCATTCCCTGGACTAAGAGGCAAGTAGTTACCGGTATTTGATCATTTAAAAACTTAGTAAAACTTTCTACTATACTTAATTTGAGTTTGACTGTCATCTGACATTTAGTTTGTTGACAGCGCTCTACTCCGTCAGTTCATCTCAAGTGTGTTTTTAGATTTTAACAAAAGTGCGAAAGCGTTGGAAACCAACAAAATCACGAGCGAAATAGTCATACAGTGCATTAAAAAGCAGTTAAGTGAAAGAATTACCTCGATTTAGCCGGCTATCAACGACCGAAATCGAACTTAATATGACTAAAGTATAGAAAATCGTTACTAAAAATTGTCGTTGAAGTCTCTTGAAATTATTTTGTCGCGCGAATCAATTTGTATAATTTTTGGGCACAAAGTATTTCCGGATAGTACTCCAGACAATTTTTTTTATTTCCACAACTTAATTTACAACTTTGAGGACCCATTTTTAGTCGATACAAGACATAAAAGAGAATTCGCGGCGAGTCCTGACGATGCGCCTGATTATCCACTGGCGAGTAAGTTTATTAATTTGGAAGTGTCTACTTTAAGGAAAAACATCGAGTTTGTATAAATAATACATATTTTGTGTTTCGTCTATCGATTTTTTGACATAGTAGTACATATTTAAATCGATGACAATTTACTACTTGAACAGTTGGATTTAACATTTTCAAATAAACTCCATAACAACTCCTTAATTTGAGCTGTAAGTTTTCAATCAACCATATTTGTTTCATATTGATACTATCGAAAGTGTATTCTACCAAAAACCTTGGAAATAAAAACATGCAGTAGCAAAATCAGCTCGACGTGATAGCGCACACTTTGGTAGAGTTAGTTATATACGTTCGCGATTTTGTTGACATGAGCAACGTCCACAACTGATGCTGCTGTTGAGAATAAATTACGAAATCAAGTCGACATTACGGAATTTGTGTAAACTGCACAGAGCACCAATTTAAAAGACACTTCCCAACAAACGACCGGACAATCGAATTTAATGAAGGGGCCTGAGTGAATTGCAGAGTCTATTTTTTCCATTCTGTTGACATGTTACACTAAACTTCAATTCCGTCATGTTTTCCACGTACTGTGATGAAATTGAAGTAGTCACGTTTTTATTTGCACATAACTAAACATGGAGAGAGAGTTTTACGATAGAATATGTTTTATTCGCAAAGGCGCCTCTTTTATGATTAAATGGAATATATGTCAAAAATCATATGAAGGCTCATATGTACTCCTTATAACATAACAGAGGGCCCTGGTCTGTGGAACTAAGGTAGCGTGTTTAATTTGAGTTGCGACATTTAGCTGAATAATCGAGAACAAATATGTTATTAAAAGTGAAAAGCACATACATCCAAAGACAGAAGCAATCTCTACCACGTAAGTAATAAATTATTTAAGAAAGGTAGATAGTGTTCCATAGAATTTACGAATATCGAAAATATCTACAACCATACTTCTCTAATTTAATAGAAAAATAACAAAATAGTAAATACATGTAAAAAGTTCATTAAGGTTCTGAATAAAATACAGTACCGGTTTTGAACTAAAATTTTGGACATTACTTTGCACAAGGTACATAGATTTGGAGAAAATACTTGAAAACGTTCAAGAACAACTAAAAAAAAATGAATAAAAATATGGACACCAAAATAAATGATACACACAATGAATTAAGAAGTATCAAGCATGATAATGTACAAATATAAAAGAGAAAACCAAATGATAAAAGAATAGCAAAAGAGACAGCACGCTAGAATCGAAGAAATGGAAAGAGAAATAAGGAAAAGAAACAATGCAGTAGAAAATTTAGAAGGGGTAATTGAGAATATAGAGAAAAAATTAGATTAACAAATAAATGGAGAATATGTAGTTGATATCAGAAGAATAGCTAGAATTGAAGACAATAAAAATAGGAAAATCATGGCAGAGCTACGAAGTGGAACAAAGAGAAATAACATATTAAAAGAAAGTAACAAATTGAAAGGGATGGAATTATTTTTAAGTGAAGATTTCTCAACAAAAGATATTCAAAATCAAAGAAAAATGGTGAAACAAAAAATGAAAATAGCCATGGATAAGGGTCACAGTTCAAGTATAAGATATAATAAATTATACCTAAACGGAGAAATATACAGTATGTCTGAAAAAGTGGGCAACATATGGGAAACTTTTTTATTTGTAATGTTACGAAAAAAAGTTATTCTTTATAAAAAGTTCTGCATGGCCCATGAAGTAACACGCAAATGTCAGATGTCAATTTTTTGAATCGTATACGAGGTTTGTCAAAAAATACGAATTTGGTACAAGAGTAAAGTACCTTTATTTTTCACAATATCGAAAACTTTAATTATGAAGAGTTGTTCGAAATGTGAAACTATGTTTATTATGCAATTAGATCATACTACTTAAAAAAAATTGTTATTTTCACAAATTGTTCTCAAAATATTAAATGTAATTTTGAGATATCGATAGGAGTTAAAAATTACGTTTAAGTGCAATTACTGATTACTTCACCCATTATTTTATTGCAAAATTGATAAACTTTGACTTTATCTGTTAAGAATTATATCAAATAGACAAACACGTAATTAGAATGATTTATTTCGAAAACGTAACATCAAATTTTATGTGCATGAACAATAAAAATCCGTTTTAACTTTTTCATCACTGAATATGCATCTCAACTTGCCCACCGTTTCTTTCTAAGCATTTAATTGTACTTTTAGAAAATTATTTAATTACATTTATAATAACAACCAGAGTAATATCGTCACATGCTTCCTGAATTGTTCTTTTCAAATGATCAATATTATCGAATGGTCTATTAAGGTACAATTTTTGCTTTAGGTATCCCCACAAAAAAAAGTCTAGTGGCTTCAGGTCTGGAGATCTTGCAGGCCAAGCAAAGTCCACAAATCTTCCTAATAATCGTCCATTAAAAGTTTGCAGTAGATATTCTCGAACATTTCTGGTACTATGACATGGTGCCCTATCAAGTACCATATGCGTAGTCTTTCTATTATTGGTAGGTTATCAATAAAATCTGAAATTCTATCATTCAAAAATTCTAAATAACATTCTGAATTCATAGTATTCCTGAAAAAAAGGGTCCAACCTTTGGTCCAACTATTCTATCCTTACACAGTAAAATGCGGATTAGTGTCATTCCACCAGCGGCAATGTTGTGAGATAACTGTCCCATTAGAAGTAAACGTTGCTTCGTCCGAAAAAAGTATGGAACGTTCCATATAATGATTATCTTCTAACTGTCGTTGGAACCAAGCACAAAATCCAAACCTTTTATTAAAATATTCGGGCTTTAGCGTGTGAATGGACTGGGGTTTGTAGGGTTTAAATTTTTTAGTTTCTAATATCTTCGCAACTCCATCTTTACTTACTCCAAATGTGGCCGATCTTTTCCTTATCGAATCTTTAGGATTTTCTACTGCTGGGAGCATTATTTGGTTTTAAATCTCTTCAGTCGTGATCCATGACTGATGTTTTTTTCTGAATTTATTATCGACATTTCCATCTCTCCTGAATTTTTTCATTATTGTACTAATTGTTGCAGAATGTACTTTTTTATCGGGATGTCTGTTATTGAATATTACTGCAGGTTCCCTATAGGTTTTGTAGTTATCTCCGACAATTAGTACAATTTCAATTTTTTCGTCAAGAGTCAATTTCAACGGCATTTTTGCTACTTCTTGAAATACAATTAATACACACTGACATTTTCAATTTTGTTTACATTACTTACATTTCAATTTCATGGCACACTAACCAGATGGAATGTAGTATTTATTTCTCGAAAGCTTTTACTAGACTGACTTTGGGTGAGAGAAATGTCATTGTCAGAGCCAACTACGTTTGAAATTATTTCGTTTATTTTTGTGAATTACAGTAGAAAATGTATTATCCTGTTGGGTATTACTTATTTTTTACTGATTTAAGTTCATTGCTAAAATATTTCAAATCAACTAATAAACATTTGAGGTATGTTGACTTATTAAATAAGATAAAAGTTGACTTGTTTCAGAATTAAAATTTGCTAAATTTAAGTTGAAATTGAAGTGGTCAAAGTATTCCTATTGATCTTTTGCAATTTGTGGACACCCTGTACATCTAATGTAAATACCTGAATATTACTATATTTAAAAGCAGAGATTTTCACAAAGAATAACTTTTTTTCGTAAAACTTACAATAAAACAATAAACAAGTTTCCAATATGTTGCCAACTTTTTCTGATATACTGTCTACAATTGAAACCTTGGAAGAAGTGAGAGAGATCCAGGTAAGAAATAAAACAATATCAGACAAATCAAATGCAAGAGAATTCAGTGACAGAACTCCAGAGCATCAAACTGATGAAGAATCGAATAAAATAAGTAAAACAAATAATAAAATACTATAAACGCCAAAAAACTACTAATTGAAATAAGTAAAACGTATAAACAACAAACTGTAAACACACATTTCAAATCTAATATCGATAAATCGTTAAAAACCATAAATGTTTTATGTTGGAAATGTCAGGGGATTGAAACTATAAATGAGCCCGATACCGAAGAACTCAATTAACTCCAAAGTTTTCATGTTATTCGTCTGATAGAAACGGACTACTTCACCTGAATCTAAATGGCCGCAACCTCTAGTCAACTACACAACACAACACTTACAACAGACAAAAGATAGAGGATAAGCAGAAAGGAAGAGGAAGTGGCGGCATCTTACTCCTCGTGTCTAAAGATATTCAAGATCTTAAAGTGGTTATACACTTGAAACTTGTAATATATTGAATTTTCTCAGACTGTATATTAATAATACAACCCTAGTTCATTACTTCAAAACTCTAACCGAGGAAACCTTTCCGAATATATATATATATATATATATATATATATATATATATATATATATATATATATATATATATATATATATATATATATAGTGACATCCGATATATACATTTTGTTTTAAAAGGTCGTTTATTCGGCAAGCGTATATTAATATTTTGTCAGAAGTGTCATTCGGGCGATGGTGCCAATAGAAATAACATTTTTATTGTTTGTTAGGCATAATAGGTATAATATTTTATTTTAACCCATAACTAGTATTGTACATTTTCTGCAACGTCAGTAGTAAGGTGGGGTCAACCAGATCCTAGTCCTTTTAAATATGTAATAACAAAAATAAATAAAATTACATTATTATTTACAAACAACCAAATAAAATTTAGTAAAGATTATATGAGATGTAGGAAAATAAGGTATCTAAAAGTATTAAATAATTTTGAGTTAATTGATTTTCTCAAATAAATTTTTAAAAATTATAAAAGAAATCGGATACTTTAACTTTAAATAACCTCCGAAAGTTATATTAAAAATTTATTTGAGAATAATTTTACATCTTTTAATTTTATTGAAATTAAGAAATAATTTTGAATCCACCAAAAAGTTTTCTAATAATGTTAGATATATTGTTAATAATTCAAATTATCTTTTCAGTGATTACGAAAAGAGGTCCATCATAAACAAGAATCCTCATTCTCCAAAATTATATGGAATCGTTAAATTACATAACATAACGAAACCAAATAGACCTGCAGTTTCTTATGTTAATACTCCTAATAATATATTGGCAAAGAAACTTAACAATATACTTAATAGTTACGGATATACATCTAAATATTAAATTAGAAATTCAATGGAACTGATAAAAAAATTAAAAGTATTCACCTTGCAAGATAACTTCAAGCTTATTTCATTTGATGTTACCAATATGTTCACTAAAATTCCTCCTAAAGAATGTCTAATACTTCTAAGAAAGTTACTAGAAGATAAAAATATTAATCAGTAATAATATCAGATATACCTAATTTATTTGAAGTATGTATTAATCAGAATTATTTCACTTTTGACAATAAAATATATATTCAAAATGAAGGTTTACCAATGGGAAGCCCTATATCGCCAATTTCGGCAAAAATTTTATGGACAGTTTAGAAAGAAAAATCTTTGAAAGTAATATTTCAAAAAACGTTTCATTTTTGTATAGATATGTAGATGACATATTAGCTTGTTTTATGGGTAGTGAACGACAATTACATATATTTTTCAACCACATTAATAATTTACACCCAAAAATCAAATTTACATTAGAAGTTGGAGAAAATAGTTCAATCAGTTTTCTTGATTTGAAAATTCAAAGAGTTAATAATGTACTTGATTATTCGATTCACCGAAAACCAACACAGACTGATGTAACTATTCCATACAGTTCCAATCATCCCATGTCACATAAACTAGCGGCATATAATTCAATGATACATAGAGCATTTTCAGTTCCTATGAACAAATGTAATTTTGATAGAGAGCTTAACACAATTAAACAAATAGCAACATCTAACGGTTACCCATTACGTGTGTTAAATAAACTAATAAATAAAAAAGAGGAAAAAGTGGCATTACAACTAATATTTCCTAAACAAATTAAAGGAATAAAAACTTATAAAACCATTACAGATGCAGGAAATATTTCTAATAATATCTCAAAGATAATATCTTTAGCAACAAATACAACGATTTCTTTAAAAACAGAAAGTAACATAGGTACAAAAATATCACCATTAAAGAAATCTGGTATATATAAACTTAAATGTCCAGAATGTAATGCTGTCTATTTGGGTCAGACCCTTAGAAATTTTCAAATACGATGCAGTATACAGATTAAAACAACCATCCACTTGACACCAATCATTCATTGACACCTAACACAGAACTAGAAGTACTACATATTTGTGATAAGAAACACGAACTGGATTTCCTTGAAGAATTGGAAATTAGAAGACACTTAAGAAACCCACAATATGAAGTCGTCAATGAACAGATAAATCTAGGGAGTTCTCCACTTCTAAACTGTCTTCTTAAGTGATAATTGTAAAGATCAGCAGATATAGTTTTCCTGGGTTTCTATATCATTGCATAGTTTTACTGATCTTAATTGGGAAAAATGATATCCAGGATATCCCCATAGGGCTAATAATATCTAAGATTCAATATTTGTAATATCATATCTTCTTTTTTCTATGAACATATATTAAGTCAATCACAAGGTAAGTCACTTCTTGGACTAGCCAAAAATAATTAAACATCAGGTAGGCATCAAATGAAATGTAACTTCTGTCATTTAGGTAATACAGAAACAATTGTCAATTTTTTAGAATTTTTAACATTTTTTCGATATATTGTGGAGTTAACTAGAAACAGTAAGTTTCATTTAAAACACTAATTTAATAACTCGTTAATACGTGTAAATATGGCCCATCTAGTATCAAATAGATAAGCAAATAGTTAGAACCAAGTGGCAAATTTAATAAATAGGTACAAAAGAGGAGCTTTTGATATTTGTATACCATAAACAATATATTTAGTAAGACATTTGAGAATCTTAAGTTTATAATTAAAAATACAAAATTTAATTGTTTGGCAACTGTGACAATCGATTCATTTTATGAAATTAATGATAATCTATTACTTGAAAATACAACTGTTGTCTCAAAAATGTATTGGTTTTCTCCTATTTGTGATTGAAATTGAAAATCTGATACAGAAATGCCAGTAATTAAATTAAATAAAAAACATTGAAAGATTTTAAAAATTATTTTTAAAACAGCAGTTGCATTGATTAAGCCTACTAGATAGCGGCAGTTTTGTATACAGCTTCGCCTTCTTATAGTGACGTCACGCCAGAGTACCCTGGCCATATAACCTGGGTAGTGGTTTAGACGTTTTTTCAAGTTCCCCTTATTCCCCACATCTTACATAGACTAAAACTTGTAATACCAGGTTTCCCACTTGAATTTTCGGGGTTTTGATCGCTTATTACTTGAATCGTTTTGGGAATAGAAACATGTGACTGTCTCCAGTTTTATTCAAATTTATAAAAGCTGTTTTTCCAACGATGGGATCTTTTCTCGGAATTACGGTTTGACCAGAAATTAACGTGGTGATTTTTAGGGATAGAGCAATTTCGCCATTTTAACACCATTTTGACAATTCGTTATGATAATCTTTTGTGTTAAATGTCTTTACGTTCAAAATTGTTGTTTTATTGACGTTTATAATAAATTGCCTCACAAAATACTTAAAGTTGTTTATATTGAATTTTTGGTCATCATTTCCTGCGAATGTGTTTAGAAAGCTTAAAGATTGAGATTTGTGTTACGCTAAAAATATCAGGGTGTTCTAGTTATAATAACAATGTCGCCATATCCCTAAAAATCAGCCTGTTAATTTCCGGTCAAACCGGAATTCCGATAAAAGATACCATTATTGAGAAAAAAAGCTCGTATAATTTTCAATAAAACTAGCAAAAGCCACATGCTCCTATTCCCAAAACTATTTGAGTAATGAGCGATAAAAATCCGGAAAAGTTAAGTGGGACACCCGGTATCAAATATGCGCAGAATGTTTTTATTATTGCTTCTGTTATGTTCCGTAATTATTAATTTTGTTAATTAGACTTTTTAAATTTTTTTTATTAAATTACGACCTCTAGCGGTAGTCATACAAAATTAAAAATAATTTCCAGGTTTTTCTCGACACCACTTTTGTAATAATATTTTTCCCGTATTTGTATTATAAACGGTTTCTGATATATGGCCGAGAGCCATTCTTATTGGAACTCCCGGTACATTCATATTAGAGTTTCTGCAGATTTTTCTATAAATCGGTATGTTTAATTTGATATATTCAAGTTAGGAATTAAATATTACAGATAGCTGCTGGTCTGGAAATACGAATACTTACATAATAATGAAGCTTCTTACTATTAATTTTGTACAACGACTTTTTTTGCCACTAAATACTTTAAAGTGGCGTATTTACAGTAATAACATCAGTTTCTGAAATCCCCTCGTATTATTTTTCGTATAATCGTCTTTAAACCTTATGAATTAAAAATATTGTTTCAAAAGGTATTGTGTATTATGACAATATCAACCAGAAACCAAAGAAAGATATGAATCTAATTTCTAAATTAATCATGTTAAAAAAGTAATCAGTTGTAAAAGCACAACTAAACTAACTGAAATTTATTACGAAGCTACTGTATAATAAAGCAAAGCTCAAGAACTACGAGAAATTTAAAAGTTTTCTTGAGGCAGATTAATTAATCACAAAGAAATATTACCATTTCAAATATATATTCAGCAAAATATTCCTTGAAATTTCATTGGAAGTAGGTTAATAGCTTAAAATGTAACAAAATAACATGGAACGTTTAATTGATCTGTATATTAAAAACTTTTTAACGGAAAATATAGATATTAGAACAGAGGCGCAGTAACAGAATAAATGTGATTGTTGTTTTAAGGTTGTCTAATTGAAACAGAAGAGAAATATTCTTCGATTTAATACGAAAGAACACATACACTATCCATCTCTTTCTAGAACACCAAGTCAAATAAAGAGGGTTATATTATATGAATACAATTCCTAACCGAAATTATTACTTCATGATTTATAATTATTGTCTTATCAACATGTATCTACTACTGTGTATGTTAAGTGAAATATTTCTAAATGTTTCTGTACGTACTACTGTGGAAGAAAAGATTCGTTTAATTCGTCATTCCGAAAAGAAAGAAAAACTTATAACATGACTCATTATATGGTATCAAATCATCAAGATTTTCAAAGACATCTTTGGAAATTATAACTAACTATACAGGTGAGTTAATATTTACAATACCAGGATGAAAATTTATACTAGGTTAGGTACGCAAGCAAACGTTCAAACACAAGGTTTTTGCCATTTCAGTTCTGTTAATGTTTGTAAAATGATTTTATGATTAAATGGATATAATCAAAAGTACTTATCTATATTTATTCGGATACGTACATTCCACATTCTTTAAATAGTATCATTTTAGGTACGCATTTGTCTGGACCACATCTCCATTCCAGATAACAAATTTTGTATTTCCATACGATTTAATGTGCTATCTCCACTTATTAGATTATCATTTACCTCTTTCTAAACTTTGGTATACTATTTTCCTCTATTATTCCAATTTTTTATGGAATAGTTTCAATTCTTAAATTCACAAAATTCTATGTCTGCTTTCTCTTCTCAAATTATTATTGAATTTTCCTTAAATTGTTGCTACGTCCGTTGCTAGGTAACTATTGTTTTTATACCTACTTGTGTAAATTAATAAACATATCAATGTTTTGATTATTATAAAGGTTTTGGAATTAAACTCTTATTTACTACCCAACGTTTCGAAAAATTTTATTTTCTTTTTCTAGGCTGAAATATGGACATGTTGGTACCTTTCATTAATTAACATTTTTTTTTCATACTTACGTGTAAAGTGAGTTAATAATTATTAAAACAGTTCATACTCGGAACAACAAAAAAATATATTTTATGTATAGATACTTTTTAAGTATTAATTCAAAAGGATCTTTTCGATTTGAAGGAGCATTATATGTTTGTCAGAGTGTCACAGTTTGAGTGACAGCTTTTTGGTTGAGACATAACCATATTTCAGCCTTGAAAAAGAAAATAAAATTTTTCGAAACGTTGGGTAGTGAATAAGAGTTTAATTCAGCCCTACTTACGACGGAATCCCTAAGATATTGAGAGATTTTTGATTATATATATATGTATATATATAACTATATATATATATATATATATATATATATATATATATATATATATATATATTACTATATATCGATTTTATTTTATATAATTGCCCTACGTTGTAGCGACAATTATTGTGCACACGGCTTTAGCAGCGTATGATATTTGTTTCACTCTGACAGTAGTTGTCAAAAATGCCCAACTATCAAAAAAAATATAATTTATTGAAAGATAAATCTATTGTAAAATATTCGAATCACTCTTATCTCAGGGTGGGTTCAATGCGCCATAAAATAGAAAAATTTTTATAAGATTTCAAAGTATTGTCTAAATAAAATATTGATTAATAATTTTGTTCTGTTTGATCTACCTATTACTATACTGTGGCTGTTTGTTCAGTATTCTAAAGGCTATTCAATTTCTTTCTGACATTCAATAAATTTCAAAAAGCATTCTGTCACCAAAAATCCACAAATGTCACTGTCACAAATGACATTTTAAATCAAATTAAATGAGTTTAATTTCAATAAGTTGTTCAAATCTATTACAAAACAATATCTAACGTAAGTCGAATTCCAAAAATTATATACAATTATTAAATCTCACAGAAAATAGACAAATATTAGTTTTCCTTTTTCCTTTTATCGAATAACAAATAATACAATGAATGAAATTTCAGTGAATTACGATGAAAGTAAATTATCAAATGGCAAAATCTTATCTACAAGGATACGAATTAAATTAATTACAAACTGAATTGAGAAATTTCTCTAAATGTCCGAATGATTTACGAATTGTCACTTTTAGTTCGCGAATGTTAAATACCCATTCACAGTCCCAACTTCTTTCAATATACTTTTTCGATATACTTTTTCAATATACTTTTTCAATATAATTGTTCAATATTAAATTTCTGTATTTATTTGAATCAAATTTCTTTATAATCGATTAATTAGATGCATCTATGATTAATTTTGATTAAGGCCTTATATTTTTGTTATCGAAATAATGCATTATTTTATATTATCAATAATCTGGAACAGACTCACCAAGGCTCCAAAACTCCTCCAAACTCGTACAATTCTAAATCTAATTTAGATTTCAGGATCGTTCACTTTTCCGAACTGACGACTAAATTTTTAATAAAAATAACACGCACAGAATTTACAATTATGGGCAACCGGATAACAATTTTTATTATTAATTATTTAATTATTATATTATTTAATTAACTACTACTTGGCGAAATATTGGATTAAATTACATGTTCTTCGTTCGAGATATCAAATTTAACTCACTATTTTTTCTACTCTCACACTAGTAAACTCCATATTACCTACTATTTGGTTACTAAGTAAATAGATCATTACGGAGACTGACACGTAATGACTAGCACGTAATAAAAAAAATTACGCTTCAGTTCTAGAAGAACAACGATTTATCACCCAAGCCTAGTCAGTCAATGGTTTCGAGTAACCATGGAGACGAGTTAGTAGAGGTTGTTTTGACGTTTAATAATTAATAAAACTCGCTGTCACTAGCGTTAGTGTGAATGTACATTTGTTCTTAAAACAAATATTTAAAATGAGCTCATCAAATAGTGAAAACTAACTCTTAAACGACATGGGGGTTGGGAGTCTTTGACTACAGCTGAGGGATATGTCGATGATTCAATAAATAATAGGACATTAACAGCCATTAGAGTTATAAATTCGGTTGAAAATAATCTACAAACATTTACGTACACTGAAAATAGTAATGTCCAAAAAGAATATACCATACAGTCTACGTCATCCCAAAATTTACCGGATACTTTTGAAATCCCAAAAGGGCGGGTAAGGGTATAGTAATAAATAATTGCCAAAATTTTACAATTAATTCCTATAAATAAATGTTTACTTTAAATTATTTTTTCTGGCTACTGTTTAATAAATGAATGCTACTTGTTATTCATGCGTTTTATTTTTATTAATGAAGTTGTTCGTAGAAAAAGTATAGTACACAACTAGAGTTGTGAGCTTATTACATGCTTATAGAATTACCACACTCGCCGCTACGCGGCTCGTGCGCGGCTTTTCTATTCGCATGTAATAAGCAACTTACAACTCCTTGTTATGTAATATACTATTTATCAAATAAATAACCACATTACGCCGTGGTTACACATTTTCTTCTTTTCAAAAAAAAAACTCTATTTGTTATTTTTCTGTAACAAAGATTTGGAATTCTTTTATTATCAAAATATCTTATAATGAATTCTCTTTTCTTTAACCTACAATATCTTTTTCAACGGTGACATGTCAATGTCATCAGAAATTAAATAATCTGCCAAATATTACATATACAGTGTTTTTCAACCATATTGATTTTATAGACAATACTGGGTTTGCCAAAAGTATTGCAAAATAGAATTGAACGAAATTCTTTAAAATTTTTAATAATAGAACTGTATAAATATATATATATATATATATATATATATATATATATATATATATATATATATATATATCTATATATATATATCTATATATATATATATATATATATATATATATATATATTAGAATATATAATACCGTCTTCAAAAATTTATAAATTTATCGAAATTGTCAAATAATTTTCGAATTGTCAATTAATTTTATGTATGCCAAAAACCCCATCACAGTCCTAATTTTTTTCAATATATTTTTCCAATTGTATCATTTTTCAATACGTATACTTAAATTTTTGTTTTTATTTTGAATTCAAATTTATATTTTTGATATTGAGATGTATCTATTATTAATTTTTCGTTGAAATAATACATTATTTGAAACTATCAATAATCTGGACTATGAAAACTTGGACAATTCTAAATACTATTTAGAATTCAGGATCTTTCACTATTCCTTTCACTTTTCCAAATTTAGAAAATATTTTCCAAGAAACACGCACAGAATTTAAAATGGTGGGTACCGAATAACAATTTATACTATTCATTACACTATTTAAATGACTATATACGACTTCAGGAATACTTGGAGAACTCTTAAATTTTGATGTTCTCCTTTCGTAATCTCAATTCAAACTGAAACTATTTTCTCAATCATCAAAAACATTATAATTTATTAACACCTTTCTTCTTTTTTGAAAAAAAAACTAAATTTATTTTCTGATATGTATTATTTACTTTATATAATATCTATCTAACATGATATTTGTATTATTTTATTATGATAAAATGTCTACAGTGACATCTAATTTAGAATAATTAATGACATGACTTGTCTATTATTTATGATATTCTGTGTAAATGTCATCTGAAACTGAATCATGCTAAATTTGACATATACTGGGTAAATCAAAATATTTGAATATTCTATACAATACTGGGTATTCCAAAAGTGTTGCAACATAAATAAATGAATACATGATTTTGTTAAATTTGAAATAAAAGAACTGTATTAATATATATATATATATATATATATATATATATATATATATATATATATATATATATATGTATATATATATGTATATATATATATATATGTATATATATATATTTATATATATATATATAAATATATATATATATATATATATATATATAAAAAAAACTAGTGAGTATTGGGGAATTGCAGCAAGAAAATGGAAAAGTTATACTCTTAGCGGAAAATGTCCAAGCTTTCGAGGATGATTGTCCTTATCATCAGGGAGACTAAAATGACAAACAACAGTTAAATACTGTGGTCAATAAAGAATAATTAGAATTGAAGTTCACAACCACGTGTGTACTTACCTCCGAAGTGAGGTTGGACTCCATAAAGTTGTAAGATACAGATCGTAAATTGTGAAATGTTTTACAGGAATTGAGTTAACGGAAGGACAATCAACCGCATCACAGCACCAAGTGAAAATGTCGCAACATTTTATAAAATAAAATAATTAAATTCATCTTCATGCGTTACTATGCTAAACGGCGGTAAGGAAATGATATAGTTTCCCTTCCATTGGGATGTAACAAGAGACAGCCAGTGCTGCCAACAGTCAAATCAGTGAACTGTAGGGCAATGTAACAATTTCAGTAATGGACTCTGCTGTAGGGCCAACAATTGGTTTAATAAGGTGATGGATTATTTTAGAAGAGGGCGAATGAGTGCGAGACAGAGAGAGGGGGAACGCACTCAAATTGTGTTAAGGGGGAAAATTTGAGCGTGTAGAGAACATAACCTCAATATGACTTACACAAAGGAAGAAAAGAGAAATAAAACAGTACAATAACAGTATTAATATGTAGTAATAATTATATAATATAGTAATTAAGTAAAATTGTAATAATAATATAACTTAAATGTATCTACCAACACCAATACATTCAAATTTAAGTTGTTATTATTATTATTAAGTTAAAGTAATAAGGGTGGTACTGTTAGGGGCAATATGGTTGTTTAATACAACTTGAAGTTAAAATTAGTATCTAAGGACAACAAAAATGAATAGATCTCAGTTAAGTGATCAATATCAGTTTTCTTATTTATAACATTGTTGTATTGTGAAATGAAAGCCATTTCCAAGAATGATCTTTTCGTTCTGTTAGACTCAGTCGCCAACACTTTCACAGCCTCATAATTCATCTGATGATCAAGAGAATTTACAAGAAAAGCTAACGCGCACCTCTCTGGGAGTAATCTAGAGTCACTCTTGTGTGAAACTATACGGCTCGACAGAGATCTTAAAGTCTGTCCGATATACTGTTTATCTACAAGGAATACTATACACCACGTTAGTAAGTGAGGTCAAAGGATTCTTATCTTTTACTCTAGTGTAAATCGATCTGATTGAAAGAACAGTTTTATTAGCAGTTTTGAAATTACCACATGAACGGAGCAATCTGGCAAGTTTCGGAGTTATGTCCTTAATATATGGCAAAGTAGCAAAAACCGGTCGAGAAGGGGACACATCAGTTCCAACATCCGTCTGGGCTATTATGGACAAGCAAAAATATGTTGAATTGTCTAATGATATTGTTTTGAACAACAGTTCTTATGTAGAAGTATCATGTGATCCTACTTCCTCTATACAAAGAAAGGGTAACAACTTAATTAAATCATTATTTAATAAACATCATATAGATATGACAGTTAAGAAGAAACTCATGAGCTACCATGGTGTCCCTCCAAAATTTAATTCTCTTCCGAAAGTTCATAAACCAGTTCCTCCTGTGAGACTTATAGTGGCTTCGATAGGAGCCCCCACAGAAAATATTGCACAGTTTGGTACAGGAATACTAACAAAAGCGTATGATTATGACAATTTGTATTTTAATAAAGACTCTTTTGAGGTCTCTGAAAAGTTTAATAATTTGGTAATTCCAGAAAATTATGTTCTGGCCAGTTTGGATGTGGTCTCGTTGTTCAGTAATGTTCATCTTGATGCTTGTTTGAGAGCAATCGATAAGGGTTGGGATCGTATCAGTGTCCATTGCTCCATCCCGAAGGAAGCTTTTCTTGAATTAATAGTTTTTCTGTTTGACAGTACTTACTTCACTTTTAATAACAAAATTTACAAACAAACCTTTGGTACTCCAATGGGTGCTTCAATTTCTCCTATCTTGGCAGCATATGTCATGGACGATGTTCTGGATACAGTCATACCTGTTCTTTCTTTCACTCCTTTTTTTATAAAAAAGTATGTCGATGACATTATTTTGGCACTTCCTCGAGAAGGCATTCATGAAGTTCTGGATACATTTAATAGCTTTGATCCGAATATCCAATTCACAATCGAAATGGAAGACTTCGAGAATTCCGTACCTTTCTTAGACACAAAATTTATACTTAACAACAATACAATTATTATAGAACGGTACAGGAAGCCATGCACCTCTGGTAGATATCTTAATTATCACTCCTACCATAAACATTCCATGAAAGTGAATTTGGTTAAACAAATGAAGCAGAAAGTACTCAGAATTTCCATTAATGTTTTTCATAATAAAAATCTTAATATTTTGCTTAACCTCTTCTTGGATAACTCTTATCCAAGACCTCTATTGAATAAAATATTAATCAGGATATCTAATGCTGTGGACTTGTTGCTTGAAGATAGCCATCCTAACTTAGCCCAGACGGATGTTGGAACTGATGTGTCCCCTTCTCGACCGGTTTTTGCTACTTTGCCATATATTAAGGACATAACTCCGAGACTTGCCAAATTGCTCCGTTCATGTGGTAATTTCAAAGTTGCTAATAAAACTGTTCTTTCAATCAGATCGATTTACACTAGAGTAAAAGATAAGAATCCTTTGACCTCACTTACTAACGTGGTGTATAATATTCCTTGTAGAGATTGTGATAAACAGTATATCGGACAGACTTTAAGATCTCTGTCGAGCCGTATAGTTTCACACAAGAGTGACTCTAGATTACACCCAGAGAGGTGCGCGTTAGCTTTTCATGTAAATTCTCTTGATCATCAGATGAATTAAGAGGCTGTGAAAGTGTTGGCGACTGAGTCTAACAGAACGAAAAGATCATTCTTGGAAATGGCTTTCATTTCACAATACAACAATGTTATAAATAAGAAAACTGATATTGATCACTTAAGTGAGATCTATTCATTTTTGTTGTCCTTAGATACTAACTTTACTCCTCAAGTTGTATTGAACAACCATATTGCTCCTAACAGCACCACCCTTATCACTTTAACTTAATAATAATAATAAAAACTTAAATTTGAATGTATTGGTGTTGGTAGATACATTCAAGTTATATAATTATTACAATTTTACTTAATTACTATATTATATTATTATTACTACATATTAATACTGTTATTGTACTGTTTTCTTTCTCTTTTCTTCCTTTGTGTAAGTCGTATTGGGGTTATGTTCTCTACACGCTCAAATTTTCCCCCTTAACACAATTTGAGAGCGTTCCCCCTCTCTCTGTCTCGCACTCTTTCTCCCTCTTCCTCTCTTCTAAAATAATAGATCTTCTTATTAAACCAATTGTTGGCCCTACAGCTGAGTCCATTACTGAAATGGTTACATTGCCCTACAGTTCACTGATTTGACTGTTGGCAGCACTGGTTGTCTCTTGTTACATCCCAATGGGAGGGAAACTATATCATTTCCTTACCGGCGTTCAGCATAGTAACGCATGAAGATGAATTTGATTATTTTATTTTATAAAATGTTGCGACATCTTCACTTGGTGTTGTGATGCGGTTGTTTGTCCTTCCGTTAACTCAATTCCTGTTAAACATTTCACAATTAACGATCTGTAGTTTACTATTTTACAACTTTATGGAGTCCAACCTCACTTCGGAGGTAAGTACACACGTGGTTGTGAACTTCAATTCTAATTATTCTTTATTGACCACAGTATTTAACTGTTGTTTTTCATTTTAGTCTCCCTGATGATGAGGACAATCATCCTCGAAAGCTTGGACATTTTCCACTAAGAGTATAACTTTTCCATTTTCTTGCTGCAATTCCCCAATATTCACTAGTTTTATTCCTAACTAGTCAGCAAAGACTATCCTTCTTCTATATATATATTGCATTTGCGTCCCCGGCGTCCGTATAAAAAGTAACCACCTTAGCTTCCGCCAATATACAGCGTGTATATAGGACCACTCCGTTAGCGTCTTTAGCGGCTTCCTTACGTTTGACAACGTTGCGTCTCTTGGTATCGATGAAATGACCTTGATTTTATTAAAATTATAATATTTTAAGCCACTATATACTGTTGTTATAGAGATCGCGCTCGAGTTGGCTTCCACCTATTTTACAAAACATGAGTCATCTATACATATTGAATGAGATTATTATTTCGACCGTTGACCTTGACAGCTGAAAAATTATCTATTTCAGATGGCATATTTCTCTCTAATTTTAAAAACCTCTTTATAAAAGATATATTGGATTCCGACTTAGTTTTATTCTGTACATTTTAAGAATTGTATTAGATTTTGAGATTCGCGTAACTTATCTAAATGAGATTTGAAATGAAAAACACTAAAACAAAAATAGCCTTTTATATTCTTCTTATTAAATTAATGTTTGTTATAATATACGACTATCCGTAATATCATCAATATTTTTTTTTAAATTCAGATCCTGTTTAGTAAATGCTTAATTTAGATAGAAAGTAATACATTTATTAATAATCGATTTATTAGGGACAAAAGTGGATATTCCCTATTGGATTCAGATCAGGGCTGCAGGGTGGGCAGTTCATGGTTTGTCTGCTAACCTCATCCAAATTATTGCGGATCCTACGTGCAGCATGTAGTCGCATTAACATTCATTAAAAGAAAGTTATTTTCTATGTAAGGAGCAAAGTCTATTTTACGATTACTTAATTCTTCATTAGTTAAAATAATTGCCTGCACACATTCATCGCGGCTCAGATTTCTTGAAATACTGTCCATTTCAATTGACTAACATACGCAAAGCAGCAAGACAGTTTATTGAATTTTGAACAATATTGTCAGTTAAACTGACCAGACAAATTTTTTGCTTTTTCATAGCAAAATACGTACTTATATTCCATTAATGCGTATTACAATTCAATAAAATCACGTTATGCTTTCCACTTTTCTTCTTTAATAACAGAGATATCATGATGAATTTTTCACGAAAATGTTAAGCAAAGAAGAAGCTATCTTGCAATATTTATAAAATGTAGCGTATGTTTCTGATAAATTCCAGGGGGTGTTGCAACATTAAGATGAAAAAACACATCTTCATTTGTATATGGATAAAACATTTCTCTGAAAACATTAGTACAGTAATTCCTAGAAATAGACCTATGATATGAAAATCGAAATCCAATCAAGGGTTCAGAAGAAACATATTTTCACACTTATGGTACATTTAAGGTGGTGAGTTAACTTTGGACAGTAGTGTATATTCTCTTCTTTGAATAGACCACGTTGATTTTCTTCAAACTCTAATTAGGATGAAAAAAACGGAGAAATAATTAGGAAATTGTGAGAGGTTGATTAATTGGAAGTGTGTTTTCTTATAATCCTGCTAGCCCTAGGAACTTGCATGAATAATAGCCATTATATGCGAATATAATAGATTATACTTGATGCAATTTGGCAAATAAAGATTTCAGTGAAGACATCCTTAAATTATTTTGCACTTAAAACTTGACGGTATCATTCGAATTTTAGATGTCAGCGTGCGACCTACAAAAAATATTACAACCGTTACATGTTACTTATAGGTTGATAATGAGAGATGAATATTGATACTGTCAATAGTATTGTTTATTTTAAGACAGTTGTAGACAAAAAACTTGAAAAATGGGTGTAGAATTATTATGTTGTGCTGATGTTTGAAGAAAAATTAAATTTGAAATTTTTTATTAAGAACAAAAAATCGGCTAAACTATTCGATGTACAGAATGATTCTTTACCTATACATACCTATAAGGAAATGCCAACTTATTTTATTCTCTGTTTTAGGTTATTTACCTACCTATACACAATTGAACATTTTTATTTTACAAAATTAAGAGTATTTTTTTATTTGGAATTTATTGGAATCAAAAATATTTTGTAAACCTATTAAGTCTGAAGAAAGCAATATTGAAAATAATCAACAATCACATCTCGGTATGCAGCGCTCTACGATAAATATACGGATGCAACGACAGCCGTTTCCAGTATTGTAATAGAAAATTAGCAAAATACATGCATAATTATAATTTCAAAAGTATAATAGAATTTTAAGCAATTTTCTGGTTTTCAAAAACTTAGAAAGGCAATAAATATTCCTGATAGTTTGTCATTTGACGTATACAACTCTCTAGATATAAATGAAAAATGGAAGTGTACGAAGTGGGACTTCTTCCAATAAAAAAGGTAATTGGTTCACTAGAAAATCTAAATAAATCTCAATATTTGAATGTTTCTCAAAATAATTAGGTCCTACTACATATTCACCAACAATACCTCCCAACACATGTAACGACTTTCTAGTTTGACTGTGTGTCACTATGTGATATGGATTAGTTGATGAATAATAGTGAAAGTTATGCCTGTTAACACAACCAATTTCATGAAACGTAGCTTTACCTCCAAATAGGACATAGTCGAAAAAGTCTCTCTGTTGATTAACTTTTCGAACAGCCCACCTACAAAATGCTAGTATTTTTTCAAAATCATCTTCAGTTAATTCCTGTTGCAACTAAACGTGGTAGGGGAGCATTTTCTTTTTCGCAAGGATTTTTTGTACACCGTAGTAGCTCAGTTCTTGTTCGCTGGAAATACTCCTTACATTTGTGTGTGGGTTTTCAGTAACAATATTTTCTTTTTCTTCTACCACAGAAGTTTTTCTTCGTTCATGATTTTCATAAATAACTGATCCCGGGCGATTGAACCGCTCCATCAATCTGTCCAGCTTGTTTTCTTAGGTTGCCGCCTTTCAGGAAAATGTTCACGGTATACTCTTACTGATAGTAAGCCGTTTTCATTGCATTCGCCCAATATCCAGATCGTTTCAATCAGTTCATCACTAGTGAAATTCATGTTTGCCCTAGTTCAATTTCTTCAAAACACCAAAAAATTTACCAAACCGCTAAATAAAAAAACTCTGTACCTATTGCCATGTCATGTTATAGTCAAGTATGAGTTTGTGACAAATAAATCATAGCCAACTCAATTAGCTATTAAATGATTGGATACAGGTACATAATCATTGTTATGTATAGAAAAATAAAATTATTTCAAGAACTAATAATTTTGGGTACATGATACAAAAATTAAGTAATAAATCATATTTATGTTTATAAAATACTATACGCCTGTTAAAAAATAGAAGGACAACATTAGAACAGACTTGAGTTAGAGCTACTTATGAGAACTTTTTTCTAAAACCTAAAAGTTGAAGTGTTGTGAAACAGTGAAATTCAAATATCTCGAAAACGGTTAAAATTTAGAGTATCAAAGAAGTACACATTTTTTCTACAGAAACGATTAGGTTATCCAAATTATATAAGTGAGTTATAAATTCAAGGAGTGACAAAAATTTGTAGCTGACGTGGCGACATCTATGAGTTTACTCAAATTCTCTCTCATATTCCTGTTTGTCCTTGTCAAAACATGTTCATATCCAATTTTCAAGTCATTATCTCGAAAAATAACTGTTCTATTAATAAATATCTATTTACATTTTTTCTATTTAACATTCTGTATCTTAGTAAGGAGCAGACTTAGACCCATTGTTGTAAATGGAAATATTATTATTTTTGTCTTCTAAATCTGTAGTTACCATTTGAACCACTACTTATGAATCCTCCTGTATATTTTTGGACACCTCGCAAAACATGCCAGGAATTACAAATGATCTGTCTGTTTTTATGTCAATTAATTCAACTTGAAATTCATTTCCTAAATCTCTATTATGTTTTATTAATTTTGTTGTTTAATAAGGTTATTTGTCACAAAATACAGTAAAATAAAAAATGTTCACTATTATATATAATAGATTAGAACTAAAAATGTGATTATTTTTTCAGTGCCTTGAATTTGAGCAAAAATTTAAACTTAAGTCTCTAGTAGCAAATTAGATTAATGAAATGAAAAGCATTAATAACAAATGCAAGCCACACAGCCGGCAACACCGAAAATGGTGTATATGGCAGCCATCAGGTACTATAAATGAGTAAAAACAATGCCGGAGGCCACGAGCAGCGCGTAATTGATAGCAAGGTATACTTCATGCGACTGTGGAGAACCGTGCGGTAACTGCTCAAACTATGGTGTATAAAAAAGTACAAAAATCGACCGGGAGGGCCTCCGACTGATATTTTGCTAAATGATAGCAGTGGTCCATACCTTTCATTTACGATAAGTTCTAGCCAAAATCCTCGTGGCCTCCGTATATCGAAAGTCACTAGGCCGCGGAGGTTACGACAGACGCAATTTTAACATGGTCGGAGGCCACAACTGCCTATAACTATATATATATATATATATATATATATATATCGCGATAGCGGTTGAAGTGGTATCCGTATATATTTGTAGCGCTGTGGCATCCCCCGATATACACAATATGTATATAGAACAGCTCCAATGCATCGAGATCACGCACAGAGTGGCTTCCTACTATTTGGCAACAGTGTGACCTTGATAGATTATTAGTAGGTAGATTTGAATTTCTTTAAGAATCGGTGCATTCTGTATATTGTGTATAGATCACGTTCAAAGTGACTTCCAGTAATTTTAAATATGAATTTCTTTTTCCTTTGAGAGAGGAGAATGTAATATATATTCTATTAATAGGGATGTTGACGGTTGATACAAATCCATGTGAAGCTATATTTTATACATAAAAACAGTTTTTAGAAACCTAAGATAACATTCTAAAAACCTTATTATTCGTTTTAACCCAAACGCATTTCTCATAACCCGGTTATAAATATGAACTATTCTTCTTGATAATTTGTTAGAACAACGATAATATTTTACGATTTTTATCACGATGGAGACTGGACCCATCAAAAGAAATAGTTGTAATTTACCGATGATTGATTCTATAATGGTGCGAGTTTCTTTGCTAGAAACATGGTTTTTGTTCAGTGGAGAAGGACGTGAAAATGTTTTTGGTAAGTACCTACAATTGTACATTCACATACTGTATTACAAGTGAGAGAGATACCTTACTCATTTTATATACTCTTTTATCATATTTAGAGCTACTTAACATCTATAGCAACGAAATAATCAGCTCTGTAAACAAACAAACTATTAATGAATAATTGACTCTTTATTTTTACCACAACCAAGAATATCTAAAAGGATTTTCAATTTATATTTGTAGTTTATCAGAGATTATAACTTACAATTAAGTTAATGAAAAAGACTATCCATCTGAAATGTATTATGTAGGCAAATAGCAGTATGTAAAACGCAAAATACGTACTACAGCATATATTATTACAAGTTACAGGGGTAACTAGTTTCGGCACACTGAGCTATTTTCTGGTCCTAAATGTATATATCATTCACATGAAATCTATTATAATAGGAAAGCTGTCAGATGCCCGTGGCAGCCAGCAGAATCCAAGATGAGTCAGTAGGTAATATGGGAAATATACTGTAGGAAAATTTTATTAAAATCAGGAAAATTTACATAATTATATGCAAACGTCAAACAATATTAAAACTAGACAACGTTAAGAGAAGTCATTAAAATTAAATTAATGTATAATTAGTAGAAAAAGAAAGGAAACATGGACTACGTCTTACGGCAGAATCCGTCTAAAACAAGAAGGCGTAATAGGAAAAAGAGTAATAGAGAGGACCGAATTTGGACTAACGAAAAACAACTTTTGCGTTCTGTTAGTCCGCATGATAATAATTATATATTCAAAATTCATATTTCAACACTCATAATTAACACAATTAGTATATTCATGATTTTATGAAAAATAGAGTACATAACTGGTTATATATTGTATTTCCTGCACTCGTACGGAATATGTCACACTCCACACTTCATATACGATCCTATTCAAATTCGAGTCTATGCATCGAGATCATGGTAACGGTAAGAGATATAGGGATAGTTGAATGAGGGCAAAGTTGTGTATTTTAGAGGTCATTTATTTGATTCAATTTCAATATTTCCAAAACACTCTGTAGTTCAGATGTAAATACTACGCCGATATGAAACATGACTCTTGGCATTTGAATAATGCAATTAAAAATATAGATTCGTATTTGAAAATAAAAACTTGAGGGTGGCACAATTTAACCGATACTTTGTATATAATTTTTTTCACATAGAGCATGCCGCAACATTTTTTCGTTCGAATACAAAAGCTTTTGAATCTGTAACCTACAGAATAATCCACGTTATTCATCCAAAGAAATTATTTTTTACTTTCTAGCGCATTTGAATAAAAGTTTGCCTTTAAAAAGCTTTTTTATGATTTTATTTTATGCTTTTTAGTCTACTCGTTAATATATGCATTCTGATAGAGCTTCATTATTATAAAGTCATTTTTCCGTGAGTTCTGAGCTATTATTATGATTAACTGGTTTGCCATCGTGGAACCGCGATATTGAATTTTGACAATCTCCGGCTAAATTCAAACCTCAACCCACAATTAGACAATAATCACAAATCTCTTCCGCCATTTTGGAGCCTCCATGTTGAATTTATGAATTTTGACATAAAGATTCAGATTTCATGTATTCAAACGTCTAAATATAATTTACGGTTCAAATGGAAATTCAATAAAGTTCGTTTTTTTTCAAATAGAATAACCTAAATATTTTTCAATATTTGAATTCTTGAAAACTTCAAACATGTATATTCTTCATACTCTATTTTTAGCTATGACGGTTCCCAGAAATGTCAAATTAGTCGTACATTTTATCAGTTTGGAATAGAACAAACTAATAGAACAGAAATCCTAAATATATTGCATTGTTATTTCGGTGGCCTTGTATGTTCCAAAAACATTCCATCCGATTCTAATGCTGTAAAATTTGATTTTCAGACGCTGATTTTGAAAATAACTTAAGTATCATATTCAGAAACATTCAACGTTATAAATGATTCTCATGCTTACATCGAAAATATCATAATGATACCTCTGAAAATAGCAACTTTAGACCCAGAACACTTCGGAAGGTTTTGAATATGGGGTTTAATAGATGGGCTTCCACTTGAAATAAATATTTGACGTCATCAACATTTAGGGAGCTCCTTTCGTAATGACGAAGTTCGTTAAGTTTCCGATTGAACCGGAAATGAGAGTCAGATGCTTAGATACCTGAAATAATCATTCCAGGTACCTATAAAAATCAGCTAAATTTCAAATCGACCGCTCATTTAATAACAAAATAGCGGACATGCTAGTAATTTCGTTGGCAAACTATATATAAAGAGAAAATGTGTTTATTTGGAATATATACTGTTTCTTTTTTGTACGAACATTTGTATGAGTTTCATTAAATATTTTTTTATGTCTATTCTATCTAACACGCACAATAGAAAGAGCTTTAATTATGATACTGATCAGAAAACTTGTACACAGTCATGATGGATTCCTCACTACTTCATCATCTCTTTACATTCCTTATTCTTTTGATATGATCTTCATTAGCGTTACACCTAAGTCTAGCAATTCTAGTGACTTTAAGACTTCATTAAACATTTCGTGTTTACACTTTTCTTTTTGGACGTCTGTTCCAAAGTTTTTCCTCAAAATTTAGAGCCTAACTTTTCACGGGCTTCGAATTATTCAAAGTATGAAAAAAAACGTTCATCAAACTCACACGGCTCAATGGAGCATATAAAGGAAAGTTGATTTCAATCGCCTTATTTTGAGCTCTAGTTCACTCTGTAGGATTAATTGTATGTTGGTCTGGAACACCCTGTATACAGACATCACACCAGTAGAACCATTAGCACGTGTTTAGGTTTTACATTCATAAGACTCCCTATATATTGGAACGTAGCTTTCATTTTTGCTCTGCACTGTTTGGAACCGGTGGTGTAGTAATGAACAGATCAAACCGCTATGGCGTTCGGAAAGAATCTCTAGTAAATACATAGCTTTTATGGCTCTCTACAACTTTTATTTGAGGAATTTTTTGCCTTAGATCAAATAAGGGGATGCAGTTATCGTCCATATATAGTATGTACAAAAAGTACGAGGAGTAATAAACCCTAATTAAGTATGCAAAACCTTTACAGGGAGCACCATGAAATTTTTGATAAATCTCTTACTTTAAATAACATTTCTTCCGTAAATCTAAAAACCAGGTAGATCGACCCCGTATTTGTTTCCGTTGTAGCAAAGTTTAGGGTTTATTCATTGTTAAAGTATTAGCAGATAAGCAATAACGCAGTGCAGTGGTATGTATTTTGGGAAAAAAATACGTTTTAAATTATAATATAATAAAAAATGAAAAGAAATAATTATTGGAATACATTTATTACTTACATTTCATTCTATATCCGACTCGGAAGAGAAAGAATCGTTGTTGACATTAATAATAATAGGGTCGATTAAATCATCACAAATATTGTCAATTTTCCACATATTTGCCTCTACTTTGATAACATGCTCGATACAGTTTGTCCAATTTTCCTTACTCACATGACTTACAGCACAACATCGTTTATTTTAAAAGTATTTTTTTTTCCAACTTCCCCTTTTACCTGAGCCCATATTAATTCTATGGGATTAAGTTCACAATGATAAGGGGGAAGTCGAAGAACTGATATACCACGAGAAGAAGCCATTTCTTCTACAATGTAGGTTTTGTATTTATTCTTGTTCATTTTTGCAATTCTGTAAAGTTCTTTCCTTAGTGGATCTTTTGGAAACTTAATATTGTTCGAAATAAGCCACTCCAAAAGCTCTGCTTTACGCCAACGACTTGTGGGCAATGCTTCTCGTAACCGTGAATGGTAACTTGCGTTGTCCATAACAATAACAGCCCCTTTTGGAATCAGATCCAACATTTGAACAAACCATTCTTCGAAGACATCCCCATTCATATCTTCGTGATAGTCCCCCGTGCGTTTTGAAATAAAAGTTAATAATCCACCATCAACAAAACCTTCAGAACTTCCAACATGGACAATGATAAGTCTTTTTCCTTTTCCAGATGGTGGCTGCAAACCTAACGACAAACCTTACACGAATGCCTGCCTTCCGCTTTTAATGTTTTCATCTTGCCAAGATTTGGAAACTGTATATCCAGCATTTATCCATGTTTCGTCTAAGTAGAAGATTTTCAAATTTTGTTCTCTGGCATGTCGAATGCTTCTTAAATAGTCTCTTCTCCAAAAAACTATTTCCGGTTTATCTATCAATAGAGATTTTCTATTATGTTTTGTATATCTGAAACCCACATCTTTCAAAAGTTTGCATAATGTCATTCTGGAGAATTTTGGATAGTCCGTATCTTCTTGCACTGATGTCATAATTTTGTCAAGTGTTGGAATTTCCTTTCGTCTTTGTTATAATGACTCATCGATCTCAATTGGTTTTCGGCCTGAAGGAGTTTTAGGGGGTTGAAGAGTTCCATTCTTGCTTTCTTTTAGTAATCTATAAATTGTTGATTTAGCAACACACAACATAGCAGCCGTTAATTCCACAATATCATCAACACTTGCACTTGGATCCTTGTTTTTCAATGATATATAACAATTCAATATCAGAGTTTTTTCATTTAAAGATAATGGACCTGTTTTGGTCGTTTAGATGGTCCTTGGCTTATCGACATTGTTTGATACTTGCACAATTAACATTCAACAAATGTTTTAAATATATTCCAACTGTTTACAATATTATGACAACCATACAACTTCATACAACTTTACTCAAAGAACTAATACTAAGTACTGATTTAATGTACCTACTTTCTTTTAAAATAATATTTCCGATAATGTTTCTAAGAAAACTGGGTTGTTTGGAAAATCCCTCTCAATAATCGAATAATCTGTAAATAGGTGTAATCGTACTAAGCCGATTACAGTAGGCCACTTGCCATTTAAAATTTCTGAGAAAAATTCCCCAAACACTACATATAGGAGTAATACAAATAAAAAATATCATGAATAAACGGGCAATCCGAACTCTGCCACAAAATAAAATTTTACCTGACTTGTATCAATTTGAGGATTACTGAAATGTTCGAACTGTGCTGCAACCATTTAGTTTAATCCTATTAGAGGCATTAGGGTTTATAATAGATAAAATCGGAGGCCCATAGAATTATGTATATTTCTGAAAGGTTTCAAAGATTTCTTGAATTAAATATTTTGAAGAAATCTTGATTGTTTTGATCGATATTTAGGGGATTAGGGGAAGGATGTTGATGCACTTACACTATTGCCTAAAAATCAGGAAGAAGTATTTAATAGTGTTCGTGAATTACAATTACGAACGAACCGAGAAGAGGAATTTCTATTAACAGCAGACCAGGTATTTAAAATTATTGTGTTCTCCTGTTTTTCCAACCTTAATTTTTTATGTAATTCGGATTGTATTTTGATGGATGGGACTTTTAAATACTGTTCAACTTTTTTTTACCAAATGTTTACCATTCATGGTTTTAAAAACGGCTATTACGTACCTCTTGTTTTTTGTTTGCTGCCGGACAAATCAAGTCAAACATATTCAAATATGTTTTTAATTTTAAGACAAAAATGTAAAGAAGTAGGCTTAAATTTTCAACCTAAAGAAGTCGTAGTAGATTTTGAACTAAGCATTCATAACGCTATATATGAATGTTTTGGCAGAGATCAAATTCTTTTTGGTTGTAAATTTCATCTCTGTCAAGCTTGGGTTCGTAAGATTCAGGAGTTTCATTTGGTACAAGAGTACAGACAGAAAGGTTCTGTAATTGGCGAATACTTAAAAGTACATTTCGGTATTATGTATCTTAGTCCTGAGGAAGTTGTAGAATTTTTTTATAATGAACTACATTTTTTGCTTCCGAATGACCTCTACCTCTATCACTTTTTTTTATTAAAATTAGTACATCCCGTTACTTCTGACCTAAATCGTATATTCTTTAGCCTAGCTGCAACTCATTCGTTCAATACAAAATGTACCTTACGGTATACCCTCTTAAAATATATTTTGGTACGTCTATGAAATCTACTTAAATGAATGATTTATTACTCCTTGTCCTTTCTATATAGACTATAGTTATCATTGATATACCCTGTATATGCCAGAGAGAGTTTCAACGTCTCCGAAATTTTTGTGTAATTCAGTATTCTAGGTCAACTACTAACAATCCACCTAGTAATCTGATTGGATTTAGGTTTTCGGAGTTTCCACAAAAAAACTTGACTTCTGCTATAGTGAAGTAGAAAAATATACCCATTCGAAAATTAACCTGGAAATTGAGTAGTAATTGTACTTCATCTCGTGGTTAACGTTGGAAAATTCAATTCATTTTCCCCTTATTTACGGAAATTCAGAATTCTTTAGTTTGTTTTATCGCCAGAATTATTCATTTTTATCGCCAGTAGTGTTTTATTTTGCCTCAAAATCAGATTTGAGTGAATTGTAGAACGAAAATTTGATTTTTCTATTAATAACGGTAGATATTCTACAATAAAGAGTATCCTCCGCACTGTCAACAACGGTATCAAAAAATTAAAACAGATGTAAATCATCACATTCAATGGTAAAAGCTTTCTATATCCAAAAGTGAGAACGGCAACACTGCCAGGATGCCACTATGCAAGAAAAATACATATACAGACGCCACACTATACCGTTCTTCGATATGTATACTGACGGATGCCACTTTGTGCGTCAGATGTATAATAAATATAAAAGTGTGCTACTATAACGCCGCGTACGGAGAACCTGTGAACCTTGGTGTATGGGTTTATACAAAAAACGACCAAGGTGACGTCCTCCTGATTTCATCAGCAATAGATTCCGTCCGTATATCGGATGTCATAGTGCCGCGGACGCCACAGCTACCGCGATTTTTACAAGGGCGGATGCCACTTCACGCCGTGAATATATATATATATATATATATATATATATTAACATAGAGAAAAACCTGCAACACTCTGTATACTAAATTATGGAATAAAAGACTACACACTGTAAGCAAGTACAAAATTTTGGAATTTGAATTTTTTTAAAAAAATCGTTTGAAATGGAGACAATCTGTACTATTCACTATTAAATAGAGAAAGTAGACAAGAGTCAAGCTGTAGAATTGTGGAGGAAATTTTAAATACGCTTTATAAATACATATGTGAAATAAAATAACATGATTTTAATATTTGAGAGAGAGAATTTTTTGAACGTTGTTCCATATAAATAATAACAATCCATTTTTCTCATTGTAAAAGTAAAATAATACTATGATTTGACTTAAAAAGTAAATATTAGATATTCAAAGAAGTTTTCTGATAAGATTATGTAATTATTTAATACATGTCAAGATGGGAAGTCAAATAATAACATTAATTTCAAAGAGCATGACATTTGTTGAAATAAACTGTCATTCCGTATAGATACTATTGAAATTGAGAACTGTCATTTAAGAAAATATTTTGGAATACAATTTAAAGGGAATAATATATGGGTTTTAATCATTTAAAAACTCAAAACAGAATGTTTTAAAAGGATAGATGGACGATCTACAACTTGAAGTGAAACTTTTCAATAAGAATTTTTATAGCCAATTTTGATTGGTGGAATACACTTGAAATATTTTCATCAGCGACAAGCAGATTATTAATTAAAAAAATTGAATAAAACAATTTATTGATAATGTACACTATTCACTAGGTAGTTTTCTTTTCGATAGCTGTGAATGTGGAAGAAGCAAAATTTTTGGAGAAAAATTATTTAATCTTTTTGGATAACAACAATTGGGATTGGTAATTATAGAAATAAATACATTATCCTTAAAAGCAACTCAGTAATGTTATAATCAAGTAGATAAACATAATTTAACAAGAATATTGGTAAATATAATAATGTACTGACCACAAAATTCATCAATATAACCAAGTGAAATATTGTATTGTGGAAACTGTCTCCACAATACCTTTTAGAAAGTACTGGGTTATGGGATTCATCTAGAATGTTTTGATATGGATGGAATGTGGCATCAATTATAACTTTTGTCCAGGCTAGACGGATTATTCGGTATTCCAGAAGGTAACCTAAAATAAAATAAAAAAACCAATCATTGAAGTGTACTAGAACGATACAGTGAACAGGTATTTAAAACTATTTTATTTATATATAAAAAAGGTTAAACAAACTTACTTGTTTTGTGCGGAGAGTTGAACTTTGATGATTCATACGTGTTCATCACCATAATTTTCGCCATCTTGTTACATAGACAATATGTAACAGAATTAGTATTTTCAAATTTGTATAAAATGTTGCCTATTTTGTAATCGCACATATAAATAATATTTCACCTGAGTGTATGGTTTTTTTTGAATGAATGACCATCCTAGATAGTTTGTTTTCACGATTTATTTGTAAAAGAATGATGTATTTGTTTTCACAACATTAAATAACGTTTTTCCCTTTGAAAAACATTTTGATATTATATTGTTGAGACTTTTCATTTCTTGGTGATTGCTCCATCTATGTTTAACAGTTAGCTATATTAACCTGACGTCTATGAATCGTTGGAGAGGTTCGAAATTAAGCAGACAGGACCGTCTCTAGAATTTATTTAGAAATAATAAAAGCAAGTATATTTTTGATTAACAAAATTTCTTTATTAAAATGTAAGGATTTTATATAACTTTGGCGCTCATATTTGAAATTAAAATTGATTCCTTCTAAATACTTGCACCCTACTTTGAGATTGTGGAGTCTCATGCAAAGGTATAATTACTTTACAAACTATTTTAAAAATTTTATAATATACCGGGCAAACAAGAATTAACAATCAAACATCAACTAAACTAAACAATAACTTTGAAATATTCTCTCATACCAATTCTATCCAGTATAAAATGTCACCGCAACGTGGGGCAAATATAGAAATTTTGTAAATAATAATAAAAAAGGATTGAAAGAATAAATGTTTGACAGTAATAAAAAATTTTAAATATATAAAATGGAAAGGAAAATGACATTAAGAGACGGAAAGCAGGTAGGAGTTGAAAGTAGGTCTGATGAAGAAAGAGAAGAAAAGAGTAATGGTAGAGGAGATTTTCAGGTTTAATACTTGGAACAGGGGAGAGAACATTCAGAGGGAGATATTGCAGAACAAGGACAGGAAGAAGAGGATGCACCATTGTCAGAAGAAACAGAACAAGAGGATAGACAAGATTCTAAAAAACAAATAGAAGAAAAAAAACAGGGAAACGGAGAAAAAAAGAGGAAATGGACGTAATAAGTATGCTCAAAATGATGAAACAAAATAAGGAAGATATGAATAATATTAAGGGAGAAATGAATAACATGAATAGAAAAATGGATAAAAATAACCAAAATATTAGGGGAGATATGAATAAAAATAAGGAAGAATTAAAACAAGAAATGAATATAAAGATGGACCAGAACAAAGAAGAAATAAAACAAACTAAGGAACAAATAATACAATTAATGGAAGAAAAATTGGGACATGTTGAGAAGAAATTGGAAGAATCAAATATTTACATGGAAAACAAAATATAATCCACTAAACGAGAAATAAGAGGAGAAGTTATTGGAAGGATCACGGAAATAGAAAATTTACAGATCAATAGAATCAAGGAAATAGAGGAGAAAGAAAAGGATTTCAAAGGGGAAATTCAAAGAGAAGTTAAGGAAATCAAAATGGGAGTTCAAGACACCCAAGAAAGAATGGGAAACCTAAAGGGAAAATGGGACAAAACCTTGACTGAATTTCAACAGAATGTTGAAGAAGCATGTAAAGAGAAGCAAAAGCTAGAGGAAGTTAAAACAGAAAAGAAGATTAGGGAAATACAAAAGGAAATTGAAGTTATGAAAGGAAAAATTGAACAAACTGGAAGTAGAAATTTCAAGGAAGAACAATCAAAAGAAACACTGGAAATGACAAGAAAATTAGAAGACATGGAAGAAAGGCTATTTTATTTACACGAAAAACATGACCAACGAGGAGATAGGAATTTCCAAGAAGCAAGAAATGGAGTGGTGGAGACGAAGATAATAAACAATTATATTGGAAATAGAGGGGAACAAATTTGAAGGAGACAACAGGAAAATACACCCTAAGGTTTTCATAAAAATTCTAAAGAATAAGGTTAAAAATATACAAAATAAAGAAGACATTAAGGAAATGATAAGAAAAAACTTGGATAATCATGCATTAGTATGGTACACAAGTAAAGAAGATGATTTTAATAATTTTCAAGATTTCGAAGAACAGTTTATAAAATATTTCTGGGGAAATAGTGGTCAAGCAAGAGTAAGAGAAAAACTCAGGCAAATATGAGGCAGGAAGAGGAAAAAGCATGAATGATTATGCTATGACAGTATTCATGAATGCTAAATTCCTAGACCCACCCATACCAGAGGAGGAAATAATAATGTTTATATCTAGACATTTTAAATGTGAGATAACTGAAACGATTACTATTCAGAATGTTAAAAACATAGAACAACTAAGTAGTTATTTGCAAAGATTAGAAAGAAACAAAGTGGATAATAATAACTATAATAGGAATAAAAATAATAATAGTAACAATTTTAACAGAAACAACCAATATAATAACAATAATAACAATTTTAATAGAAACAATCAATACAATAACAACAATAACAATAATTATGAGAACAATACAAATAATCAAAATAGAAGAAGAGATAATTATGAACAAAATTATAATAGAACAAATAACATGAACAATAGAAATTATAACAATGGATACAACAACAGAAACAATAATTATAACAATAATTCAGGAAATAACAACAATTATAACAGAAATTTTAACAATCAAAACAATTATAACAGAAATTTTAGGTATAATAATAACAATAATAACAATTATAGAGAACAAAACTTTAGAGAACAAAATAACAGAAATGGACAATATGACAACCGACAAAGAGAAGAAAATAGAGAACAAAGAAAAGACTATAGGGAGGAAGAAAGAGAAAATGGAAATGGAGGACAGAGAAGAGTAAACAATATCCAAAGAAGAGAAGAGAGAGTGATATCGGTAGAACCAGAAATTATCACTGAACAAGAGCCCGACCAAAATTTTGGATCGAGCACATACCAAATGTAAGAAATATCATCTGAACATATGAACATCCAAGGGAATACATTAAATTTGGGGAAGATTTGAAATTAAAAGAAATAACGGGATTAATAAAAATTAAAGGAAAATTAAATGGGAAACGTCAAAATATTAATAGATACAGGTTCGGAAGCGTCCATAATAAAAACAAAATTAATAGAAAAAAATATTAAAAATTATGAAAATAAGCTAATCAAAATACCGAAAACTACATTAATAGGAGCAAATGGAAAGAAATTGTGTGAAGTTAGTAGATCTATAATATAAAGTATTGAATTAAAGGATGGGAAAGAAGTTGAGATGCAATTATTGCTAGTGGATAATTTAGAAATAGACATAGTTATAGGAATATATGAATTGACGAAATATAAAGCAAGAATTGATTTTGAAAAGATGGAGATAGAATTAAATGGTAATAGGATTGAATTTGAGGAAGAGAATATGGAAGAATTGGCAATTGAAGAGGATAATAAGAAGTTATGGAATATAGAAAGGAATGGAAATATGTAAGTATTGGCATTTGAAGAGGATAATAGGAAGTTATGGAATATAAAAAGGAGTGGAAATATGGAAGAATTGGATATTGAAGAGGATAATAGGAAGTTATGTAATATAGAGAGGAATGGAATTATGAAGGAATTGGAATTAGTGTGTGGAAATAAGGAATATGAAGAGAAAGTGAAGAATTTAATAATGAAGTATGAAGGATTGATTAAAAAGGAGATGAGAATGGCAAATAATTATGTACATAAGATAGAAGTTAGAGGAATAGAAACTTTCAGAATAAGAACATATCCCATACCTTATAAATATAGGAAAGAAGTTGATTCAGAGATACAAAACATGTTAAAGGACGGTATTATAGAGAGATGTGACACAATATATGTAAACCCTATTGTGGTCGTAAAGAAGGCAAATGGTGAATTGAGATTATGCCTAGATGCAAGAAATATCAATCAATACACTGTACCACAATACGAGGCTCCGATGAATGTGGAAGCAATTTTTGGGCGCATTACGAATTTGAAAATATTTTCTAAAGTTGACTTAAAACACAGTTTTTGGCTGATTCCTTTGGATGAAGATAGTAGAGATTACACAGGCTTCTCTATTGATGGTGTGTTGTACAGATTTTGTGTAGCTCCATATGGTATACAAAGTGCTTGTTCGGCCTTGGTTAGAGCATTACACCAAATACTAAATAAATTTGAAGACTTTGCACTCCATTATATCGACGATATATTGATCTTCTCGAATGATGAAGAAGAACACCTAAAACATATTGAAATTATTTTAAAAGAATTAGATAGAGCAGGTTTAAAAATAAATCAAAATAACTGCAAATTTTATCAGGAAGAGATATGCTTCCTAGGTTATAAAATAGACCAAAATGGGATGTCCATGGATGAAGAGAGGATACAAGCTATAATAGAGTATAAGAGACCATCAAACCTAAAATCTCTGAGAGGATTTCTAGGAATGATGAACTATTTTAAACGTCTGATACCTGATTTGAGTATGAAACAAATACCTTTAATAAAGCTTTTAGAGAAGGAAAATAAGTGGAAGTGGACTGAGGAAACAGAAATGGCTTTTAATGATTTGAAGGAAGCATTTACTAAACAATTAAAGGTTTATCATCGTAATTATGATCTACCATTCATATTACGGACGGACGCATCCAAAGAAAGGTTTGCAGGAGTACTATTACAGATACAGAATGGCATGCAGGTACCCATATGTTTTGTATCAAGGGTAACGAAAAATTATGAGAGGAATTATGGGGTATCAGAACTAGAATTGGCAAGTGTAATTTTCTGTGTGACAAAATTTAGATTTTATTTATTAGGAGCAAAATTTACAATAGAAACCGATCATTCTTCACTAACAACAATTTTAAAAAACAGATTTGGCAACAGTAGATTTCATAGATGGGGTTTAATATTACAGGAATATGACTTTGAAATTAAATTCATTCCAGGAAAGACAAATGTAGTGGCAGATGCGTTAAGCAGAGAAAGTAAGGGGGATAAACATAAAAAGAATTGTGAAAATTGGGGTAAATATCATGAAAGATTCAGATGGGATATTTTCTTTAAATAGCATCGTCGAAGACAAATGGGATTAACTGAAAAACAGAAACGAAGAGGAGAATTGAAAGAAGATACATGGATAAAGAAAAATGGGGAAACAGATTTATTTATAATAACAGAAAATTTAGCTAGGAAAATTTTGGAGAATTTACACAGAAGAAATGGACAAATAGGAGCTAGGAAATTATGGTTACTATTCAGAGAAAATTACATTAGTAAAGGGGACCAAAGTATCGCAAAATTGATCACCAATACATGCCATATTTGCCAATTGGGAAAAAGCAAACATACGAGAAATGAGAACATAGCAAAATCTATATTAACAACGAGATGTGGGGAACTAATTGCTATAGATTTCCTGAGCAATTTGATACTTAGTAAACAAGGAAATTGTCATATTTTAATAGTGGTTGATTTATTTTCAAAATTTGTAAAATTATACCCTACAAAAACAACAAAAAGTAAAGTCATTATGGAAAAACTATCAGAGTACATGCAAGAAATTATAAAACCTGAAAATTCTGTGGTAAAAATCAAATAAATTTAAAAACAATTAGTATTCGACATCCATCTGAAAGGTACATAAGAGAAGTGATAAAGTTTCTGAGAATAACTTTGTGGAATCAAAATCATAATAATTGGGAAAATCATATAGAAGAAATTCAAAATTATCTAAACAACTTACCAAACACAGTTACAATGGAAAGTCCAATTTATTTGATGAAACAATTGAGACCTCAAAGGAAATGGGAAATAAATACTATAGAAGAATTTGAAAAGGTATTGGAAAGAGTAAATAAAAATTTGCAAAACAATGCAAATAAATATCTGCGAAGAATGGAAAAAAGGGGAAAAGTTAAAACGACATTTAATAAAGGAGATTTAGTAATCGTCCGTGCTCTAAGGGTATCAGACAAAAGTAAACAAATATGTGCAAAATTGAAACCACCTTTCGAGGGACCATATGTTATAGAAAATGAGAATGGAGTAAATAGCTATGTTCTAAGATATATGGAAAGTGATAAAATAAGAGGTGTTTTTAACATAAAAGATTTATACAAATATAATAATTAATGGAGAAGTTAAAAAAAAAGGAATTTTATAAATATTTAAAGTAAAATTTGCGTTCATAAAATTTTTCCTAATATTAAAATTTGATAAACGCAAAATTTAGGGGATGTTAACATAGAGAGAAACCTGCAACACTCTGTATACTAAATTATGGAATAAAAGACTACACACTGTAAGCAAGTACAAAATTTTAGAATTTGATTTTTTTTTAAAAAATCGTTTGAAATGGAGACAATCTGTACTATTCACTATTAAATAGAGAAAGTAGACAAGAGTCAAGCTGTAGAATTGTGGAGGAAATTTTAAATACGCTTTATAAATACATATGTGAAATAAAATAACATGAATTTAATAATTGAGAGAGAGAATTTTTTGAACGTTGTTCCATATAAATAATAACAATTCCATTTTTCTCATTGTAAAAGTGAAATAATACTATGATTTGTCTTAAAAAGTAAATATTAGATATTGAAAGAAGTTTTCTGATAAGATTATGTAATTATTTAATACATGTCAAAGTAGGAAGTCAAATAATAACATTAATTTCATAGAGCATGACATTTGTTGAAATGAATTGTCATTCCGTATAGATACTATTGAAATTAAGAACTGCCATTTAAAAAATATTTTGGAATACAATTTAAAGGGAATAATATATGGGTTTTAATCATTTAAAAACTTGAAACAGGATGTTTTAAAAGGATATATGGACGATCTACAACTTGAAGTGAAACTTTTCAATAAGAATTTTTATAGCCAATTTTGATTGGTGGAATACACTTGAAATATTTTCATCAGCGACAAGCAGATTAATAATTAAAAAAACTGAATAAAACAATTTATTGATGATGTACACTATTCACTAGGTAGTTTCCTTTTCGGTAGCTGTGAATGTGGAAGAAGTAAAATTTTTGGAGAAAAATTATTTAAACTTTTTGGATAACAACAATTTGGATTGGTAATTATAGAAATAAATACATTGTCCTTAGAAGCAACTCAGTAATGTAATTAATCAAGTAGATAAACATAATTTAACAAGAAAATTGGTAAATATAATAATGTACTAACCATAAAATTCACCAATATAACCAAGTGAAATATTGTATTGTGGAAAATGTCTCCACAATACCTTTCAGAAAGTACTGGATTATGGGATTCATCTAGAATGTTTTGATATGGATGGAATGTGGCATCAATTATAACTTTTGTCCAGGCTAGACGGATTATTCGGTATTCCAGAAGGTAACCTAAAATAAAATAAAAAAAACCAATCATTGAAGTGTACTAGAACGATACAGTGAACAGGTATTTAAAACTATTTTATTCATATATAAAAAAGGTTGAACAAACTTACTTGTTTTGTGCGGATAGTTGAACTTTGATGATTCATACGTGTTCATCACCATAATTTTCGCCATCTTGCTACATAGACAATGTGTAACAGAATTGGTATTTTCAAATTTGTATAAAATGTGGCCTATTTTGTAATCGCACATAGAAATAATATTTCACCTGAGTGTATGGTTTTTTTTGAATGAATGACCATCCTAGATAGTTTGTTTTCACGATTTATTTGTAAAAGAATGATGCATTTGTTTTCACAACATTAAATAACGTTTTTCCCTTCGAAAAACATTTTAAAATTATATTGTTGAGACTTTTCATTTCTTGGTGATTGCTCCATCTATGTTCAACAGTTAGCTGTATTAACCTGACGTCTATGAATCGTTGGAGAGGTTCGAAATTAAGCAGACAGGACCGTCTCTAGAATTTATTTAGAAATAATAAAAGCAAGTATATTTTTTTGATTAACAAAATTTCTTTATTAAAATGTAAGGATTTTATATAACTTTGGCGCTCATATTTGAAATTCAAATAGATTCCTTTCAAATACTTGAACCCTACTTTGAGATTGTGGAGTCTTTCATGCAAAGGTATAATTACTTTACAAACTATTTTAAAATTTTTATAATATACCGGGCAAACAAGAATTAACAATCAAACATCAACTAAACTAAACAATAACTTTGAAATAATCTCTCATACCAATTCTATCCAGTATAATATATATATATATATATATATATATATATATATATATATATATATTATAATTGATTATATTTTATTATTTATTTAATACAGTATTATTTAATATAGTATTTGTTTTACCTCGGCTAGCTCAAGATGTTAATTTTTTATTAACTGTTATATTTATATTTATTTATCTCAGTCGGAAGTATGAGACTCCTCCCTTTGAGTTCAGGATGCAATTAATACCAGTAATTGACAAATTTAATTCAAACCTTACCTTTTTCCTTGTAAAATTTTTTTTTATGAAAATTAATTTCTGAAGTTTCTCCTATATAAAATTATTGAAATATGTTGACAATAGAAAATTTTCTGATGGATGTGATGAGAATAAAATACCAACACTCAAATGTAAACAATTTAATAAATTATTATGAAAATTTGCAATAAGATTTAAACATTGAAAATTGTGTTTTTGTTCCACCCTATATCAGATACATTTCTCAGTATAAAAATGTTCCTATCAGTGCGTCGGCGCATAAATCTGAACGCATGCGCTGTTATAATTGAAACGATAGGAGGATACTCTACCCTCTATAAGAAATAGCTTTACTGCTAAACACACTACCAGCGCGTCTATAATGGTGAAACAATTTTAATGATATAAAATTTAAATAATCAATTACATATAAGTATACTTAATTAAAATTATGTGATTGAGTTGAAAGTGAAGACAGTAATAGGCAAATAGTTATTCATGCTGAAGATAAAAGAAAGAATGAGAGGTTATGTGAAAATTCATGATGCTCGTGAACATATACAGTGAATTATATTATATCAAGTAAGTACAAATATTATTATTAACTAAAACTGTTTAATTCTCAATTGAGATAAAATTATGATGCATCATATGATAAATGTTCTTGGCCATTTAATGAATTTATTCAATTTTAACGTTCTGATAAATTTTTAATGTTCACTTTCTTTATAAAGAATTATATGGAATTCCAATGAATGTAATTGTAAAGACACAGACCTTAATATTGAATTCTCTGCCGGGCTGCAACTCGCATCTCCAAATTCTTGTAGATATCTCTCAGGAGATATTCACTTTCTACACTTCCTCATCCTTACACAGGATTATAAACAATAGTTAAATGCTTTGATTTACCTTTGATTGTGTTTTTTAACATTTATACCAATTTCTGATAAATTTTTAAACAAAGAGTCTCTCTATCGACGCTTCCTCTCCATCACCCGAAAACTCTCTTCTCTTGTTTTCAAAATCAACAACCTCCTCGCTTGATTAATCCAAAGCTCACTTATCTGTTATTTTGAATAAAAAATTGTCATTTCAAAGTGTTTTAGTTCTAAATCTGAATTATTTAATTTAATTGTTCTGGAGGATATTCACACTAGTTCATTATTATTTCTATTGTATTAAGGAATATATATCATGTCCTTTTTTCATAATACAATAGCTAATTTACATATAAACATGTTGTTTAGATATTTTTATAAATAATTATTTTTACAGAAACTACAACCTAAATTATTAATTTATCTATATGTAATTGATCCTTTTTTTAATTTTCAATCTTATTTTATATTTATATCATATAAACTATTGATTATTTTTGTTTTTGATATTATTTTTCAGTATGCAATAAATAATCAATAAAATTAAGTTGGCAATTATAAATTTACTAAGATTCATTACTTCCTGTTTATTAATTTCCCTTTCATAAGTTTGAGCTGCGTTCCATCTATCTTTTCATATACAGTTTTCAACTCTTTATGAAATTATAAACTTTTACTATTGGAACATGTGTAATTATGCTAATCAAACACTAGACTAAATATTCTTTTTTTTAATTCTTTTAGGTTTCAAGTTATAATATGGCAATTAATATCTACAGATATTCCTACAGCAGTGTTCAGCACATTGTGGAACTCATCGACTTTGACATATATTCGGAATTACTTGTGCAGGTAACTTTTTGTATTTAATTAAATAATATTGTGTTTGGCATTTGTTCTCATAATCCTTTTTAAAATAATCACATTCATATTTAATAAGATTGATACATATTTCACTAATTTTTATATAACTTTATACTTAAATTGTCATTTTCTTGCTTATGGTTGTGTCTACTGACACACCTCCCGTCATAATCTATACTTTTTATGATAATTATTTGTGTAAATTTGTTTCCAGAACTAGGTAACTAGTTTAATATATATATATGAGGAAATCAAAATTATTAATTGGGTCTTCAGCCACAGGAGAAATAAAAAGTGGACTCTTTATTCTGTTCAAGCTTTCGAGACTTTATTGACTCTTCATCAGGAACTCTACAATAAATTATTAAATGTCAAGATACTAATAACAAGAATTATTACTTACGAAAGTGAGGTTAAATATGTTTGATGCAAATAAAATGCACACAACTGACGCTATTCTTACGAAATCACCCCAACGCGTGATAAATGCATTACATTGATTAACAAGTACAATGGTTAAAATCAATATTAAAAGGAAAATATGAAAATAATTCAATCACAAGTTCAGGAACACGAGGAATTTCTTTATTTTTGATTTGACAACTGACAACCGACACAAACACAGAATCAAAACTCGGTCAACAAAATTCAGTGATGCCAATGTGTAGTAATACATGAAAGAAAGAGGAAAAGGTTTAAGAACTGAAATTTATTGTGAAAGATTATAGTAAGTGTTTTTAACATAAGACGGAAAACTAAGGAGGTAAGAGTAAATAATGCCGAGGTTATCAATATCAGTTCATAGCTTCAGGTTCTTTAAAAATGTGAGACATCTCCAAAAATGATCTTTTAGTGAAATTGGACTCGCGATATCGCGATATAACAAAGTGACACCATCGTAATCAGGTATGTGATCCATAGACGAAGTGTGACTTGCCAAAGTGCACGTTTATCTGGAATTTCTAATATAATTCTTATGTGAGCAAATACGGTTTCATTAGCCAAAGATAGCATTGTCAGACATTCGAAGGAGATATCATCGCATAGTAGAATTTCTCAAAGATTGCTTCTCGAGTGGATATAATTCTTGTGCGATACTACCATCTTTACGTTTGATAACACTATATACAAACAGATTTTAGGTATGCCGATGGGCAGACCAGTTTCACCTATCATTGCTCAATTTGTAATGGATGATTTTATCAGTTCTTGTTTAAGCCAGCTTCCATTCAATGTTCCTTTCTTAAAAAAGTATGTGGATGATATAATATTAGGTGTCCCACAAAACAGTTTAGAACATGTGTTACTTGTGTTCAACTCTTATCATGAATCCTTACAGTTCACGATCGAGGAAGAAGATGAAAATTGCAGTGTCCCTTTCCTAGATACTAAAGTGATCAGGAGAGTGGATAACACACTTATTACTAGTTGGTATACCAAACCTCGAGTCTCAGGTAGATTCTTACATTATGAATCGTATCATCAACATAAACAAAAAATTAACCTCGTTCTTGGCATGAAAAACAGAGTTATCAAGACTAGTCACACTTCGTTACGGGCTCAAAATTTAAGAAAACTCTCAATACTTTTTATAACCAGTGGTTATCCTAGAAGACTGGTTTATTCTTTGTTGTTCAGTAGGTCTTCCATTGGTGGTGAGCCTCCTTCTAATACCGCTCCTTTAAATCAAAATTTACCTAGACAGTATCTTTCGTTACCAAACATTCACACTATCAATCATACATTTGAAAAGATTTTTTCAAAATTAACTTCAATCACGTTAGCTAGTAAGAACATTCTCACAATTCAGAACATTTTTTCAAAAATCAAAGACAAAGATCCCGTATTGGAACAATCCAATGTGATTTATTGCATTCCATGTTCGCAGTGTGATAAGAAATACATCGGTCAAACTAAACGCAGGCTTAAAGAGCGTATTTGCTCACATAAGAGTGATATTAGAAATTTCAGAGAAACTTGCACTTTGGCAAGTCACACTTTGTCTATGGATCACATACCTGATTACGATGGTGTCACTGTGTTAGATCGCGTGTCCAATCTCACTAAGAGACCGTTTTTGTAGATGTCTCACATTTTTAAAGAACCTAAAGCTATGAACGCCAGAAGTGATATTCATAACCTCATCATAATCTTTCACAATAAATTTCAGTTGTTAAACCTTTTCGTCTTTCCTTCAAGTACTACTACATATTGGCATCACTAAATTTTGTTGACAGAGTTTTCATTCTGTGTTTGTGTCAGTTGTCAGTTGTCAAATCATAAATAAAGAAATTCCTCGTGTTCCTGAACATGTGATTGAATTACTTTTATTTTTTCCTTTTAATATTAATTTTAACCATTGTACTTGTTTATCAATGTTATGCATTTATCACGCGTTGTGGTGATTTCGTAAGAATTGCGTCAGTTATGTGCATTTTATTTGCATCAAACATATTTAACCTCACTTTCGTAAGTAATAATATTCAATTCTTGGTATTAGTATTTTGACATTTAATAATTTATTGGAGAGTTCCTGATGAAGAGTCAATAAAGTCTCGAAAGCTTGAACAGAATAAAGAGTCCACTTTTTATTTCTCTTTTCGCTGAAGACCCAATTAACAATTTTGATTTCCTTAACTTAGTCAGCCGACTAATACTCAACTTCTTCTTTATATATATATATATATATATATATATATATATATATATATATATATAGCGAGTAAAAGGTAGTCGGCTTGAACTAGTTAAAACCAGAATAGTTATAAAGTTATCGGGTATAAGCCTTCTCAGGAATAAGTAAACTCTTTTTACTTTATGTTGAAAGCTTTCGAAATATCTTTTATTTCTTCATCAGTCAACTACAAAAATGTATACAACAAGTTAAATAGGCAAAAATATTAATTTAAAATTATTACTTACAAGTAATCGAGGTTAATCCTCAAATAAGTTTTTTCCCAAAGGATACCATTGCACAGAAACCACTCACTTCTTGATCTTTTAAAAATAATAAAATGTGAAATGTGTTGTCGTTTACACCACCAAATAGAATGAAATGAATTTTGTAAATAAATGTTATTCTTTTTTGAAAAACAAAAAGAAGACGGCCTTGTGAAACGAAAAAGTTAGTTAATGACTCTTCACTCAAAATTAGTTCACAACGAAAGAGAAAGTGATTAAAACCAACTGTGTTGCATGGTAAAAAACAGCAGTACAGAACATACTCGGTTAATCCTCTCACTATTAATTGCTATGACCGTCTGATGAGGGAATCATACAACCCAGGACATGAATAGGTAGATTAATTTCATGTCATTTTCCCCATATATATATATATATATATATATATATATATATTGTTGTTATTTTTTTTTATACGTTTATTATAGTTTATTATATAATTTTATTAATTTTTCTTTTTTTTTATTAATGAGAATGAAATTTATTTATCTATGATTTTTTAAATTCTATACATATATAATGTATGTATGTATGTATGTATGGCTAGCTCAGTGATCTTTATATTGTTAATATTTTAAATTGTTATATGTATTTATATGAATGGTGAGCATGAGAACACTTTACTCTCGTTGGGTCCCGGATGATATGAAAATATATGAAATTGTATAGTTTGAATATTGTCTTACCATAATTTACTCAACATGTGCTTTGAATCTGAGCGCGGAACATACCTATTTAACCTCTATGATATCACTCATTTTATGTTCTGTGGATGGTAGAAATGAAATACAGACAAGTCAACAAAATTTAGTTTATATAATGGTGAATCGTGATAAAATTGAAAAACATTATGATTATAATGAAAAATTTGTGAAAACCCTTACTATCACTACTAAATTACATGAAATGGATATTCTTAAATTGCTAAAAATTGTTCATAGTGAAATTTGGCCAAATAAATTATAAGTCTGACTTTTTATTATGGTATACCATGTAAATTATTAAAAAAAAACACTGACCTGTGTATCACTTAAAAGTTTAGTAAGTGCACTCTGTTCCCGATTCTTCCTCTGGTATCAGGCTGGACTCTCTTCTGGAATCGTGGACACCAACTCGATATTTTCGAATACAGGTAAGTCAATAAATTTATTAAATTGTTAGCTATATTCGCCTTATACAGTTTAAAGATGCTTCTGAATGTTCTTCACTATCAATTATAGCTTTAATGTGATAATATAATCAAAATTCTTGCATAGCGTCCCCAATCAAATTTTAAATTATATATATTTCCACAAATAATTATGTTTTACGGTTAATTTCTGGTTTAAACGTTTCTCGTATTCTACTTTATCTTTTGTATTATGTTTTTATTTCAAATTTAGATGATTTTTGCATAATTTCAATAAAATTTTAAGAAAAAATTCTCTTACATGTTCATCCGCTTCGGATCACCCCAGATACCTTCCTTCTTTTCCAATCAACAACTCCCGGTTGCTAGCCTTGTTATTTCAAACAAAACACTACCAAGTTGCTAGATATTACAACCTTCTTTATTAGATGTTTTATATTAAATTTATCTTTTCTTTCCCTCATTATTATTGTTCCTAATTATTTGTGAAAATTCTAAAATAATTCATTATACTTTTCTACCTCTTAAATAGTTCCAAACTATGTCTTATAATTTAATACACTAATAACATCTCTCCCACTTTGAATGAACATATCAATAAATCTACAATCAATAATTCATTATAATCCTTTATAATATTTTTCAAACCCTTTCTGTTATTTTACTAGACCATTATCTTATATAAACTCATCCTATTATTCAGTACAATAACCTTTTTTATATAAACAGCTTTAAAAAAAAATCAAAATATGTCTGTGGTTGACTATTCTGCTATTAATCTTCTATGATATTTTTCATCCGCTTTGAATTGACATTTCAATAGTTGACTTTCGACAACTGTGATTAATTCGTTTGTATATTCGTATCAAAATTTTCTGTTTATTATTACCCAATAATAATTTTATTTTATTTCAGATTCTTTTAATATTCTAGGTGAAATATACATGTCATCCTCTGTGCTGTGAATAAATTATGAATTTATAGTGTATCAAGGAATGAAATTTGCTTTGATGACTCACGATGTTTACAATATGAAAAATTCAGGTACTGATTTCTAATAATACTAGTGTATTTATAATTATAAAAGATAATTGATATCATAGACGTTCAATTGGATATGAGATATATTTCATTATATCGGTTCATACATAAAAATGATAATTATATATATTTTTGAGAAGGTAACCTCTATTCGTCCTTTGATAATGTTACAATTTCATATATTTTTGGGAGTTATTCTGTTTAAAATTTATGACGATAAGTTTAAAATATATATATATATATATATATATATATATATATATAAATATATATATATATATGGGGAAAATGACATGAAATTTTATATATATATATATATTAATATGGAAAAATGAAAAATAATGCTACATATTGTATATATCTAACACGAGTCAATTACAACTTAAATATTAATGACTATAAGATTAATGAAAGGAAAACTATTCGAGGGTTAGAATTAAACTAAATCGAACTAAAGAAATTCATTCAAACTTTATAATGTACCTTGTACATACATACATGACATAGATATAATATGAATTCCAACTATTTAAGAGAAAACGTGAAAATATCACCTGTTATAAAATTAAACAATCCACTCTTCAAATGGAATAGTGAAATGTTTATGTATTATCTTAAATTCCTAGGTACCATCAAAATTATTTAGAAGACATGTTTCTTGTAATATATCCAAAGGTGAAATTCAAAATAAAAAAAACATTAGGGTTATAACATCTTTGCCATCTGTGGAAGTATTGAGCAAGGTTAACAAAGGTCGTTGACAGCTGAAAAATCTTAAGAATTAATAGAATGGAATATATATTTATATATGTATATATACATATATATATATATATATATATATATATATATATATATATATATATATATATATATATATATGATTGGTTACTAATATTTATATGATTTTAATAAGCAGAGGGCTGATTCTTAAATAATAAAAAAATGAAGTTTGTTAGAAAATAGTTTATTGATTACAAAAAAAAAGAAATAGTGAACGTGGGTATTAAAATATAGAAAGAAGTACATTATTCTTTTGATAAAATTAATAAGAATTGTTTTAAAAATAAGTAGAATAAGGTGTGAACAGTGAAACTAACCTCTCGAAAACATCCCAGAAGAGACTACATATTCTGTATCGTGGAAATAATATTTTTCACGATCCATGAAGAGAATATATGATGGAAAGCCATCGAAATTAAATTGATTCGAATGGATCTTGAAACAACCCTGACATTCTTTGAAGCAGCCTAAAAAAAGGAGCTTATAAAATAAGGTGAACACTAATGATGATAAAAAGGTATTCAAAATTATTTTCTTTCAAATAAAACTTACTTGTGTGTATTAAACGTTAGATATGGAAACTCTGCTGACGTGTGTATTTGACAATCGTCCATTTTCTAAATTAAATATTTATAATATATTAACTTATTTTAATAAAATTATATGATCATAAGTGTAAATAAAAATTAATATAAAGTCATGTCATAACCATAACAAACCATCAATAAATATAACTCAACGCGATACGTAACCTGAGTCATAATCACATAAGAAACGAAACTCAATAAATCTAACTTAACGCAATGCGTAACTTTAGCCACGTAAAATTCCATCGGAAAGTGAAAGGCAAACATAAGCTAAGAGATCAACAAAGCTATAATATGATATACAAACAATTTAGATTTGAATTAAGGAAACATAGGACCTTAATAAAGGAAATCGTGGTATGATAACAGGAGTACCAACTAATAATAAAGGAATTTTATAATGAACAAGTAAAATAGAAATTGAAAACTATTGAGATATTATGTTCAATAATATAATAAATAACAAACAAGAATAAAATGAATTGAGTACAAATGTAAAAACATATTATTCATGTTGTAAAATTTTTGAAAGTTAGATATGAGTTTGCGACCAATCAGAAGACTTTAATTTTGTGAAATATTTATAAAGACAATTAAAAATAATAAAATAGACAATGTATTTCCAATTATCAACACAAAGTGTAAAAAACAGCGAAATACAGAATGTTTATGTCAAAAATTTAGTGATTTTGAACATTAATAAAGTGACAGTCAGACGCTGTTAATATAGGAAATCCTAGAAGTTTACGAATTTCCGCGTATCAACAACAAAGCTTGGGGACGCTAAGAAAACGAGGAGAGTGAAGCCGAAGTTGATTGAGTGAACAGCTCCATGTGGATCTGCATTAAAAAATTTAATAAAAGTGAATAAATCAAGTATAATTAATTATTCAGTATATTAAATTCAATAACAGTAGTCCCAGCAATAAGTAGAAATAATTTTTTCTGAACAAGACAAGTTTATATCGAGATATCCTGAAGTTAAAAGTTCATGGACAGTGTATAGTGACGTGTTAGTGTCGACATTTTCTAGAGAAAGACTTGTGTTAAACAGGTGAGTGATATTTCTTTTTAAAATCTTTTGGATCCAAAGATGAATAAACAGATAACAAAAGATGATAATTTCTTCACAAACAATAAATATAATAAAAGGCCATACCTATTTGTAACATAAATAAATAACCATATGGAATATTACATAACTGTATTATAATCATAAAATGACTTACCTGTATAGATTTTGTATGTATTTAGTTTGTAGGAATATTTAACATTATCATCTATAACAAATTTCATTTTATCACATATATAGTTTAACCATTTGATCATTATCATTGTTATAAAATATGTTCATGCAAATTTGAATGAAATCACCGCATGATATGGATTATGAACGTATTATTTTCAATAGTTTTCTCCTTAATATAATATTGTCTTCTGTATAAAAAGTATAACGGAAGTCTATTTTGCGCAAGTGTCGTAAAATCTTCAAGGTTAAATGTTGGAATATTCTATGTAAATTAGCTTCCATAGACATCTCATAAATAAGTTATGATATATTTTATTTTACTAACTCAATTCATAAAAATTTATATGAATAATTAAACGTAAGTTGTCGTATAATTATTTAAACAGTTATCCATTTTTTTTAACAAAATAAATTTAATTATAAAAATAGCAATGTTGATGTCTTAAATTATTTGACCATGATCCCTACTGATATTAGGAGTCATGATATTATAAAACAAACAAGAGCAGCCGAGGAAAATTTAAATAAAGAACATGTTAATAAATAGCAAGGTAAGACTAAGGTAAAAAAAATTATTATGATAAAAAATATTTAACAAAGGTAAAGATTAAGGTGAAATTTTTTAATCCAATAAAATAAACTATAAGTAATTAATATTTCTATACAATATATAAATTTATATATATATATATATATACATACATATATATATATATATATATATTATTGTAGTTTTTTTATGAATTTAATTTGCCCGGTATATTTAAGAAAATTATCTAGGTTCAATTATGCCCCACAATGCACTTACCTTTACCTCTTCTTACTATTAAATTTTTTAATAAGCACTCAGCTTCTCAGAGTCTTGGGTTCATAAGGTTAAATATTCATATGATTTTTCTTTTAGTAATAAGCGCCAAATCTCAATATTGAATTTTGATAAAAAAATTTGTGATCTAAATATTTATATTGTGTAAATTTTTACAAACCGGCCCTGCAAATTCTGTCCCAAACCCCCTCTCGAGTTATAATACGCTCCATCAATCCTGCCAACTGATAAATCAAACACTAAGAAATGCAGTCTACATACAATATAATTTGTTCTTCCAAATGGGAAGACTTGTTAATTTATATATTAAAAATACATTATTCTTTTTTACCATCAATTAAAGAAAATAAACTTATCTACAATGATCTTTCACACGAACACATTCGCACAAATGAATTTAGTCCAAATACTTGCAAGTATGCAACTTATTATACGTTATTTACAAAAGAACACAACTTAATATTATACAAAAGAACACAACTTTATATTCATAAGAGAAAATAAAATGGTGGAAAGTCATACAACACAACACACATTGTCATCACAGTTTCAATATCTAATATTCAATGTACACACGGTAAGTTTTATTTAAAATGAAACAGTTTTTAAATACCTTTTATCATCCGCTGATTATCAATAAATTTGTCAATTTATTCTACTCTCTCTTTGTAGGCTGCTTCGAAAATGTCGGTATTGATTCAAGAATCCATTCGAATCAATTTAATTTCGAAGGCTTTCCATGCATAGATTTTCTTCAAAGATCGTGGAAATTATTGTTCCCACGATACGGGATATATATAGACTTTTCAGGATGGTTAAAGCCATTATTCTCTGCATATAGTATTACCTCTCTTCAGGAATGCTTTTTGGAGGTTAGTATCACTGTTTTCAAACTTATTTTACCTTAATTTTAACAATTCTTATATTATTTCTAAAGAACAATGTACTTCTTTTTGATTTTTTTTATACTACTCGTCAACAACTTTCTTCATCTCCCTAAGCAACCACTTTTTTCTAAACAAGAAACCTTATTTTTTATTAGCCCTCTGTTTATTGAAATCATAAAAATATTTGTAACCAAGCAAAATAACTCATAGTAGTTCAGTCAAAAGATTTCATTTTATTATTTAAGATATTAACTTTTTTAATTATAAAACATACTTTTTAACAATTCTAAACTAACAATTCATCTATTTCTCTTTTGCATTTTATTAATTCTTAAAATTTTTTAGATGTCATGGATTTTTCTCTACCTAGATGACACATACTTCCAGAAGTCAAAGATTTTATAACCCTAATGTTTTTATTTGGAATTTCAACTTTTGGGTATATTACAAGGAATATTTCTAGGGCTTCTAAATAGTTTAATGGTATCTAATGGGAATTTAACTAAACTAAAATTTTACTAAACATTTAACGATTTCAATTGAAGAGTGGACTCATTCACTTCATAACAGGTGATGTTTTTTTTAAATTTTTCTCTTAAATAGTTTGAATCCTATTATATTTGTGTCATGTATGTGTATACAAGGTACATTATAAAGTTTAAAGAAATTTCATTAGTTTAATTTAGTTTAAATTTGTTTCTCGAATAGTTTTTCCTTCAATAATTTTATACTCGTTAATATTTCAAACTGCAATTAACTCGTGCTAGATATATGTACAGTGTGTAGCATTATTTTTTCACAATATATATATATATATATATATATATATATATATATATATATATATAATATACGGTACGTGTCTTTTTAATAGTGTTCGATTAATGCATGCTTTCATAATCGAAAACTGTTGATGAAAGCATAAATGAATATTCTCCAATATACAAATATTAAGATTTAGTCTTATGACATATGCTAATTCGTAATAATCAATAAAACAGCTCTTAAATTAATTTTATTTAGTGGTTTCATTTGTGAATGCCCTTTTCCTATTACCCATCTAATAGATTAAGGGCCCAGATTAAAAATTCGTTGTTCTACTTTCGGCTTCGTGTTTGTGTTACTTGGTATTAGAGAGATCGGGCAAACATGAATAGCGCGATACGCTGATTATGTTCTGCGCTATTTTTAAATGACGAATATACGTAAATACGACTTTAAAAGAGAGTTCGGGCAAAATAAATTTTTACGTCTAGCGATAAGTCAGCGTAATTTTAACTTGGGTATTTTCGTTTTGACATTGACCGTATTGACAGTTTATACTTTGTAGACAAAGAAAACGGTTTGTGTTTGTATATTTTCTGACCGGTGTGGTTAGTTTAATGTTATTGAGTTGTATGAATGTTAATTTTATTCCAGAAAATAGTCAAATAAAGGTAAATAACTGGTCTTGGAATTCCAAATGAGATTATTACTCTGAAGAAAATTGTTGTACCAGGTAGGTAATCATGCATTTACCACAGTTAAAATTGAATACATTATAAGGTACTGACTTTGTAAAAGGATAAATAGGTATTTAGGTACTATCATTTTTAACAAAAGTTTGTACCTATTGTTTAAGGAATTATTGGATTGTGCATTCAATTAAGACGCCTAGCATATCCCAATAGATTAAAAGACCTGAAACTTATATTTTACTTCGTTCCCCAAACTTTAAGTGATGTAATAAAATATATGAACAAATTCATACTTGAACACTGGGGTAATCTTTTAGACTCATTAAACGATTTGAACTGGCTCGATGAAAATAGGATGAGGATGTATGCTGAAGTAAGTAATTATTGAAACTTTAAAATAACAGGTAGATATCGAACACTATATAGAGTGCTTTTGGGGCGGTGCCATTTTAAAGTTCAGAAACTAATTGAAACGGGAATAAGGCCTTTCTCTAAATTAATGCACTGTCCTATAAGAGAGTTAACTCGTAATCGGTTTCTAACCTATCTTATTTTGTTTTTCAGGCGATTCAAAGTGCAGGAGGTATGAAACAATATTGCTGGGGTTTTATAGATGGAACTACTAAAGCAATGTGTTGACCTACTATACAAAATATATCACTAATTAAAATATCAATCGGTACTTTGTCCTGATGTCATGATAGCAAATTTGCAAGGAGAGTTTCCAGGAAGAAGGCATGATGCCGTCATATTCCGAGAATCAGGCCTTTATCAACAACTGGAACAAGTCGCCATATTTCCTGATAATGTCAAATTTACATTGTATGGAGACAACGATTTCGCAGTTCAGGAATTACTGTCATGCCCTATTCCTGGTAACAATATGAATCTCCCTGAGCATCTAAGAAATTTTAATGCATCTATGAAGATTTTAAGAACTTCGGTGGAATGGGGATTCCAGAAAATCTTGTCAAATTTTGCTTTTGTCGATTTCAAGAAAAATTAGAAAATATTCAGAGCATGTACCATTTTTTGAAATTTGCACACTTGTTTGTATGGGAGTCAAACATCCCAATATTTTAATGTTGTACCACCAACTATTCAAGAATATCTAGGTATTTAAGCACTTTATATTATAAAATAAAAAGGATTTTTTGTTTTTTTAAAATAAAGTCTCTTACCCTGTAATCAAAATTATTTATGATTTAAGAAACATGTCAGTTCCACTTGACAGATGTATAAATTTCTTTAAATTCATACATTTTTATTCCGCTTCTCAAATCCTTTCCAACAAAGAATCACATGATCACTTCTACTCAACGGAGTTTACATGGAGAGACTGAATCCTCTTAATAAAATAAATTCCAATTTTTTTTGTTGTCATCGGCATCAACTACTATGGTTATTAATCTCATATTCTGTCGAGGCTTTGTTACTGTCTCCCTGCACTACTATAGGGACAGCACTGTTAATTAAAAGCAACAATGAATTTTATTAAAACAGTAAGATTTTTATTCTGTGAAACTGTAAACTAAACTTTACTTATACAAAAAAACAACATAAATAATGTAATTAAGTGAATTATTCTTTTTTATATAATCATTTCAAATAATTTCATTTGATTATCCATAAGTTTTAAAAAAATATTCCTTTAAGCAATACCTTGTTGTCGTTCAGAAATTATTAAAGCATTTTGCTGCTCTTCCAAATCCATTCTCTCCTTCCTTTCGTTTATGTCATGTTCTATTTTTTTTCTCTAACTTTAATTTTCTCTCTTCTAATGCTAATCTACGCTCTTCTATTTCCAGTTCTCTTCTTTTGAATTGTAATGTCATACTTTCTTTATTTGTCAAATTATCCAGAGCACTGCTTCTTATAGATGTTCTTGGCCTTCTTCTGTTTGGTGCTGAAATATTAAATGTTATATTAGATAAATAAAGTAATATATAACTTTTCAAAGTAAAAGTGCCTAACTAACAAGTTAACAATTATTAAAAGACAAACCATTGTTTAGTGAGTTAACTATCACTTTCTATTTGTCTTCTAACTGGAATCTAATTTTCAAAATAGAAAGGTATTATATAATCTATTATAAACAAAAATAAGATATTTACTGAACACTCTTGATTTCTGTTTTTGTAAATTGAGAGGTGGATCTTTTGGCCCGAGTTCGTCTTTATGTGCCAAAATTTCATGTTGTTGAAGGCTTGTTGCTTGAGTTTCTTCCTTATTTCCATTTCTATTTTATTACTCATTTTCATGGCTTCTATCGTTTCGACATGAGTTTCTATGTGTTATACATAATAATAATGTCATTGAAAAAATATATAAATTTATAATATGTGACGCTATGGTAAATAACTAACTGCCTTGTGTATCCATACAAAATTATAAGAGAAAATTGAAAAGTTAAAATTTTTACCTCGGCAATCCTGATCATTACTGATAAATGTACAATCATTTTCTCCATCTACTGATATTTCAGCCACATTTTCTTGCCCTGCTTGTGCAAATAACTCTCTGGCGTCTTTGCCTAATTTGGCAATTTGCTGTTCCTTGGAAACTTTATTTCTTTTTGTTTGGAATTGTTTCACATAAAGAAGCCATTTCCTGTAACAAATGATCCTCGTAGGAATAAATTTCTTCTATTCCAGATCTGAAATATCAAGTTAATTGAATGAAATAACAAACATACCAAAAAAAAGTGACAAAAGTTTGACCTTTATTTAGAATTTGGTCTTTAAAATGTATCACAAACCAATGTTCATACCTGACTTGGTCAATATGATCCTTTTTAAGGAAAATCTCAAGGAGCAACTGTAGATGTTCCTTAAGGGATGTTAGAGAAAATTCTTTACCACTGCTGCTCTTCAAATGATCTTGAACCGACTTCCACTTTTCTGGTTCTTATAGGGAATTTTCTTGCAAAACTCCTCTAAGCAAAAATAAATCGTCATCATAATTAAACCTCCTTTTATTCTCCATCACTTGTAATCTACAAAATAAATAAAGTAATAAGTTTATTTCTTTCAATGCAGGTTTTTACGAAACCCAAATTTACCCTTATTAGTCCACCTAACTAATAGTTTTTTTAGTTGAATAAATTTTCAATAGGTACATGAAGAGAATTAATAAGCGAAAACCCTGGGTTTCCAAGAATACTAGAATTGCTTCCGGTGTCAACCATTACAACAATATCAGTATGTAAAACCTTGACAATCATATATAAGGACCAAGGGCAAATATCGGTAGTAACAGAATTGACGATATTTTCAGACAAAGAATGATCCACAGGAGTGCGTAACATAGATACCATAGAGGAAACAGGTACATACAAATCAACACTACAAACATCATTAGATAATTCGACATCCGGCACAGGATTGTCAAGTGAAACGGTACAAGAAGATAATCGTTTGTCAAGATTCACAGAACGATAAGATGAGGAAGATAAGGCAGTAGCCGAAGGAGAAAAATAAATTTGAAGTTAATTTTGACTTGTTGACGGGTTGCTTGATTTGCGTTTTGAACTTTCTGACTTTACTTCCGAAGTGGCTTGTGCTCGACCAGAGAATGTCGTGAGATTTACAGGACCAGTCCAAAGCTCGTTTCTTGGATTGCAAGAACTACAATTTGGTTTTGTAGTGTTCTTAGCACCATAACAATAACACAAAATAGACTTAGGAGAACGACATTTCGTAAAAATATGACTAGTTCTACCACAATTCCATCATAAACTGGGAGATAAAACGGAAACATAACCGGAACTTCTTCTTTTAATAGAAAAATTTGATGAAACATAAAGACAAGCCAGATGAGGTTCAAGTAGAAAATTTTCCGAAGAAGGTGGTCGATAACGATCAGACCAAACTCTGGATTCTTCAACTCTTTTACAAAGCTCAATGAGTTTATCAACAGAATTGGGACTGTGCAATGCCTAAGCAGAACCGAAAAATGGTAAAAGATTTCTACGAATCTTTGCAACACGAGATTTTTCATCTACAACATTCGTTAAACGATTAAAAAGACCTGTCATAGAAAAAATATAAACAGTAAAGGGCTCATTCTCATCCATAGTTCGAATTAAAATTTTCCACTCTAAATCTATTTCATAACTGTCAGGAAGAAAATCTGTTTTTAATTTAGCAACAATATCAGACCAAGAACTGAATTTACTGCGATTATTAAAGAACCAGACGTTCGGATCCGTCGTTAAACTGTAGGTCCCTTCTATCTGTGGTAACTGGAGAGCACAACACAGGTAGAAGTGAGAGGTCGCCTACGTCCGATCACGGATATGGCACTGTAAGAAGAAGATTAAAGAACCATGTAAAAGCACTACCTCGAAAAAACTCACAAGACTGTAAAAATATTTCAGTATCAGAAATACCTCTAGAAACTCTAAGTAATTCAACTTTTTCTAAAAAAAAGATGAAGTGATTCATCCTTTAGAGAGAATTAAATATTCCAATAGTATACTGGATCATGACGAGACTGTGGGACTGAAGGAGAAGACAAAGAAGACGAAGCAAGAGGAACATGATTATTATGTGACTCTTCACTATCAACTGAAAGAAATGGAGTAATATTTGTATCAAATTCAAGTAAAAGTACAACCCTATTTAATGAATTTTTAATTTGAACTTATTGTTCATCACTGGGTCAACATTTAATCTATTGATTCTATTAGTTAAATGAGTAAACCTGGAATTTATTCTGCTAAAAACAGGTTCACGTTTATTTCCATTGAAATTATTAATCACCTCACTCAAATCCTGAATAGTGTTAGGAATCTCTAAATGATCCTCCTCAAAAGTATAGGTATTTAGTGGTAATGAGAAACAACCATTAGCTTTTTCACGAGCTAATAAATCATTAAGAAGCCTTCGTTTTTCCTCAACAGTATCAGGTACAGTTTCATTTCTGATTATTATTTCATATGAAGGTTCATATGCTTTTAAATGATTTGCCTGCATTTTATTTTAGAATAAAAAAATTGACAATCAAAGAGTGATAGCCAAATAAATTTAGGTTAAAATATAAATGAAAACTAAATACGTTCCTTTTAAAAAGAAATCTACGAACTAAAAATTATTCAAAGTTTCACTTTTGAGTATCCCGGTATATTAATATTGTAACAAATGATGGAAGGTCTGAAACTTGAATATATTTGAAAAATAATAATAAAACTTAGTTACTACTAAAATGTGTTGAAAAATTCAACAAGGAATTAATCCTAAACATTGACAAAGAAAAAAAACTAGGAGAACCAAAAAACCAACCGTCAACAATTTACAAAATGACAAAAAGAAAATTTACCTGAAAAAAAAACAAATGAAAAAATATTCCTAGAAGCAAATTCCCAGTATTCATATTGTAAGATAACTTATGTTTTAATAACAAAGAAATTTTATATATCGAAGTCACAAAATCTCAATATCAGTAAAAAAATAATATAACGGGGCGCCAGTGTCATCCGCGCGTTATTAACATAAGGAAGTAAATAATTTTAAATTAGAGGTGGGAGTAGCTGAAGAATGAGTTGCGCTCCTAAATAACTAATGAAAAATTGAAAAATGTCGCGATGACATGTTACAAGGAGTTCATAAATCAAGCTTAGAACTTAATGAGGGCTTTGAGCCTGAAAACTCCATTCCTAATAAAATGCCTAAAATAACATTAAAATCTAAAGACCTATAGAACTTGTACAAAATAAAGAAACAGGTAAATGTATAACTAAAATAGATAAATCTGTCACTGAAGAAGATAACGAATACAATAGTATATCTTCGCCAAATGGACATAACAATAATAATGATTTAAGACGAAGCGAAATAATTAACTCTTCTTTCTAAATCATACAAGGAAACACCCTATATAAATAATTATATTTTTTGTGCACAATCACTTATTTGTACAATTCCTGAATCATTCAGTAAAATTAAATATAGAGACGACAATATTCAGTGGGAGCAAGCAACAAAGGAAGAAATAAATTCTTTAATAATTAATAAAACATGGAATATAGTCGATGAACCTGTGGACAAAAATATTGTTGATTGAAAGTGGTTCTTTTGTAGCTAATCAGTATAACTTATTGTTACATGGTATAACTTATTGTTACATGAAATGGATGTTAAAATACCTAATCTTAATGGCATTTTAAAAGAGGAAATTTATATGCGTATACCCGATGGATTTCAAGCTAATGAAAACCCAGTCTGGAAATTAAATAAATCATTATACGGTTTGAAGCCAGCCGCCCGAACGTACTTTGTGCTTTATGACGATATATTACAAAAAACGGCTTTAAAAATTCGTCGGTAGACCGTTGTTTATATTTCTTTGATAAAGGTCACATTATTAAAAATATCTATGTTGTGTTATATGTCGATGATCTATTAATCTCCACAGCTGACAGATATTCTGATAAGTTTTAAAAATTATTCAAAGAATCACTTTAGTATGGGGAATATGCATGAATCTATGAACAAAATAAACATAAAATTACGTTAGATCATATTTGAAAACTGATTTAAATAAATTTATTGTATGTAATGTTATGTACAAGACCGGCAGTTAATTTAAGTTGATATAAGAATAAAAATAGTAGAGAATTCTAGCAATGCCTTGAACATATTTTACGATACATAAAAGATGAATTAGTTTATAGACAAAATCATTTTAATCATATTTTGGTAGGATATGTAGACTCCGATTGTGTTAATAATGAAACAAATCATAGAAGTACAACAGGCTATATTTTTAAATTATTTGAATATTGTACAATTTGTTGGAATACTAAAAGACAAAATTCTGTAGCAGCTTCCTCTACCCATGCTGAATATAAAACAATGTTAAAAGACAATAATTTTAATATAACAGATCCTATAATTACATATGAAGATAATAGCGGTTGCATTGCAATAACTAATAATCCTGTTTTTCATAAATGATCTAAACACATTGATATCAAATATCATTTTACAAGAGAACAAGTATATAAAAGTGTGGTGATTTTAAAACATATTTCTACAGGTATCTAATTAGCAGATGCTCTGACGAAGTCTCTGCCTTTTCCTAAGTTCCAAGAACTACGTTTTAAAATGGTCTTGGTTGAAATCCAGGAAATAGATGATAAAATCAATTATTAATATTTTTAGTCTGATTGGAGTTTTCTTTTAGGGTTTTCTCAATCCATGCAACAAATGTTGGACCATAACAACGTTTTCCCAAAACAATATAAGCATGATAATTTGAGTTAATTGGTAATAAGTTTTTTTTTTAATTTTTTGGGAGGGAGTGATAGATACACCTTATATATGGTACGTGTCTTTCTATTAGATACAAAAAGGAGAAATAAGAGGTTTGTTTATGTTCGATCAATGCATGCTTTCATTATCGAAATCTGTTGATGAAAGCATAAATGAATATTCTCTAATATACAAATATTAAGATTTATTCGACATATGCTGTATCGCAATAATGAATGAAACGGCTCTCTACTTCATCAACTTTATTTAGTTGTTTTATTTGTGAATGCCCTTTTCCTATCACAAATCCAATATTATGTATTAAAATAAATGCCTTATTATCAGTTGAGCCATTCTGTAGCAAGAACAATAATTTCATAAATCCTCTCGTTCATTGTATACCTATTCTCATCCCTTTAACCTGGGAAAATCAAGGTCGTTTGGATTCAAAGGAACAGATCACGAAAACGGTCAGCTTAATAACGGGCTTAATAGTGGCCTAAGTAACCTACAATAGGTGTGTCATGCTTAAATATAAATCAATTAGGGACTAACCAAGCGACGGACGCGGCATTCAAATACTAGACTTTGCAGGGTCAATGAAAATTTGCAATTCATGGTAAAACGAATTCGCTATAAATTTTCAGAACCCGGACTTAGTCGGATCAATTAATTTGGCCATTTCGGGTCGACGCAATGTGCTGACAAAGTCAATAAATTTATCACTTAATAGTTCATTATTTCTCGAGTGGCGGCCAGCTACGTCCACTTCGGAGTTATATAGGAACGCCACTTTGCTGTTTTTATTTTCTCCTAAAAGCATTGTCATGCAAATGGTTTTCAGATTGAATTTTTGCTAAGTTTATTTCGGTATAAACAAGGCTGGATAATGGTTATTGCTTTTAGTCCCACGAACTCCGGTAATCTAATAAAGAATAATGCCATTGCCTCTATTGGAAATGTGAAGAGTAAATGTAAAAGTGAATATTCACACTCAAATCTCCGATCTAGTGTTGCTACTAGTGTCATACCGACTAACACAACGAAAACATCTGCTTTTTTTCTAAATAAAATATTTTTGTTAGATAACATGATAATCACGGAAAGGATAAAGTTTATTCTGAGTTAAAACAGATATTTTTTTTGGAAAGTCTATCAATTATCGAAGAAATTAATTTGTTTACTGTAATTCATAATTAACGTATTACTAATTAGCAGCAATTACCAATAACGCACCAAGTTTGGAAAACCAATTGTGAGCGTTTTCCGCAACAAAATATTTACAACTTCAGTTATGCAACCAGCTTCTTTCAAGCCCTTCATTTTTCAGCAAAACAGTTTCTGGAACTGGCACTACGAGTTTTGAACTTTAAGGACGGAGGTCTACACCTCGCTCTATATACCCAAATATTAGAGTATCTTCATACTAAACATAATTTTTCTAGTTGTTGTATTACTTCAGAAAAGGATGTATTGTAATGGCGCAATACCCGTTTCATGACTATTCAAGACGACTGACGAAGTTTGAGTATGTTGTCGGTGCGCCCGTATTTCATCAATTTTTGTTCGCGGCACATCTATCTTAAGGAGTTGAGATATAATTTTCAGCTCCTATTTTCCCACTAACAGTGATGCTAGAGCACTTAAGCGGCGACATTACGTACTTGCTATTGTGGAGAGCCAGTAGCAAAAGTTGAACGTGTTTGTTTGTAGTGATTTATGTTTCATATTAGTTTATGTATTTGTGGCTGGTTCCATCTAATATTTCACCATCTTTCGTAAGCTCACAGATCTTTTTACGGTAAGAGTAACTCACGTTAGTATATATACTTATTTATTACATTTAATTTAGTAATGAAAAATCAACCGGTTTCCGCCGTAGTTTTATTTGTGGGTTATGATTTCTATATTCTCCGCTACGACGACGAGTTGCCTTCGTCGTACCACTTATAGGTTCCTTCATCGTACCGCTATGTTAAGATTCCCTTGATCGTACCGGTAACTTTTAAACGACACTTAATTTCTAATACACATGTATGTGTGTGTTTTAGATGTCAAAAAGGAAATATGGAGCGTGGACCGAAGATGATATGCATCGTGCTCTTATTTCTTTTCGGAACGAAGATATGGGGTTCAACGATTGCTGCCGCATATATAACATTCCTAAACTTACTTTCAACCACCATCTGAAGGAGACAAATATTTCTGCTAATGGAGAAGTCAAGATCATCGGGAAGCAAACAACATTACCGGAAGATGTAGAAAAAGCGTTGCTTGACCACATCTTATGTCTTGAAGGCCTAATGTTTGGATTGACAATAACTGATGTGAGGAAATTAGCATTCCAGATAGCTGAACAAAACCATATATTCCATAATTTTAATAAGCAAACCCAATTAGCAGGGATAAATGGTATTATGGATTCAAGGCTCGCCATCCAGAACTCAGTTTGCGAGAACTGGCACGATTTAAGAGATCCAATAAAGAGAATGTTCATGGTTTTATTGACATCCTTGAGAAACTCGTGGATGAAAATCAAATTGACGCGACAAGAATTTTTAATGTAGATGAATCAGGTCTATATATTGGCCAAAATAAATGTCAAAAGTATTTGTTCTGAAAGGGAAAAAACAAATTGGTTCAGTGTCTAGTGGCGAGCGTGGAGTGAACATTACGTTTGTCGCTTGCACCAGTGCATCTGGGAACTTTGTATCGCCCATGTTAATATTTAAATGAATGCGAATGGCTAATGAACTAAAAGTGGACGCTTCCCCTGGAAGTTAAGTAGAAATTTCTGAAACTGGCTATATAACAAGTGATCTATTTCAAAAGTGGATTAGGAATTTCATTGAAATAGTTAAACCAACCATTGACAACAAGTAATTCTAGTTTTGGATGGGCATACTACACATTCAAAGAATCTAGAGGCAATTTTAAAATGCTGGGAGTGCAGATGGCACATTAGCACAACAACCTCTAGAGTAGTCTCTATGCGACAAAATTGAGAAAAAAGATCATTTGTGTCCGTTAAAATAGCATGAAGATGTTTCTATTTTTAGAAAACGTGATGAAACTGTTTTAGCTCTTTTCAATACAGTGGCGTTTTTGATACAGATATATTTCGATCTTAATTTGAAGAAACTCTCACAATGTGGGAAAATCACATGTTTCAAATTATATTGGCAATCGTTTATTCAAGAATGTAATCATAAGCCTAAGATGGACCAGCTAGACTTTATAATCTGTATGAAATTTGGAATCTTAATTTTATGAAACTACTGTTATTTCTGAAGATGTAGAAATCCACTTCATTAGCTTCACAAGAAAGGGAGATCTATCTTTTCGAGCCTCAATGGACTGGATATTTCGCTTCAGGGAATATTTGTAACACTTAAGACGATGATATATCAAAAAATAGCTTTCTGGGAATTTCGTACAATTACTATTTTGTGAAAGATTCAGTAATAAATTAGATATCTAATAGAACGCAAACTTTATTCCTGAAGTATATTTTTAAAAGCAAGAACAGGTTTTAAGCAGGCTGCATTAAATATTCTCCACCTCTAACTGTATAGCATATGGCCTTTCGACTTTTTCTCCATTTGCTAGGCTTCTTACAAACTATTTGCACGAAAACTTTCTCTTATCTTCATTACTAGGAAAGCGGAAACTAATGTCTAAAAAAGGGAGGACCACGTTTAACCAATATTCTAGCTATCTGATTGGTGATTCTTTCGGGCCACAAACCGGGGTCGGACGGAATTAAATCGACACTAGCCTCATTAAAGCCTCCATCTAACGTGTCACTTGCAGCAGGTATTTCGGTAGCTGACATTGCCGAACTTCTTACAAGAGCTAAATTACCTAAAGTGGATTGTTCAAGTGCTGTAGACGAGGATGGTGTCATCGCTTCATCGGGCTCTGCATCAATAGAAGCTGTTTTGCTGCTACAATCGCCGCCACTTGTTGCAGGACCTGATGTTACCGTTGTCGCCTCTGTTGAAGAGGGCAGGAATTCAGCACTTAGTTTTTTAGAAAGAAAAAGAAGTAAACAAAATATTATACAACACGACACTTGAAAAAATAGGATTACTTGTTTTTATGCACTTGTTGCAAGGTCCAGTGAAATAATCGGTTTAAAAACGCCTCTGGCGATGCATCGCTTTTATGGCGTTCCAAGCATATTTCATGATTGAACAGGAAAAAACAAGAAACTACCGCCTGACATGTTCTCGCAACATAGGAATCGGCAGTAACTAATAAAATTTCGTGTGTATTTATACCTAATCATATTTAATTTCTCAACTATTAATTTAAAATTATTTTTTTGTTTTTTTTGCAAATACTTTTGCAATTTTTTTTGGACCCTGGATTTTGGCGCCCCTAAAGGATGGCTGGCGCCCGCGTGCATTGCACACTTTGCACATATGGTAGAGGGGGCCTTATACACATATGTCATCAACTGAGGAGCTAAAAATTTAGTAACATTTTCTTAGTGAGTTTATACATTCGTTAATCTAGAACTTGAAAGATATAATTGTTGACATTTAACCTCACCTGGGAAAATTTTGTGACTCATTTGGTAATTTAGAAAACATAGTAAGAGACGTAGAAGAAGCAAAAATATATAAGGAAATAAAAATTAGGAAGATGTGGCTAGAAGAGGTTGAAAAAGATGGAAAGAAAAACTGAAAGTCGTAAAAATGAACGAGCTAGTAAGGGACCGGTAAGCATAGAAAAATTTAATAAGGGAAAAACGAAAACTGACGCTCAAAATTGCGAAAAGTTCGTTGGGAAGAAGAAGAGACAAGAATAAGAAGCAAAAAATAAAAGAAATTATAAAATATGTTAGATTCTACGTAAACTTTTGAAGTAGAGATACTGAAATTTTAAATATATAGCATTGAATTCAGGTTATATGTCGTATGAAGGAAAGTGGAGAAGAGTTAAAAACTGGAATGATGATGAGTGTGAGAAAGTAGTTGAAGTAAAGAAATGGTTAAGGCAACTCTTACTGATAATCAGACCAAGAAAAATAAAACAAATTAAAAAAATGTACTGAAAAGATTTTGCAAAGCAAAAAAAAATACAGGATGAAAGTAAGATTAGAGACAGTGAAGAGGCATTTCAAAACAAAGAAATCAGTTCATTTTAACAAAGAAATAAAAAAAATTGAAAAGCCTTTTGATAGTGGAAATTGTTATATTAAAAACCGAGAAGGATTATTAATAGCCGATGAAGTAGAAATCGTAGAGAGGTGGAGAGCATATTTTCAAAATCTATTGAATGCGAGTGAAGGTCAGACCGAAATAAATACCAATAAACAGAATACGCAGGATGAAAATGAAGTTACAGAAAACCCCACAAAGGAAATGATAAAACACATATTGAATGAAATGAAAAATTGGGAGCAGCCAGAAGAGAATAAAATAACTGTAGGAATGTTAAAAGCAGTGTGAGTAGAAATTTGTGAAATTATAAGAAATGTATGGGAAAGGTAGCAAATACCGGAAGAATGGTAGAAATCATTAATTTGCACCATTTATAAAAAAGGTGACAGGAAAGTATGTGACAATTATAGATGTATAAGACACATGCTATAAACTGTTAGCACAGACAGTAGATTAAATACCTTTGCAAAGATATTAGGAGAATATCAGGCTGGTTTACGTAGTAATCGATATCCTACTGACAAAATTTTTAGTTTAATTCAAACCACATGTTATGAATATAAAATGGAATTACATACTTTGTTCATAGACTTCAAGTATGCATCTGAAAAAATAGATAGAAAGGAAATGTACAAATCTATGAGTAACTTAGAAATACCAAAAAGATTATAAGACTTGTAAAAATGACTCTGGAAATAACAAAAAGCAATGTAGCATGGAAAGTTCAAATAGATGAATCATTTGAGATCGAAACGAGGTCTTATACAAAGCGATCACAATACTTTTTAGTTTAGTGCTGGAGAAAATGATAAGAAACAGTGGAATATTGACAACTGGAACCATACTCAACAATAATGACCAATGTGTAGCGTTTGCAGACGACTTAATTTTAATAGCAAGAAGGGCGTTTCAGATAGTAACAAGAAAGTTGGAAAAGGAAACTGCAAAGTTTGGACTAATAATTAAAGAAAATAAAACTAAATATATGGTAATGGTACAAACACAAGAGGAAGCAAAACAATCAACAATGGTGGGCAAGTAGTTGCCAACAATATGCCTTCGAAATGGTCGAAGAATTTTTATACTTAGGAGTAATAATAGATGAGAAAGGCTAAAAAAGCATGAAATCAAAGCTAGAATAGCGAAAGGTAGACTATACACTACAGTAATCAGACTCGCAGCAACCTATGCTTGTGAAACATGGATACTCAATCAAATGGAGAAACAACAGATGGAATGATGGAAAAGGATAATGCTGAGAACAATATACGGCGGAGTCAACACAGAGGAAGGACGAAGGAGAAGTGACAATAAAGAACTGTTATATTGTTATATATATATATATATATATATATATATATATATATATATATATATGTATATATATAAACAAGATGTACGAATAGTGTGTGACATATGAACAATAAGCAACGAATAGATTAGTGGGTATTGCACGCAACTAGAAGAAGGGGCTACTGAAAAGAGTGGTAACCGCAGACATGCATGTTTCTGGCTCATTAGCCGTCATCGGTACCATTGTGTTTGACTATCCTGCTGAATTCTGTTATATTTTCTCATGTTTCATTCAACACCTTTGCTCCTATGTTTCACTTCTTTTCTTGGTTGTACCGTACCGATGACGGCTAATGAGCCAGAAACATGTATGTCTGCGGTTACCATTCTTTTCAGTAGCCCCTTTTTCTATTTGCGTGCAATACCCACTAATCTATTCGTTGCTTATTGTTCATATGTCACGCACTATTCGTACATCTTGTTGTTATTTCATTTATCTGGGTCGGAACTTTCAGACGGGAGTGTTATATGCACCTCCGTTTCTATGTTGGTTGTTGTCTCGATCTTCTATTACTGACACAAATGTTGTGTTTGACTATCCTGCTGAATTCTGTTATATTTTCTCATGTTTCATTCAACACCTTTGCTCCCATGTTTCACATATTTTCTTGGTTGTACCGTTCCGATGACGGCTAATGAGCCAGAAACATGCATGTCTGCGGTGACCACTCTTTTCAGTAGCCCCTTCTTCTATTTGCGTGCAACACCCACTAATCTATTCGTTGCTTATTGTTCATATGTCACGCACTATTCGTACATCTTGTTGTTATTTGATTAATCCGGGTCGGAAGTTTCAGACGGGAGTGTTATATGCACCTCCGTGTCTATGTTGGTTGTTGTCTCGATCTTCTATTACTGACACAAATGTTGTGTTTGACTATCCTGCTGAATTCTGTTATATTTTTTCATGTTTCATTCAACACCTTTGCTCCCATGTTTCACATCTTTTCTTGGTTGTACCGTTCCGATGACGGCTAATGAGCCAGAAACATGCATGTCTGCGGTTACCACTCTTTTCAGTAGCCCCTTCTTCTATTTGCGTGCAATACCCACTAATCTATTCGTTGCTTATTGTTCATATGTCATGCACTATTCGTACATCTTGTTGTTATTTCATTAATCTGGGTCGGAAATTTTAGACGGGAGTGTTATATGCACCTCCGTGTCTATGTTGGTTGTTGTCTCGAATATTCGAGATCTTCTAATATTACTGACACAAATGTTATGTTTGACTATCCTGCTGAAGTCTGTTATATTTTCTCATGTTTCATTCTTTGCTCCCATGTTTCGCATCTTTTCTTGGTTGTACCGTACCGATGAGCCAGAAACATGCATGTCTGCGGTTACCACTTTTTTCAGTAGCCCCTTCTTCTATTTGCTTGCAATACCCACTAATCTATTCGTTGCTTATTATATATATATATATATATATATATATATATATGTACAAAACTAGTGAATATTGGGGAATTGCAGCAATAGAAAGGAAAAGTGTACTCTTAGCGGAAAATTTCCAACCTTTCGAGGATGATTATCCTCATCATCAGGGCGACTAAAATGAAAAAAACAACAGTTAAATACTGTGTTCAACGAAAGAATAAAATTGACAACCACGTGTGTACTTACCTCCAAAAGGAGATTAGACTCCATTAAGTTGTAATAATTTAAACTACAGATTATGAATTGTGTATTAATTGAGTAGTAATGAGATTAACATTAAAGAACCAAATCATCATGACTATAAAAAGTCGAAATGCAGCACCATATTGTAAAATGAAATAATTGAAATAATTTTCAAGCGTTGTTATGTTGAACGCCGGTAAGGAAATTATATACTTTTCCCTCTAAATGGGATGTAACAATAGACAATGTTACCAACAGTTCAAAATCAGAGAATTGTGAGACAATGTACCCACTTTAAGAATGGCCTCTGTTGTAGTGTCATCACAATGGGTTTAGCAAGAAGATGTATGAAAAGATATATATATATATATATATATATATATATATATATATATTATTGTGAAAAAATAATGCTACACCCTGTATATCAAATAATGAAGAATTAAGATTATGTATTGTAATCTAAAAGAATTTTTTTAAGTCAAAAATTTTTTTTAAACATTTGAATGGAGACAATCTGTACGATCCACTATTCGATAGAGAAGACATACAGAAAGGACAGACTGTATAATGTAGGGATAATTGCGAATGGGTGTGATAAACAATTTATATGAAATAAATTACCTAACGAAACATTTATCAAAGAGATCAAGTATCAAAATTTGTTCATAATAAGAAACTAAATGCTTTATTCTGTAAAGTCAAGCTAATCTCGTAATATTTGTTGATTAAGACATTAAAATGAGATAGTGTAGATGTTTAGACATAACAGAGCAGGAAAATATAAAATAATGTGAATTTCAGAGAACATGACTTATAAAGAAAACGAATTTTCATTTTGCATACATATTTAAAGGTAACAGCTGTCATCTATTAAAACATTATGAATATTCATTTGACATACATACTTAGAGGTTAGGAAATGTCATTTTAACAATACTAAGAAATATTATTGAATGAAAATAATATAGGAAGTCTAAGCAATTAAAAACCTTAGAATATAATATCATGATATAATGGATGAACATTTCACTGGTTGAAATGAAGAATTTGAGTTATAAAATAAATAGTCAAATTTGATTGGTTAATAAACATTTAAAAAAGATCACATCGGCGACAACTGTGTTGCTAACAAAAAAAAAATCAGAAGGTGAGAAAGTTGTTGATTATGGGGGCTATTGACTAGTAGGTTTTTCTTTTTGGGAAGAGATTTTTGGAGCAGCAAAATTTTTTTGGTAAAGTAAATCAATTGAAATCATTTGGAAGACAAAATTTGACTATAGAATTTAAAACAAATACATTATACTTACAAGAGATATATCAGTGTAAGTAGTTTAGTTTATATTAATAATTAAAAAAGGAATTGTTGAATGTTGTAAAACACTAATCATGAATTTTATTTTATAATATGGTGTCTTGTGTCTGGTGGAAGTAAAATAGTCACAATAGTTTTCGAAAAACATTGAATATTGGAATTTGTGTGAGCTGTTTGGACTTTGAAAGAAATACAGCATCGATTCCTGTTCTGATAGAAGCAGAATGCCAACAGGGAGGTTTTCCAGGAGGAGAATCTGGAACAAATAAATGTGAACAAACAGAAATCGTGAAGTAAATAAGGTAGTACAAGTTAATTTATTAATGTATTAAGAGGTCAAGCGTACTTACTAATTTGAAAAAAAAAACTAAAATTTTGTGATGCATAGACGCTGTTAAGAGTGTATTTCGCCGTTTTCTGAAAGTCAAATGTTTATGAAATTATATAACTGTATTTTAATATTATAATAATATCTCACCAGAGTGCGTGTGATTTGTATGAAAGAGTCATCCTTTTAGATAGTTGAATTTCTTAACAAAAAAAAAAACTTGTAAAAGTGTAGTGTATTTATTTTCAATGAATTAAATATTGTTTTTCCTTTTGAAGAACGTTTTTTTAAATTACTTGAGTTATTCATTTCATCTGGTGACTTGTGCACCATCTACTTACCACAGGCAGAAGCTCTGAATGAAATCGATTGAACTATGCAGATATTTTTTAAGTAGGACAGGACCGTATTTAATTTGAAATCATTAAAAAAAGTAACATATTCTGATTAACAAATTTATTTTTAAAAATATAAAGCATTTATTAACTTTGGCGCTAACATATATAAAATTATAAAATCATTTTATTTAAAATACTTGAACTCTACCCTGAGATGAGAAGTTTTCATGTTGGTTAAATAAACTGTTTATCATACATATTAAATCCTCAACATACCGGGCAAATTAAACTATTTTCTCAACCAAATTCTATTCATAATAATATGTCGGCCCAACGTAGGGCAAATTAAATTCCCATAAAATTAACTATAATAATATATATATATATATATATATATATATATATATATATATATTTATATATATATATATTTATATAGCATTTTTCAGTCGTTATATAAAAAAAATTTTTATATATATATATATATATATATATATATATATTGTAATATTTATAATATTACATAAAAGGTGAGTAAAATTTAATTTGTATTATTTAGAAGTTGTTGAACTGTCTTAAATAAATGTAAATATGTTTGCTCCGGCTCTAGACAGTATGACTCTTATACATGAAGTCGGTTCTTGAAAGAATTGTATTATTAATCTATATCTCCATTTTTTATATTTTTTTCAAATAAATTTATGATATTTTAAATTTTAATACATATATTGAACTATTGACAAATTGTTTACATTTACAAATGAGGTATTTATTCTATCTCTTAATAACAATATTAGAACTAGATATACCTTTTTTAACACCTTTTTTTTTAAACTATAAACAACAAATTGTGTTGTCTATTTGAGAAACACCATGTATATAATTCTTTCTTTTGTAACCAAAAATTATTATATATAAAAATTTCTAAATTTATTCAAATTTTATAACAAAATTTCTTACCTTCAACTTATACAGGAGCTGTTTCTCTTATATATCCCAAACAAAGATGTTTGTTTTCTTTTGGATTATCCTTTCCTACGTTAATATTACCTTATAAGAAAAATTATATTAAATTAGAATCTACAAAAAAAACCTTCAATTTCAAACAATAAAAAAAACTTCTGCAACATACACTGTTTCTAAATCTGATAAAAAATTAACCAAACCTTTCTTTAAATTGTTCTCTTCTTTCTTCCAAAACTCCTACACGTGTTCTATTTTTATATGAACTCCTACAACGTACACTATCTTTTTTAAATTACCAAATTTACAACGTTATTGTTCAAAAACTCTGGGCTCAAATGTCAATTAAATATATGTCTCTGCAACTTCTTCCCATGCTTTTATCTTTTGCTTCCAAGTGACTGAATCAATTTTCTTACACTCTAGAATGTCTTTTCTCCAAAATTATCTCCACCAGAGTCTGACAATCTGACTCGGAATAAGTTATTCTTTTGCTCTCATTTCCTAATATTTCTATTATTAATTTTTGAATAGAATACATACATACCCTAGTACACTATAAAATCTGTATTCTCATGTCATTAATTGGTCAATATTTCAATATTCTCCCCTATGATTTTCGATAATCGTTTTTTATAAAACAATTTCTCCCCAACTGTCAAAATTATGTCACGTCTCTCCTTTCATTTTCAACAAACTCTCCTAACTTAACTACCTAATATATAAAGGATTGTTTGCATACATTTTTCTATTTTAATAAACGTCATGTACTGTCAAACTTTAAGAACTTCATAAATCTTTTATTGAAGCAATACTTAACATAATGTGTTGGGTGACTCAAATAATGCTAACAAGAATCAGAAATATCATTTTGTTGAGAATAGAAAAATATGGAAAGTATATTGTGAAAAATCTTTCAGAAGTAATTTGGACACGTAATAAAATTATAAATTGTTAGACAAGAAATGACAGCAAATGCGACATATACAAGAAGTATGAATAAACTTGGTGATGAAAATGTAGAAAACGTGTGAAATAAATCTCAAACCGGGATTTTATTCAACGGAAATTTGATTAACATTGTGTTCTCTGCTCACGACTTTCATCAGTAGCTTACGTGAGTTTCACAGATTCATGTAGAAACTAAACTATCCCATTTCTCATTACAATTAGAAATATAGATTGTTTCGTAACTGCCACTGCTTATATACACAATCCTTCAGTAATATAACGAGGATTTTGTTCACTGTTTTTATTATCTGTATCTATAACTGATTTAAACATGTCTTTCCCTTATACAATTCTACAAATATTCGTTAAAATGATGGCTAATAAAGCATAAGATGGGAAAATCAATTTGACTTATTTCAGTAATACTATTATTCCTTATTAAATTGAATACAACCAAATGAAACTGCTTCAACTCCCCCCATTTATATTTTAATATATTCAAACTTCTTTGATTATATTAAAATTTAAATCCTCAATTTTCAATAATTAGTATTTTACATTATGATAGTAATCTTTGTTATTAGTTTATATTTGACTTTTTCTAGATCTTTATAATATTTTTCATGTTCTTACTTATTTGACATACTTCTTTATCATATAATATTCTCGATAAATTATTCATCTATCATTTGATCATAAAATTTAATACATTTGTACATGTCTATATCCTTTTTAATTTTCCTCTAATAGTAATATAAACTATCTTTTCTGCACCATGAGTTTTTTATATCATCTTTAAATAATTTCCAACAGTCCCATTTCAATAAATTTCAGTTTCTTTCTAACTTGCTTGAAATACCTTAATCTAAATATTTACATGAATTTTGGTTCATAATATCATCAATTTCTCCCCCCTATCCAATTTAAACTCCAAAACGTATATACATCTAACCTATTTAATTCAACATTTTTTTCATTTGAATACTGATAATATATCTATTTTAGAATACATTTTTTATATTATTCTTTAATAATAAAAATTTTTATTCATACTTCATTTCTATATCTTTCCTTTACCATGCAATTCCTTTTTCGTTTTCTAAATTTCGTTCCTGTTCTCTTGTCTTACTATTCAATTTGCTTTTCTTTTCCTGACCTTCTTTTTATTCTCTTCTCTTACCATTTGATTTTCCAATTCTCTTTTTAAATCTTCCTCTAGTTGTCTTATTCTATTTTCTATACTGAGTTCTTTCTCTTCTGTTTTCTGTCCTATTTGTGTTTCTTTTTTCAAATTGATGATCCATTGTCCATTTTCATTTACATGTTGTTTTATTTTTCCTAATTCTTCTTGACTATCATGTTTCACTTTACCTATTTCTTCTCTAAATTCTTCTTTTTCTTTGATACATCTTGTCTTTTGCACTTTCATCTCCATGCCTACATTATTAAATTTCTCTTCCAATTCACCTTTGAACGTATCATAAACTTCATCATAAACTCTACTGTTCAACTTAACCTGATTCATTTCCTTTTTAAAAACATCTGTCTCTTCTTGTATCTTGTCATGTATTTTTCTCTGTCCAAACTGTCTACAAATCTCAACTGTTTGTTTCTCTACTTCCTTCACCTTATCTATCTGCTTCCTAAATTCTTCATTTTCCTCCCTAAGTTTCTTAATTTCCTTCAAACCTTCCATTTTCACCTCTTCTATTTTCTTTTCCATCCTGTTCATGTTTCCATTTAAATCATTCATGTTCCCATTCATCTTGTCCATCTTTCCATTCAAATCTCCCCTCATATTATCTATCTTCCCATTCAAATCTCCCCTCATATTATCTATCTTCCCTTTCAAATTAATTGAAAATTCCATTATTTGATCTCCTCTGCTTACACTATCCTGCCTGTCTTGTCTACTATCCTGCTGTTCCCTCGATTCTTCACTTTCTTTATCTATTAAGGTTTGTTCCTCTTCATCTAAATCTCCCATTCCCCGTCTCCTTTCTTCTTGTTCCTCACCTGATCTGCCTTCCAAACCTATTTGTTTTCCGTCCCTAAGCATCATTCTCTTTGCCATTTTAATTGTATCTAATTCTAATGTTTTTAAACGAAAAAAATCTTAATTCGCTCCACGTTGGGCGCCAAATTTGTAATATTTTTAATATTACATAAAAGGTGAGTAAAATTTAATTTGTATTATTCAGAAGTTGTTGAACTGTCTTAAATAAATGTTAATATGTTTGCTCCGGATCTAGACAGTATGACTCTTATACAGGAAGTCGGTTCTTGAAAGAATTGTATTATTAATCTATATCTCCTTTTTTTATATTTTTTTTCAAATAAATTTATGATATTTTAAATTTTAATACATATATTGAACTATTGACAAATTGTTTACATTTACAAATGAGGTATTTATTCTATCTCTTGATAACAATATTAGAACTAGATATACCTTTTTTAACACCTTTTTTTTAAACTATAAACACAAATTGTGTTGTCTATTTGAGAAACACCATGTATATAATTATTTCTTTTGTAACCAAAAATTATTATATATAAAAATTTCTAAATTTATTCAAATTTTATAACAAAATTTCTTACCTTCAACTTATACAGGAGCTGTTTCTCTTATATATCCCAAACAAAGATCTTTGTTTTCTTTTGGATTATCCTTTCCTACGTTAATATTACCTTATAAGAAAAATTATATTAAATTAGAATCTACAAAAAAAACCTTCAATTTCAAACAATAAAAAAAAATTCTGCAACATACACTGTTTCTAAATCTGATAAAAAATTAACCAAACCTTTCTTTAAATTGTTCTCTTCTTTCTTCCAAAACTCCTACACGTGTTCTATTTTTATATGAACTCCTACAACGTACACTATCTTTTTTAAATTACCAAATTTACAACGTTATTGTTCAAAAACTCTGGGCTCAAATGTCAATGAAATATATGTCTCTGCAACTTCTTCCCACGCTTTTATCTTTTGCTTCCAAGTGACTGAATCAATTTTCTTACACTCTAGAATGTCTTTTCTTCAAAATTATCTCCACCAGAGTCTGACATTCTGACTCGGAATAAGTTATTCTTTTGCTCTCATTTCCTAATATTTCTATTATTAATTTTTGAATAGTATACATAAATACCCTAGTACACTATAAAATCTGTATTCTCATGTCATTAATTGGTCAATATTCCAATATTCTCCCCTATGATTTTCGATAATCGTTTTTTATAAAACAATTTCTCCCCAACTGTCAAAATTATGTCACGTCTCTCCTTTCATTTTCAACAAACTCTCCTAACTTAACTACCTAATATATAAAGGATTGTTTGCATACATTTTTCTATTTTAATAAACGTCATGTACTGTCAAACTCTAGGAACTTCATAAATCTTTTATTGAAGCAATACTTAACATAATGTGTTGGGTGACTCAAATAATGCTAACAATAATCAGAAATATCATTTTGTTGAGAATAGAAAAATATGGAAAGTACATTGTGAAAAATCTTTCAGAAGTAATTTGGACACGTAATAAAATTATAAATTGTTAGACAAGAAATGACAGCAAATGCGACATATACAAGAAGTATGAATAAACTTGGTGATGAAAATGTAGAAAACGTGTGAAATAAATATCAAACCGGGATTTTATTCAACGGAAATTTGATTAACATTGTGTTCTCTGCTCACGACTTTCATCAGTAGCTTACGTGAGTTTCACAGATTCATGTAGAAACTAAACTATCCCATTTCACATTACAATTAGAAATATAGATTGTTTCGTAACTGCCACTGCTTATATACACAATCCTTCAGTAATATAACGAGGATTTTGTTCACTGTTTTTATTATCTGTATCTATAACTGATTTAAACATGTCTTTCCCTTATACAATTCTACAAATAAAATGATGGCTAATAAAGCATAAGATGGGAAAATCTATTTGACTTATTTCAGTAATACTATTATTCCTTATTAAATTGAATACAACCAAATGAACAAATGAAACTGCTTCAATATATATATATATATATATATATATATATATATATATATATATATATAATATATATATATATATATATATATATATATATATATATATATATATATATATATATATACATTTGGTCGATTGGATTCGTCAGACACAGAGATGGATAGGGATACAAGTGTATTGATGACGGAGTTAAGTTGGGCCGGATGATTATGGGAATGGGCATTGAGAAAACGGTTGGTATTAGTGGGTTTGCAATACATGGAGTGTGAGAAACCATGTGGTGAAAGTTTCTGAATCATGACGTCAAGAAATGGTAGAGGTGAGTTATCTTCCACCTCCACCGTAAATTGGATACAGGGGCGTACGCTATTCAGATGGGGTAGGAAGGAATTTAAAGTATCTCTTCCATTGGGCAAAATAGCGGTGTGCCCCAAAAGACCAAAGACACGTAAAGATGGAGAGAAACCCTGAAGACATTGTTAGATCTTCGCTAGGGTGGAGAATTATCCTCTAATAAGAAATGTATTGTAATTTTTTTGGTATTACACAAAAAAAACGTGTGCGGATTGACATACAGCTTATGCAAAGCTAATCATATAAAAAATCCATTTAGCTTATCCATATAGTGTGCTGAGAAGAAATGATTTTCCGAATTTCTTGCGAGATACAAGCAATTATCGTTAAGAATCTCTCAAGAAATATCGTATGCACGGATTAAATTATTACGCAGAAAAAATATTGCAACATTTTTTGATTTGTATGAGCCACTTCTCGAAAAAATAAATCAAATGGCAGCCAGGATTTTCAGCTGTGGCAGAACTGGCCCTACCATAGTCCAACACAAGCATATTAACGTTGTGGGAAAAAATGAAAAATACAAATTTGTGCAATTAATTCCGCCGAGGGCCCGAGGGGCGGTTTTAGTGTAACAGACAAACACATACCGCCTTTTTTAATCATCCCACGTAAAAATATGAAAATGGGGGTCAAAATATGCGAGCCATATATCTGGCTGAATCCAACAAGACATCCAACTCAGCCATTTTAATAATATAACAAAGCTCATTGCTGAAGATCATTACTCTCACACGAAAAATTTTGAAGTTTACATATTTGCCTTCCACCACATTGGACACATTGGATGCAACCATTGGACAGCATTTATGCCATCGTTCAAAACCTACTACAGGCAGGAAATCAAAAACTCGTTGAGGCTTAATCCAGGACGTGTGGTATGAGGCTATCAGGTAGGAGAACTTTTTCGGAAATCCTGCATAAAAGCAGCCACCGTGGATACGACCATTAACTAGGATATTTCCCCTTGGTAGAAACGTATTCAAACAATATGATTCTGTGGAAGAAATGCGAAAAATAATTAATGGAGAAAGTATAGAAACAGTGGACAAAAAAAACGTAGAAGAAGAAACAGTAGAGGAAAAACCATTAGACAACAACGAGCCAAAAGAAAAAAAACCTGAGAGACAGCTTACCCCCGAGAAACAGGCTACCCCTTAAAATTTGATGCCTGTTCCTTCGGCTTCTAAAGATATAATGAAAAAATAGTTCAAGAAGTGGTTAAGCTGCCATTATAACTAGCACTCCATACACAGAGAAAGAAAATCTAGTGATTGAAAACCAACCCATCAGAAAAAATGGAACATGCCCAACAAAAAAATATAATTGGCTAAGGAAAAACCAAATAAACGTAAACCAAAATCCTGTAGTTCTTCTGATTCGGCCCCTGAACCGGACTATCAAGATTCAGATGACCTGGTATAAACTAGAAGATGTCATTTGTATTCTTTGGCGAAAATTCGTATTCCGAAGATGTCGGAGGCAAAGAATGGGTGATTTGTCCAAGCGGCGTCGAGTTGGCTTACGTTGAGTGTAATCGTTGTGAAAAAAAGCCGGTATATTTGTGACTTTTGCGCTTCAAAATAGATTTTTGTTTTGTTTTTGCTAGTAGTTTTTGTGTTTCATTTAAATGAATAAACAGTTTTATTTAAAAAAAACTGAAATAATTTTGGTTATTTTCAGTTTCTACATATTAAATTCGGTACCCCATATTACAAACATAGTGTACCCCAAATTAGGATACCATGTGCCCGCAATATGGGGTAGTGGAACTTTTTTTAAATGTTGCATATTTTCATCTGCATATTTTTAAAACATGTTTCTTTTCATAATATCCTCAGAGAGTGTCCAAGGAAAGGTATAAAATTCACTTCGTTTTCATATTATTGTATTTTTAAAAAAAGTAGCCCATATTAGGAGAATTTCCTCTATTTTTTTGAATGTTGATTGTATACATTAACGACAATGTAAAGGCCAATGTAAAGGCTACTGATGAACATTCCGAAAAGCGAGAAGACAATGATATTAGCAAAGAATCTAAATAAGGTTTGAAAATGGAGAATCTAAAATATTCTTCATTTGATGAAGCAGGAATATTAGATCGACCCTTCTGTTTATTCAACATTTTTCGAGAATTAATCCATTTCGGTGTAGTTATGTAATCTTTGTCGAAGTATATTTTCATATAAATTCATGCGCCAATAGCCAGAGGGGCATGCTCCCCCTTGCCATAGAGTAGCGACGCCCATGGACACGTGGAACGTTTAAAGAAACTAAGCATGCCGAAGATGGTGCTATACAGAAACCCGATTGGGAAAAAAACGTAAAGGTAGACAAAGGCAGAGATGGGATAACAAAGCTTGGAAGACTTAGCAACCATACATGTGACTAACTGGAAAGAGAAAACGAGAAATGGAAGGAAGTAGAGAAGAATAGTTAAAAGAGTCTTAGTCAGAAGAGAATAAAGCATCAGTATTCGGCCCTATGTCTACAAGGCCTGTTGGGCAAAACTACATAAATTCCTCTTATAACTCAAAAATCGTCGTATTCCTAAACAAAGAATCTGAATTCTTCACGAATGAAGTATTTTACGACTCCTCTTTTAATTAAAAATATTTAAAGGGTGATTATTTTTTTTAAGAGTTCCTACTGACGGTAAAAATGAATTGATCCATAGGTATGGATCACAATCTACAATAACATTGTATCGGTGATGGTATGAAATATTTTTATCGAACGACGCGACGGTTGATTTGACTCCGTCGATAGCAGAAACTATTATGCATCTTTGATGCCAATTAGTCGTGTATTTCCAGTTTATAGACATCTCAATTTATGAAGTATAAGCTCATTAATTCAATTATTAAAGAAATGAATGAATAGGCTGTTTACATCATTTGAGCAATGCGTATTCAAAGGTTTGTTAAACAATGACTTTTTCAAAATTGAATGTTTTTATAACGGTAACCTTCTCCCAATTGCCTTTCCTTATTGTCATTCATTCTGAAAATCTGAATATTATCATGAAATACTATTGACCTTGTATAATATCAGCTTCGCGCCGTCTTCGCGGGTTCCCCATTCTACAAAATATTGAGAATCGCATAACAAAACGTTGCCAAAGCACTGTTTTGTATTAAGCAAACATTTATTCCAATTAGTATTACCTAATAGTAACTTCAGCTGATATCGATGAATGGTAAATGTTCACTTATACAGACCACAAAATTATTGCCAACATCGCACTGGCCGCGGCCATACCCGTTTCTAATTGATTTATCTCTAAGCAGAACACACCTATTGTACAGAACAAATGAAGGGAAAACTTAGGTCACATTCACTAAAACTAAATCCTCAGTTTGAACTAACGGACCGTTAAGTAGCTTAAAACAACAATTCTGTGGCATTCTCTTTCATTTACATAAACTAGAAGCTGATATTTTACTTCATTCTGTCACTGCACATTACTTAGGCTACATCTAGACAATACAACGACAATACAATTTGTGCACGGGAGCATGATTTCAGTTTGCATTCAAGTTTCCCTTACGGTATTTTGTGATTTTACTGAGAGGCTAATTTAAGAAACATCCTACACAATCTCATATAATTTGGAGTAAAATGAAATAAGAAAACACTAATAACAACATAATTTGAAAGTTTGAAGTTTCACTTTATTATAAAGTTTATATTTCTAGTGGGTATCAGTTGTAGCTACATTCTAATTAAAAGTTTCTTAACAATATAACATAGTATGATAATACTATACGGGTGATTCATTACTAATTGGAAATAATTTAACAGTAGAATCCTGACTTCAGATTATGAAGATTTAACCCAAAACACCTAAATAAAATGTAGCTGCTTACTGAGTTACAAGGTGCTGTTTTTAAAAATTTGAAAAGGATTTGTGCTCAGTACTTAAAATCCATTTTACGTATCAATTTCATATTTGGCAGGAAGTGTAGACACTGTACACCCCACTAAATTATGTTAAACAAACGTTTCTGGCTACTACCAGAGGCGTACGACAAGGCTAGAATAAGTGATTGGTTAATAGTTCCCAAATTCTACGCCACTGGCGAAATAGAGATTCTAGCACATTTTTTCGATTGGCCTATACTTTTTACATATATAATGTACTCTTTCCTCAACGATAGAGTCAATATTTCTCGAGATATTTTAAGTTAAACATGAATCTGCACATTTTTTAAAAAATTGATGTGTTTTGGGCCAGTGGATTGAATCTGATACGAAAGTGAAACTTTAATCCATATTAACCATAGAGATATTGAAATTAATTGACAAAAATAAAATAATATTAAAATTATTTTAAAATATTTTAATACCAATAAACTGATCTCTATTTTTAAATACAATCAAATAAGTGGCATTTTTTGAATAATTTTTCAAGATAATTTGTTTTTTGTAGTTGGCTCTGGTATGAATTATTTGTTTCGATCTAGTGAGGTGCTGTCATTGCTTTCATAGCTGTTAGTTGTTGCTAATGTCACTCGAAATTGTGATTTTTGTCAGCGCCAGATTCATATTTCGGCGGCCTATAGGCAGAGCATGTGGTGGAGGCCCTCAAATCGTTTATGGTGAACTGTTGAAAGTTTCTATTAAGGTCAAGGTGAAGAAGAAAGCAACTGAATAAGTTGGCTAACACAAAATTCATTCAAAATTGAACTAGAAAACAACTAATATGATTTTAGTTTACCTATAAGATAAATTATTTTTGGTCTGATAATATCGTCGAAGTTTGTTTTCCTCAAAATATCACTCTCTAAACTGAGGAGAGTTAAAACATTTAATCTGTCCTCAGTCATGGAACTTCGGAGTTTATTTTTTATAAGCTTCAGTTTTGAGAAGGATCTTTCAGCCGTACAATTTGTCACTATTAGTGTGAGATAAATTCTCAGAATAACCCCAACGTTGTTTTTACACAACAATTCATACATCCATCTCTGATAGCGAATCTCTTCTCTTCTCTTCAAATTCTTCATACTGAACTATAAATAGTTTGAAATGTATGAATTTGTTGCCAAGAGAATCATCTACGTCGTCGCAGTAGGGTTTCACAAAGTTTTGGATGACAGACAAAATTTCTTGATCAGAAATAGCAGTTGAATTTTTCAAAAATCCAAATCGTGCATTTAGAAGTGAGTACGCGTCCATTCTCTTCTGAAGAGCGGTCATGAGCTGGTCGACAAATGATATGTAGCTTTGAGTCCTAAAGTTGTCCGAGGGTGATAACTGAACTTCCGAAGTTTGCAGGTATTCTAAAGTGGACAACCGGACGTTTCTTTTTGTTTTTCTCCTTTTTTTCTCCTTTTTTCTTCTTCGTAGTTTCGGCAATCAACTAGCTCGAAAGCTTTTACTTCATATTCATTAAAACTGTCTCTTTTATTCTCAATGGTTGCTTTTAATAAAATAAGCAGTGCTGCAGCAGTATTCAAGTCCAACCTAGAATTTTGTAGACTTCCGCTGACATTGTTTATATGTCCCAAAATATCATCCCAAAAAACTGTATATTTGGCTGTTTCTAACTTTGCCATCCTATCATGCAAACCGACAGCTGTTGCTCTTGATTTAGCTGTGTCTTCTTCGTCGTCAATAATTTCTTCGAGGGCATTTATAAAACCTTTATAGCCCCGCAAGAGTGCTTTAGTGGCTTCAACTCGACATGACCAGTGAGTTGTTGTCGTTCTTTTCGGCACAAGAATAGGTTGGTCAGTTCTCGCTTCTTTTAAACAGCGACTTACTGTATTGTACCTGTTAATTGAAGCCGTAAAATATACATACAGCTTCTCTAAAAAATCAAAGAAACTTATTGCTCTGAGACAACAACTGGCCGCCGATTCTAGGCAAGATTAAGGGAATAGCCAACGCACGGCACCCAATCTGCTAGGCTATTTTCTTCTTGTATTAATGCTTGTAGGCCATTATATCTGCCACTCATTGCAGAAGCATTGTCGTACGACTGTCCACGAATGCTCTTCAGGTCCAGCTCGTTTTGGTCTAGAAAATTAATCAAGCCCTCATACATATCCTTCGCCTTATGACCCCGGTTAGGCATAAAAATAAGAAAACGCTCAACAGGAGCGTGCCCTTTAATAAAACTAATCACTAACGTCAATTGGTCAAACTGGCCTTCGTCAGGAGTCGAGTCCAGAGAAACTGAGAAATATTTTTTTTTATTGATGCCTCATATTACCTTTTCAAAGCACGCCTCAGCGTGTTTAAATCGAACTTTCAAACACGCGCGTTTTTTAAAGTCCCTATGGTAACAACAACAACTTGAGAAACGTAAGTATCAATGACAACTTTTTTATTAGTTTTTAAATTGTATATTTTCATTGTAAACCAATTTGGTTTTTTCGGCGAATTATATTTATATATTCATATATACATTGTATCCTTTTAAATATAAATAAAGAAACTTTTTGATTATTGATCTGACAGCAGTACCTCGTAACGTCAAATAAAATAAATACTATTTAGGATGGACTTTCACGAAACTTGGCTGGGCATCGAGGACGGACTTCCATTTTTTTGTAGTAATAATATAATAATAATATTTCATGATTTCAAAGTGCATCTATAAAAAAATAGCGTAAAGTATTCGTGGATAACTGGTCTTCCAAACACTTGCTCTATTTCGAGCACTCCGGCTGCGCCGTCGTGCTCGACAAATCGCGCGTGTTTGAAAGACCTCTTTATCCACTTATACTTTAATATACTATTGCAGTTTTCACTCGATCAATAATTTTTTTAGAACGGCTTCTCCTAAAATTTCTAGCAGTTCCTCACAAATAGTGGATGACAAGTAGTTTGTGTGACCACTTCCGCGGTTGCCATGTACTTGTAGTCGTAGTCAGCTAAAAGGTCTAATATTCCAAGGTAGTTGCCACTGTTAGGAGATCCGAGAGTTTCGTTTTTCCCTCTAAATGCCAATTCCCTTTCGCTGAGAAAAGCTATGACTCGCAACACTCTTTTAAGAACTTCTCGCCAATACTTAACACTTTTTTTCCATTAGCTCCGCCAGTTCTCGATCTATGCGACCAATCAGTTGGGATCGCCCAGTATAATCGATTGAAGCCTTTAAATGATTTTTCGAGGTTTCATGTTCAATCAATTGTGCGACGGCATTTCTCCAATCACAAAAGCCCTCATGGGTAAACTGTGAACGTACGGGTGAGAAAAGCTTGCATACAAAACATAAGAGATGCCCTTTGTTTGGAGAAAAACATAACCACCAGCGTTTTTTAGCCTCGCCGGTTTTTGTTCTTCGAATGAAAAAGCTTTTCTTGCATTTCCTTCTATATATACTAGTTTTTCCAGACTCGGTATAAAATTGCGGGGCTGATTTTTTATCGAGTAGTTCCTCGTTGCAATACTGAAGGGAGGTGATGTCCATTTCAATACAACAATCAATGGTACCGGGGGTTAACATTTCAGGCCACAGACCAATGTCTTTTTCCAAGTTAAAACTTTCACATATGTTGTCAGACAGATGCTTCAGAGCTTAAATGGATTCTTCTGTTGGTATCGGAGGCGCGTCTTCTGGCACCTGAAATAAATAATTAGAATAAACGTAACGTATGATTCGAGAAGTTTATAAATTTGCCTACCTATTATAATTACACATTGTGTACATATTGCATACTCGTTTTCATGCTGGCGTACGGTACGTACCTATATACAGGTGTTAAGATTGTAAACTGTTCAGGTGATTATTCCGTCATTATTTAATATATTAAAAAACTTTAAACTAATATAAAAAGTACGTTACCTAAGAATATAATGACATCAGTAACTAATTAAAAAAAACGAATAGTGTTCAAAGTTTTAACATTAAACTCTCCCATACTTTTTATTTCCATACAAAACTTTGAACTCACCATCTAAACAAACTAAATTAATATTAATTTAAAATATCAAAAGATTGGTTTATCACATTATTAGGTTTATAAAATAGTATATTAAAGTATAAGTGGATAAAGAGGTCTTTCAAACACGCGCGATTTCGAGCACGACGGCGCAGCCGGAATGCTCGAAATAGAGCAAGTGTTTGAAAGACCAGTTATCCACGAATACTTTACGCTATTTTTTTTTATTAGTGCACTTTGAAATCATAAAATATTATTATTATATTATTAATACAAAAAAATGGAAGTCCGTCCTCGATGCCCAGCCAAGTTTCATTTCATAGAAGTCCGCCCTCGATGCCCAGCCAAGTTTCGTGAAAGTTCATCCTAAATAGTATTTATTTTTATTTGATGTTACGAGGTACTGTTGTTGTTACCATAGGGACTTTAAAAAAAGCGCGTGTTTGAAAGTTCGATTTAAACACGCTGTTCAAGATTGTAAAATCTTGAAATTTATTCGTTTATGATATCTTTAGAATATATGAGGTATTTGTATGTGTCCTTTTTTATTGTATATATTTAAGGCGTAAATTCATTTTAGTTAATAGCTTTGTAGAAATATGTTGCAGAATTGATAAGATCTTTCTATTGTAGTAAATTCAAAGGATATTTTAATTTTATTTTCAGAATGTTTTGTAAATATCACGTTTTCCAACAATGATTGTAAATTCTTTTGTATGGGCAGATGAATGACACCGTTTTGAAAGTCGACATTGTCCTATAGTTAAGAAGTGAGAAAAAAGCACGTGTCACCCTATTTGTATATTGGATTGTAAAAACCCCAAATTTAGTGTCAATTCTGCATGAATTTTATGGTAGAGGTTCGGAAGACATGAAAGACATTTTTGAATTACCTTTCTAAGTAAGAAGGTTACAATTGTTATTGTAGTATTCCATAGAAACTTAACTTACTATTGGCGGCCCCATAGTTGATTCTTGTCTGGGAACCCAACAAGTCAAGTGATGCTGGCCAATAGGAAATATTTATTTTCGGTTGGTCAACCCAATCCACGTGTGAACACGCCCCTCGCAGATTTCTACTTAACACGTCTCGCAACGTGAAGAAATCAGTTTTTTCATACTCATCGAATCGAGCGCAATGCTCAGCAACGAAGTTAATTTTTAACTCCTCGAAACGAGCGTAAGGCTCAACAACAAAAGTTAGTTTTTCACTCGTCAGTTCTACACTTCTAGACGCGAGTTTTGCATTCATCGACGCGAGTTTTACACACTCATCGAATCGAGCTCAACGCTCAATAACAAAGTTAGTTTAAAATTCATCAAATCGAAACATAAAGTGTCTTCCGATTTGAAACCACAGAAATTCAGCGTTCACAACTCAACTTTGTAACATTTTGTAAATTTGTACATAATAAATTATTAATTTCGACATTAACTTTGTCAAATTAAGATTATTTATTTAGTTGAATGTCCACGCCAGTTGACGAAGTTCAATTAGAAATATAATCAAAAACACAAGCTAAGGCGTGTTTTAAATATGAGGCATCATTAGAAAAAATTTGTTCAACATACTCAATCTAAAAAAAATATTTTTTTAATAAGTAGGTTGAAACTTAGAAAAACGTGTTAGTACTGATTTGATACATAATGTAAAATGGAAGTGTTTCAGGTTTCAGGCATCCAAAATTTGAATAATTCTCGTTTTCGTTTTATTTTCAAAAAGATTATTTATTAGGTAACGTACTTTCGATATCAGTTTTTTTAATGTACCGAATAATCGTCTGTGCACACTTAATGATTAGGTATCTACACCCGGTATAAACACCGACTGATCATCTCGCTCCAAAAATGTTCATGGATTTTGTAAGCCCTTATCATATTATTGCAAACTCTGCAGATACTAAGTCATCTTCCTGCAGTGAGCTTGCACAACGAGATGCGGTATCATCGTTAAGAGAGTGAGAAGTAGTTGCAACATCACTCTTTGCCATAGATGGTGCAGTAAAAAAAACAGTAATATGACGTGATTTAGCTAAAACTTCTTGAGTCTTCTTTTCTTTTTCAGTGGCAGCTTTCCGTTTTTCACTTCCGCTTTCCTCTATGGCGATCAGCACTGGACAAATGGCTGTCCATATTAGGTCGCTTCACCCTTAAAAACAAATTAATCCAGACTACCATACTTATATTCTAAATGTGAAAATGTGTTGGTTTGTTTGTCCGTCTTTCACGCCTAAACTACTGAACCGATTTTAATGAAATATAATACAGATATAGAGTAGACCTACAGAAACGACATAGGCTACCTTTAATCTTGAATTTTGACATGTTCCTCAAGGAGCGTGATATAATCGAAATCTACACAGACGAAACTGCGCTGCGAGCAGTCAGGTAGTATTTTAATATACCAAGCATGCATTCCTTGACAAATTTCGTATCAATGAGAAAGTTTCAAATTTTTTGATTTCACAAAAAAAAGATTTGAAAAATAAAAATAAAATGTTCCTTATTTCTAACAAAGTATATATAGTCCAGGTGGTAGAGCAGTAAAAGTAGGGTGTAATGGATGTTGTTTGATAACACAAAAATTTTTATGCAGAAAGTTGCCGAGTATTATGTACAACAATAATCTATGTTTGCCTACTCCAAAAAGTGCTTGCTAAATGCTGTAGAACAACAAATGTACCGAAATATCGAAAAATTACCTACTTTTCGATACATTTGTGTCTAAAACTTTGAAACAAAGCTTTAAATAAAAAAAATTACTCTTTCTATTTTGTTTATTTGACGATTTCCTATAAGGTTATGAGAATCGCGAATCAAAAAACTTTAATTTTCCATGAAAAATATGCGAAAATTAATAAAAAAACATACGTAAACTTTCAGAAAAGATAGTTAAACATATGACAATTACGCACAAATTATTTTGTAACGATCTAACACGTAGTTTTTCACTGCCACAATTATTAATTAACAAAATATAAAAAAGTTGATCGCGCGTACCTTATTTAAACGACGGTGAAAAAGGAGCACGCAATTTTTAACAGTTACTTAGTGTCATAACAAACAGTAAGCAATTATAAAAATATCCATTTTACGTTTTAACAATTTTTTACAATTTTGTCAAATTTTTTCCATTATAAATAATTTCTCGTTTACAGCATTGGTTCGATGTAATTTAAAAATTGTTTCCCATCTGAATACTGCTTTGTAAGCACTTTCATTGTAGCCCAAAACGACGAAATTTGACCGTGTAGATCCGGAGATAGAGGCCCTCAAGTTAATAATAATTTATGGCTTACTTAATCGTTAAATCTAAATTAAAAAAAAACTCTCTTATAGCTGGTTGCAAATACTTTCTATATTCGTCTTGTGCATTTTCGACAGATCAAAGCCTAATGAAAGAATAATCGATGAAAATACCGTAATCAGAGGAGTTTGTCGGCCGAGCGGCGTGGGAGCAGGAGTGGAGATGGCGGAGAGCAGCTGTGCTGTCGCGCGGCCCGGGTGTTTAAAAATGCGAATGCGCGGTAAAACATGAGTTATCTCGGCAATGGTAGCTCTTATCGAGACGATTTTTTTTTAATTCGATGTAGCGAAATGAGAGGAATCAGAATATAGCATCAAAAAACAATATTACAAAGAAATTTTGCCCGAATTTCAAGATAAAAAAAGTATGCTATTTTCATTTGCATCAAAAAAATAGTTGTATGATTGACAAATTATTTTGTTGCTTAATGTTTATCAAATCATGCAACTAATTAAACGTTTCAATAATAAATATCGATACAAAGTATATTTTCATTCTTAAATGGTCTTTGTTTATCATATGCAAATGAAAATAGCATACTTTTTATCATGAAATTCGTGCAAAATTTCCTTGTAATATTGTTTTTTGATGGCATATTCTGATTCCTCTCATTTCGCGACATCGAATTAAAAAAAATCGTCTCGATAAGTGCTACCGTTGCCGAGATAAACTATGTTATACCGCGCGTTCGCATTTTGAAACACCCGGGCCGCGCGACTGCACAGCTGCTCTCCGCCATCCCCACTCCTGCACCCACGCCGCTCGGCCGACGAACTCCTGTGATTACGGTATTTTTATCGATTTTTCTTTCATTAGGCTTTCATCTGTCGAAAATGCACAAGACGAATATAGAAAGTATTTGCAACCAGCTATAAGGGAGTATATTTTAAATTTTGATTTAACGATTAAGTAAGCCATAAATTATTATTAACTTTGTGGGTCTCTATCTCCGGATCTACACGGTCAAATTTCGTCGTCTTGGGCTAAAATGAAAGTGCTTGCAAAGCAGTATTCAGATGGGGAACAATTTTTAAATTACATCGAACCGATGCTGTAAACGGGAAATTATTTATAATGGAAAAAATTTGACAAAATTTAAAAAAATTGTAAACAATTGTTAGAGCGTAAAATGGATATTTTTATAATTGCTTATTGTTTGTTATTACACTAAGTAACTTTTAAAAATTGCGCGCTCCTTTTTCACCGTTGTTTAAACAAGGTACGCGCGATCAACTTTTTTATAATTTGTTAATTAATAATTGTGGCAGTGAAAAACTACGCGATCGATCGTTACAAAAATTTTTGTGCGTAATTGTCATATGTGTAACTACCTTTTCTGAAAATTTGATAAATATTTATCAATTTTTACTTACCGAAAAAATTTCTCTAAGTTTACGTATGATTTTTTACTAATTTTCGCATATTATTCATGGACAATTAAAGTTTTTCGATTCGCGATTCTCATTACTTTATAGGAAATCGTCAAATAAACAAAAAAGAAAGAGTAAATTTTTTTGATTTAATGCTTTGTAGTCCAGTAAAAAATGTTTTAAGCCATGATTTTGGAAACGAAGGTGCAAAGTATAAAAACCAATGCTTAAACACGCCAGTATTGAGATTTGATACCAAATGTGATCATAGGGTTACGGAATTTCGAGAAAAAAAATTATTAATGGTTGAAAAATGTGTTTTTCACAAATATCTTGAGAACAGTGATTAATAGAAGAAAAACGGCTGAAATAAAAGTTGTAGATAATAAAATTCTACATAAAAAAGATGTTATCCATTTTTTTATATCTTTAATAGTTTAGTGGTAAAAAAGGTAAATAAGTTTTAAAATTTTTAAACCCGTTCAAGTTCCTATTCTTACTACGGCACTGACGCACACTCCACAACAACAGACACGTCATCGCATGCAAGCGTGTTTTCACGTGTAGATTGTACAGCTGGTCAGCTTGCGATGTGGTACATTACTGCTAGTGTTTATATTCAGTGATTTCTGTATTTTTGGCATTATAATAGTGATATTAAATAGTTAACTTCATTTGTAGCAAGTATTTAATTAATTGTAAATTTAATTTCATTCAAAAATTATGGTTATCAACGATAAATATTAACACTCGAGTGGTGAGGGGCAAGGGGATTTTTTTTTAAATATATTATGAAACCCCGCTTTGATTTGCTTATTATGTTTTAAAAACCGGTAAAGGTGCACTTTAGGTTGCCCAAAAATGACAAAATAGTTTATGGTTAAGTTTTGTATTGTGATATGCGACGTTGTCACATACATACATCATGGAAATCAATGTAATATCTCCAGATCGATTATTCAAAAAATTACGCTCGGCTCGGATATCATGGTTTCACGAAGCCAAGGTAGAGAGCCAGTCGTTTATTATAAAACATTCAACATCTCTGAAATATGTAGTGATTGGTTTTGTGCTGATCACGATTTAGATGAACTTAAAAAAAACTATTTTAACAGTGGCATCGGACATACTCAAAGCTGCAATAAAAGATTATGACTATAAAAAATATCACTACCCTCCAAGTTCCATCTTTCTACAGAGTGTCATCAAGGACATTCCACCATTATTAACATATTTTCTAGGAGACCTCTTATCAACTGAAAATGAAGGAGATAATGTTATAAAATGTGACACCGTAGCTCATTCGATTGTCTCAATACTCCGAGACAATAGCTTCATTTCTAGTCTACAGTTAGCGGTTGGAACTTATATTTATCGAAAAACTGGTTTACGACTAGTAATCGATATGTTATCCAAACTAGGCGTGTGTGCCTCGTATCACAGCATTCAATTATATGAAGCTTCAGTTATCAAACATCCTCCAGACATGAAAATCGACGAAAATACTTTTGTACAGTTGGTTTTTGATAATACCGACCACAACGCAAGTACGCTCGACGGCAAAAGAACATTTCATTGCCTAGGTGGTATCGCATGTTATACTCCAGAAACATCAGTAAGATATGAAGGTGGTTCAAAAAAATTACAGAAAATGACTTCTGCATCTGAATTAGCAGAAGCAAAAACAAATGAGTGAAGTCAGCTGAGTGTACCAGAGAAAAACAATTATCGAAAAGAAACCAAATGTTGTATTTTGGTACAAGAATTTATTATAAGCAGAGCGCTTTCGGTTCAATGATAAACCATCATCAGTGCCCCCTGTAAAAGTAAGAAAATTGATCTTACATTCTCGATATAAAATAAAAGGTTTAGAAGGGCCTAAAGCCAAATAGATACAATTCACTCACATGGTCAGGGTATACTCCAAATCCTCACAAATTAGAAGATACATAAAATGAATTAAAATATAGTGCTTGAAACACAGTCACTATTTAATTAAAATAATAATAAAAAGCACAAACAACCCATTGTACAATGAATGAATCCCTAAAAAAGGGGATAAAATATAATTCAATACATTATTGGTGAGTCAGCTGTTTGACATTTGACAACAATTGTAGAATATAAGTTGAAAATGAACAATTTTTGAAGTTGTTAATTAGTAAGGTAGGCTAACAACAGCCGGTGCTCTGATGACGTCATTAGAATCATAGAAGCAAAAGTTGACAAAAGCTTGAAAGATTAGTAAATTTGTTTAGCAATTACGTTCTTATGACCTCCTCAGAGAAACAAATGTGTGATGGTGAGAATAACTGAAAACAGTTCAGGTTTTAAAGTAAAGTAAGAGCCACGAAAGAAAAGGAAAAATGAAAAACAACTTTAATGAAAAAGTGACTCACAATCAGACAAGAATAATCCGGCCTGCAGTTAATGACGTGGTCAGTCTGAGTGGGTTTCCGGTAAATGCCAAATTCAAATTTATTAGTTGATTTCAAAATCCGACTCTAATTCCATAGTGAATTTTATATTAGGGTGTACGTTATTAATTTTGTCTAATAAAGTATCAGCCATATGGGGAAAACCCACTCAGACTGACCACGTCATTAACTCTAGTTCTTTCCACCCTATACAGCACAAACTAGCGGCCTTCAACAGCTATGTACACCGTTTACAAACCATCCCTTTGTCAGCTGATAATTACAATAAAGAATACAATATACTAAAACAAATAGCTGTTAATAATGATTATGAGCCAACTATTGTTGACGATGTCATCAGGCGGAGGGAGGGAAAGTTGCTAATGCATGCCTACCCTGCGCTTGCTGATGCTACCAGCAAGTATGTGAGTCTTCCTTTTGTTGACCACAACTTGTGCAACAAATTAAGTCTTTGCATAAAAAAATATTTTCCCGACACTCAAATTTCTTATAATGTTAAAAACAGTTTGAGTGTGTGTCTGGTCAATGCCAAGGACAAATTACATAAATTACAGAGGAGTGGCGTTTACAAGCTCTCTTGTTCTGATTGTGATGCCAGCTACGTTGGTAAGACTTGTAGATCCCTAAAAACTAGAGTTATTGAACATGAAAACACTCCGGAGAAATCCGTATTTGGACATCACTTGAAATTTAACAACCACAATATCGATCACGAGAGCGGGGTAACACTCTTACATAACATAACAACCAAACATTTTTTAAAACTTGATTTGTACGAGGATATGGAAATCATGAAGGAGGTCGATAAAAACAATAAGTGCCTTAATGTACAGACAGAGTTTAACAGAGATTTTACCCCTATACATAGAAAACTTTTTGATGGTGAGATCTTACTTAATGATGACAATAGTTCAGATCAGTTGGGACCAATACAACACGTGACCATAACACAATAATTCGAGCTACATTTCCAACTTCCATGGCGGGAGGTTTCGTGCTTCTGCACCTCTCCTCTTCGGGGCCTCTTCCAGGGGATCGGCCGGTTTGTTGCTGGAGGGATGTAATACAATATCTGTCGGAGCAAATAACTCGAGGAGTAGTTGTTTATCCGTTGGAGGCTTTCGAGTCGCTTCCCTGATTGGGATTCCGGGGTGGGGTGGTGTGCAGGCTGAATTATTCTTGTCTGATTGTGAGTCACTTTTTCATTAAAGTTGTTTTTCATTTTTCCTTTTCTTTCGTGGCTCTTACTTTACTTTAAAACCTGAACTGTTTTCAGTTATTCTCACCATCACACATTTGTTTCTCTGAGGAGGTCATAAGAACGTAATTGCTAAATAAATTTACTAATCTTTCAAGCTTTTGTCAACTTTGGCTTCTATGATTCTCATGACGTCATCAGAGCACCGGCTGTTGTTAGCCTACCTTACTAATTAACACCTTCAAATATAGTTCATTTTCAACTTATATTCTACAATTGTTGTCAAATGTCAAACAGCTGACTCACAAATAATGTATTGAGTTATATTTTATCCCCTTTTTTAGGGATTCATTCATTGTACAATGGGTTGTGTGTGCTTTTTATTATTATTTTAATTAAATAGTGACTGTGTTTCAAGCACTATATTTTAATTCATTTTATGTATCTTCTAATTTGTGAGGATTTGGAGTATACCCTGACCATGTGAGTGAATTGTATCTATTTGGCTTTAGGCCCTTCCAAACCTTTTATTTTATATCGAGAATGTAAGATCAATTTTCTTACTTTTACAGGGGGCACTGATGATGGTTTATCATTGAACCGAAAGCGCTCTGCTTATAATAAATTCTTGTACCAAAATACAAAATTTGGTTTCTTTTCGATAAGCAAAAACGATGAACATAAAACCTTATGGAGCTTTCCATTCCGCTACTTTGGATGAAGTAATTTTTTAAAATGTCAATAAATTATCACTTGGCTGTCGAGGATACGGTACGTTTCGCCGGCAACGTTTCGCCGGTAACGTTTCGCCGGTGTCGATTCGCCGACAGGTATGTTTCGCCCGGAAATTTTTCGCCGGTAATCTTTCGCCAGCAGTGCATTTTTGGAATAACTCATTTCCACACAAGTATTTAATTTGAAAATATCTTAGAAAATATATGATGTACAAAAGTGTTATAAAAAACTGTATTTAAGATCATTTCAAAATTGTGAGCTAACCCTCGCAAAACTTTTAAAATATTTCTGTTACTAAAATTGTGAGAATCTGTCGGTCTGTCCTAATATAAACGTCTTTTTTTTATTGGGTTCATGTCCAGCAACTGACTTTCCGTAAAAAATGTCTCTATTTTTTTTAATCTTCTTAATTTCCGAAATGAATTTCCAAATTGTGGGGTGCTGCGAGCCCAGTTGTGCTTGAATTCTTCTGTGCGCAGCCTCTACTATATTGTTAGTTTTCTATAAAACACATCTTTCATTATTCTTAATAATTTTGGTTACATTATTTTACCTCTATTGCATTCAAAACCCGGTTATGCAAGTTCCAAGTTTCTGGTGGAAAACTTGGAATACGTCTACCATTTCCCCTCCTATTGCGAACTCCCAAATAATTTGTTTCAAACCAGTTTGCAACAGGCAATAACGCTTCTTCCAGATGATCATGGAGTAAGTCGAATGAATCACTTAGATTTGGAACAGGCACAAAAGCCAATACAGTGATCATTCTAGCTTGTAACGCAAAATCTCCATTATTTCTATATTCTCTAAAATAAAAAATATATAAATATAAATCAAAAAGTTATTTTTGTTTTGTTTTTGTAAAGTTACTACAAACCTTCTTAAGTGTTGTTGTCCAATAACTTTTTTCAAATTTTTCAAAAGGTGTAAAAAGCATCCATCAATAGATATTTCTGGAAATATTGCACGGAAAGCATTTTGTATTGCAAGCTCAAAATCGACTGACACTCTTGATGGATTTAATAAAGCCTCTAACTCGATCAGCATTTGGAGCATTTTTTCATAAGTTCTCTGTCTTTTATCTGGTAAAAGTATATACACGCAAGGAGGGATGCTTCCGTACTTTTCACCCATTATAACAAACACCTGGGCAAATAACGTCGGTGCAACGCTAAAGATGCCATCAACATACCACCTAACTGGTGTTTTTAAAATGTCAATTCCTCGGCGTCTCCCAAATATTAATAAGCGTGGTAATTCTGGGTAATTGTCTGCTAGTAAAATACGTTATGTTGTGTTGCCACCGTCTGCGAGGTACTCTTTATATTTTTGAGGAATTTCTAGTTCTTCCAAAGAACTAGGTGCAACGGGGCATAATTGATTACCTTCCGTGCTCTTTTTATTTGCATCTTGAAACTTCGATCAGATGGTTGCAGAAATGGTAATTGTTTGTTGACAGTTATTTATGATCATAGTAGCAGTTTCTTGGCTTTCAACTGCTCTTTTTTAAGGGATGTGACCATTTTGGACACCTAAATTTATAAAATAAAGATGAATTAAATTATCTAGTTAAGATTTCATGATAAATCACTTATTTAATAATGAAAGGATTTTACAAGTAAGTAATAAATTAAAACTTATTATTTTTACCTTTACTTTGGCGGCTGAAGCATCATGTACGTGATGTCCAACTTTTTCAATTATTTCATTATTTGATGATAAATGCACTCACGCTTTACATTGTATATCTCTTCATCGGCAACGAAAATATTGTTTTTTACCATTTGCACTCAAAGAATCAAAAATAAACATAAAACCGTCTTCGCTAAAAATTGGGCCACATCTTTTAGTCTCCATGAGTGACACTGCACTAAACTTGATGCAAAAGGTACCTAACTAATAATTTTAGAACAATTCTGCAAGTTTTGATGCACTTAATGGGTGGTGGTGGTAAAATTTTGCAAAAGCAAAAGACTTAACATTATATGACCTCTAATACCATTTGTTGGATATGCCCATTTTTTATCGGTTAATCCGACAACCCTTCAAAGTACAATACAACTTTAATCTGATTTTGGGGTTGCAATTCGTTCTACCTAGTAAGATTACTGGGAAAAAGACATTAACGTTGTTATACAAGCTTAATTATACCTATTTATCCACCTTAACTCTGCTTGATGGTTTTTTTCTGCTGTTTCTTTTTGTTGTCTTAATTTGTGGGCATAATATCTGTGGAAGAGATAACTAAAGGAACCCACTGGCGAATCGTGAGGTCGGCGAATCGTGCTACCGGCTAAACATTCCCGGCGAAACATTACAGGCGAAACGTTGCCGGTGAAACGTACCGTTTCCGACAGTCGACCCCAATTACCACAGACATATGTTACTTATTTGTGGGGAAAAAATGTAACATTGCAAATTTTCCATCATGGAGAGGTTTCATGGAAGTTGAAACCTCTCCATCATGGAGAGGTTTCATGGAAGTTGTTTCATGCCAAACTTCATAAATGCTTTCTAACATTTTCTGTCTACCTTTTATAAATGAACCTACATCGAAACTTACAACTTTGAATACTGCTTTGCACTATGCTCGTCAAGAAAGTGATTGTATGAAGCAAAAAATTTGCTTTGTAACATTTGATCAGCCACTTTATGCAAAAGCCCGAGCTATTATTGAAAATTCCAGTATATTACCACACGTAAAGGTGCTTATGGGTGGTTTTCATATGCTTCTATCTAATTTAAAAGCAATTGGTTACATTATGGAAGGCAGTGGGCTGGAAGATTTATGGGCTGTCACATATGCTGGAGAATCTGTTGAAAAAATGATAACTGGGCAAGCTTATTCAAGAGCAGTGCGTGCCCACAGTTTAACATTCACTGCTCTTGGTATCATAATTTGCAATAGTATAGAGGGTAGTGATAATTACGATCAATTTGTTACACATTTTTAGGAAAATTGGGATTCTGAACCTCTTCTAATGAATACTTGCAATACCGAACCTACAGTGATTGATATGATGAACAAATTTGTAGAACGATTAAATATTTTAGAAAATAAAGGACCCACAGCAAAGCTATGGATTCAGTACTTCAAATGTGTATTTATTGTACTACAATTTATTGAAGCTGAACACTTAGGAACGGATTTAACACATGGTAGAGGTGTCACGCCAAGTGTAGTAGCTAGATATTTATTAGCAATGCCATCAGCCTTTAACATCATAAATTGCTTAGAGGGCTACTGTGGTTTATCTTCGTACACAAGTGATGTATGTAAAAGTCGTGTGAACAAAGATAAGGACGATATTGATAAATTTGTCTTCTGGCTAATTGAACATAACTCATTTATTACTAGATCATCATTAATGTCCTTATCAACTGGAATCATTGGGGCAGAAAATGTTAATTGTCATTTAGCCATAGAAAAGGGTTTAGAAGGAATGGCAACTATGAACAACAAAAATGGAGATAATATTTCCTTATCTCATATTTACAAAGATAAAAACTTAAGCACTGCTAAAAGTCGAATGCACATTGACAATGAATATGTTACTATTAACTCATCGCTGTTGTTTCTACGAATATCGGTTGTGATTCGGAATAATACAGAACTCATGCGTACTGCATTTCGGTATGAACTGTCGCCATTTCCATTGAGTTTGTTTGATAACCATGGTTTTATTGGAAAAACACCGAAATCAGCATTTTATAAAGTGTTCAACACCATCAATATTGAAAATCCTGTCAGGTTCATCAGCGAACACATTCCTGTTATAGACGGTGGATGGTTATTGCACCAGGTATCATGACCGCATGTTTGTATATACATACAAATATTTCATATATATTTGCGATACGTAAAAAATCAATTTAGTTCACATGCGTACATTATTTTTGATGGATATAGCAAAGAAAACCTGAAATGCTGAATCCATTAACGAAACCAAAATTTGTATCAAACATCGCAAACAAACAAAAATTTGTCGACCATTTCACAACATACTTAAATGATAATAATATAAACGTACAAATAGCTCGTAAAGATGCTGATGTTTCAATTGTTAAAACAGCTATTACAATAGCAGAAACAAGTAACATTCCAGTATTGTTATTGGTAATGACACATATTTATTTGTTTTAATGACTGCTCTCACTTCGAACCTTTCTAATCTGAACTTTTGTAAAATAACAGCTGGCAAAAAACCATATACATTTTACTCGACAGCTTCACACACCAAATTTCAACCATTTATTCTCTTCGCACATGCATTCGGTGGTTGTGATTCCACGAGTCCTTTATTCGGAAAAGGAAAAAAATCAGTAATAAATATTTTGGAAAAAAACAAAAAATTACAAAATTCATGAATGTTTTTATAATCCTGAAAGTTCTAGTGAAACAATTAGTGCAGCAGCTGAAAACTGGTTTTCAATATATATATATATATATATATATATATATATATATATATATATATATATATGTATATATATATAGTTTATTTTGTATTCTTGGGATTGAAGACCATTTTTAAAGACATATAACTAGTAGTTAATACATTTTTATTTAACGTTTCGGTCTTTCCATGACCTTCATCAGAAATAAAATTTTTGTTAAAACTTCGACAGAACGTTCATCTAATTATTCAATATATTTTATAGCTGTTTAGGACGTATCACATGACATGATTGGAATCCAATACAAATTTTCATCAATGACTGTCATATTTTTAAAATGTTCGTTTTGTTTGTGTGTGAGTTATATTCTGTTATGTGATACGTCCTAAACAGCTATAAAATATATTGAATAATTAGATGAACGTTCTGTCGAAGTTTTAACAAAAATTTTATTTCTGATGAAGGTCATGGAAAGACCGAAACGTTAAATAAAAATATATTAACTACTAGTTATATGTCTTTAAAAATGGTCTTCAATCCCAAGAATACAAAATAAACAATATATAATTAAATAAAAAAGACCAAGAACCAAAAAAAGCGAAACAATATATATATATATATATATATATATATATATATATATATATATATATATATATATATATATATATATATATATATATATATATATATATATATATATTATATTATATTGTTTCTTTCTTTTTCTTTTTTATTTAATTATATATTGTTTATTTTGTATTCTTGGGATTGAAGACCATTTTTAAAGACTTTTAACTAGTAGTTAATACATTTTTATTTAACGTTTCGGTCTTTCCATGACCTGCATCAGAAATAAAATTTTTGTTAAAACTAAAAGAAATGGTACAAGTTACAAAAAGAATCTTAATAGCGAAACAAATAAATCTTACCTTCGACAGAACGTTCATTTAATTATTCAATATATTCTATAGCTGCTTAGGACGTATCACATAACAGAATATAACTCACACACAAACAAAACGAACATTTTAAAAATATGACAGTCATTGATGAACATTTGTATTGGAATACGAGTATTTGTTCTATACAATAAAAGCAGGCGTAACGAGGTTTTAATGTGACACAACAAAAAATCTTATCAATAGAAAGAACGATATTTCAAAATTGGAAATTAAACTCAATACTATTTTACCAGAAAATAAATTAATAGAATTTATGAATAATGAATCAAGAAAAAATGAAATTCTTTTCCGAAAAATAAAAAACCAAAACATAAATAAAATTGAAAATTTGAAGAATAGAACTCATACCAAACACAATTATAATGAATCGTGGTTAGAAAATCTCACTGATATAGATATTCCAGAATATGTACACGAAATTCTTAGTCTAGGGCCAAATTTTGCTGCTCCTTTGGAAAATGCTAACGATATACCTATCCCAGAAATAATAAGCAACATCGAGACTTCCCTCATAAATCTTAATTCGGAAACTAAAGATAATTTGCGGTCCCAATGTTTCAACATCATAACAAATCATAAAAATAATTTTAAGAGAACATTCAAAATAGACAAAATAAAAAATGTACCAACAAAATAAAAAAAACAAAATCGTTTCTAAGGCAGAATAAAAATATTATAGTATTAAAACCTGATAAAACTAACAAAACCGTGATAATGTTTAAACACGACTACCAAGAAAAAATGTATAACTTACTCAGAGATGATACTACTTACAAACAACTAAAAAACTATCCTACAAATATATACCAGAAGAAAAACAATGCATTAGTAATAAATTGGGAAAATAGAACATATATTTCTCCAAACACAGCAAAAAATTTGAAAATACAAAATTCGCTTCCACCTAGAATCTATGGTCTACCAAAACTGCACAAAGAAGGAATACCACATCGACCGATTGTTTCATGTATCCAATCGCCTTTCAAAAAACTATCCAAATATCTTAAAAAAATTCTTGAAAACATTGTTTACAAGAATAAATACTACATAAAAGACTCGATGGATTTAAAAAATAAAATTAAAAAAATCACCATGCCAGAAAATTATATACTAGCATCCCTAGATGTTAAATCATTATATACGAGTATTCCTATAAATTTAGCAAAAAATATAATAATTAAAAAATTGAATCAGATTGAAACATACACTGATATACCTATGAGTGACTTCTTAGAAGCTATAGAACTCACTCCGAATTCCACCTATTTTTTGTATGAAGAGACATTTTACCAACAAATTGAAGGGTGTGCCATGGGGACCTCGATTTCTAGCGTCATTGCCCAATTAGTTATGGAAGATCTTGAAGAAACAATACTGACCAAAAATTCGATTCAAACACTATTTTTTACAGGTATGTTGACGATTGCATATTAGCAATTCCAAAACATACAGAACATTTGGTCTTACAAGATTTCAACAGTTACCATGACAGACTACAGTTTACCATTGAACTATAAGAAAATAATCAAATTAGCTTTTTGGACCTTACCCTCCATCATACAACTAACACCATAAAAACGGAATGGCACACAAAAGATACCTGGTCTTCCCGATATTTAAACTTTAAATCACAACACCCTCTAGCACAAAAAAATCTGTTATTATAGGACTCGCAGATCGATCAATAAATCTGTCCGACCCCGAATCCAGAGAGGTTGCAATAATAAAAGCTAAAGATGCCCTTATACTCAACAACTATCCCACTAATTTGATAAATAAGATATTTAAAAAACGTTTACATATATTTTATAACCATAATAATACAAAAACTAAAATAGACAATAAAACAAACCAATTCCTCACTCTGCCATATATACCAAATTTATCAGAAAACCTAAAAAAGACATTTTCGCACCACAACATACATGTTGCTCATAAAGGGTACAACCTACTGAAAACCAATTACACCTATCTAAAAAGTTCAATCTCAAAAGAAAAAAAGAGCAACATAGTCTATGAAATACCATGTAAAAACTGTGTAGGGGTCTACATCGGACAAACAAGTCAGTATTTGAAAAACATAGTAAATAGTCACAAATATGACAAACGAAACAAAACGGCACTCACTATCCATGTTTCAGAGAACCAACACGAATTTGATTTCGAAAATACAAAAATTCTTCGAAGTGAAAACCACACAAAAAAACGCGAAGTTCTAGAAATGATAGAAATACAAAGAAAAACCAGTTCCGTAAATTTAAAGACTGACACAAAAAACCTTAGTTAAATTTATAATAACATTATAAAATCTTAGAAATATTGAGAAACACGTGGCACATTCCAAATATAATAAACCACACCCTATATAAATATAAAATCCTTTGCAATACCAGTCAACACAAAAACGACACATTAAAACCTCGTTACGCCTGCTTTTATTGTATAGAACAAATACTCGTATTCCAATACAAATTTTCATCAATGACTGTCATATTTTTAAAATGTTCGTTTTGTTTGTGTGTGAGTTATATTCTGTTATGTGATACGTCCTAAGCAGCTATAAAATATATTGAATAATTAAATGAACGTTCTGTCGAAGGTAAGATTTATTTGTTTTGCTATTAAGATTCTTTTTGTAACTTGTACCATTTCTTTTAGTTTTAACAAAAATTTTATTTCTGATGAAGGTCATGGAAAGACCGAAACGTTAAATAAAAATGTATTAACTACTAGTTAAATGTCTTTAAAAATGGTCTTCAATCCCAAGAATACAAAATAAACTATATATATATATATATATATATATATATATATATATATATATATATATATATATATATATATAAATTAGATAAAACATCGGTGGATACAACAATTGATCAATCAAGATACAACTTATTCACATCATCAGTAGCAAAAACCAAAAATCTAAAATAAGAACTATCATTAGCAGCACTTCCACCAACTACATCGGCATTGCGCCAACACGCATATCGTGTTTTTTATCAAGTCCAAAAATGGTTGGGGAACGACTTAAATCCTGAAGAATGGGGATGGAAAAAAACCAACACAATGATGCTACCTGCTGCAAACACTGATGATCCAGCTCCCAAAGATTTATTAAAACTGGTAATTACTAATTTTTTAAGTTAATTGATACCTGTATTTATACCATTATTAGTATAATAAAACACCTCACAATAATTTTATTTACAGATCAGCTGTGGATGTACAGCCGACTGCGCAACTGCTAGATGCACATGCAAAAAGCTGGCTTGTTGTGCACTCAATTGTGTAAAAATTGTAACGACTCAAGTTGTCACAATATTTCTGGAGAACTCATACAGAAAAATTATATTGATGATGATGACGATGATAATAGTTTCAGCGAGAATGATGATGAGGCAACATTCCACGATGAATCGGATACCAATAGTGCCGACGAAATGGTTCAATTCATCGAATATGAAGAATTTAATTTTGTAGATTTAATTGATTTGATTTAAATTTTAAAAATGTTTATATATAATGTAAGAGAAAAAAACTGATATATTATGAAAATCTTTTTTACAATAATTACAAAATAATATATTTTTTTGTAAATATAAAAAAGTGACAAAATTATTACTGCAACAAAAAAAAAGTTAACCGACTGTTCCTTCCAACAAGCCCAAAAATCCTTCTACTGGAATTGCTATTAACTATTTCATTTTATCGATTTGTTGTGTAGACTTATAACACTTGTTACAAATTATGATAATATTTATGAGCTTTCTTCAGAAATAAATGAAAAAGCGTCTACTTTTGCTAAACCGAACGGGGCCATTCTAAAATAACAAGACCTTCGTTATCGCTTGTTTTGTATATTGCATGCGATGACGTATCTGTGAAATGTGCGTCAGTGCCGTGTTAAGAATAAGGCGCTTGAACGAGTTTAAAAATTTTAAAACTCATTTTCCTTTTTTACCGCTAAACTATTGCAGATAAAAAAATGGATGAAATCTTTGTTATGTAGAATTTTATGATCTACAACTTTTAACTCGACCATTTTTCTTCTATTAATCACCGTTCTCAAGATATTTGAGAAGAAGACATTTTTCAACCCTTATTTATTTTTTTTCTCGAAAACCCCTATCCCTAAAATCAAATTTGGTATCAAATCTTAATACTGGCGTGTTTAAGCATTGTTTTTGATACTTTGCACCTTTGTTTCCAGAATCATGGTTTAAAACATTTTTTACTGGACTATTTGCTTCAAAGTTTTAGACACTAATGTATCGAAAAATGGGTAATTTTTCGATATTTTGGTACATTTGTTGTTCTATAGCATTTAGCAAGCACTTTTTGAAGTAGGCGTTATTGTTGTATACAATATTCGGCAACTTTCTGCATACATATTTTTGCGTTATCAAACAACATCCATTTCGATTGCTCTATCGCCTGGACTAATAGGTATTTCTTTGAATGTCTATTGTAGGAAATTTCCTTATAATCGTTAACAGCGGAACAGTATTAAAATACATACATGCTTATTTTAAAGTTTGACTGTCAAAAGTTAACCGAGTAGGTACCTACTCGATTTTCCTCAATCTTGTTTGATGCAAACTGCTCATTGCTTTGTTAATTAGGTTCACTTAAAATATAAACCAAAAAAGACGTGCACAAAGTAAAACTCATACCGCGTTCTTAAAAACCAGACGCAACTTTATTTTTAACGATGAATATCATATCAAAAATCAACAATAACATAAAGTTTAGGGATTAATATTTACACATTTATTACCTACTCACAAAAAAGAAACGAGTTCATTCAATTACTTAATTAATACACCTGTTGAAGTTTGATAGTCAACTGTTTATACAAAAAACCAGTTTATTCATGTCGAGCGAGGTGCATACGTACGCGCGCCATTTGTGTTCATATTTCGTGCTGCTTGATCTCGCAGATTTTTAAATGTTAACTTTTGCCGCTCAACGATAAAAATAAGTTTTTCGTCTAACTATTTGTAAGAAAACTCATTTTTGTTTTGTTTCTACTGAGCCTTTATTGATTCAGTTTAATTTACTTTTTGTGGTGGCGGCCCATAGGCAAGTGACTATGTTGCCTGTGCTTAAATCCAGCACGGATTGTTGTAAAATTGAAAGTCGGTTAAGTGAAAATGCCTCGACACAACAATTTTACTAATCTCCAAATGCTTAGTGTTTATTGAACGAAAATTATTTCTGTGTTGCTGCTGCTCGCAGATATCTACCCAATATGCACACTTCCAGCAATATTTTTCGTCGATTAGGAGAAACTGGACAATTTAGGCGTAACAGTGGTATGGGACGATCGAAAATAATAACTGTGGATCAGGAGGATGACATTCTAGTGCGAGTAGCTATTAATCCAGAACTAAGCACTCGGCGTTTAGCAGCAATGACTGGAATAAGAAATCTTCAGTTCTACGAATTTTAAAAAACGAAAATTTTCAACCTTACCATTTCACACCGGTACAAAATTTATTGCCTAGATATTATCGTAATTTTATTAACATAACTCTATTTACTGACGAGGCCACATTTACACAGTTTTTAACTGAAGAAACAGTCACATTAGGATATTGCAAATCCCCATGTATTCCGAGAATCACATTTTCAGTACAAATTTAAAATAATTGTATGAGGCGATATCATTAGAGATTAGCAAATTTGAATTGTAACTCATATTTACAGTTTTTACCGACAACTCTTTTCGATAATCTCGAGAAATTGTCATTTAATCGAAGAAGATACAATATCGGATAACAGTGACCAATTTCCTCATTCCTAGAACTACTGAAGGAAATCCCCTGAATTTTTATTTCTGGGGCCATATGAAATCATAAGTATATTCACAAGAAATAAACAATCGTCAGGAAAAATCAGCCTAACATATTTTTTGAAGTAACAAGATTATTTAGCCAAAGAATAAATAAGCTTATTGAGGTAAACATGGGTCACATATAACATTTGTTATAAAAGGTTTTTGCTGTTTGTTCATGATATTTTCGTGTTATTATAATTGTAGGTACTTTTATTAAGATTACATTTTAGGAATCACAATTTGTTTTTAATTCGTCCGTTCATTTAATAGTTGTGTTCTTTATTGTCATTACGGATTAAAATTACATTTGCGTTTTAAATGCAATCCACTGGCACAAAATATCGACATAGTTATGACACATCAAAATTTAAAAAATCGCGCTGCCTCATGTTTAGCTTAAAATATCTCAGAAATATTGATTTTATCGTTATGAAGAAAGAGCCAGTGGCGTAAAATTTGGGAACGATTACTTACCCCTATCGTATGCCTCTGATAGTAGCCAGAAATGTTTGTTTGCCATAATTTAGTAGGGTGTACCATGTCTACACTTCCTGCCAAATATGAAACGGATACGTAAAGTAGGTTTAAAGTACTGAGCACAAATAATTTTTAAATTTTTAAGCAAAACACCTTGTTACTCAGGAAGTAGCTACATTTTATTTACGTGTTTTGGGTTAAATCTTCATAATTCTACTGTTAAATTATTTCCAATTAGTAATGAATCACCCTGTATATATATATATATATATATATATATATCGCGATAGCGGTAGAAGTGGCGTCCGTTTAGATTTGTAGCGTTGTGGCATCCTCCGATATACACAATATGTATATAGAAAAGCCCCAATGCATAGAGATCACGCACAGAGTGGCTTCCTTTTATTTGGCAACACTGGGACCTTGATCGATTATTAGTAGGTAGATTTGAATTTCTTTAAGAATCGGTGTGTCCTGTATATTGTATATAGATCGCGTACGAAGTGACTTCCAGTAATTTTAAATATGTATTTATTTTTATTTTGAGAGAGGAGAATGAAACATATTTTCTAGTAATAGGGATGTTGACGGTTGGTACAAATCCATGTGAAGCTATATTTTAAACATAAAAGATAGTTTTTAGAAACCTAAAATAACATTCTAAAAATCTTATTATTCGTTTTAAATTAAACTTATTTCTCATAACCCAGTTATGAATATGAACTATTTTTCTTGATAATTTGTTGGAACAACGATAATATTTTACGATTTTTATCACAATGGAGACTGGATCCATCAAAAGAAATAGCTGTAACTTACCGAATATTGATTCTATAATGGTGCGTACATTGACATACTTTATTACAAAGGAGAGTGACACATTACTCATTTTATATATTCTTTTATCATATTTAGAGCTACTTAACATCTATATCAACGAAATAAAACTTGAAATCAGCTCTGTAGACAAACAAACTACTAATAAATAATTGACTTTTTAGTTTTACCACAACCAAAAATATCTAAAATGATTTCCAATTTGTATTTGTAGTTTATCAGTAATTATAAATTAAATTAATGTTAATGAAAAAGACTATCCATCTCAAATATATTATGCAAGGAAATAGCAGTAAGTAAAACGCAAAATACAGTTACAGGGGCAACTAGTTTCGGCACACTGAGCTATCATCAGGGCTTGAATGTATATATAATTTACATGAAAACTATTATAAAAGGAAAGTTGTCACATGCCCGTGGCATCCAGCAGAATCCAAGATGTGTCAGTAGGTAATATGGACAATATATTGTAGGAAATTTTTATTAGAATCAGGAAAATTTACATAATTATGCAAACATCAAACAAAATTGAAATTAGATAATTAAAATTGAATTAATGTATAATTAATAGAAAAAGAAAGAAAATATGGACTACGTCTTACGGCAGAAACCGTCTGAAGCAAGAAGTCCAGTAAATGAATAGTCGTATTAGGAAAATGAGCAATAGGGAGGTTCGAATGCCGACTAACGAAAAACAACTTTTGCGTTCTGTTACTCCGCATGATAGTAATTATATACTCAGAATTCATATTATAATACTCATAATTCACACCATTTTTATATTCATGGTCGTGGGAAAAATAGAGTACATAACTTGTTAGAAATTGTATTTCCTTCACTCGTACGGAATATGTCACTTTCCACACTTCTTATACAATGCCATTCAAATTCGAGTCTATGCATTGCAATCATGGTAACGGTAAGAGATATAGGGATGGTTAAATGGAGGCAAAGTTGTGTATTTCAGAGGTCATTTATTTGATTCAAGACAATCTAGCTTCTTTAGTTCTGGAGGTATACCGGAAAAATTGAAAATTTTGAAATTCTTCTTTTGCCTACATTTTTTTATTTTGCGAGGATTTTCCAAAACTTTGCCATAACAACTTTTTGTATATTGAACTATGACCAGAACAATTCTAGCCTCTTTTAATATTCCATAACAGCTGTAATTGAAAAATATCAGTGAGTAAGAAATGAATCAATGCCAAGGAAGTGGATCAATTCCAAGTTTATCATACAACAAGATCTTGTTTAATTATTATAAATTTGAAATTTTACCGGTAATCGTTCAATATTTCCAAAACAGTCTGTAGTTCAGATGTATATACTACGCCGATATGAAACATGTCTCTTGGTATTTGAATCAATGCAATTAAAAATATAGATTCGTATTTGAAAATAAAAACTTTAGGGTGGCACAATTTTAACGATACTTTGTATATAATTTTTTATCACATAGAGCATGCTGCAAATTTTTTTAGTTCGAATACATAAGCTTTTCAATCTGTAACCTACAGAATAATCCACGTTATACATCCAAAGAAATTTTTTACTTTCTAGCGCATTTGAGTAAATGTTTGTCATTAAAAAGTTTTTTCATGATTTTATTTTATGCTTTTTATTATGATTAACTGGTTTGCCATCGTGGAGCCACGATATTGAATTTTGACAATCTCCGGCTAAATTCGTAACCTCAACCCACAATTCGACAATAATCACAAATCTCGTCCACCATTTGGGAGCCGCTATGTTGAATTTATGAATTTTGACATAAAGATTATTATTTCAGGTATTCAAACATCTGACGATAATTTAGGGTTCAAATGGAAATTCAATGAAGTTTGTTTTTTTTCAAATAGCATCACCTAAATATTTTTTAATATTTGGATTCTTGAAAACATGAAACATGTATCATACTTCATACTCTATCTTTAGCTATGATGGTTCCAAGACATGTCAAATGAGTCGCCCATTTTATCAGTTTGAAATAAAATAAACTATTATATCAGAAATCCTAAATATATTGCATTGTAATTTCGGCGGCCTTGTATGTTCCAGTACTAAAAGCATTCCTTCCGATTCTAATGCTGTAAAATTTGATATTCAGACGCTGATTTTGAAAATAACTTACGTCCCATATTCAGAAAATTTCAACGTTATGAATTATTCTCATGCAGCCGTTAATTCTCATCATCATTTTAATCAAAATCCCAACATTGAAAATGTCATCATGATACCTCTGAAAATCGGAACTTTAGACCCAGAACACTCAGGAAGATTTTGAATATGGGGTTTAATAGTTGGCTTCCACTTAACATAAATATTTGACGTCATCAACATCTGACTGTCAGATTTAACACCACGTCTTGTAGAATCGGGAGGAATGTTATTGTTCTTATCATACCTATACATACTTATGAAATGACATTGAAAAATAATATCGGACTTCTCGCACACACTTTCACTTTTTGTTAGAAAGGATAAAATGTACGACTCAAACATCGTCAAAGATAAGTCAAGGATATGATAAATGTTTAACATACTTTTTATTAGAATCCAAATTTAAAAAAACATTTAGGGAGCTCCTTTCGTAATGACCTAGTTCGTTAAGTTTCCGATTGAACCGGAAATGACAGTCAGATGTTTAAATACCTGAAATATACCAATGTATACCTATACAAATCACTCAAATTTCAAACCGACCGTCCATTTAATAACAAAATAGCCAGCTGGCTAATAATTTCAATGGCAAACTATACATAAATAGAAAACATGTTTAATTGGAATATGTACTGTTTATATTTTGTACGAACATTTGTATAAGTTTCATAAAATATTTTTTTATGTCTATTCCATCTAAAATGCACAATAGAAAGAGCTTTAATGATGATACTGATCTGAAAACGTGTACTCAGTCATGATGGATTCCTCACTACTTCATTATCTCTTTAGATTCCTTATTCTTTTGATATGATCTTCATTAGCGTTACACCTAAGTCTAGCAATTCAAGTGTAGTCAAGGCTTTTTTTTTAAATTTCGTGTTCACACTATTCTTTTTTGAAATTCTGTTTCAAATTTTTTCTTCAAAATTCAGAGCCTAACTTTTCACGGATTTCGAATTATTCAAAAGTATGAAAAAAAAACTTCATCAAACTCACACGGCTCAATGGAGCATATAAAGGAAAGTGGATTCAATCGCCCTATTTTAAGCTCTAGTTCACTCTGTAGGATTAATTGTATGTTGGTCTGGGCCACCCTGTATACAGACATCACACCAGTAGAACCATTAGCACATGTTTAAGTTTTGCATTTATCAGACTCCCTATATATTGGAACATAGCTCTCATTTTTGCACTGCACTGTTAGGAACCGATGGTGTAGTAATGAACAGACCAAACTGCTATGGTGTTGAGAAAAAAACTCTAGTGATTACAAGCTTTTATTGCCCTCTACAACTTTTATTCAAGACATTTTTGCCTTAGATCAAATAAGGATGCAGTTATCGTCCATACAGTTATCATTGATACACCCTGTATATGCCAGAGAGAGTTTCAACGTCTCCGAAATTTTTGTGAAATTCAATATTCGAGCTCAACTACTAATAATCCACCTAGTAATCTGATTGCATTTAGGTTTTCGGAATTTTCACAAAAAAAACTACTTCTGCTATAGTGGAGTAGAAAAATATACCCATTCGAAAATTAACCTGAAAATAGTAGTAATTTTACTTCATCTCGTGGTTTACGTTGGAAAATTCAATTCATTTTCCCCTTATTTACGGAAATTCAGAATCCTTTAGTTTGTTTTATCGCCAGCATTATTCATTTTTGTCGCCAGTAGTTTTTTATTTTGCCTCAAAATCAAATTTAAGTGAATTGTAGAACGAAAGTATAATTTTACTATTAATAACGGTAGATATTCTTCAATAACTAGCATCCTCCGCAGTGTCAACAATGGTATCAATAAATTAAAACAGATGTAAATAATCACATTCAATGTTAAACGCTTTCTATAACCAAAGGTGAGATCGGCAACACTGCCAGGATGCCACTGTGCAAGAAAAATACATATACAGACGCCAAACTATACCGTTCTTCGATATGTATATTGAGGGATGCCACTTTGTGCGTCAGATGTATAATAAATATAAGTGTGCTACTATAACGCCGCGTACGGAGAACCTGTGAACCTTGGTGTATAGGTTTATACAAAAAACGACCAAAGTGACGTCCTGCTGATTTCATCAGCAATACATTCCCAACAATTCATTGAACCGTTTGCGATATTTTGGAGCTCGATGCACTGTGACGTCCGTATATCGGATGTCATAGTGCCGCGGACGCCACAGCTACCGCGATTTTAACATGGGCGGATGCCACTTCACGCCGTGAATGTATATATATATATATATATATATATATATATATATATATATATATATATATATAAATATATAACAACAAAGAGATTCATGGGTAATTCACGCAAAATAAAGGGTTACTGAAATAGAGTGGTAACCGTGGACATGCATGTTTCTGGCTCATTTTGCCTCTTCAGCACGGCATAACCAAATAAGGATGTGAAATTTGGGAGCAAAGATGTTAATCGAAACATGGGAAAACACAAAATAACGGATTTCAGCAGGGAAACCAAACGCTCATTTGTGTCTTCAATTGGAAGATCCCGAGTTTTCAGGACAACAACCAACATCCACAAAGAGCCAAGTAGCGCTAAAGGCACTCGATTCTGTAGAGGTCAACTCTAAGCTGGTATGGGATTGTATGTATGCTCTAAACACGCTGGGTGACCGTGGTAAAGTCACGGTGGCCTAGGTGCGGGGTACGACGATCATAAGGGCAACGAAATGGCTAAAAAAGCTGCATCAATGCCATTCATTGGACCGGAACCCTTTTAGTGCGTTACAAAATCAGCAACAAAAGCGGCCACAAAAATGGGTGAAATATAACTCTAGGTTATGGTCGAGGAATTCAGCAGGTCAAAGACAAGCAAACCGTTTATATTAGAATAATCGCCAACATTCACGGTAGACCTGATAAGTGAAAAAAGTGAAACGATCAGACTTTTTGTGGGTATGTTAAAGGGCAATGTGAGCTCAATAGGCATCTAAAATGTATTTTGTTGACAGAGACGTCTTTATGTAGATTCTGTCGATCTGAGGAAGAAACTGCGAAGCACATTCTCTGTCACTGCGACAGTTTAACAAACGTTCGGTTCTCGGTACTAGGCATAGGAAAGCCACTGGCAAGAAACTACATGAAAGATTCTGTCTCTAAGCTGATAGACTTAGATTTAGAGGACCACAATAGATCTGAAAAGGTCGCAGTGAAATAGGTCACAAGCCACCTCTGTGAAATTTATGTATCTATCCATCCATATTCTGTGTGGAAGTTATCTCAAGAAAGAAAGTGAAGTATTTGTTGAGAGTTTTAATGATATCGATGAATTCATACACACTGGAGAGGTACTGATGCGGAGACACAAACTTGACCTAACTATTTCATTTTTTGGTTATGTTATCAGCTAGTTAACTCTTCTTATTTTTGAGAATATTATGAATTTTCAATTTCTATACATTTCCAAACTTTTTACTCTATAAAGATCAGGTGTATATTTCTCTTCAATATAGTCACACCATATCGATAAATGTTTGTATTATTATATAATATTAGGTATTGATGTTGTTTCTGTAGCACTGAAAGTCTTCCAGTATAATAAAAATCAATAAGGTGCCGATAATCTTGTGTGCTCATATTTTTTGTAATATTCAAAAGATTAAAATAGTATTATTATGTTTAAACTCAAATATGTAGCTTCTATCTAAAATACGAACGGTGTGACCCTACTCTATAGATAATCTGAACAACAATGAGACCGGAATAGTGCTTTCGTTGCGCTTTGTGCTCCTGTTTTATTCCAGAATAACACAAAATCCATTATATCGGGCCGAAGTTAATCACGATCATGCTCTCAAATAGGCAACCATTTATCTGAATTCATTTGATGTATAGTCCTGGAAGTATCAGACGCGGCGTAGATCCTTTTTACCGGTGATTAACTGGCATCTGTCTATACGCAGTAATATAGAAAAGCTCGTCTATCACTTTCCGTTCATGTTATAATTCACTAGACGCGGCGAATACCAGCCATCCTGGCATTTCCCAAACGATACCGGTCACGAAGCAAGTGATACGTTTCCGTATTTCAACTGAGATTCTCCTTCATGTCGATGTCCAGCTGAAGGATTACTTAATTGGAACGGATTTTGACCAATAAAATGATGATGATGATGATGATAAGATGTCGAGAATAGAAATGCTATTGCCGAGTATAGAATCGGTCTATTATAACGTTCTACTTTCGTTTCGAATGGTCATTAGCAATTAAAAGATGATTAAGACGGTTGAAATTAATATATTTGCAGGATATTTTGGAAAAAAAATTAGCTCTGCGTTTAACAGTACAAGCGCAATTTCAAGAATTGGGGAAATATCGAAAATTGGTATACATCTTGTTTTGACATTTTGGTATTTTTTTTGTCATTTTTAGTCACCACTGAATAGGCTATTCGTAAGGATAACTTTTTTATTTTTGAAGTCATCCATGTGAGCGTGATGACGTCATCGCTAAACATTTTAAATGAAAATGTGGATGTTGTGTTACATTATTTGAAAGGTATTTTAAATACCTATTCAGCCATACAAATATGTCTAAGTAATTGATGTTTGTATGTGTTTAAAATATTAATAAATTTTTATTATTACAATAAAAATGTATTATGTATTATTCATTAATTATGAAGAAACCAAAACGGAGTGCTCAAATTGTTTACATTCAACTAAAATACAATGAGAAAGTCGTGCCGCGAACTCTTTCTCGAAACTTCTCTATAACTTCCTGAGTTATGTGTGCAACCATAATACGTATCCTTTCTATGAGTTCATCAAAATTTTGTGGTCTATTTTGGTACACTTCACTTCTCAAGTATCCCCATGAAAAGATATCAAGAGATGTCAAATCAAGTGACCTAGGCGGCCATTCTATTGTTCCTCTTCGACCTATCCACCGATTTGGAAAGGTGTTCTTCAAGTAGTTGCGCACCAAGACAGCATAATGTGGAGGCGCACCAACTTGTTGCAGCCATAAATAATTTCAGTTCGGAAACGTCCGCTTCAATTCGAGGAGCAAGAAGTTTTGAAGAAATTCTAAATATCGAGGATCTCTTAAGGTTTCTTCTGAAAAGTATGGTCCAATAATCATATTATCTATTATGCACGCTCAAACAGTAACTTTCTCTGAGTATTGAATACGGTACTCTTGCATCCAGTGTGGATTTTTCGCATCCCAGTACCGATAAGTTTGAGAATTGACATGACCGTTTAGTAGCTTCATCGGAGAAATGAACCTTTTTTAAAAATATCGGATCTCCATTATCTTGTTCCATTATAATTTCACAAAATTCAATTCGATTATCAAAATCATTTTTCATAAGTTCTTGTACTAAACTTACTTTGTAGGGATGCCACTTTTCCTTCTTCAGCTTTCTAAGAACTGTTGAATGGTCCATGTTTTTATCTAATGTTACTTGCCATGAACCTGTATGGGTATTATCTTGAAAGGCTAACAGAACATCTAGTTGTTTGTTTTTAGATATTGGTTTTCAACTACATTTAGGGAGGTCTTTGGCATGACCCGTTCCTCTGGATATCTTCTGACTTTTGCTTGCAATGGGTTGTGAAATTGGTTATGGGTTGGGATATTTATTATTAAATAACGTACATACTTCTTTCTGCGTACGTGTTTTATCCCCACAAACAATCATTATTAGAATTTCAATTCTTAGTGTTTCAGTCAGCTTCATGTTGATAGATACAAAGTCTTTTTGAATACGTATACTAGAATAATACTATTAATCACTTGACAGAAAGTTAATTAAGTTTGAATGTCCAAGTATCAATGTTGATGTTGATAAGGTAACTAGATTTTTAAAAAAGTTAAAAAGTAGGTAGATAAGACATTTCATTACAGTGACGGCCTTTACAAAATTTATTTTTGGGTGTCAATAAATACATTATACCAATATTTAATACATTTGATTAGAAATCTGTTGAAATTTCAACAATAATATTTGTGAAAATACGCAAATCAATTACTTAGACATATTGATATGGCTGAATAAGTATTTAAAAGACCTTTCAAATAATGTACATTTATATTTAAAATGTTTAGCGATTTCACGCTCACATAGATTACATCAAAAATAAAAAGGTATCCTTAAGAAAAGCCTGTTTAAAAATAAAAATCGACGGGTTTCAAGATTTTTCCTTAAAGTCGCCGGTTTACGAAATAACGAATTTATTCCTTGCATTTGCACCATACTGTATAATAATAGGTACTGGTTATTCAATAAATTATAAAAAATGTAGTGAACAACAGACTTTGTTAACTACAATAAAAAACATAATATACATAAACAAGAATATGAATATACATGTTTCCATAGAAGTAGTAGTACAGCTTAGAGTAGAAACATTTGACGTATTTAGTAGGTAAAAGTATTGTAATGTTTTTGTTATTTATTTAAACAATGAACGGGTGGGATAAATCTTAAACATACGGTATGGCTACTTACTGATTTATTTAAACACTTAACTAATCACTAACACTTAATTTATATATACTCAACTAGTCACTTAAATTTAATATATATGCACACAAACTTAATTATTAATTTATATAAACGCTTTTATATTCACCTATTTACTGTTTATTTGTCAAGATCATTTTATCAACTTACTCGGTCCGCTGATCGGTCCTTTTTATATACTAGTGCCTTTTATTACTAGAGAATTCCGGACTGCGGCTTACACAAAACAAATGCCTTTCGCGATATTTCACGATTGTTGGCTCAACCCTTAAAAGACCTTCCGAGAACATGTCTATAAAGACTGTCACAATAAATCCCAATAGACCTTCTCAGAATTCGGCGCGCTCGCCATTTTTTTAACTCCGTTAACATAAGGTTACAGGACCGTACTTAGTATATGCTTCGGTGTGCGAGTTTGTAACATTACCCCCTCCTTAAATGAAAGTTCCTCCTGGAACTTTAATGTAGCCGAGACTGGATGTTTGAATCGGCAACTGGCCCCATTTCTACACATTCCGATCTTATGGAAATAGTAGGGCACCGTCTTCATCGGATACTGATAACGGGGGTTGTAGCTGCAAATTAATATCTGGACACCGGTATCTTGAAAGATAATCTCTACCATGTTCCTGATGATTCGCCAATCCAACTGGTTACTCGCTATCTTAGGCATAGCCAGTTTCTTCACGCTGGATTCCAACACATGGTCTCGTAGGTTTCGAAGTGCTTCCCACACATCGCAGTAGGTAGATCGATCTTGAAATTCGTTTTTAGTTAACAAGTAGAAGACGTACTGCGAATTATGTTTCAACTTCAGTGTCTTGCCAGGGGCTGGAATCTAATTCTAATTCTAATTGCCCGAACTTCTTTCGAAATACGGTTGCCAACCCTCGTGCGTTCTTGATACGGGCGGGGATGTTGTATGCCAGTGAATAATCTTCCGGGAGAGTGAACAAATCTTGTTGTTGTTCCGAAGTGACTCCATATCTAGCTTTCCTGGTACCTCCATACGTGCCCATAAATTCCTCGAAGGTAGGGTCAGACACATCTCGAATAAGGTTTTCTCCTTCCTCCAGGTCATGGTCTCCTTCGAATGGCGCTAGTCGGTTTTGGTGAACTACTTTTCGTTTTCCGTTGGGGATCTTGCTTATGCGATATATAACATCATTGATCCTTTTCTTGATTAAGTATGGACCTTCCCAGGATTTTTGTAATTTTGGAGAAAATCCTTTTCTCCTCGTCGGGTTGTGAAACCATACTTTGTCCCCTTCTTCAAAACCGCCTTCTGTGGCCTGCGTGTCGCACCGACTTTTCATTCTGTCGCTGGCAACTTGAAGATTTGTTCGAACTAATTCATGAATATCGTCCAGCCTCCTTCTCAATTGGATCGCGTAGTCTTTGCCTGCTAGATCTTCTCCAGGCCGGCAGCCAAATTCCAGGTCACAAGGAAGCCTCATTCCACGTCCAAACAGGATTTTCGCCGGTGTTTCACCCGTGAACTCATTGACGGCAGATCGATAAGCCAATGCGAATAGGGAAAGATACTGGTCCCAATCTCTCTGATGGCTGGATACTACTTTGGACAGGTATTTTCCAATAGTCCTACTCATTCTCTCGACCATTCCATCTGACTGTGGATGTAATGCTGTTGTCCTGGTCTTCTTCATTCCCAGCTTCTCGCAAATCTCCTGGAATAGTTGACTTTCAAAATTTCTCCCCTGGTCGCTTTGGACTTCCAAGGGCACTCCATATCGGCTTATAAATTATTTCACCAATACATCTGCTACAGTTGTGGCCTCTTGATTCGGGATAGCGTAAATTTCCACCCACTTTGTGAAATAATCAATTACAACCAGTATGTATTTGCCACCATTTTCGGTCGTCGGAGAAGGTCCAGCGATATCTAAAGCAATCCTTTCGAAAGGGCTTCCAACATTGTACTGTTTCATGGGTGCCTTTCTCTTGCGATGTGGTCCATTACTCGTAGCACAAGTCGTACATTTCTTACACCAGTCCTTCACATCATCGGAGCTGTTCATCCAATAAAACCTCTCACGGATTCGCTGGAGGGTTTTCTTCACTCATAGATGACCTCCCGATGGACTGTCGTGTAACTTCTTCAGTACATCAGATACTCTTGTTCGCAGGATAACTAGCTGTCTCCTCATCTCGGAACCATCATCGTTTTCAAGGAATCTTTTCAGCAGCCCTTCTTCCAGGACAAGGGAGTCCCACTGAGCCCAATACGCCTTGAGTTTCGGTGAAAATTTTGACACTTCTTGCCAGGTAGGGCGCCCGATTTTCTTCCTTCCATTGCCGGATCATCTTCAGGTGAGGATCATTCTCCTGATCTTCTCTGATCCTGGTGGGTGACCATTCCTCGTTGACTACTGTAATTCTTGACACTGCAACTTCCTTAGATTTCGACTTGTTGCATTGTGAATAGTCTACAGGGCATGACCGTCTAGGCAAAGAGTTGGCTTTTCGGTGATTTACATCAGCTGGATGTTCACCCCTGTCTGATTTCCCCTGTGACTGGAGTTCTTGGGTTACAGGAGTCTTGGGGCGCTTAGACGGACTGCGTACGTGCTGTAGCTCGCCACACTTCCGGCATATGATCTTCTTCTATCTAATACTGAAGTCCTTTCGTCGTCCCTGATAAGGGCTAGAAAAAATAATGATGATAATAAACCTGGAACATTGAAGTTATCCCCGAAGGAGTTAGGAGATAACACAAATTATGGCTGCCCGTTAGAAACAATTACTCCGAGAGAAGAAATTAATTTGACGAAAAATCAAAAAGAGAAGCTGAGTACATTTTTAAACCAGGAACTTCCGCTGTTTGAGAAGATTAGAGGTCCGACTACACTTATTGAGCACGAAATCCGTCTGCTACAGCCCCGGCCGATCAAACAAAGATACCGACCCCAGAATCCAAAAATGCAGGAGGTGTGCAATACCGAGGTAGACGCAATGTTAGATGAAGGAGTGATAGAACCTTCTACCAGCCCGTGGAGCTCTCCAATAGTGATTGTGAAGAACAAAGATGGGAAGAACCGTTTCTGCATCGACTTCCGCAAAGTTAACGAAGTTACAATGAAGGATGCTTACCCGCTTCCATTTATTAATGCTATACTGGATAAACTGCGAAAAGCCAAATATATTTCCAGTTTAGATTTGAAGAGTGAGTACTGACAAGTTCCATTAACACCGGAGAGCAAACCCATCGCCGCGTTTACCGTACCGGGACGTGGATTGTTCCCTTCCGTTTGGTTTGCATTCCGCACCTGCCACTTTCCAGAGATTGGTTGACAGACTAATAGGCCCAGATTTAGATCCGTACGCCTTTGCTTATCTGGATGACATCATAGTTTTAGGGGAAACGTTCGAACAACACTTGGAAAATCTATCTGAGGTATTCCGTCGATTACGAGGAGCACGGTTGAAATTGAACCCGAAGAAATGCCACTTCTGTTTACCGTCCATGGAATATTTAGGCCATGTAGTCACTGGAGATGGAATCCGTACCCATCCAGAAAAAGTCGAGAGCATAATTAAATTTGCAGCGCCGAGGAATATCCGAGAGTTACAAAGATTTTTGGGAGTCGCATCCTGGTATAGGAGATTTGTGCCATCGTTTTCACAAAAGGTGGCACCGTTAACGAAATTACTCCGCAAGTCCCAGCGATGGAAGTGGGCTGAAGAACAAGAAACTGCCTTTGCTGAGATTAAAACCTGTCTGTCGGAAGCTCCCGTCTTAAGTTGTCCTGATTTTTCCGTACCGTTCACCCTACAGACCGACGCCTCCGAATATGGTTTGGGAATTGCCCTTACACAACAGAAGGATGGCCAGGAGCATGTGGTAGCATACGCGAGTCGTACACTGAGTCCTGCCGAGAAGAATTACTCCGTCACAGAGAAAGAATGTCTTGCCATTGTTTGGGGGATTGAAAAGATGCGTCCTTATCTAGAGGGCTACCATTTCATGGTTGTTACCGATCATCAATCTCTTAGATGGCTGCATTCCATAGTGAGTCCGTCCGGACGTTTAGCCCGATGGAGTATTTTTCTGCAGCAATATGATTTCGAGATACAGTACCGTAAAGGTGCTCTAGATCGCGTGGCTGACGCCTTGTCCAGAAATCCGCTACCAATAAAAGCCGAGACCAATCCATCATCGATACTCTGTCTGACCGAGGTAACCGCCGAATGCTCATGGTACCGGAACAAGAAGGAAGAAGTCCTGAAGGATCCAGACAAGTTCCCTGACTACTGCATCAAAGAAGGCCGTTTTGTACCGTCATTTGTGGGATATAAATGACTTAAGAGAACCGGAAATTAGTGATCCATGGAAACTGGGCATAGCAAAGTCCGACCGAACCCGAGTTCTCGAAGAAAACCATGATGCCCCTCACGCTGGACATCTGGGAATCGCCAAGACCATAACTCGTATCGCCAGATCATACTATTGGCCTGGAATGTTTCGAGACATCACCAAGTACGTTCGCTGGTGTTTGCAATGTCAGAAGTACAAACCATCCCAACAGAAGCCTCCTGGAAAAATGCAGCCATCTCCAAATCAACGACCGTGGGATACTGTTAGTTCCGATATCATTGAACCATTGCCGAGGAGTAAGAAGGGGAACTGCTACATTGTAATATTCCAGGACCGATTTACCAAATGGGTACAGTGCAAACCATTGAGGAGTGCTACTGCCAATAGCATCGGTACCGCCTTTCACGAAGAGATACTGACCGTATTTGGATGTCCCCGTACCGTGTTAACCGATAACGGATCCCAGTATAATAGCTCGTTGTTTAAGAATGTGTTGAAGGAATTGGGAATCCGACACCGCTTCACACCCCCGTACACGCCGCAAGCTAACCCGGTAGAGAGAGCCAATCGCACTTTGAAGACGATGATTGCGCAATATTGCGAACGAGATCACCGGGATTGGGATATACGTCTAGTCGACTTGAAGTTTGCGATGAACAACTCCAAACACGATTCGACTGGGTTTTCACCGGCCTTTTTGAATTTTGGACGAGACCCCGACATTCCGAAATCCCTCAGGAGGGAAACTGAAAACAACCCGGAGAGCAATAGGAAAGAAGGTACCGTAACTGAAAATCCTAAGGAGGAAGATACAATACCGCATCGCTCGAGACTGGATCAATTGCAAGAGTGTTTTGATCTCGTCCGTTTAAATATGTCCAGAGCATTTACTAGTCAAAGCCATTATAATTTACGTCGTCGAGATTGGAAATGTCACCTGGGAGAAAAGGTTATGAAAAGAGAGTATACTTTGTCTTCAGCCGTTGATCATGTCGCCGCCAAATTAGCTCCAAAATACTCTGGGCCCTACGTAGTGGTCCGAGTCGTCTCTCCGGTAGTATATGACTTACGAGACGAAACCGGCAAGTGACATAACCGAATCTACATTAAGGATTTAAAACCGTTGAATGATTAGTTCCGCCTACATGATGCTCCCGTCTGCGCTGATATACCAGAGCCCGAGGATTTGGGCCTAGCTCCAGCGTCCGTAGCAGAAGCTACAGACTCAAAAAGACCCGCCCACAAGAAGCAGCTCCATAGGAGACCAGCCCGGATTACAGTATAAAGACTCAAATAGAGTTAAGGAAATTGTAATTGAGAAAGGTTGTTTAAGAAAAAAATTGAAGCATGCGAGCGATGCTCGCGTCCTTTAATTTTTTTTACCGAAGTAAGGGGGGGATGTAACGAGGCTCTCGTTACTGAAAGTTACCTTGTGTTACCGAGTGGATTTTCAGTTTGTCTTTATGTCACCGAGTAAATATTTATTTTATATTATATCATCCGTTATGTATTTTGGCCTCTGTATAAAAATTACTTTGTAGTTTATGTCACTGAGTATATTTATTTTATATTATATATGGCCCGGTATGTATTTTGGCCTCTGTATAAAAGTTACTTTATAGTTTATGTCGCCGAGTATATATTTATTATATCATCCGTTATGTATTTTGGCCTCTATAAAAAAATCACTTTGTAGTTTATGTCACCGAGTATATATTTATTTCATATTATATATCGCCCGTTATGTATTTTGGCCCTCTGTATAAAAATTACTTTGTAGTTTATGTCGCCGAGTATATGTTCAAAAACATTTCAGCTATAAGATTTATAACTATTTTAAGTGTCAAACGGACATTATTATTTACTCTCTAGTTTCTGGGTAGGAATAGTTTTGTACATAAGAGATATAGTTATTTTAAGTTCCAATAATATTTTTATTTTCACTGTCTAGTTCCCGTGGGGAAATTATTTATTGCATGTAAAATGTTTATTCCGGCTGAGACCACCGAAATTTCAGATATTGGTTTCGCCACCGCCATACGATACAGTGAGTAGCGCGCAGGTCGAACTAATCGAGGAGGTGGAAAGTGTAAGGCATATGCGAAAGAGTCGAGTCGGGTGTAGGTAGTGAGTTGTGTAGATTATTAGACAACGGTCACCGTAAATACCGTTCCGCCGAACCGTATTTTTGGTTTTTTTCTTTTCTTGTTCCTTTTAAAAATTTAATAATTTCTTTGGAGTTTTCTTTTGGTGTATAAATACCACGAGAATTTGGTTATTGTTGAAGGTAAGAAGTTTTTAATTATAACGGTTCGAAATTAGGTGGTCTTTTCAATCACAAATCTAGTGTATTCATTGTATTTATTTTTCGTATTTTGAAAATTTAATAATTTCTTTTGAGTTTTCTATTGGTGTATAAGTACCACGAGAATTTGGTTGTTGTAGTAGGTAAGACGTTTAATTATAACGGTTCGAAATTAAGTGGTCTTTTCAATCACAAAGCTAGTGTATTCATTGTGCTTATTTTCCTTGTTTTAACCATAAGTTGGAACATCTTGGCATAACCGGAGTCTGGTCTTTTCTTGTTCTTTTCTTTCATTTTTTTCCGTGAAGAGGTTTAGATTGAAATATCAGGGAGCGCCAGGCATACATATTCGCTAGGGCTTTCTAATATTTTAAATCGACAACCCCAATTAATTTAGTAATTTGCAACCCCGATCTTTTCTAATTATTTCCTCTCAATTTTCCGTGAAGAGGTTTAGATTGTAATATCAGGGAGCGCCAGGCATACATATCCGCTAGGGCTTTCTAATATTTTAAATCGACAACCCCAATAATTTAATAAATCACACCCCCGGTATTTTCTAGTTATTCTCTTTCATTTTTCCGTGGAGAGGTTTCGATTGAAATATCAGGTTGCGCTAGGCATACATATCCGCTAGGGCTTCCTAATATTTTAAATCAACAACCCCAATAATTTAATAAATCACACCCCCGGTATTTTCTAGTTGTTCTCTTTCATTTTTCCGTGGAGAGGTTTCGATTGAAATATCAGGTAGCGCCAGGCATACATATCCGCTAGGGCTTCCTAATATTTTAAATCAACAACCCCAATAATTTAATAAATCACACCCCCGGTATTTTCCAGTTATTCTCTTTCATTTTTTCATGGAGACGTTTCGATTTATATATCAGGTAGCGCCAGGCATACATATCCGCTGGGGCTTCCTAATATTTTAAATCAACAACCCCAATAATTTAATAAATCACACCCCCGGTATTTCCTAGTTGTTATCGTTCATTTTTTCGTGGAGAGGTTTCGATTGAAATATCAGGTAGCGCCAGACATACATATCCGCTAGAGCTTCCTAATATTTTAAATCAACAACTCCAATAATTTAATAAATCACATCCCCGGTATTCTCTAGTTATTCTCTTTCATTTTTCCGTGGAGAGGTTTCGATTGAAATATCAGGTAGCGCCAGGCATACATATCCGCTAGGGCTTACTAATATTTTAAATCAACAACCCCAATAATTTAATAAATCACACCCCCGGTATTTTCTAGTTATTCTCTTTCATTTTTCCGTGGAGAGGTTTCGATTGAAATATCAGGTAGCGCCAGGCATACATATCCGCTAGGGCTTCCCAATATTTTAAATCAACAACTCCAATAATTTAACAAATCACACCTCCGGTATTTTCTAGTTATTCTCTTTCATTTTTCCGTGGAGAGGTTTCGATTGAAATATCAGGTAGCGCCAGGCATACATATCCGCTAGAGCTTCCTAATATTTTAAATCAACAACCCCAATAATTTAATAAGTCACACCCCCGGTATTTTCTAGTTGTTCTCTTTCATTTTTCCGTGGAGAGGTTTCGATTGAAATATCAGGTAGCGCCAGGCATACATATCCGCTAGGGCTTCCTAATATTTTAAATCAACAACCCCAATAATTTAATAAGTCACACCCCCGGTATTTTCTAGTTGTTCTCTTTCATTTTTCCGTGGAGAGGTTTCGATTGAAATATCAGGTAGCGCCAGGCATACATACATACATACAAGAATAATTAACCATTTCAGTTATGTACCTTAAATTGACACGCAACCCGTTTGATTTATAAAAGCTTTGGTGAACCTATTGCACGAAAAGACCACCGGATTCGGAAGATTTTGTCGTTGATTTTACCGTTCCTTTCTTGCATACACTATTTTATATTTACAAAACACTCTCGCTTATGTCCTGCCTGCTTCGTCGCTACTAACCACCTTATAAATTGTATATATGATTTGTTAACATATCTGTTTTGTGGAGACTAGGATATTACCTCCCATTACCTGTAGAAATTTCTTTTCTTAGTTACATTTACTGTATATAACGGCTCAGGTGACTATATAAGAAAAAAGAATATAGAATTAAAATATAAACCGAACCTTGGAGTTTCATTGACCGACAATAGATTAGCACCTACCCATAGTAGAGTAGTTATTTAGCTTCACGAATTTTAGCTTCCCGTAGAGTGGACCAGGAGCACAACTTTTACTTTAAGACTAGCGAGAACGTTTGTTTTATTTAGCAATAACCACCGGATTTTGACAGCAATAGACCCCTGGAATTTACCGTACTTCCATCTGAGACTACCTGGAACTCTCGACGAGTGGAGTCGAGGGGCCGTGGAGACAACCACGTTAAAAATCTGGCGTCCGAGAAAGTGTAAGGATTCCAAGGTGTCAGAAGTGACGTTCCGAGGCGTTAAGAGGTAGGGCAAGAGGCCGCTACCGATATATCACGCGCAACGCAGCGCACCGTCGTCGCCTTAGGGAAGTAAACGCGTCACATATTTAACCCTTAATTTATGTATGGCCGTCAGCTTACAATAGTGGACTATAATCTTAAAATTATTGTTACATTTTTGTATATTTGAAATGTTCTTATTACTTTTGTTCATTACTTATGAGCGACACTGCTCTGGCAATTTCTACGCTATTACCATTCTATTCCTGACCTAGGCCGCGACTATTTACACTCGCGACACTGTTGCTCAGTAGATCGTTCATATGGCAACTTCTGTCTGTCGAATGCTGTGATCTTGGGTGGCTCGTCTCTTGCTGCGCTATTTCGTCCATCTCTATTGCGTCCTCCTCTGGTTTCCTCGTCTGGTGTGAGTGAATTATCCATGCCGTTAGGGAATCCCATATGCTGCCTATTAGTGCTATGCTGCATCCTACTGTTTGGTGGATACGGATCTCATTTAGTATGGTGCCTGCTATGTATTTGATTGAGTGGAATGTGAAGTATATTCCAATTATTCCACCTATTACTGAACCTATTTCTGTGAACCATGCCCATGTGTGCTTTAGGGTGGGTTCTGCGAGGTTCTGGATTTCTTTGGTATCGAATATGTTTGATACGGTGTAGCCTTGACTGTTGGCGTTCATTCCCGCTGCTCTGCGAGTAATTATGTTTTCTACTACTTTTATCTCTGTCCCAAACGTGAGGGCTCTTTGTGCCGCATTGACTTCTTCTTTCGTGTACAGACTCTTTGCTCCTAGTGGTTGAATGGGGTGGAAATGGAGGTTTGTTTCCTATTCTACTTTCAGTGTTTTTGGTTGGGTGGCTGTTGTAGGATGATGTGGTAGGCCTATCCATTGATCATCTATAAAATATAATGGTGTTTTTAAATGAAACTCAAGTTCTCTAGTTAATTCCACAATATAAAACAAGTTATTGAAAATCCTAAAAAATTGACAATTGTTTCGATAAATCAATATTATCGAAACAATTGTCAATTTTTTAGAATTTTCAATAACTTGTATTATATTGTGGAATTAACTAGAGACCTTGAGTTTCATTTAAAAACACTAATATGAGCATATTCCACGAAGTAAGGGTCGAGACAGTCAATTTCATTAAATATAATGGTGGTATCATGTTATTGCAATCTATCTCTTCTGCGTGGTTTTGTATTATTCTGATTAGTGAAGCCATAAATTTTGTTTCGTTGGTTATTTCTATTGGTAGTTCGTTCTAACATCTGTTTGTTCTTCTTATCTGTTACTGGTATGCATTTTATGATATAAAGTACTTCGCCTAATACTCTGCCTATGTGACCAGGTTCGTTTTCCATTAGTTGGCTGACTGCATTAGGTAGTGTGTGTGCCATTAACAGTCTATTTTTGAGTATTTCTCGTTTTGTTAGGCATCTTCGGTGTATTGTGTCTGTGTAAAGCATGTTTACGTCTCGTTTATATTCTTGTAGAGTAGTTTACTATTTACGTAATTCATCAGGTCGACATTTTGTGTTAGTATTGGCATTGTTGGATGTAGTTTTTGTGTGTTTTGAAGTATTATCACAATTCGTGGATGCTCTGTTTGCCATACTTCTAGAATTTTGTTATTGTTATTACGCATGACCATACTTTTTGTAGTTTAATCTCGTTCCGTTGAATAACTTGTATGTCAATTTTTTCACTCGCGTACGTTTTTTCTGGTTCCGGGCACTTTTGAATGTCTTTTAGCGATATCACTGTGATGTTTGTATTGGGATGCGAACACTCATACGCGATTAGTCCGACTGCTATATGTAATCCGCACATGACGAGTGTCACCCAGATCAGGATAATATTGTGTCGTGCCATTATTCCGGTTTCCCTTTTCTACATTTTATAAAATTTACAATTGTTAATACATCTTACCTTTCTTACAAACATTTCTTTTTTACAATAATATTTTTCCTACGATTTTGTTATATTTATTAGGCATATTTCCTCACTTTACAAGTATTAGGACTGTCAATTGAATTCTTTTCTTTGAGATTTAACCTTATGTCTCGTGAACTTGTTTCCCTTATTTATTTCTATGTTTAGGTATTTATGTATTTCCCTTGTATTTTTACATTGAAAACGAACTTACTTTTGTGAAATGACTTAATTCCTCGTATTTATAGTATCCTTTGCATATTTACTTGCTTAAAGTTATTTATTTATTAATTTAATAATTTTTTTCCATTCCTCAGTTACGTTTCGTGAATTATTTAATTATTCCTATTCCCTTACGTTGACTTAACCTATGATTAGAACCCGTAAATTCTGTTTGAACTACTAACTAATTTATACATATACAATTTTCTTGTTTGTGACGTATTAGATACGTCGTTTCAACTCATTGTTACTCATCTGGTACTTATTTTGGTCTTATTTCTTTTATAGTTATTCGTCTGTCTCTGTCCTGTTTTCCGTGTATGTCGCTTTTAGGCATAAAATGATTTTGTGTAACTTGGTGCACTTTGTATCCTGTTTCTTACTCTGGCAGAGCGTCTTATCTCCGGTGGGGGTCGTAGTGAGAAATGTGGCATTCCTCCTGTTCTATTCTTTTTCTGGCTGGTTTGGGATGATGGTTTGTTTCTTGGAGGTTGTAAACTCACGTTTGTTGACCATAATGGTAGTGCTGCTCCTGATCATGTCTCTTCTACACTTTCCGAGTTATCTATGTGTTGTAGTATCTCATGTTCCTTGTCATCTATTTTTCCGTGGTATATTTTTAGTCTGTTGATGTGTACTATTTGCGTCTTCTCTTTTTGTGAAATGATTTGGTACGTAACCGGTCCTTCCTTATCTTTTATTTCGAAGGGTCCTGTCCATTGGTTTTGTACACTTTCGTGCTTACGTCGAGCAGATATACTAAATCTCCTGGTAAAAATTCTTTTATTGCTCTTTTTTCGTTGTATCTAGCTATCCTTTCATCTTTTGCTTTCTCTGTGTTTTTCAGTGCTGTCTTGTATACTTGGTTTGATCTAGCTTCTAGTTCTGAAACGTAATTGTTTTCGATGTCGTATTTGATTCTTTTAGGTGTGATGAATTTCTCAGATGGTAATGGTTGGTCTCTTCCGTGTAGTAAAAAGTATGGGCTGTATCCCGTTGAAGTGTGTACGCTTCCTCTGTATGCCATAATGGCCGGACGTCGGCAAAACTTATTATTCTTCACGATGTGTTGATGGAAACTAAACTGTTCACATATAAAGAAAAAAGAAGCGGCCCAACTTTCTCTGGTGCGCTAAACGTATCGTTAATTTTTACATATTGCACGATATATAAAAGATATACCTTTTAATTAAGATATACGGAGCTCATCTTATTCCATATTTGCTTCATTTGCTGAGAAGTTTTTTGTGACAGTATCGAAGGCTTTAAAGAGGTCTAGGAATATACTTATAGATGGATTTTTTTGTCAACATGTTCGCGTATATAAGAAGTAAGATGGTAAATTGCATCTTCCGTGGGTGTCCCCTTACAAAAGCCATATTGACAGTCTCATAGAATATTGTATTTATTTAAACAATTACATAATCTACTTTTTATTAGTATTTCTAATATTATAGAGATACAGGCCGATAATTTTTATTTTTGTTTTTTAACCTGTTTTAAAGAGCTGTTTAATTTTAGCAGATTTAAAACATTTTGGAAATTCACCACTTATAAAACATTTATTTATGATGAAATTCAAAGGTGCTGCTATTGCAGGTGCTATTTGTTTGAGAATTTCAGATCGAATATTATCGATTCCGGGGATTTCTTATTTTTTAGGTTGAATATAACTGATATTATTTCATTTTTATGAGTTGGATATAGGAACATTGTATTTTGTAATCAATTGATATACTTACTTGTATACGTGTGTAAGAATAAAAATGTAACCATAGACAGATTTCACTCTGAACCTACTTGGTAATCATTTTTATTTTGCATAATACTTCATAGATATTTTGTATAAACATATTTGGCAAAATAAAGTTATTATTATTATTATTTTCAGTTTCCTCCCTTGCGGGGTTGCTCCACAACGTGGGATTCATGATCATTCACGTTGCTTTAAACTTGCGATTCTTCTAGCAGGATTTCGCAGTCATATATTTTCAGGTAAGTTTAGAGTTTTCCTGACAATTCTACACGTTTCCAGTACGACAGATTTTTGCATTTCGGGGAACACATCTTTATGATTTATTTTCAACGTTTCGATGTATTTTTTTAAGTTCTTTGTTACTAATCCGGTTGCAGAGATGACTATCGGTAGAACTTCGACTTTTTTTAAATTATTAGTAACTTTGAATTCTTCGGCCAGTTCGAAATATTTATTAACCTTTTCTCTTTCTGCTTCATTCATGTTGTGATCGTTCGGATGGGCAACATCTACGAAGTATCCAATCTTGTCCTGTTTGTTAATAAGCACGATATTATTATTATTATTATTGTTATTATTATTATTATTATTATTATTATTATTATTATTATCATTATTATTATTATAATTTTTTTTCTCACACTTGTACGTGGTTGGTGGTAGCAGTTTCTACCGGACGCAGTTGCATCAAGGTATAAACCTACTTAATTAGGGGGTTAGTGTTCTTCGGACAATTGCAGTTGTTCCCAGAATTACTGCTTTTTGCATCACACCACAGATATGTCGAGATATGCTTAGCTCTTCCAGGTGTTTAGTTACTTTAACGTGCACTAAGCCATTTGCAGAAATTATGAATGGTTTGATCTCTACCTTTCTTAAATTCCATAAATCTCTTACCTCATCTGCTAGCGGACGATATCGCATTATCTTGTCTTTGTAAGCTTTCCCCAGATTTTCGTCCAGTGGGACCGAAAAATCAATAATGATCGCAGATTTGCTGTTTTTATCTAGCACGATCATGTCCGGTTTGTTGTGTTGAACTTCTCGGTCTGTTCTTATCAAAGTATCCCAATAGACGTTATAGTGCTCATTTTCAACTAGACTTAACGGTTGATGTTTGTACCCTGGTGTTTTTCCTGTTTTTAGATTTAATCTTTGGGTCACAGCGAGATGTAGTTCCTTTCCCATATTGTTGTGTCTACTCAGGTAAGCGGTGGGGGCTAATTGGGTGCAGGCTGATATCATGTGCTTTATCGTCTCCTGTTCCTTATTACAGAGTCTACAGCGGGGGTTTGGGATGTCCATTTTAATGATATATTTCTGATGGCAACGCGTTGCCAACACTTGGTCCTGGATTGCATTTATTATTATTATTATTATTTCAATCTTCTCAGGCTTCATTCCTGGTGTTTGCATTTAGCGAGGTACGGGTGGGTTACCAAGCACTCTCGTCTATTCTTGACTCATGAATTTTCGAACAATTCTTGTTGTATTCAGTACAACTGCTTTCTGCATGGGCCTGTACAAATTGGTATTTAATGCCAGTCTTTTGAGGCTTCTATGTAGTTCCTTTGGGATCACACCAGTGGCGGACAAGACAACGAGTACAATGGTCACTTTGTTGAGATTCCACAGGTATTTGATTTCATCGGCGAGGTCAGTGTACTTTCTTTTCTTTTCTTCGATACTGGTTATAATATTGTGGGTGTTAGGAACCGCTATGTCTATGATGTATGCCTCCTTCTGTCTGTTATCTCTAACAACTATGTCTGGTTTGTTGCAGGGGATGCTCCGGTCTGTTATAATGGATCGATCGTAGTAAACTGTGATATGATCTTTCTGTACTACTGCAGCTGGTTGATATTCATAGTACGGTGTTTTATTGCTGCTTTCTATTATTCCCCAATTGTGGCATATTTCTTGGTGGATGATAGCAGTGACTTGATTATGGCGATGTAAGTAATCATTATGTGATAACATGCTGCATGCTGCCGTGATGTGTTGGATGGTTTCTGGCTTCTCATTGCATTTCCTACATCTGTCATCTGTCACACTTGGTTCTTTGGCAATGTATTTCTGGCAATTCTTTGTGTGTATTACCTGATCCTGTATGGCTATAAGGAAGCCCTCAGTTTCTGGGATTAGTTCTCCTGTCCTTAACCATTCGTTCGACGCTTACTTGTCGACATGGGATAGGTCGAGGTCATGCGGGTGTCGTCCATGAAGGGCCTTGCCTTTCCATTCATTCCTCTTCTCCTCTATACTAATCATGAGTTCATTGCCTTGTACTTCTTCATTGGATAGGTTTAGTGGTGTATATCCTCTATCTGTCAAGCATGCAAGTTGGTGTAACGATGATGTTTCTTTTCTTTTGTAGAAGTATGATCTCATCATTTTTATCTGTTTCTTATGCAGGTTTTTGATGTCTATTAAACCTCGGCCTCCTTCTTTCCTTGGAAGTGTCATTCTTATCGTACTGGATTTGGGGTGGTGTTTTCTGTGCTCTGTTAGTGTTGTTCTTATTTTTCGCATATTATCTAGGTCTGTTACTGTCCAGTTTATTACCCCAAATGAGTACGTTAAAATTGGTATAGCTAGGGTGTTGAGAGCTTTGAATATGTTTCGGCTGTTCAGTTCGGTTTTACACAATTTGTTTACTCTAGTCATATATTCTTTTGTTAGGTTTTCCTTGATCCTTTTTTGGTCGATTGTTCTTGCTTGTTGATATCCTAGATATTTGTAAAGCTCTTGCTGATCCATTGATTCTATTATACTCCCATGTGCAAGTTGCACATGCCCTGTCTGGATCTTACCCTTTTCCATATGTATAGTTCTACATTTATCTAACTCAAATCTCATACATATGTCATTGGAGAACTTTTCCACTATTATTATTATTATTATTTCAATCTTCTCAGGCTTCATTCCTGGTGTTTGCATTTAGCGAGGTACGGGTGGGTTACCAAGCACTCTCGTCTATTCTTGACTCATGAATTTTCGAACAATTCTTGTTGTATTCAGTACAACTGCTTTCTGCATGGGCCTGTACAAATTGGCATTTAATGCCAGTGTTTTGAGGCTTCTATGTAGTTCCTTTGGGATCACACCAGTGGCGGACAAGACAACGGGAACAATGGTCACTTTGTTGAGACTCCACAGGTATTTGATTTCATCGGCGAGGTCACTGTACTTTCTTTACTTTTCTTCGATACTGCTTATAATATTGTGGGTGTTAGGGACCGCTATGTCTTTGATGCATGCCTCCTTCTGTCTGTTATCTCTTACAACTATGTCTGGTTTGTTGCAGGGGATCCTCCTGTCTGTTATAATGGATCGATCGTAGTAAACTGTAATATGATCTTTCTGTACTACTGCAGCTGGTTGATATTCGTAGTACGGTGTTTTATTGCTGCTTTCTATTATTCCCCAATTGTGGCATATTTCTTGGTGGATGATAGCAGTGACTTGATTATGGCGGTGTAAGTAATCATTCTGTGATAACATGCTGCATGCTGCCGTGATGTGTTGGATGGTTTCTGGCTTCTCCTTGCATTTCCTACATCTGTCATCTGTCACACTTGGTTCTTTGGCAATGTATTTCTGGTAATTCTTTGTGTGTATCACCTGATCCTGTATGGCTATAAGGAAGCCCTCCGTTTCTGGGATTAGTTCGCCTGTCCTTAACCATTCGTTCGACGCTTGCTTGTCGACATAGCGTAGGTCGAGGTCATGCGGGTGTCGCCCATGAAGGGCCTTGCCTTTCCATTCATTCCTCTTCTCCTCTATACTAATCATGAGTTCATTGCCTTGTACTTCTTCATTGGATAGGTTTAGTGGTGTATATCCTCTATCTGTCATGCATGCAAGTTGGTGTAGCGATGATGTTTCTTTTCTTTTGTGGAAGTATGATCTCATCATTTTGATCTGGTTGTTGTGCAGGTTTTTGATGTCCATTAAACCTCGGCCTCCTTCTTTCCTTGGAAGTGTCATTCTTATTGTACTGGATTTGGGGTGGTGTTTTCTGTGCTCTGTTAGTGTTGTTCTTGTTTTTCGCATAATATTATCTAGGTCTGTTACTGTCCAGTTTATTACCCCAAATGAGTACGTTAAAATTGGTATAGCTAGGGTATTGAGAGCTTTGAATATGTTTCGGCTGTTCAGTTCGGTTTTACACAATTTGTTTACTCTAGTCATATATTCTCTTGTTAGGCTTTCCTTGATCCTTTTTTGGTCGATTGTTCTTGCTTGTTGATATCCTAGATATTTGTAAAGCTCTTGCTGATCCATTGATTCCATTACACCTCCATCTGCAAGTAGTATATTCCCTGTCAGGATTTTACCCTTTTCCATATGTATAGTTCTACATTTATCTAACCCAAATCTCATACATATGTCATTGGAGAACTTTTCCACTATTATAATCAGTTCTTTGAGTTTGTCTTGTGATGATGCGTAGAGTTTCAGGTCGTCCATGTATAACTGGTGCGAGATGATGTGTTTTCTTTGGTTGACTTTCAGTGTGTATCCTATTCCTGTTCGGTTCAACTGTTTAGAGAGCGGGTTTAGTGCCATACAGAACAGCAAAGGGCTCAACGCATCTCCTTGATAGATGCCTCTGGTGATGTGTATTTCGGGAATGGTTATGGGTGTTGAACTGACCGTTATCTGTATCTCAGTTCTCCAATTATCCATGGTGTTCTTTAGGAATGTAATGAGTGTTGGGTGGATTTTGTACAGTTCCAGCACTTTGATCAACCAAGGATGCGGCACCGAGTCGTATGCTTTCTGGTAGTCGAAATAGCAGCAGGATAATTTGCGGTTCTTCTTCTTGACTTCATTGAGTATTATAGAATCTATCACAAGTTGTTCTTTGCAGTCCTTCGTCCCTTTTCGGCATCCTTTCTGTTCTTCAGTCATTATTCCTTGATCTTCTAAATGTGCACTAAGGATTCTTGTGATGCAGGAGGTGATAATCTTATATCCGGTTTGGAGGCATGTGATTGGACGATATTTGGAGGGGTCCTCGGATGTTTTGCCCTTTGGTAGTAAGTATGTAATACCCTTAGTGAGGAAAAGGGGCATTTTCTCTGGGTTCTTGATGAAGTCATTGATGAATTCCGCTAGTTGTTTATGGATACAGGTCAATTTTTTGTACCAAAAGTTGTGAATCTTGTCACTTCCTGGGCTTTTCCAACTGTGGGTATCTCGGGTTACTTCTGCGATAATAGTTTCTGTAATAGCTGGTTCTTCCATTTGCGTTATGCTGCTGCTTTCTTCTATTTCTTGGCGTAACCAGTTTGAATTCGTTTGGCATTCTTTATTTTGTTTCCATATCTGTGACCAGTACGATATGATTTGATCCTGATTGGGTGGGTTTTCTATTACCGTTTCAGTGTTTTCTCCTCCCGTGTTTTTTTTAGTGTTCTATAGAACTTCTTTTCGTTGTTATTGAATTCTCTGTTCTGTTGTTTCCTCTTGTCGCTTTTTGAGTACCTTCTGAGTCTTGCACTAAACATAGTCAGTTTTTGTTGGAGTGTGTCAAGTAAGTCGTTGGGTACAGTATTCGGTACATCTCTCTGTGAGTGGATCCTATACTTCTCGAATATTTTTTGAACTTTTTTCCTCAGTTTTTTACTGGGAGTTCCATTATTGAATTCTCTCAATCTTGCTATTTCTGCTCGTTTTATCTCAATTTTTCTCATTAATCTTTTCTTCCACGGTGGTATGTCTGTATTGCCTGCTTTCCTTCTGTTTTGCTCGTGTAATTTGGCTCCATTGGCTTTCGTGGCGGTGAATGCTGCGCAGTAGATAAGATCGTGGAGCTCATTGTAGGAATCAACATCTAGTAGGGGTGGTAGTACTTGCTTGTTCATAATATCAACTATTTGGGCAAACTTTTTTGATGTTTTCTGTTTTGGTAGCCATGGTCTTTTTGTAGGGTCCATACCTCCAAACTTTTGTTGCGCAGTTCTGGATAGTGTCTTTAGCTGTTCAGCAAGCTCGCTGTTATCACTTTGTTCTTCTTGTGAAACAGGGCATGTTGTGTCCAATCTTTCCGTTGTTCCAGTGTTGTTTATTTCAGGTTGTGTGACAGATTGTGTATCCTCCATTATTAGTTCTGACCACGTGTTTATGGTTTCCGTGTTTCCAGACCCAAGGTTTGATTGACCGGGTTTTAGTTGACTAGGGTTTAGTTGTCTAGGATTTAGTTGACAAGGGTTTATTTGGTTCTGATCAGTACCATTTGATTGATCAATATCATTTGATTGACTACATTGCATATGCGGGTCTATTCTTGTTGATCCATGATCAGATTTATCCGTATCTTCCAAGTGTAAAGATTCTCGTACTTCTTCTCGTAGTTGTTGGAGTATTTCATGTGATAGAAGGTGCCTTTGTACAATTGCTCTTCTTTGGTCTGCAACTCTCTGTTCTGTCCCAGGTATGTCGGGAAATTTTCTAGTGAAAGCTTCATGTAATTTTCTGCGGAAAGCTGTTGTATCTGTCTCGAGTCTAGTGATGTAGTAGTAAGTGCGCATGATGTACATGTTGATTTCTTTTGTCCATTTCATGCGTACTCTAGTTCGTCCTGCTAGAGTGGTCTCAGGTAATATGGGATTAGCATTTCCCCTACGAGAAACACATCTAGTAGTCACAGCACTTGTCGATGGGATTTGGCTGTTTTCTTCTATTGAGGCATATTGGGTTTCAGGCATCCTGCCTTTGGTTTGCCTTATTGTTCTTGTTGTTATCTGTGATTGACGAGGGTTTCGCTGGATAACGACCTGAGATACCTCGTCGGGGACTCCCCTGCCGGACGCGGTCACAGTTTTGGAAGTGCTGCTACCGTTCACGTCGTTATGTTTTTCCGAGGCTAATTTTTTCCGTGTCTCCATATTTATTGGGTTTGTTCTACCTCTCGCGTTTGCCCATCTGCTGTAGGATATTCGCCACCGGGGGTTGGTTACCCGATCTTGAATCTCCAGAGATGGTTTCCCAGGGTCTACCGACGTGGAGATGCGAGCAGGAATTGGTAGGAGAGGCTGTAAGAGACGCTTCACTACCCTTTAGACCCCTTATTATTATTATTATTATTATTATTATTATTATTATTATTATTAGAAATTTTTAAGAAATATAAGATTCTGTGTCTACCCTGCCAATATATCTTTGACCAACTTCTAAGAATACATCGGGACCTAAATTCTATTTCGAGTCATAGCGATTTACACGGTTACAGTACTAGAAATGCAAATGATCTAGTAAATATCTTTTCACGTCTGTCAACGGCTAAACGGAACCGACTTGATTTCAATCTGTTTAATAAATTAGATAAACTATACCCGGAGGAAAAAATAAAGGAAATGAGCGATGCGAAATTTTCTAAATTTGTCAGAATTTATCTGATAGAACACTGTTTTTACAGCATTGATGAGTACATGAGCTATTCCTTTGAGAGTGCATTATACTTGAATACCTGATGAAATATGGTTAACCTACGATAATTGTTTATTTTTTCTATACAGTTCTATACTTTTATATGTTTTTATATAGTTTTTCATCCTTTTATAATATGTCTTGGTGTACTTTTAGATTTTTATTCTATTGTAGATATTTTGTAACTATTTCTACTTTTTATTGTGTGATTGTTCTCTTTTTTTTGTTTTTTCTCTTAATGTGATTAATTATCTATTAATCGTTTGTAATTATAATAATATTTTATATGAGATGACTATAAACGTGCCCTGTATGTAAAATGGTCAATAAACGAATATATATATATATATATATATATATATATATATATATATATATATTATTATTATTATTATTATTATTATTATTATTATTATTATTATTATCATTCCGTCTACCTCCAAGAGGCGTGCGGTTTTAATATGCTAGAGAGGAAACAATTCAGTTTGTCTCTGCTAGTTTAAAAATTTCTATATAGCATGTTTGCAGTAAGACTGCTCTTTGTCCGATGCCCACTATGTTATGTGGCAACTCTAATTCTCCTAAATTTTTGGAAAGCTGGTCACTGACAATCCCTTCCACCGAAAACACTAAGGGGATTATTTTCTCTGTATTTAGTTTCCAAGTGTTCTTGACTTCATAGGCGAGATTTTCATATTTGGTACACTTTTCTGTCTCGATCTTCCTGATGTTGTGACTGAGAGGTACAGCAATGTCGATGATAATTCCTGTTTTTTTATCTTTATGAATCAACACGATATCTGGCCTATTATAATCCACAGTGCGATCAGTTTGCATCGGTCTATCCCAGTAAAGCACCACGTCATGATTTTCTATAACTGGTAGGGAGTTGTACTTGTAGTACGGAGGAGGCATCACGTCAAAAAGTTTATACTTAATTCCTAATTGCTGATGGACAAGTTTAGCTACTTGATTGTGCCTTCCTAAGTAGGAAGATTCTGCAAGAGCTGTACAGCCAGCGGTAATATGCTCGATGGTCTCACCAACCATCCCGCACTTCCGACATTTGTCGGTTACATCAAACTTAAGACAGTGCTTTTCATAATTTCTCGTTCTTATGACTCTATCTTGAATAGCAATAATGAAATCTTCCGTTTCTGGGTAAAGTTCTTTTCTAGTAAGCCACTTAAAAGACGATTTTTTATCCGTACCAGGAGCTGTTGTAAGTTTAGGATACCTTCCGTGGATAGTTCTCCTATTCTATTCTGCTATTCTATCTGTAGTTGATCGATCTTCCAGCACCAGGTTATGAGCACTTGAGTTTAGTGGCGTATACCCTTTATCCTGCTGTGCAACCAACTTCATCAGATCGCTTCTTTGATTCATCAGTCGATGCCTCATACTCTTTTCTTGGCGCACACATAAGTTTCTAATATTAAGTAGCCCTCTACCTCCTTCTCTTCTTGGAATATACAGCCTTTCAACAGATGAGTTGGGATGCAAACATCTAAATTTCTCTAGAATTCTACGGGTCGTGCGATCCAGTTCCTCCAAGTCAGTGTTGGACCATTTGACTATTCCAAATGAATAGTTTAGATCTGGCACTGCCCATGAATTTATAGCAGCGATCAAGTTTCCCCCACTTAGTTTTGTGTTCAAGGGAGTCGTCAGTCTCTTTCTATATTTTTCTCTAAGCTGTTGTTTCAATAGTGTATGGTCCATTACTTGGTTCTGGGGGGTTCCCAAGTAGCGATACAGCTCGTCTGGTGGTAGCTGCTTAATCTCATGCATAAGTCGTTGTTGATCCTGATCCAGGATTCCCTTATTCACGTTAATGATTGCACACTTGTCAAATCCAAATGACATCCTGATATCATTGCTAAAGGTTCTCACTAAACCGAGGAGCTGGGAAAGCTTTTGCCTGGTCTCAGCGTAGAGCTTTAGGTCATCCATATACAGTAGATGCGATAGTCTTTTTGGTGACCCCATACTAAGTTTGTAGCCAGCTTCCGTGTTATTCAATAAGGCTGAAAGTGGGTTGAGGGCCAGACAAAACCACACTGGTGAGAGTGAATCACCCTGAAATATTCCCCGCTTTATATCAACCTTTCCAACCTTCTGACTGGACACGTGGATATTGGTTTTCCATCTGATCATTAGATGACTCAGAGTGTTCCGGATCTAAGGACATATTTTATATATTTCCAGTACCTTTATGAGCCAATCATGGGGCACGGAATCGAATGCCTCGCTGTAATCGATGTAGCACATATGGAGGTTACGTTGTTTTACTTTCGACTGTCTGAGTACTACAGCATCAATTGTAAGCTGTTGTTTGCATCCCAGTGCCCCTCGTATATACCCTTTTTGTTCATCACCGAATATGTTATGTGTTTGACAATGACTATATATTTTCTCGTTGATGACGGAGGTGAATAGTTTATAAACTACCGACAAACAAGTTATAGGCCTGTAGTTTTGGGGGGCATTAGGGTCTCCTTTCTTATAGAGCATATAAGTGTTGCCTTCAGTCAAGAATGTTGGTATTTGTTTGGGGTCATTATGGGCTCTCGTGAAGCATGTTGCGATATTTTCGTGTGCTGCTACTAAGTTCTTGAGCCAGAAATTTTGAAGTCTATCGGGTCCTGGTGCTTTCCAGTTATGAGCTTTTTGCAATACCCTCTTGATATCGTCAGCAGTGAATCTTTCAACAGACATTTCCGGTTTATGAGTTTGCTGTCTTTGGTAATTTTCGATCCAAAGTGAGTTCTTATTATAACCTTCTGAGTTTTCCCACACCTTGTTCCAGTAGTTAATGAACTCTGCTGGAATAGCAGTTATTATTATTATTATTATTATTGGAAGTGGGAGGAAATATGTGACGACGTGGAGGGCGACCCTTGGGGACTGGGGTACAAACTTGTGCTTCAGAAACTCAGGGGTACTGACTCCACCTCTGAGATGACGACTGAGGTCAAAGAGCGTATAGTGGAGAAGCTCTTCCCGATGCATGTCGTGGAGGAACGAGTACCGGTCCATGTATTAACAGGCGAGATACCCCTTTTTACTGAAGATAAATTGCAGAAAGCGGCAACGTCAATGAGAAACAAAAAGGCTCCAGGACCGGACAGGATCCCAATAGAGATTTTGAAGATCGTGGCGCAAACCGACCCGGAGCTGCTTCTCGACATGTACAACGCATGCCTGGTGGAAGGAATTTTTTCGGAACAGTGGAAGGTGGCTATCCTCGTACTCATTGGGAAAGGCAAGGGAGACCCTAACACGGCATCATCTGATGCCCATAGGCCTTTGTGTATTCTTGATACAGCCGGTAAACTCTACGAGAAGCTTCTTAAGCGAAGAACCCTGGATGCTGTTGCAGAACCAGGAGGATTGTCACCAAGACAGTATGGCTTCACCACGGGGAGATCGACTGTGAATGCGATAAACGAAGTAGTGGAATCAGCAAAGGCAGTGAAGACTGGGAATCACTAGTCGCGGGACCTCTGCATGACAGTTACTCTCGACGTGAAGAATGCGTTTAACTCAGCCAGATGGAGGGATGTTCTGAATGCCCTTAAGGATGATTTTCAGGTACCGGCGTACCTTTATCGAGTCCTGCAGAACTATCTGTCCGAACGGTGAGTTACATTTGCCAGACGGGGTGCTTTTGGTTTTTGGTGGGATATGCAGATGACGTGGTCGTTGTGATCACTGCACGCACGGTAGAGTTACTTCAGCTCAAGCTGAACTAAGTAATGAGGAGGATAATGGAGTGGATGGAAACCAAATCCCTGTGTCTGGCTGTCCAGAAAACAGAAATCGTACTCCTCACTACATACATAGAGGCATAACCATGTACGTTGGAGACCAGCCGATTGGTGCGACAGAGGCAGTGAGGTACCTGGGAGTTATGCTTGATGGCAAACTGACTTCCTGGAACCACATCTGGGGAGTAGCGGATAGATAAAGCAGCGAAAGTGGTGGCAAACTTGAGCCGACTTATGGCTAATATTAGGGGCCCAAGCTCGGCAAAAAGGAGACTTCTCATGCCACCAGCAGATGCCATTATGCTGTATGGAGCCGAGGTTTGGGCAAAATCACTACCGTTCCAAAAATACATGGCAAGGATGGACGCGGTACAAAGGCGAGGATGCCTAAGGATTTGCAGTGCGTATAGGACGGTGTCGGGTGCGGCTGCTCAGGTGATTGCAGGAGTCATCCCGATCGATATATTGGTAGACGAGCGTCAACGAATATACCTTCGCAGGAGGGATAATTCAACTTACACCATCAAAAGAAAAGAACGGGATCGAACTCTACAGGACTGGCAGAGAAGATGGACTCAGGAAACCAGAGGGAGATGGACGGCCACCCTGATTTCTAACGTGAGACAATGGATGGAGAGGAAACACCCCGAGGTTGGCTATTACCTCACACAATTTCTGACAGGATACGGCTACTACCGTTCATACTTGAAGAGGATAGGGAAGGTGAATGAGGCCACATGCATTTATTGCCACACGGAGGAAGAGGAAGCAAGGCACACCTTCTTTGCATGTCCAAAATGGGAGCATCTCAGACAAGAGGTTACGAAGAAGGCCGAAGAGCCCGGAGACAGCCGTTGCGAAAATGCTTCAAACGGGGGAGAACTGGAGTACCGTCACCACGTACATCACTCAAGTTCTCAAACAAAAGGAGATAAACCGAGAATGGGAAAATTAAAGAACCAAATTAGGTGATAAACAGGTGCACAACGAGGAAGAAGGCCTCAAAAGGTTAGAAAAGGTTTATTCCGAAGTAATACCAAAAGGAAGTTCCGGGACAGAACCAAAACAAGAAGAGAGGAAGGGTGTTTTAGTCGGTAAGAGTCCGACACGAAGGGCCGTCACTGACTCGCTCTCAGCCCATGAAGGATTTCACCTACCTATAAAAAAATAAAATTATTATTATTAATATTATTATTATTCTTATTTTATTTTTATTATAGAGCATCGACTGCTTTGGTCATTAGCTCTTCTAATTTGGAGGAGGGAAAACTCATGTTCACCCGACGTATAATCGGGTAAGTGTTGGACTCCTTTATGGCCTACCAACCAAAAACCTCCCCCAATATTTGAGGCTACACTTTTATATTTTCAGATACAAATTGTTTGCTTTCAGAAAATTTAGGAGCTTAATTTGCTGGTCTGTTGTTGATGTGCATGACTTAACATCTTTTGCAATCCCCATATCTAGACGGCTGCGATAAAGCAGTGGGCATTCAACTATTAGATGACTTACGGTGTTTTGTCTTCCGCATTCACAGACAGGTGGGTTTCTACCGAGAAGAAAGTGAGAGCTGGTCAGGTTAGTATGTCCAATTTTTATCCGGGTAATTATCACTTTATCCATACGTTTTTGAAGTTTGTATTCTGTTGGTTTGAGTTGTATGTTTGGTTGTATTTGTTTTAGGAAGTTATTATTTACAGTCCATTCTTCTTGCCACCTGTCCATAATTTTTTCTTTTATGCTCTTTTTCTGTTCTTCTAGGCCTTCATCATTTTCCTCTGTGCTGATATTATTATTATTATTATTATTATTATTATTCATTCATAATGCAAAAAGTCGAGTACATTGCAGTGGACTTTTCGCGGAATATGGGATCCTGCCATTGCCTTGCATGTACATGTTTGAGACACTTCTGTGTATTCATAGGGGTGGACTACATATGGCAACTCATTCTGGTGTTCACTGTTATACCACCAGAGGTGCAGAGCGACTCATTGTGCCTTTTTCTAGGCTGCATCAAACACAATACAACAAACTAGATGTTAGATTGTATAATAAGTTTCTAGATTTGCATGCTGATAAGAATGTGAAAAATATGAGCCAGAATAGATTTTCAAAACAATTTTTACTACAACATTGTTTTTACGCAGTTCAGGACTACATGTCGTTCAATTATTAGTCTTACTAATTCATTCTCACATATATGTTACTTCAGAAATCTAATTTTATGAAAATATTGGTTTAACTTTATTTCTATTCTATTATCTGATTTAGGAATTTTGATAACTACTTAGTAATTTAATATTAGGACTACACAAATGCTTTTGTATTTAAAACTGGTCAATAAATCGTATCGTATCGTATCGTATCGTATCGTATTATTATTATTATTATTATTATTATTATTATTATTATTATTATGATTATTATTATTATTATAGGGGTTCTGTGATCTCAGTAAATTGGTACTGGTTCTTCTCTGGTTCCACTGGAGAGGCAATTCAGCCTAACCCAATGGGGTAAAAATCTTTCTGACCATATGTGTTGTTTGTAGTATGACCGTTCTTGAAATACCGGTGATAACGTTTGAGGGGATTTCAAGTTTCTGGAGATATTTTACAAAGCTTCTTGATACCATTCCTTCGGCAGAGATAACAACTGGGACTTTGTCAACCTTTTCAGTCTTCCAAATATCTTTTATTTCCAGCGCTAGATTCTCATATTTACTCCTCTTCTCATTTTCTGTTTTCAAAACATTGTGGGACAATGGGATTGCTATGTCTATTATTGTGGCCTCTCTTTTTCTTTTTTGAATGATTCCTACGTCTGGTCTATTGTAGTCTACTGTCCTGTCTGTTATCATCGGCGTATCCCAGTAGAGGAGTACATTTTCATCTTCGAGTATACTACTTGGGTTGTATTTATAGTGGGGTATTCTTTTCTTTAGTAGTCCTGTCTTCAATCCTATTTCCTGATGGATTATTTTTGCAACTTGATTGTGCACCAAATGCGTTAACTGATTTGGTGTTTCCGCGAAAAGTTTGAGGTCATCCATGTATAAGAGGTGTGAGATGCGAGTGTTGGAGTCTTGGATGCTGAGTCTATATCCGCAGTCAGATCCTTTTAAGAGGCGAAATAGAGGATTAATGGCGAGACAGAACCATAATGGAGATAGAGCGTCCCCTTGATATATGCCTCTGTTGATTGTGATTTCACCAAGGTTAGTGGATTTCATCCAAAGAGTAGTTCTCCATCGATTCATACAGTGTTTCATAGCAATTTGGATTCGAGGGTCGATCTTATAGATGTTCAGGACTTTTAATAACCAATCGTGTGGTACAGAATCATATGCTTTACTATAGTCTATGTAGCAAATGGTTAGGTTACGTTGCTTTGCTGCTACTTGTTTTACGAGTACAACCTTTTTCGGCAGACAACGTTGTAAACAGAGTGTCCCAATGGCGTAGATAAAGAATAGATCTAGTATCTCATTAATAATATGGCATTGTTACGAAACATTCATTAAATTATCTAACAATATGCTAGAAAAAGACAATACATTTGTTTAATTTTGAGGAGATTCTCAATGGAAATAGATGTGTGTAGTGATGTGGACCGGCAATATTCCCAGTGGGAGGGAACTTATAAATTGGGAATATTGCCGGGAATATTTCCTTGGCCGAGGAATTTTGCCAAAAAGTGGGAATTTATAATTGTTTTTTTACTTTTGATGAGGTTTTCACTGATTTACCTGTTAAGAACCTAGAAAATAAGCTAATTTAGATATATTATTCACCTACAGTTAATATCGAGGCTCCTATTAAATAAAAACCATTATAAACAAGTGGGAATTTACGGAAAATACTGGGAATTTATGAAAAACACTGGGAATTTTTGAAAAACTATGAGAAATTGATATTGCCTTTCTTGTAGATTAAGAATGTTTTTCCCATCATCATCCAATTTGGTATAGTATTGGGTTCCAAAAGAGCTCTGGTGAAGGCTCAGGATAATGGTGCATGTGAAGATGTTAGTTTCTTTATCCAGAAGTTTTGGACGTTGTCTGTGTCCGGTGCTTTCCAATTTGAGGCTTTTGAGATGATTTTTTGAACTTATTCTTGAGAAACTTAACAGTCATCCACAGGTGTAAGGTTTTCTGCCTCTGCTTCTACTCTTCTTAGCCATGGAGCTCCTTCATCAAATTCTTTTTTGTCCGACCAGATGTTTCCCCAAAATTACAAAAATCCTTTAGTGACAGGATCTTCATCTTGGCTTGTCACTGTTTGATTGAGGGCTTTAAAGAATTTTTTTGGGTTTGTTGAAAAGTTTTTATTCTGTTCTTTTCTTTTTGTGAGCTCATTATATCTTCGTAATCTTGCACTTTTGGCCTTGTATTGCTGTCGTATCGTGCCTCTAAGCTCCACAAGTTTTATATTCATTGATATGTCTGCTTCGGGTATTCGAGCTTTCTGTGTGATCTCTTTTAGTTTGTTTAGGATTCTTCTACTTTTGTTACCTTGTATATATGCACCTAGAATGTCCGCCTGGGCTCTCAATTCAGCAATTTGTTTAGTGAGTCGCAATCTCCATGGGGGATCAGACTTTTGTTGATCATTTCGATTACTTCTTTGATTTTCATTCCAATGTGGTTTTTGTCTATTTGCTTCTAATTTTGTGAGAGCTGCTGTATATATGCTAAGTTGGATTGTGTGACTTCCGTCAAAATGTACGCCAATTATTATCGTTTATTCGATCTATAATTTTAGTTGTGTCTCTCTTAAAATTCAACTTTGGCAGGCGGGGTCTCTGTGTTGGGTCTACTCCTACGAATAATGCCAGGTTACTGTGGTATTTAATACTTAAGGATCCATCTTCTGTCAGGTTCCCTGTTTGCAGTGAGTAGGTTTGCGGAGAGTTGTCGGTTCTTTGTTGAGTAGTTTCGTTGGAATCAAGTGAACTTCTCCTTTGTTCAGTATCGTCTACTATAGGTTCATCATAATTTTGATCCAGATCTTGTGACTCACGTGTCTGTTGTGATCTCAATTCATTCTGTGATTCAAGGAATCGGATTCTAATTTCCTCAAGTTCGATCGGGCTTAGGTATTGTTTTTTCACTATGGTATTCTTTCGATCTACAGCATTTTGTTCCGTCAGCATTAACTCTGGAAATACATTAGAGTTGATATCTTGGTGAAACTTTGTTCTCCATCCTGGGAGGGGGCGGTCTTCTCCTCTGTTGACACGATAAAAGGACTCCATTATTTTAATGTTCATATCTTTGGTCCATTTTATACGTTGTCGACCAGACACTCTAACGGCACGACTTTCTGTCTGCGTGTTCATAAGTGCTGTTTGGTTCGAGGATTCAGCGTGCTGTTCTCCTAGGTTGTCGTTTTTGTTTGAAAGTTCTGAGGCGTTACCGGATTGGTCGGGCTGTCTTACTGTACGCCGTCCCCGACCGTGACGACGTCCAGGTATAGTTTCCGAGGCAGGGCTATAGGACTCCAATTTTAGTAATAAAAGAGAGTGTGTGGATAAGCTCCACGAGCAGGTCTCCGATAACCATTAAACAGCCGCCCATTCCGGGTCAGACGCTGACCAAGGAGCCGACCAATATGGCACAGACGCTCTTGGATTTGGAACTTCCTCAGCCGCCACTCTGGGGTGCTGACGCTGAGAATGGATGAAAATTGTCGACCATGGCAGTGCTCCATACCCCAGCAACACTAACTACTTACGAGGGACGTCAGGTACTCCGTCACCGTTTGTGACTCATTTCGTAGAGCCACGCACCCATCGGCACGGTTCGGGTGACACCTTGGGTTTCGTGCCCCGGTAGGCTATGCGGTGGAGGCAGGACTTGACCCAGACCCAATCTACCACATAGGTTTCCGAGGATGGGTTGTCCCACCCGACACGGCGCGTCCCAATGGCTCATAGGGTGTCTCCAGGCAAAGTGGTTTGTCGTGGGACTCGTGCTCTTATGAGTTGTAACCGACCAACCAACTTCCGGGATAGGCGATGAATAGGGACGGTCCCGTCCTGAATAATCGCCCGCGGATCAAAGGGAATAGAGGAGTAAACCTCGGTAAAAAATCACCGCCGCTATCCTTCCAATTTCCGCTGATCATCAATCAGTCGAGGGGAGGACACACCCAATTGTCTAAATAAATCTCAGTTCAATTACTTCTCTTTCTCCCTTCTTTTTCTTTCTTAATCTTCTCCCCCCTTGCCCAAATCTAACGGACAACTATTAAGTCTTCTCTAACCTAGGTCTCCAATACCCCCTCCTGTCATGGAAGTTTCTAATCATCTCCTCTTCTTATCGTCTATCTTTGCTGCCAACCTTGCCTTTTTCTCTCCTTTTTCTTCTCAAGATCTTCTTTTCTCTTAACTCTCGGTACACTATCCCCAGCTTTTGGCCATCACCGGGTCAACTACCTTTTTTCAACCTTAGCATAGGGAAGGCAGCTATGCAGGGGTGTCTCTTCCCGTTGGCCAAAACTGCGTCCGGAGGCAACCGTAATAAAAAGCCTAAAGGAGTAAACCTTGAAAAAATAATCCCCAATACTATGGTGTAAGGCATCGTGCCAATGGTATGGAAGGTGTGAGGGTTAGAGCACCGCAAACGACCTCTTCGGGATACCTGGTGACCTCCCGAAGTATTGAAGTCACCTTAGCGGGGCATGGGAGCACTGCGCCGCTGGACTGTGAAGCTACCCAACTCGTGGAACTTAAAATGGAGGCAGCAAATAAAACAAACTGGAATCAACCGAGCGTGAGCAGGCAGGAGTACAACCAGATGGCTCAACAGATGGAGAAGCGCAACCAGAACATGGAGACGGCATTAAAGAAAATGTTCGAGGCAACAAAGAAGCAGCCTAACATCAGTCAGACGGTGAAGAATGGACTGAAAGAGGTGAAAGAGGAGATTGACTTCTTCAGGTCACATGCCAAGAAGCAGGAATATCAATGTCTTTGAGGGAAGTACTTAGTTTCTTGGGGATTAGCCCCATACAGGATAAAACAACTGGAATGATCTTGACTTCTTTAAGATTCCACAATTCTTTTATTTCGGTCCTTAGCTCGGCGTGTTTGCTTAGTTTCACATTGTATTTGCTTTCTGTGTTAGAATTATTTGGGATCGATATGTCAATAAGCAGAGCTTGCTTGGATTGTTTATTAATGACTGTGATGTCCGGCCTGTTGTGTCGTAATGTTACGTCCGTCATGATAGTTTTATCCCAGTAGATCTTAACATACTGATTTTCGATAACTGGAGGGGGCTTATGTTTGTAATATGGCTCGTTGTTTTGTGGATCAAGGTTAAGGTTTTTCAGTATTTCTAGGTATACTACTGTGGCGACTTTGTTGTGTCGTTCCAGATATTTAGTTTCAGCTATGCTTTGGCAACTAGGAAGAATGTGTTCAATCGTTTCTTGACTTCTGTTGCACTTTCTGCACCTATCTGTTGGTCTTTCTTCCTTCAAGATATACTTTTGGTAATTCCTCGTTTTTTTAACATGATCTTGTATACCAACCATAAAACCTTCAGTTTCTGAAAACAGCGTTCCAGTTTTAAGTCATTCAACCGATTTAGCTTGATATATCGTGTCTTTCTGTGAATCATTGATAAATCTTCCGTGCAATTCTTTTGAACGCCAATTTTTAATTTTATCTTCCTCATTTCGTGTATTAAAGTGCGTAAAGTTTTCCATGCTTAGGTTTTAAGGTGTATAACCCACTATGGCTTTATGAAGTTGACTATTTTGTTGGCGGAAAAAACTTCTCAAGCCTGCAATTTGCTGAGTGCAAGCTTCCACAACATATTTTATTCCTCTACCTCCTTTTTCTCTAGGTAAATTTACCCTTTCGACGGACGCTTTTGGATGGTGTTTTCTATGTTTTGTTAGCTCGGTTCTAATCTTTCTGTTTACTGCTTCCAGGTCCATTTGAGTCCATTTAATTATTCCGAAGGAGTACTGAAGAGCGGATATGGCGTAGCTATTTATGGCCGTGGTAAGGTTTCTTGAATTTAGCTTACTTTTTAAGAGGTTGTAAAGGCGTTTTCCGAATTCGGTGGTTAATATGGCTTTTATTTCTTTATGTTCTATCTTGTGTGTTTGAAGGATTCCTAAGTACTTGTAGGGTTTGTCTGTCATGGCCTCAATATATTTGCCTGGCTCTAGTTCTATAGGTTCTCCTTCTTTCAGCTTTCCCTTTTCAACCGATACAGTTTGGCATTTTTCCATACCAAACGACATTCCGACATCTGTGCTCCACTGGTGCATGAGTTTTAAGTTGGATTCTAGGTGTTTTTTGCACGCGGCATGTAGTTTCAGATCATCCATAAAGAATAGATGACTTATGGTTGTTGAGTTTCGATCCGCTCTAATAGTTGCACCATATCTTGTGTGGTTTAGGCCACGTGATAATGGGTTTAAACACAAGCAGAACCATAGAGCGGAAAGTGTATCTCCTTGAAAGATTCCTCTTTTAATACTGATATATTCAGTTTCTAGTTCTGTGTGGTTTAGGTTAATTTTGAGTTTTGTTTTCCAATTACTAATAGTACTTTTTAGAAACCTAAACACCACAGGGTGTATATTGGAAATTTCCAAAGTTTTTATTAACCAACTGTGGGGCACTGAGTCGAAAGCCTTCCGATAATCTATATAAGCCATGTACAGATTTCTGTTCTTCTTTCTGATTTGTTCCACTATCACATTATCGATTGTTATTTGTTCCTTGCAGCCCATATATTTTCTTTTGCACCCTTTCTGCTCCTCAGTTAGAATATCATTAGTTTCTAGGTATGCGTACAGTTTATCACATAGTGCTGCAGTGAAGGTTTTGTACATTGTAGGAAGGCACGTGATGATTCTATATTGAGAAGGATCTTGGGTTTGATCAGATTTTGGAAGAAGATAAGTTACACCATTTGTAAGGAAGTCTGGCAGTTGGTCAGGGTTTCTTAGAGCGATATTAAATTGGTTGGTCAGGTGATGATGGATAGCCGTAAGTTTTTTGTACCAGAAATTTTGGATACCGTCGTTCCCTGGTGCTTTCCAGTTGGCCAAGTTTTTTATTACCTTTTTTAGATCTTGTAATGTGAATATTATTTCTTCCATGTGTAGGTGGTTGTTCTGAATTTCTGTTTTGATCCAAGGTGTATTTTCCTGGTGTTCGACTTCCTTCAACCCCATTCCCTCCCAAAATGTCTGTAAATCCTCCTTCTTTGGCGGTTGTCCTTTAGAACCAGGTTGTTCGTTAAACGATCTATAAAAACCCTTCTGATTTTTTGAAAAGAAGTTGTTTTGGATTTTGCGTTGGTAGCTCTCCTGATATCTTTTTAATCTTTTAGAAGCAACTGCAAGTTTTTGTTTCCAGGTATCTAAGGTATCATCCATAATTGTTTTTATTTCATTTGTCGTTTTTCCTTCCAGCTCTTGTTTAATCTGGACCGGGATTTTATTTAGCAGCTTTTTGGATTTTTGCCCATTTGCTATTTGTTGAATTCTACCAATTTCTTTTCTCAAATTCTCGATTTTGGTACTAAGTCTTTGTTCCCATCTCGGTTTTTGAGGCGTACGTGTCTTAGGTGCTTTTAGTATTTTTTGTTTGTTGGCTTTGATTGTTGCTAAAGCTGCGCAATACACGTGAAGATGTATTCCCTCGAGGTTCATATCTGCATCCAATTGACTTTCCAGAATTTGATTAGCAATCCCTAAGAGAGAGTGCGTGTTTGGAGTATAAATGAGTTTTGGTAGCGCCGGCCTGCTGGCAGGGTCGGATCCTCTGAATTCAGTAAGATGTTGTTGGTAGTTTTCTTCCCATAATGTTTGACGGTTGATTACTGAGGGTCGAAGACTTAATAGTGGTAGGTCAGCTTCAGGTCCTCTACTTTCTTGTTCCTCAGTCTCTGTGGTCTCATTTATAGGCTGTTGATTAATCTCTCCCTACCTCTGCTCTTATTTGTTCGATTGCAGGTAGAGGTATTAGGTTATTTCTTATGATAGCTCTACGTTGATCTGCTATTCGTTGTTCTGAGAGGTGATTTAGGTGTGGCATTTTCTCAATGAAGTGATTATGCAGTCGCATGCGGTACATCGTCATATCAGTCTCCAGTGCCGTAACTGTGAAAAACGAACGTATTACTTGTTTGTTGGTTTCATTGTCCCATTTCATACGTCGTTTTTCTGATTGTGCCTGATTTGGTTCAGTGGGTGCGACAGGCTGTCGCACAACACGTCTCCGAGGCGCCGTAGGTTCAAGCGGTTTATGGGGTACGTTTTGATGAGCGGTGCCCCCCCCCATTCTCATCTACATGCTGGACATCCTGACGGTTCCGATTGGAAGGACCAGCATCTAATCCTTCCCCGACCGAGTAACGATTTCTTCGTGTGTTGAAAGCACTTTTTTTTTCACACCATACGGGATGCTACCCCTCGTGGTGGTGGTTCTCCCTCTCGCGTTAGCCCATCTGCTGCAGATCCGCCACCGGGGTTGGTTACCCGATCTTGAATCTCCAGAGATGGTTACCGGGACTACCGACGTGGAGGTGCGATATTTTCATATTTTAAATATCTGTAGTTTAATTCTATACAACATAATGGATTCTAACCTCAATTCAGAGGTAAGTTTCGCACCTGTTGCGATTTCTTCTATATTGTATCTTACTTATTAACTACAGTATCTTAATGATGTTTGTCCATTTCAGTATTCCTCGAAAGCTCGAAAATTTTCCGTTAAGAGTACACTTTTTTCCGTTTCTCTTGCTGCATACCCCAATATTCACCAGTTTTATATATATATATATATATATATATATATATATATATATATATATATATATATATATATATATATATATATATATATATATGTTAACGAAGATTCCAGGTTTGCGGTCATAATAAATAAAAACTGTTTTTCTTATCTGCTCAATATTTCGCCATTATTTAATGGCTTCATCAGGAGCGGAAGAAAATTGGTGTCAGTTAATTAAAATATGAAACAGCACAACACGTTCAACACATTTTTAGACATTTTTAGACTGTCTAAAAATGTGTTGAACGTGTTGTGCTGTTTCATATTTTAATTAACTGACACCAATTTTCTTCCGCTCCTGATGAAGCCATTAAATAATGGCGAAATATTGAGCAGATAAGAAAAACAGTTTTTATTTCTTATGACCGCAAACCTGAAATCTTCGTTAACAAATAAATATTTCCCGGTCGAAAAAAGAAGAACTACTTCCTTTATATATATATATATATATATATATATATATATATATATATATATATGTATATGTATATATATATATATATATATATATGTGTGTATATATATTGTAGTATATAGGAAAATTTAATGTATGCGATCGATCCTGCATGGTCGATAACCTAAAAATACATTTTGACATCAGTCACGTGACTACCGTCATGGCGGCTAATTCGATGTGAAATGCGAAAAGTGGAGTTAGATGGTAAAATATCGAAAAACGTTATTTGGAAAAAGTGATCAGAATGATATTTTAGGGCCACGTATGAAATTTGGACCGAAAAAAACGAAAAATAAAAAATAGGAAAATTCGTATTTTCGCTATGGCCCTCGTCTAAAATGATATTGCACCGATTTCATTTTTGAAGTAGTTCGAGTAACGCAGTATTTAATATGTAAGGATAAACAATTCAGAAATATTGATTGAGGTCATTCGTAGAGAATAAAATGAATATATTCGTTGAGCGCATGAAACTTTTCTGTAGCAATACCTGATATTTTGTGACATTACAATTGAACAGAGACGTTATTCACTTTTTATGTAATATTTCATCAACGTTTCTAAACATTGACTACTTACAATAATAATTATTATTTAATAACCGTAATGCTTTATTTTTGAAACAATATTGACAAAAAACCCAATGCGCTAATATTAATACAAGATAATTTACTATATCAAAAATGTCTGCATACATTTCATAGCAAATCCTATTTCCATACAATTCACCATCCTAGAGCCCATTTTTCTCTGGCTATTTGGCAACAATACAAAATTTTAAATTAACTAAGCGGGCTTTGAAATAATAAACGATTATTCGTGTAAGATCATTGTGACATTTGATCCGTGATTTTCCGTTTTCGTTAAGTTTACTTACTTCTATTTACACATTCGGCAAAAATAGTTTTACTAAATATGCCTTTTATACTGTCGCGTGAAGAAAGTATAGAGTTGACTCTAATTTGCAGAGAAAATTATAAATGTTCAAGAGAAGCTGCTAATATTTTTGACCAAAGACATCCTGGCAAAAAAGTCCATTTTACAACTGTAGAAAGATTACTGAAGAAGTTTAATGAAACTGGTTCAGTTGAAACCAAATTTAAAATTCTTCTGACCATTGCAGAAAATCCTCAAGTTTATCAAAAACTAATATTTCTTCAACCTCAATTGGCCGTATTTTGAAAAGCAATAAGTTTTACCCTTGCAAGTTCAAATTTAATTAAGTTGTGAAGGACAGAGATTATGATGCCTAGTTTGATTTTTGCGCTTGGTATCAAGGAGTGATAGAAGATAATCCAAATGTCACAGAAAATGTTTTATTCTCCTTCAAATCTACTTTCACATCAAATAGAACAGTAAGCTCACAAAACCATCGTTGGTGGGCAGACACAAACCCCCGTTTTGTTATAGCAAATAAAGACCAATGCAGATTCGAGGTTAATTTATGGTGCGGAATTTCAAATTGTAAGAAAAAACTTTAATGCCAGGCTTTATTTAACTTTGTTGGGAAAACAAATTAACCCAATTTTTGGATGGTATTTCACTGACAAAGCGAGCCAATCTTTATTTTTCACAAGGCAGTGCATCGATTCATTCAACTCGAGAAGTAAGAGGATGTTTAGATTACGAATTTGGTGAGCATTGTATAGGTTGCTGTTCAGTTAATAATTGGCCCGCTAGGTCCCCGGACCTAAGCTCTCTGGACTTTTCCTTATTGGGCTATTTAAAAAACAAGGTTTATCGAAAAATACCTTCAGAGACGTCGCACATTTAGAACATTGCATAAGGGATTGCGTATATGCAATTAACCAAGGTACGCAAAATTCGAGGACTGTGAAATGTATGGAACGAGAAGGAGGACATATAAAATTTTGAATTTAGGTTGTGAAATAATACGTTATTTATTAGTATTAACATAGTGTGATATGTTAAATATTGTTTCAAAAAATAGTAATAAGTTGGTCAATTAATTCGATTTATTATTATCATTATCATAATAAATATTGTTTCAAAAAATAGTAATAAGTTGGTCAAATAATTCAATTTATTATTATCATAATAATTTAATGTAATATTTATTCAAAATATCAAAAACGGCTCTTTTAAATTGTAGTAGCAGTATTAAATTATTTTAAACTTCTTAAACTGACAACATACAAGGTATTGCTACACAAAAGTTTCAAATGCTCAACTAATATTTCTATATAATTCTCCAGGAATAATTCCAAATAATAATTTTGAATACTTTTACGTTCATACATTACATATGTCATGACTAGAACTCTTTCAATATTGAAATTATGGCAATATCATTTGAGAAAACCGTAATGGAGAAAAATACGAATTTTCCTATTTTTTGTTTTTTTTTCGCTACAAATTCCATACATGGCCCTAAAATATCATTCTAATCACTTTTCCAAATACTTTTTTCGATATTTTGTCATCTAACCCCACATTTCCCATTTCCACAACGAATTTTTCTAATTTGCGGCCATGGCAGTGTTGACGTGACTGATGTCAATATATAATTTCAGGTTATCGACCATGCAGTATCGATCGCATATATTAAATTTTCCTATATACTACAACTAAAATTTTGTCCTATATGTAGCAAACATTATGGTTAACACTGTATATATTGAAATGAAATGCCAAAAGATGAAAAAAGGAATATTAAAAAAAGGGAATGAAATTACACACATATATATATATATATATATATATATATATATATATATATATATATATATATATAGCTGGATTTGTGGTTTTACAATTACAATTGAGAAACACCTTGAAATGTGAAGCTTGTTTTGGAAAATGATGTTAATCACATTCTTTTTATTAGTGCTTTAAATGAAACTCAACGTTTCTAGCTAATTCCGCAATACAATGAAAAATGTTGAAAATTCTAAAAAATTGAAAATTATTTCGATAACTGAATATCATCGTCAGAATGACAGAAGTTACATTTCATTTGATGCCTACCTGATGTTTAGTAGTTATTTTTGGCTAGACCAAGAAGTGATTGACTTAATATATATTAATAGAAAAAAGAAGAAGATGTGATATTACAAATATTGAAGCCTAGATATTATTAGCCCTATGGTAATATCATGGATATCATTTTTCCAATTAAGATCAGTATAACTGTGCAATGATATATGAAACCAGGAAAACTATATCTGCTGATCTTTACAATTATCACTTAAGAAGACATTTATCTGTTCATTGACGACTTCACATTGTGGGTTTCTTAAGTGTCTTCTAATTTCCAACTCTTCAAGGAAATCCAGTTCTTGTTTCTTATCACAAATATGTAGTACTTCTAGTTCTGTGTTAGGTGTCAATGAATGGTTGGTGTCAAGTAGATGTTTTGCGTAATGGGATTTATCTGGTTGTTTTAATTTGTATGCTCGTAAGTGTTTACTGTATCGGATTTCAAAATTTCTAAGGGTCTGACCCAAATAGACAGCATTACATTCTGGACATTTCAGTTTATATATACCTGATTTCTTTAATGTTGGTATTTTTGTTTTTAACATTCAACAATTTTGTACTTACGTTACTTTCTGTTTTAAAACAATTGTTTTATTCGTTGCTAAAGATATTATCTTTGAAATATTATTAGAAATATTTCCTGCATATGTGATGATTTTATAAGTTTTTATTTCTTCAGTTTGTTTAGGAAATATTAGTTGTAACTGTTAGGTTATTATCTTCTACTTTCTTTTTTATTGCATTTAAAACTGTGATGTCATTTTTTGTTTGACGTTTAACTTTTGAAGTTTCAATATTTTTTATTAAATTGGCAATTTTTAATTTCTCATAAAGAAAATTATTTGAATTAGATTTTAAAGCTATTTCTGACTCTGTAGCTATAATTTGTTTAATATTATTCGTGAATTTTGGTGGTATGCTGTACTTTAAACCTTTATTTAAAAATTCTATTTCACTATCTGTAAAATTAGTGTCTGAAAGGTTTTCAAATCGTGGTGCAGTTACAAAATCTGATAAGGGGAACACAACTTTCATATTGACAACTGACAATTATAATTCAAAAATATATAACTTTATAGAATCTAGCGATGTAAAAGTTCTTAGAGCAGACCCAACAAAGAAGTTTTCTAATAATGTAAGGGATATTGTTAATAATTCAAATTATCTTTTAAGTGATTACGAAAAGAGGTCCATGATACATAAGAATCCTCATTGTCCACAATTATATGGAACCGTTAAATTACATAAAATAACGAAACCAATTAGACCTGTAGTTTCTTATGGTAATACCCCTAATCATATATTGGCAAAGAAACTTAACAATATACTTAATAGTTACGGATATGAATCTTAGTACTCAATTAGAAATTCAATAGAACTAATCAAGATGGCTGAACATGATTTACTTGTGGTGAATGAAGGTAATAAACCAACATTCCAAAGACGTGACTATTCGTCCATTCTGGACCTGACCCTTGCCTCAGCCGACATCAAGATAAACATCAAGAACTGGCATGTAAGCGAATCATTGAGTGATCATAACTTCATCATTTTTGAAATCGTAGGAGAAAAATCGTCCCTACCTAGGACAACTATGAAAGTTGGAGACTGGCAGATTAGAAAACTGGACAGGGATAAACTTCTTCAATTAACAGTAGAAGATTCGGAAATAATCATACATAACTCTGCAAGAGAACTAACCCACACACTGAATCGGATCTGTGACAAAACTATGCCTCGGAAAAGATGGTCAACGAAGAAACAGCCTGTTTATTGGTGGAATGAGAAGATTGCGCAAGCTCGACGAGAGTGTATGCGTAAGAGACGGCTATATACGAGATCCAGGAGGAGGAATCAGCCAGAAGAATGTCAAAGGCTCTGGGAAGATTATAAGGAGTCCAAAAGATTACTCCAAAATGGCATCGAAGACTCCAGACGTAAATGTTGTAAAACGATCTGTGATAACATCGACTGTGATATCTGGGGGGATGGCTATAAAATCGTCATGAGAAACCTGATCGGCTACCCTCCCAGACTACAAATGTCTATGCAAATGGTGGAAGAAGTGGCTGATCACTTATTTCCTTTACACCAAGATGTGGAATTTAACTGTGATACAAATGTGATATTTTTAAATTTTAGCTTAGAGGAGTTATGAATAGCAAGTAATAAACTGAAAGACAACAAGGCACCCGGACCCGGAAATATCCCACCAGAGATCATTAAAGCCCTTGCCTCAAATGACCCTCTTTTCGTACTAGCTGTATATAATAATTTGGCCGATCGTGGAGAATTTCCAGTACAATGGAAAAGGGCAAGACTGCTACTTCTGAAGAAAGCAGATAAGCCAATTGATAGTCCATCCGGATACAGACCGATATGCCTGCTGGATGTTGAGGGGAAACTCTACGAACAACTCATCCTCGTAAGACTGAAGGCAGAAATATCGCGAACGGGGGGGCTCTCAACCAGACAGATCGGTTTTGTAGAGGGGAAACAAACCGTAGATGCTATTGAAGAAGTGTTAAAAATTGCAAGGGCATCAGAACAAGAATATTCCACAGCGCACCGACGACTCTGCGCGATCATCACGTTGGACATTAGAAATGCCTTCTATAGTGCTAGCTGGCAGAGAATCCTAGATGAACTGCAGAGGAGGGAGATAAATGGTATCCTAATCAAAGTAATAAGAGCCTACCTGTCAGAAAGGGAGATCATTCTGGAAGCAGAAGATACAGTAAAACCTAGAAACGTCAACAGCGGGGTACCACAGGGTTCAGTCTTAGGACCAACGTTGTGGAATATATTCTACGATGGGCTATTGAGAATAAAGCAGCCAACAGGAGTGACCCTTATAGGCTTTGCTGACGATATTGCCGTGATGGTGGTATCTAAAGGAGAAGAAGGTTTGATGTGCGCAGCAAATACAGCACTGCTTCGCATATCCAACTGGCTGGAGGATAATTGTCTTCACTGGCACCCGAAAAAACAGAAGCTGCTCTGCTTACGACCAAAAGGAAAATTGGCACGATTGAATTTGATCTGCAGGGTGTTACTGTAAAACCCACGAGAGCAATCAAGTACCTGGGAGTTTGGTTGGATACAAAGCTAACATTCGCGGAACATGTACAGAAAGTTGCCTATAAAGTGGATAAGACAGTGTCGGCTCTATCTGGACTTATGCCTAACGTAAAAGGACTGAAGGCATCAAAAAGAAGGTTACTCTTGAGTGTGGCCCATTCCCAAATGCTTTATGCTGCTCCTGCCTGGCATACAGTTACTAGCAACCAGAAACTTATATCCAAACTCATCAGTATCCAACGCAAAATGTGCATCAGGATATGCTCTGCGTATCGTACTATCTCAACAGAGGCAGTTGGAGCGATAGCTGAGGTTCCTCCTATTGAACTTCTTATACAAGAAAGAAATGAAAAATACAGAGGAGTAGATGGAACCTCATGGCACGTTGGCAAAGGAAATGGTCAGATGGGAAATATGGTAGATGGACTCACCGGTTCATACCAAATATACAAGATTGGATTAACAAGCCATATGTAGAAGTCGATTACTTCACAACACAGGCGCTGAGTGGACATGGTTGCTTCAGAAAATACATATTTGGCCGTATGAGAGCGGAATCTGAAGATTGCCTATACTGTGCAAGATGACGTGCAACACACCCTGTTTGCATGTGTACAATGGGAAGTAACACGTGAAAGCTACCAACATGACACGGGTGTGCCATTTGGAGTGGATAGTATGATGGTATCTCTAACATCGGGGCAGGAAGGGTGGATGAGTGCATATAAAATCATAAGGCTCATTATAGAGAATAAAGAAAAGGAGGATAGAGAGAGACAAAGAGGCTAGTTGGAAATCAGGCAGATGCACTCCCACCGAAGTAATGCGTGAGCGGTTCCAGTGGGAGATGCGAGAGAGGAGAGGCTTTAGCCGGTAGGAATCCGGTACTCCGGAAAGACCGGGGTCTAATGTAAGATTTCCTTTCCTTGAAGAAAAAAAAATAAAAAAAATAGAAATAATCAAAAAATTAAAAGCATTCAAATTACAAGATAACGCTAAGCTCATTTCATTTGACGTTACTGATATGTTTACTATAATTCCTCCTAAAGAATGTCTAATACTTGTAAGAAAATTACTAGAAGATAAAAATTTTAATCCAGGAATAATATCAGATATACTTAATTTGTTTGATGTATGCATTAATCAGAATTATTTCACTTTTGACAATAACATATATATTCAAAATGAAGGTTTACCAATGGGAAGCCCTATATCACCTATTTTGGCAAACATTTTAATGGACAGTTTAGAAAGAAAAATCTTTGGAAATAATATTTCAAAAAATTTATTATTTTGGTATAGATATGTAGATGACATATTAGCTTGTTTTATAGGTAGTGAACGACAATTAGATATATTTTTCAACCACATTATTAATTTACAGCCAAAAATTGAATTTACATTAGAAGTTGAAGAAAATAATAATAATCAATTTTCTCGATTTGAAAATTCAAAGAGTTATTAATGTACTTGATTATGCAATTTACCGAAAACCAACACACACTGATGTGACAATTCCTTATAGTTCCAATCACCCCATGTCACATAAACTAGCGACATACAATTCATTGATACATAGAGCATTTTCAGTTCCTATGAACAAATGTAATTTTGATAGAGAGATTAGTACAATTAGACAAATAGCAACATCCAACGGTTATTCATTACATATGATATATAAGCTAATTAATGAAAAAGAGGAAAAAGTAGCATTACAACTAATATTTCCTAAACAAACTGAAGGAATAAAAACTCATAAAACCATCACATATGCAGGAAATATTTCTAATATTTCAAAGATAATATCTTTAGCAACGAATACAACAATTGCTTTTAAAACAGAAAGTAACGTAAGTACAAAATTGTTAAATGTTAAAACCAAAATAACAACATTAAAGAAATCAGGTATATATAAACTCAAATATCCAGAATGTAATGCTGTCTATTCGGGTCAGACCCTTAGAAATTTTGAAATTCGATACAGTGAACACTTACGAGCATACAGATTAAAACAACCAGATAAATCCCATTATGCAAAACATCTACTTGACACCAACCATTCATTGATACCTAACAAGAACTGGATTTCCATGAATAGTTGGAAATTAGAATAGACTTAAGAAACCCAGAATGTGAAGTCGTCGATGAGTAGATTCCACGAAATAAGGGTCAAGACAGTTAATTACATTCTTTCTAATATCCATATGCACAAAATACCTAAGAATCAGAATACACTTTATTGTTAAGAAGTAAAGTGAAATTAAGACGCCAATTAGAAACCATTTAACTAAAATGATTTTGTTCTCCGCACAATAGGAGACGAGAATATCATGTAATCATATTTTTCTATTGTTTGTTTAATTTTTATTTGTAATGTACATATTTTAATAATAAATATTGTTTTGGTTTTAAAAATGTGTAAATTTATTTCTTCATAGATGTTCTAATTTAACCTTTCAAGTCTGTATCTAATCATAAATTTTTTATTACTATAGATACTTAACTATATTTAATAGATTTTAGATTATACAGTGGAACTCCAACAAATGAAATATTTGAAAGTTCCTAATACTTCTATTTACATCCTAACTTGTTTTTCTGTTCACATTATTGTTCTGCCACTGGTATGACTGTTCAATCGGTTAGGTCCAAACTTCTTTACTCGTCCATTCGTCTTTCCTTGTCTAAGGAATGAGCAGAAGCGAGACAGGCGTATTTCGTGTCGGAATTCAGACATTGCGACTATTTGAAGAAAGTTCTTAAACATTAGAAAAAGAAGTACAAATTTTATTTCATAAAAATGACCTTTATCTAAGTGACTCATAAATTGTAGTGCAGCATACATAACTGAATTTTGAAAAATTCAAGAATACATGTTAAAATTATTAGTTCTAGGGTTTTTAAAAGTATTTCCGAATTATTCACAAAAATAAAGAAATTTTAGAATTAAATATGACAACAACGCTTTAATCTATATGTGTACGTTACCAGGTCATTGTCTTTTCAAACTTTTTGGTTTTATTATAAGTGTTAGAATTTTTTCTGTATATAATTCCCCAAGTCCTACCATACACGTAAGAATTTCTATCTTCACTATGCTAAACTTCATATTCAACAGAAAGCAATTTCTAAAATAAAGCGAGAAAAAGCGTTATACCTTGACAATATCGTGGAAACCTCGCCTCTAAAAACATTATTATTCCAGGTTTACCTAACCTCCATTTGCATAATGAACAACTGTATTAGTTACAACTAGTTACTAAAATTCTATTAGTCCCTCTTTTGTACACTTCTAAAATTTGTAAGCGGATTTTATACAAGTATGATTTTCAAAGTTTTAATACTTCATCACAAAATTATAACAAAAAAAAATCAGTTAAATACAGTCTGTCTACTATGTTTATTTTACGTGTACGACCACTATACAGTGTTTCCATCGAAAACTTGATTGGGTTGGGGGTTAATATATCGTAGATGTGAAAAAACACTGGGACAAGTCAGGTCGATTTTAGTTTCTAGCGGGACATTGTGTTATCCTCCCTGCAGCACCATCACTTGAACCTTCGTTGCAGTGGGGTGAACAACCCCTCAAATTTGGATAGTGAATAGGGGTAGATTGGAAATATATATCTTTAGTTTTTTTTTTCTTGAACCTTATTTCAAAATATATTTTTTTTGGAAAAATTTTTCTTGGGATTGTAGGTTCCTAGTTAAACAAATCAAATGGTTTTTTTGGCTTTAATTAACATTTTTGTTTTTGTTTACGTTTCGGACATATCGTGTCCTTCATCAGAACATAATTCTACAAATAGATGACAAAAAATTAACAATTTATACACTACATATGTCTATCCTAAAAATAACTTACCATAAAACAAGAGCTTGGCGAGCGCATGTTAAAATATGTTAAAATACACGAAAACAATCATTTTTATTAAAAACATTTAGTATCAATATAAAACCCACATACAACTGCCAGTACACTACATTATATTATGACAATAATTACTTCTTAAAAGGAACAAAAACTTTTATTGTTAGTAAATAGAACTAGTTCTTTTTTTGTATTGTATTCAGTAATTGTGATGGAACAAGGTTTTTAATACACATCAATTTTTGTCTTTGAAAAATTTTTTTACTGATGTTATTATGGTATCAGGATTTAGAAATATTACAGGATGTCATTTCATTTATAGACAATGCACCGGAAAAGACATCTATTTGATTAAATTAACATAAATTTTTTATAAATTATTTGTGTCAGATTTAGCATTGATAGAATATGGGTTTTTTTGGATTTCTATCATTTCATAGACTTCTCTTTTTTTGGTGGCTTTCAATTCTCAATATTTTTGTGCTGTCATAGTCAAATGTATGTTTGTGTTCAGAACTATGATTTGTCAGGGCTGTTCTGTTTTTTTTATCATACTTGTGGCCATTTAGGCGGTTTTTAAGATATTGACTTGTCTGTCCAATATATACACCTTTACAGTCTTTGCAAGGGATCTCATAGATGACATTGCTTTTTTTTCTCTGGGAATTTTTGATTTTAATTTACTAAAATTTGATTTTAAAAGATTATGTGCCTTGTGAGACACTGTTATGTTGTGATCTTTGAAAATGCTTCCAATTTTTTCTGAAAGTCCCGAAACGTATGGTAAAGAGAGATATTTTTTTTGGGGTAAATTGTGTGAAATATTTTTATGTTGAGTTTGATTGTAAAAGAGGTATATACGGTTTTTAAATATTGTATTAATTAGTTTACTTGGGTAATCATTTAGACAGACAGCTTCTTTAGCTTTTTTTATGGCGTTCTCTCGGTATTCGTAATCAGAAAGTTTTATGGCTCGATCTGCGAGTCCTATGTCAACTGATTTTTTTTGAGACATCGGGTCTTGAGAATTAAAATTCACGTATCTAGACGACCAAGTATCTTTTGTGTACCATTCAGTTTTAATCGTGTTGTTAATGTGGGGAAGAGTTAAGTCTAAAAAATTTATTTTATTTTGTTGTTCTCTCTCAACAGTAAATTGCAATTTGTTGTGGAAGCTATTGAAATTGTCAAAAACATTTTCTACTTTGTTTACTGGTACTAGTGCTATACAATCATCAACGTACCTAAAGAAAAAAGGAACTTGGTACTCCAAGTTTCCAATTATGGATTCTTCCAGATCTTCCATAACCAGTTGTGCAATTGCGCTTGAGATAGATGCTCCCATTGCACAACCATCTGTTTGTTTGAAAAACCTCTCTCCATATACAAAATATGTAGAGTTTAATGTAAGGTTCACCGCTTCCAAAAATTCATTATGAGGTATGTCAGTATGTGATTCAATTTTATCCCATTTTTTTATTATTACATTTCTGGCTAAGTCAAAGGGTATGTTTGTATATAATGATATTACATCTAATGATATAAGTGTGTGATTATTTGGTAATACTATATTTTTAATTTTATTTTTAAAGTCGAAAGAATCTTTGATGTAATATTTGTTCTGGCCTACAACATTTTGTAATATATTTTTCAGGAACTTAGACAGATTTTCAAAAGGTGATTGGATACACGACACAATGGGTCTAAGGGGAATACCTCTTTTGTGTAATTTTGGTAATCCATAAATTCTTGGTGGTTGAGAGTTTAAAATTTTAAGTTTTTTTGCAGTATTCGGTGATATATACATGTTATTTTCCCAGTGAGATATTAAGTCGTTATGTTTTTTTTGGTACACGTTAGTAGGATCGTTTTTTAGTTCTTTATATGTATCTCCATTCTGTAATATATCGTTCATTTTATTGTCATATTCCATGTTGGACATAATTACTGTTTTATTAGACTTATCAGGTTTTAGAATTTTTAAATGATGATTTGCTTTTAGGAATGACCTAGTTTTTTTCGCTTTAATGATTAACTTTTGTTGTTGTTTATCCCTTATTTTATTTTTATTGGACTTGGTTTTGTGGTTGGTCAATAAATTACAACATTTAGATCTCAGATTATCTTTACGATCTGAGGGCAGGTTCCTTTTTTCTTTAGGTACGTTGATGATTGTATAGCACTAGTACCAGTAAACAAAGTAGAAAATGTTCTTGACAATTTCAATAGCTTCCACATCAAATTGCAATTTACTGTTGAGAGAGAACAACAAAATAAAATAAATTTTTTAGACTTAACTCTTCACCACATTAACAACACGATTAAAACTGAATGGTACACAAAAGATACTTGGTCGTCTAGATACGTGAATTTTAATTCTCAACACCCGATGTCTCAAAAAAAATCAGTTGTCATAGGACTCGCAGATCGAGCCATAAAACTTTCTGATTACGAATACCGAGAGAACGCCATAAAAAAAGCTAAAGAAGCTCTCTGTCTAAATGATTACCCAAGTAAACTAATTAATACAATATTTAAAAACCGTATATACCTCTTTTACAATCAAACTCAAATGTTTTTAATAAAAATGATTGTTTTCGTGTATTTTAACATATTTTAACATGCGCTCGCCAAGCTCTTGTTTTATGGTAAGTTATTTTTAGGATAGACATATGTAGTGTATAAATTGTTAATTTTTTGTCATCTATTTGTAGAATTATGTTCTGATGAAGGACACGATATGTCCGAAACGTAAACAAAAACAAAAATGTTAATTAAAGCCAAAAAAACCATTTGATTTGTTTAACTAGGAACCTACAATCCCAAGAAAAATTTTTCCAAAAAATATATATATATATATATATATATATATATATATATATATATATATATATATATATATAGATTGGCCAGATGGAAATATAGAGAAAAAATGGGAGAACATAAAAAACAGTATTAACAAAACAGCCGAGGAAATACTAGGACAAAAAAAGCAACAAAGATTTAAAGAATGGTACGATGAAGAATGTGAAAGCAAAATGAAACAAAAAGATCAAGCACGAAAACAATGGCTTAATACAGGAGGAGAGACGGAACTGAAAGAATATACGAAAAAGAAGAAAGAAGCAGACAAATGCTGTCAGAAGAAAAAAGCAGAGTGGATAAAGGAGTTACTGATGGAAATAGAAAGTGACAACCGAGATAATAAAAAACTATATGATTACATAAGAAAACAAAGTAAAAGAAGCAAAGTAACGACCAGAATTAGCAATAGAGAATGGGAAGCATATTACAGGAAAAATCGAAAGGAGGATGAGTTTACAGCAAATTTTGAGGTAACAGCAGAAGAGGAATACCTCACAACATATGCAGAATATGAAGAAATGATAACAAATCTCAAACAGAAGAAGGCAGCAGGACCAGATGGAATAGTTAATGAACTGATAAAGAAAGGTGGCGAAGAACTAGGAAGAAATATATATGAATTACTCATAAACATATGGAAGAAAGAACAAATGCCAGCAGAATGGCGTTTAGGTCTAACAATACCAATCTTCAAAGAAGGAGACCAATCAAAATGCGATCATTACCAAGGAATAACCATGCTTAACACAGTATACAAAGTCATGACATCACTTTTAAGAAAGGAAATAAACAAATACGCAGAACAGAAACTAGGGGAATGCCAATATGGCTTCAGAAGTGGCAAATCAACTAAGATGCAGTGGATGTAATGACACAGACGATAGAAAAAAGCTATGAATGTGGAATCGATTTACGTATATTGTTTGTAGATTTTAAGCAAACATTCGATAGTATTAGCAGGCGTAAACTGATAGCAGACATGAAGAAAATGGGTATTCCAAATGAGTTATTTCGACTGACAAAGATCTCAATAAACAACTCGAAAACCAGAGTAATAACTAGTGAGGGCTATAGTGAGAAAATCGATATGGTAGATGGTGTGAGGCAAGGGGATGCATTATCAACGATATTATTCAATATAGCATTAGATGGAGCGATTAAGGCGATAGAAACAGGCACAACAATAGCCCACAACATGACACAAATAATAGGGTATGCAGACGATCTGTTACTTATAGCAAGGATTGTGAGCAATTTGGATAAAATGCTAGGTGACCTGATCGAAGAAGCAAAAAGCAGAGGTCTGGAGATAAACCCAGAAAAAACTAAATATATGCTAGCCAGCAGGGAAACAACAGAGAGTATAAGAGAAATCACAGTACAGAACTACAAGTTTAAAAAAGTAGCAAACTTCAAATATAGTACAGTAAATGGGGGGTTTTTGCTAAGAAAAATAAACACCTGGTCCAATTGACCTGAAATTTGGAGGGTAACGATAAAATGCTATAAAAAGCAAAGTTGATGTAGTGCCGTAGTGCGCTTTTGCCCAGGGGGTGGAAACCACCCCTTCCCGGGGGTGGAAAATAAAATGTTGAAAATCAGAAATCGATAGAGGGGTTAATTTTAAGCAAAAAGTTTCATATAAATATTTTTCGTAAAGTCAATATTTACTGAGTTATTCTTGGTTGAAAATGCTCGTTTTTTATGAAAAAAATCACGTTTTTTAACAGTTTTTCTTGTATAAGTCAACAATTTGACATGCTACGAAAAAACATGTCGGAACTAAAATGAATCTTACAAAAAAAGGAAAAGATTGAGAGGTTTATCAATGACATAGGTGCAATTATTACCGAGATACGGCGGCTAGAAAAAAAATTTTTTTTAGTCACTAAATTACATGCATTTAACGTAAAATAAATAAAAAAGTTGAAGTTTTCAAAGAAAGTATACCGTTTATTTTTCAAAGTACTTCAAAAAATCTTTAAAATGAATCCAGTTTGAAGTCATTAGCATAAAAATTAACGAAGTTCTGATTAAAATAAAATCGAATTTTCACTTTTTCTGAAAACAAATCAGCACTTAAGCTTCTGAATTTTTTGATAAAAATAAAATAAAAAAATCCTTCTGCAATTTATTTTATTCATGTGTTAACTATGTGTTCTGCAAGTTTGAGCAATTTAGAGTACATATTTTTGAAAATAGAAATGTCAAAATGAAAAAAAAATTCACAAATAGAACAAACAGATAGAACATTTGTGCCTCAGTTGATTACTACAAGTAATTTCTATCCATATGTGTTATTGCAGTGCTAAACTAGAAAGAAGCAATGGTGTGCGCAGTTGCAGAGATAGTTAAGTTGATCGAACTGTATTATGAAAACAATAATTGTGCGAAAAGAGATGCTGAACGGTTCAATCAACAACGTAGAAGGACTATGTCGCGGCAGTATGTGTGTGAATTGGTCTCAAATTTCCGAGGTACCGTATCGGTAGCAAATAAAAAACAGAAATCGAACCGTCACACATACGAGTATTTGTTTAATAAAACTGGACAGAAGTCGGAATTTGCAGAGTTAATTCAAAGTTATATTGAAGCTATTGTTCCCACAAGCTAGATAACCGGTCCGTCATACGATGTCCACAAATTTTTTTCCCGATCTGAAGAGGTGTTCGTATGTCACTCGGAACTTCAACCATTGTTAAAGTTAAGATCGCGTGTCTTTGTTCTTGACGCTTAGATTGCAATAATAGTTTGTTTGACAGTTGTGTTATTGTGAGGCTTGTACTGTATATCGAATCTTCAAAATATGGCAGAAATAGGTGTATACTGTATCACTCCAAAAACCCCTTGACGGGGTAAAAATAGGTGATTCAAGTACACCCCTTACAAAAGAAGTTGTTTAAAGAATTGAACGGGCGTTCAAACGATGCGCCAATCGACCCCAATTCCCTAATCAAATTCAAACAACTCTTAAGAGAAAATCAAGGAAAATATAAACATTAAAAAACATATCAATGAAGTGGAGAATAGATTGGAGAGATTAGAATAATAAAAGAGGATGAAGAATGTTGTCTTAAATGGATTAAATGGATTAAATATTGATACTGATGATAATAAAATGTAGAAACATTGTTCGAAAAACAATTACAAGTAGGAATAAAAGTGAAATATGAACGGAAATTAGGATAGACAGCTTGGCGGTTGAGCTGAGTAACGAAAAAGACAAAGAATTGGTGATTAACAATAAATTCAAGCTGCGAGCACTAATAAACGAAAAATGTAGATGAATCACAATATGTGAAAATGGAAAGAGGAAAGGCAAAAGAGATGAGAATAGTTGCCAAGCAAGAAATAGACAAAGGGAAACAAGTAATGATTGGCTACAATAGTAGTAAATGGAATCCTTTGGAATGGAATAAAGATATTGAAAATCCGGAATAAGTTGAGAAAAACTAGTAGTAGATCCCTTATCAGAAGTGGAAGAACGAGTCACGGTAAATGCAATGGATAAGGGTAAGAGTAGAAATAATAAAGTAAGGAATTTGGCAGAGAAAGGTTAAAAAATAGCAGCTTGGAATGTAAGAAGTACATCTGAAGAGGTAACGTTCAAGCACTTAAAAGAAGAAATAACGAAATATGAGCCCGACATAATAGCCCTACAGGAGACAAAACAAAAGGGAAATGAAATAAAAGAAATTGACGACTATTTATTCCTACATATTGGTGGATTAATATTGCATAAAAAATTGAAGTCCGTGATAATTGAATTTTAAGTTTCAGCGATGTTCTCACAATATAAGCAACATTTATTCTCTGATTTACCCATTTTTTGAGGTGATACCTTAGAGTGCAGTGTCTAATGAGGAGTCCCGTTACCAATTTCATGTCTTTTTTGTCTAACTCGAGAAATGTTTAGCTTTCCTTGGCAAAAGGCTTACCAGACTTTTCGCTTGTCTTTGTCCTGGCACTTTATTCCAGTGATATCTCATTAGATCGTTTTTTCAGCATCGAAACTCTTGTTTCAAGTGGGCTTTGGAACGTCCACAGGAGGGTTACGGGTCAAAGAATTCGGAATTTGCTCCTTCTTTGGCAAGGCTATCTGCTTCCTCATTGCTTCTAACGTCCCTGTGACCTGGTATTCACATTAGAGTAACCTGGTTAGTTGTTGCCAGTTATCTTAGGGATTGTTTACAGTCCCAAGTCAGCATATAACCGCGTGTATGAGTTCTGCGCTTTCAATGCTGCCTGGCTATCTGATAGTATATAGATTTCTGCTCTTCGGGTGTTCCTTTTGAGGCACTCCTGGGCACAAATTTCTATCGCATGTATTTCTGCTTGATATATGCTTGGGGCTCTTCCAAGTGGTTTTGCCTGAAACTAGTCCCCAGAAGAGGTTGGTTGTTTATGACCACTTTAAACTGCTTTCCAAAGTCGTACCTAACTGGCATAGTGTCTGCCGGTTTAGATATGGCTTCTTGGTAAATGTGTTCCAAAATATTTAGGTGACCGATCAGATTTCCTGCATTTAGTTTTACTGATTGGTTCAATATATAGGCACTGATTGCTGCTCATTTCACTACACATAGGTGCAGTGATGGAAGTTTCAGCAATGCCCCTAGAGCCGCAGTATATATTGCTCCTGTGATACCTAGGCAAGCTAATCGTTGCACTTTCTGTAACGTGGCTTGTACCGGGATTTGTTGTACCTTTGTCCATCATATCAGTGGAGCATATGGGACCACAGGTTTATTGATCGTTTGATATGCCCAGTAGATAATTTTCAATTTAAGACCCCATGTCTTACCAAAGACTCTGCGGCATGTCCAGCTTGACGGTACAGCTCTGGAGATGATGTGGTTAATTTGATTGTTCCATGTCAATTCTTGGTCGATTATGGCACCCAAGTATTTAACTTCTTTAGAAAATGTTAACTGGGTTCCACTCAAAGTTGTGGCTTTAAGTGTGTACTTTCGCCTCCTGGGGAATGGAACAAGCACTGTTTTACTAGGATTGATATTAAGTCCTTTCTTTGTAAACCAGCTTTCGATTGTGTCTAGGACTACTTGTATGCAATCAGAGATGACTCCGTCATGTCTACCCCTGACGGTTGCAACCAGGTCATCGGCATAACTTTGAGTAGTGAATCACGATTCGTGCAGTTTCACAATTAGGTAATCGACAACCAGTGACCACAGCAGAGGAGATACAACCTCTTCCTGCTGTCATTCTGACCGTCTCCCCTCCAAGTAGCGCTACAATAACTCTGCTTTTCAGCATAGACTGTATCCATCGGATCGGTGAGTCGTTAATGTTTCTTTCCTGTAGTGATCTGGTGATGGAGAAATGTGAGGTGTTATCGAAAGTACCTTCTATGTCAATGAAGGCACAAAGAGCTATTTCCTTTGCCGCGTATGTTTTTTCAATGCTCTCAACTAGGCACTGTAGAACGTTATTCGTGGATTTACCTTCTTGATAACCAAACTGTTTCTTGTGGAGTGGTCTTAACTGAAGGAGTTCGCTTCTGACTTAACAGTCTATTATATTCTCCATTGCTTTCAGGAGAAAGTAGGTCAGACTAATTGGGTGGTAACATTTTGGTTCGTCCACTGGACGTCTCTCAGTCTTAGGTATGAACACAACTGCTGCCTCCCTCCAAGTCTCCACTACGTTGCCGAAGATAAAACTGGCCTTGAATAGACTTCTCAGGATGGGCTATATTATTTTAAGACCATATTGCAGTAAGACGGGAAATATTCCGTCCTTTCTAGGCGACTTAAATTGCTTAGAACTTTTGACAGCCCATTCGTTGTGAAGATTCTACCAGCTAGGCTTTTCCTGGATCTGTTGGGGTTGTGAACAACCCCTATCAGGAGGGCAATTTGCTGTTCATTCTCCACAGCCGTTTTGCAACTTTGAAAGTGCGCCTGGAACAGAACACGTAAACTTTACTTGGGGCTAGTAGTGTATCCTCCTTCCGGTCTTTTCATCCGATGCTCTTGGAATGTTCCTTTGAAAGAACTTTTTGGAGGCGTTGTGCTGAGGCCAAATTAACTTTTATTTTTCAGGACAGCTACCTTCATATGCTCTTATGATGGCCTTTTTAAGGTGTTTCGAGGAGTTTTCAAGTTCCTCGATTGAGTCAATGGATTTGATTTAGTTCGCTGCTAGCTTTCCGAGATGTTCTCTATAAACATCCCGCTACCCTATATACCTCGAAGTGTGTTTCAGATGTCTCCAAGTCGAACCTGATGTGCTGATGGTCCGACATTGAGGAGACCTCAAAGACATGCCTGTTGTAAATGTAATTAGTTATAAATGGATCCGCGAGGGTTAAGTCAGGAACCAATTTCATGATCGCATTCATAAATATGGGTTTATTTCCTCTATTTATAATGACGATATTATTAGTTGACAAATATTCTAAAAGGTACTCACCCCGTGTATTTGTGTTGGTGCTTCTCCATGTCAAGTAGTGGGCGCTCGCGTCGCAGCACAGACTGAAGTGTCTGTTCCCTTTCCTACACCATCTGATGAGGCCTTGGATTTCCTCTGGTGGAAGATGTGTTGTTGAATCTCCTGGGAAGTACGCCGAGATAATGATTCCCTGGTTCCTTCCTGCCTCAGTTGGCACAATAGCGGTTGCCAAATTTCCAGTGGCGAACTCTGGAACAGAAAGAATTTAATATTAGTTGCGAGCAATATATCTGCTCGTGTTTTTTTGTGAGAAGTGCTATATAGTAAGTTACACAATATGACATCGAGTCCTTGTATTCGCTTTCTATTGATTCAGGGCTCTTGGAGTAGCCCTATATGAGTATTGTCTTCACTAAACCTCCTTCTAAGTACACTGGTAGCTGATTTAAAATATTGGAGGTTTATTTGAAGACAGTTGAACTTTTGGTTGCTCATTTTGTCGGGGGCTTTGGAGGATCTTTTGGCTTATCCTCCTTCTAAGCTCCGCCAGCATGAACGCTATACTTTTTTCTAGGCACTTTATGCCTTTGGTCAGGTTTTGCCATTTTTGTAGATTTCTCTACGCCTTTGGCCTCACTTGTGGTCTGCCCCTTGGCGCTTACTGCATCTGTTTTGGTACCTGAGGTACCAAGTTTTTCAGATTTGGGTTTGCCGCTACTTGCCCAGAGGGTTGTGTATTCAAACTTGAAGTTTATGTTAGTCTTTCGGCCAATTGAATATCAACCAAAAAAGTAAGTAGTCCTAGAGGGTCTTCGGATGTTCTCCTTAGTACCCTCCAGTTGGATGCATTGAGGCCGTTGTTCTGTGCATCAATCAGACCCAGGATTTTTTCCGTGGTTTATTTACGGCTGCCTGATTAGTACGCCACCAAAACGTCGTTGTGAGAAATTGTTGCCTCTTCAGCTCGGCACCCTCCCAGGGCTTAATATTCCCAATGATGCCTTTCAACCACTGCACGGTGGCGTTATCTGCGCACGTTAGGGCTAGCCATCCAGCTCTGTTATGTGTTTCCATATGCGGACCCACGAGAAGCTAGGGAAGGCTATTGAAACCAGTGTGCACCAAGTACTCCGGATGTCAGATTATCTAGCCGCCCCCACGCCCTCCGGAAAACAGGCTCCCTCCTCCACATTGTGGTTCCTGGTACTTTCCCTTGTATTAGGGGGATTTTTTTGATTATGCCTTGTTCATATCCGTTGTGTTCAGTTCACAACAGCCTCTCGCAGTAAAGCTTCAGAGGCCTTTGCTATGCAGGGTCACCTCGGGCTGGGTGCTATGCGCACAACAGTTTTGGGATAAGCGTCCTCGAGAGGTTTGCCTGATCTCCTCGGCTATTCCCTTGGAGTTAGTGTCCACGTACTAAACTCATAACCCCAATGTTTCAATTGGTTAGGATATAGGGGAGAATCGGGTAGCGCGGGACAATACAATGTTTCACGTTATTAGGGCTGATAGTACAACCTGCGCTTGGCGGAATGCGCGTTTACAAGTGAATAACAAGTGTTAAACAGTTGCATGCTGGTGAGGTAAGCGAGTACGATGCTAGTGAACATATTAAACTTTTGATGCAATTTTGATTATTCGAACTAATTTTTTGAGGTGTGTCGGTAGCTGGGCAGGTAAGCTAAGATGTTTCTGCTATATCAGGATTATAATTTAGGGATTATAGAATCAGCGGTTCGCTCAAAAAACGAGTAATTGGAAGTTGCCACTGACCCAATTATTCTTTGCCATTCGGGTAACCGGGAACTTTATAAATTCGGGTAACCCGGAACTTTATACAGTGCTATTCAAAAGTCCCCTCCCCCCTCGTATCTTTTGAACGGCTACACTTACATTAATAAAATTTGGAGGGTGAAAATAAAGTGTTATAAACTTCTCTACGAATGGTAACAGGTGACGTAATAGTGATAGATGACGTCACAGTGCCACTCTGGCCAATAATTTTAAATAATAATATTCATTCACATCAGCATAATACAAATACAAAGTAAAACATATAAAGTTCAGCTGTGAATAAAAAAATACTCGATAAGCGTAAAACACTTGTTTCGAGAAATAATTAAATTAAACAATGTATCACAATGAATATTAAAAAGTTTCAATCAATGATAGGCCTATCTGAATGTAAAATATAAAACACAGTCTTATACAAATAGACGAGCAAAAATACACATTTACATAAATAGATACACATGCACACACACGGAAAGCTAAAAAGTAAAAGTTACTGGTTACACGAGAAAACAACAATAAATACAGATGCATCTCGTTATCAAACAGATAAACATTAAAATAAAAAACGAGCACAATTCGACATAAAAAATCTCAAAACACCAAGCCGACGATATAGCAAAGGTACGTAATTTTTGTATTATCTTGAGTTTCTATATTATCTAATGGAATATTCGCTGAAGTTCAATTCTCTTACTTTGAAGTATGTGTTTTTTCAGTTCTTTTTAAAATGATTATTGTTTTTCATTGCTTTTATTGTTTCAGGAATAATATTATACAATTTTGGAGCAAAGAAAGAGTATGATCTCTGAGCAGCGACCTTAACTATCAGGGGAGTAACGTAATGATCTTTTTGGCGATTGCTGTATTGATGAAAGGGAAGTAAAGCTGTATGCTTATTTGCATGATATTTGATACTTGTGCATAGAAAATATAACTGTCTTATATCTAGAATTTGAGTTTCAGTGTATAGAATATCTGAAGAACATCTGCTGCTTCTAGAAAATATTAATTCAAGGAAGCGCCTTTGCATAACTTCGATAGAATGTATGTGAGTATTCAAAGTTCCCCCCACACCGCTATTCCGTAACGAATATGACTTTCTACTAGTGACTAATATAAAGTTTTCAAGTGCTTCAGTGGCAGGATTTCTTTGAGTTTCCTGAATCTATATAAAATAGTTCTCAATTTGTTGACAGTATACTTTATACGTAAATCCCATTTCATATGCATATCAATTATTATTCCTAAATATTTAAATTTTTTTTCGGGGAGGATGTGGAAGGGTGTTTCATTCCTGTCTACCAAGTGATCAAATGGAGGCGTTCCAGCTGAGTTACAACAAAATGGTATATAATGTGTTTTATCTATATTAACCTTTAATAATCTTTTATCCAACCAACATTTTATCGTAGAAAACTCCCTTTCAATCGTATCCTTCAATGAGTCCCAGTCATCTGCTTTATAGAAGATGGCTGTATCATCTGCAAATCCAATTATATTTCCGTTGTTACTCAATGAGAAAAGTCCGTTCCCATATATATTAAACAATGTTGGTCCCAGCACGAGGTACTCCACAGTCCATCACCCTCTCACTGCCGAGTACATCACCGATTCTCACCGCCTGGCATCTTCCTGTTAAATAACTTTCGAATAGGACCTTATGGCTAGTGATATCTCGTTTGAAAGGCATTGACATTGGCTGGATAGCGATATTAATTTTGTTTGGGTTTAGATTAATTTTGACGGATAAATTAAATAAATACCAAAATTATTGAAATTATTATTTTTAATTCAATTAATCAAATATCAACAATGGATTCTTATAGCAAGTATTCGAAATGTGCTCCGTCTACTTCCTGACAGTAATACATCGGCCGGCGAGGTCCTATAGAATGGCCACCTCAGTCACCAGATCTGACACCATTAGATTTTTTTCTATGGGGGTACTTGAAATCCAAGGTTTATACTACGGCACCAGATAGCATTGGCGTTTTAAAATAAAGAATTACTGAAGAATGCAATGCTATTTCAGCTGACACATTCGAACGAGTACGACAAGAGTTTACTAATAGCATGTATTACTGTCAGGAAGTAGACGGAGCACATTTCGAACACTTGCTATAAGAATCCATTGTTGATATTCGATTAATTAAATTTAAAAAAATAATTTCAATAATTTTGGTATTTATTTAATTTATCCGTCAAAATTAATTTAAACCCAATCTAATATTATATTTATAATGAATTTCGGTGACAGATATTAATATTAGAAGTAATTAAAACTTATTATTAAAAAAAGATACACCAGGCATAACAATTCAAAATTGTTAAAATTTCAAAATTAACTATACCTAGGTTTAACTGATTTTCATTTTTTAAATCCTTGCACTTCAACGTTTAAATAAAGTACTATATAAGTTACTTTTTGCTTTCATTAGGAAACTTGGTCGTAGAAGAAATATTGTGAATAATTCGTATGCAAGGCACTTTTTGCCTTCTGTTGATCTGCAGCACTCGCCTTACGGCTCGTGGCACAAACATTTGTGCTCCTAGAAAAGTAAACGATATAGAAGTTGATATGCTGCTACGCCAAAGGAAGAGAATAGTGTTAAAACCTTCTCCGTGAAAAAATACATATACGTGCCAATTTTCATGACGATGGGTTGAACGATGTTGGAGTGAAGATTGAACAATCGAACATATATATATATATATATATATATATATATATACGGCGTGAAGTGGCATCCGCCCATGTTAAAATCGCGGTAATTGTTGCGTCCGCGGCACTATGGCATCCGATATACGAACGTCACAGTGCATCGAGCTCCAGAATATCGCAAACGGTTCAGTGAATGCTTGGGAATCGATTGCTGATGAAATCAGCAGGACGTCACTTTGGTCGTTTTTTGTATAAACATATACACCAAGGTTCACAGGGTTTCCGTACGCGGCGCTATAATAGTACACTTATATATTTATTATACATCTTACGCACAAATTGGCATCCGTCAGTGTACAAATCGAAGAACGGTATAGTTTGGCGTCTGTATATGTATTTTTCTTGCAAAGTGGCATCCTGGCAGTGATTTCCATCTGTTTTAATTTTTTGATACCATTTTTAACAGTGCGGAGGATGTTAGTTATTGCAGAAGATCTACCGTTATCAATTGAGAAATGCTATTTTCGTGCTACAATTCACTTAAATCTAATTTTGAGGCAAAATAAAACACTAGTGGCGATAAAAATGAATTATGCTGGCGATAAAATAAACTAAAGAATTCTGAATTTCTGTATATAAGAGGAAGTTAATTGAATTTTCCAACGTAAACCACGAGATGAAATAAATTTTTTACTCAATGTTCAGGTTAATTTTCGTATGGATATATTTTTTTACCTCACTATAGCAAATAGCAGAAATCAATTTTTTTTGTGAAAATTCCGAAAACCTAAATGCAGTCAGATTACTAGGTGGGTTATTAGTAGTTGACCTAGAATATTGGATTTCACAAAAATTTCGGAGACATTCGAACTCTCTCTGGCATATATAGGGTGTATCAATGATAACTGGATGGACGATAGCTGCATCCTTATTTGATCTAAGGAAAAATTGCCTTAAATAAAAGTTGTAGAGAGCAATAAAAGCTATGTATACACTAGAGTATTTTTCCCAACACCATAGCGGTTTGGTGTTAGAAAAAAACTCTAGCCTGTTCATTATTACACCACCGGTTCCAAACAGTGCAGTGGAAAAATGAAGGCTATGTTCCAATATATAGGGTGTCTGATAAATGCAAGACTAGTGTGATGTCTGTATACAGGGTGTCCCAGACCAACATACAATTGATCCCACAGAGTGAACTAGAGCTCAAAATAGGACGATTGAAATCAACTAACCTTTATATGCACCATTGAGCCGTGTGAGGTTGATGAAGGTTTTTTTTCATTCTCTTGAATAATTCCAAACCCGTGAAAAGTTGGGTCCTGAATTTCGAAGAAAAACTTTGAAACTGAATTTCAGAAAGAAAAATGTGTACACGAAATTTTTAAATTCAAGTCTTGAATTCACTAGAATAGACTTGGGTGTAACGCTAATGAAGATCATATCAAAAGAATAAGGAATCTAAAGAGATAATGAAATAGTGAGGAATCCATCATGACTCTGTAAAAGGTTTCAGATCAGTATCATCATTAAAGCTCTTTCTATTGTGCGTTTTAGATAGAATAGACATAGAAAAATATTTTTTCCACGACAACCTCGATAAATGTTCATTTTATAACCGTAACTTCAATCATAAACAAGCACATTTTGTACAGAATTACATCTTGCATCGGTTGCTGGGCAAGTTGCTAAGCAACAAATTGCGAAATGGGATATTTCGTGTTAGGTCTAGGTTCACTCTAAAATCACGACGACTACGGCTTGTCAAATTGCGACGTCCAGCGAAAAATGATGAAATGTGAACAGATCGTTTCTGTCAATGTTTTAGTAGGTAACGAGTAAATTCATAGTTGTTTTCTATAAAAACTATTAATTAAAATTGAAACTGTTGGTGATATTGACTTAGATTTGACACCTCCGATCATAATAAAAGCAGCAAAGGTAACAACACTGAATTTATTACCGGAAACGTCGAAGAATATGTATCAACGCGCTTATAACCTTTTTTTTGAATGGAAATTTTTGCAATGTATGCATGTATTAAACGTGAACGATATGTTGTCATAAAAAAGTATAGTATGCAACTCGCAACAAAATGGCCATTTTGCACTCGTTTGAATTGCAGCACTTGCCTTCGGCAATCATGGGCATCATTTTGTGCTCATTGCATAATACACTATTATGAAACTTATACAAATGTTGGTACAAAAAATAAACAAAACATACATACATGTGGAGTTAAATAGAAACAGTAAGTTTCATTTAAAACACTCATATGAGTAGATTCCACAATGTAAGGGTTGAGACAGTTAATTTCAGTACATATTCCAATTAAACATGTTTTCTATTTATAAATAGTTTGCCAACGAAATTAGTAGTCAGCCCGCTATTTTGTTATTAAATGGGCGGTCGGTTTGAAATTTGGACGACTCATTTGACATGTCTTGGAACCGTCATAGCTAAAGATAGAGTATGAAGTATGAGACATATTTCAAGTTTTCAAGAATCCAAATATTGAAAAATATTCAAGTTATTCTATTTTTAATAAAACGAACTTCATTGAATTTCCATTTGAACCGTAAATTATTGTCAGATGTTTGAATACCTGAAATCTTAATCTTTATGTCAAAACTCATAAATTCAACATGGCTCCACAATGGCGGACGAGATTTGTGATTAATGTCCAATTGTGGGTTGAGGTTACGAATTTAGCGGGAGATTGTTGAAATTCAATATCGCAGCTCCACGATGGCAAATCAGTTAATCATAATAATATCTCAAAACTCACGGAAAAATTACCTTATAGTAATGATGCTGTATTAGAAAAGCATAGATTAAGGAGTAGACTAAAAAGCATAATATAAAATCATAAAATAAAATAAACTTTTATTCAAATGCGATAGAAAGTAAAAAATAATTTCTTTGGATGTATAACGTGGATTATTCTGTAGGTTACAGCTTTTGTATTGTACTAAAATTTTTTGCGTAATGCTCTATGCGAAAAAGAATTGTATACAAAGTATCGTTAAAATTGCGCCACTCTCAAGTTTTTATTTTCAAATACGAATCCATATTTTCAATTGCATTGATTCAAATGCCAAGAGTCATGTTTCATATCGGCGTAGTATTTACATCTGAACTACAGAGTGTTTTGGAAATATTGAACTATTACCGGTAAAATTTCAAATCTTCAATAACTAAACAAGATCTTGTTGTATAATCAACTTGGCATTGATCCACTTCTTACTCACTGATATTTTTCAATTACAGCTGTTATGGAATATTAAAAAAGGTTAAAATTTTCCTGGTAATAATTGAATATACAAAAAGTTGTTATGGCAAAGTTTTGAAAAATCCTCGCAAAATAAAAATAATGTAGGCAAAAGAAGAATTTCCAAATTTTCAATTTTTCCGGTATACCTCCAGAACTCCAGAACTAAAGAAGCTAGATTGTCTTGAATCAAATAAATGACCTCTGAAATACACAACTTTGCCCCCATTTAACTATCCCTAAATCTCTTACCGTTACCATGATCCCAATGCATAGACTCGAATTTGAATAGCATTGTATGAGACACACAGAACGCAAAAGTTGTTTTTCGTTAGTCCGCATTCGGTCCTTTCTATTTTGCTCATTTTCCTATGACGACTATTCAATTACTGGACTTCTTGCTTAAGACGGATTCTGCCGTAAGACAAAGTCCATATTTTCTTTCTTTTCCTTTTAATTATACATTAATTTAATTTTAATGGCGTCTTTTAACGTTATCTAATTTCAATTTTGTTTGACGTTTAGATAATTATGTAAATTTTCCTGATTTTAATAAAATTTACCTACAATATATTTCCTACTGACACATCTTGTTGGATGCCACGGGCATGTGACAGCTTTCCTTTTATAATACTTTTCATGTGAATGATATATACATTTAAGCCCTGATGATAACTCAGTGTGCCTAAACTAGTTGCCACTGTAACTTGTAATAATATATGCTGTAGTACGTATTTTGCGTTTTACTTACTGCTATTTCCCTACATAATACATTTAAGACGGATAGTCTTTTTCATTAACTTTAATGTAAGTTATAATCTCTGATAACCTAAAAATACAAATTGAAAATCATTTTAGATATTTTTTATTAAGGTAAAAATAAAAAGTCAATTATTCATAAGTAGTTTGTTTATTTACAGAGCTGATTTCAAGTTTTATTTCGTTGACATAGATGTTAAGTAGCTCTAAATATGATAAAAGAGTATATAAAATGAGTAATGTATCTCTCTCATTTGTAATAAAGTATGTCAATGTTCAATTATAGGTACTTACAAAGACATTTTCACGTCCTTCTCGACTCCACAAAAAGCATGTTTCTAGCAAAGAAACTCGCACCATTATAGAATCAATCTTCGGAAAATTACAATTATTTCTTTTGATTGATCCAGTCTCCATTGTGATAAAAATCGTAAAATATTATCGTTGTTCTAACAAATAATCACGAAAAATAGTTCATATTTATAACTGGGTTATGAGAAATAACTTTAATTTTAATCGAATAATAAGTTTTTTAGAATGTTATTTTAGGTTTCTAAAAACTATCTCTTATGTGTAAAATATAGCTTCACATGGATTTGTACCAACCGTCAACACCCTATTACTAGAATATATGCTTCATTCTCCTCTCTCTAAAGAAAAATAAATACATATTTAAAGTTACTGGAAGTCACTTTGAACGCCATCTATACACATATACAGGACGCACTGATTCTTAAAGAAATTCAAATCTACCTACTAATAATCGATCAAGGTCCCAGTGTTGCCAAATAATAGGAAGCCACTCTGTGCGTGATCTCGATGCAATGGGGCTGTTCTATATTAATATTGTGTATATCGGAGGATGCCACATCGCTAAAAATCTATACGGACGCCACTTCTACCGCTATCGCGATATATATATATATATATATCTTTATATATATATATATATATATATATATATACATTCACGGCGTTAAATGGCATCCGCCCATGTTAAAATCGCGGTAGCTGTGGCGTCCGCGGCACTACGACATCCGATATACGGACGTCACAGTACATCGAGCTCCAAAATATCGCAAACAGTTCAGTGAATGGTTGGGAATGTATTGCTGATGAAATCAGCAGGACGTCACTTTGGTCGTTTTTTGTATAAACCTATACACCAAGGTTCACAGGTTCTCCGTACGCGGCGTTATAGTAGCACACTTATATATTTATTATACATCTGACGCACAAAGTGGCATCCCTCAATATACATATCGAATAACGGTATAGTTTGGCATCTGTATATGTATTTTTCTTGGACAGTGGCATCCTGGCAGTGTTTCCGATCTCACCTTTGGTTATAGAAAGCGTTTAACATTGAATGTGATTATTTACATCTGTTTTAATTTATTGATACCATTGTTGACAGTGCGGAGGATGCTAGTTATTGCAGAATATCTACCGTTATTAATAGTAAAATTATATGTTTGTTCTACAATTCACTTAAATTTGATTTTGAGGCAAAATAAAAAACTACTGGCGACAAAAATGAATAATGCTGGCGATAAAACAAACTAAAGGATTCTGAATTTCCGTAAATAAGGGGAAAATGAATTGAATTTTCCAACGTAAACCACGAGATGAAGTAAAATTACTACTGTGTTCAGGTTAATTTTCGAATGGGTATATTTTTCTACTCCACTATAGCAGAAGTAGTTTTTTTTGTGAAAATTCCGAAAACCTAAATGCAATCAGATTACTAGGTGGATTATTAGTAGTTGAGCTAGAATATTGAATTTCACAAAAAATTCGGAGACGTTGAAACTCTCTCTGGCATATACAGTGTGTATCAATGATAACTGTATGGACGATCACTGCATCCTTATTTGATCTAAGGCAAAAAATGTCTTGAATAAAAGTTGTAGAGGGCAACAAAAGCTTGTATTAACTAGAGTTTTTTTTCAGCACAATAGCAGTTTGGTCTGTTCATTACTACACCACCGGTTCCTAACAGTGCAGTGCAAAAATGAGAGCTATGTTCCAATATATAGGGAGTCTGATAAATGCAAAACTTAAACATGTGCTAATGGTTCTACTGGTGTGATGTCTGTATACAGGGTGGCCCAGACCAACATACAATTAATCCTACAGAGTGAACTAGAGCTCAAAATAGGGCGATTGAATCAACTTTCCTTTATATGCTCCATTGAGCCGTGTGAGTTTGATGAAGGTTTTTTTTCATACTTTTGAATAATTCGAAATCCATGAAAAGTTAGGCTCTGAATTTTGAAGAAAAAATTTGAAACAGAATTTCAAAGAAGAAAAGTGTGAACACGAAATTTAAAAAAAAAGCCTTGACTGCACTTGAATTGCTAGACTTAGGTGTAACGCTAATGAAGATCATATCAAAAGAATAAGGAATCTAAAGTAGTGAGGAATCCATCATGACTGAGTACACGTTTTCAGATCAGTATCATCATTAAAGCTCTTTCTATTGTGCATTTTAGATGGAATAGACATAAAAAAATATTTTATGAAACTTATACAAATGTTCGTACAAAAAATAAACAGTACATATTCCAATTAAACATATTTTCTATTTATGTATAGTTTGCCATTGAAATTATTAGCCAGCTCGCTATTATGTTATTAAATGGACGGTTGGTTTGAAATTTGAGTGATTTGTATATGTATACATTGGTACATTTCAGGTATTTAAACATCTGACTGTCATTTCCGGTTCAATCGGAAACTTAACGAACTAGGTCATTACGAAAGGAGCTCCCTAAATGTTTTTTGAATTTGGATTCTAATAAAAAGTATGTTAAACATTTATCAGATCCTTGACTTATCTTTGACGATGTTTGAGTCGTACATTTTATCCTTTCTAACAAAAAGTGAAAGTGTGTGCGAGAAGTCCGATATTATTTTCCAATGTCATTTCATATGTATGTAGGTATGATAAGAGCAATAACGTTCCTCCCGATTCTACAAGACGTGGTGTTAAATCTGACAGTCAGATGTTGATGACGTCAAATATTTATGTTAAGTGAAAGCCAACTATTAAACCCCATATTCAAAATCTTCCTGAGTGTTCTGGGTCTAAAGTTCCGATTTTCAGAGGTATCATGATGACATTTTCAATGCTGGGATTTTGATTAATATGATGATGAGAATTAATGGCTGCATGAGAATAATTTATAACTGAATATGGGACGTAAGTTATTTTCAAAATCAGCGTCTGAATATCAAATTTGACAGCATTAGAATCGGAAGGAATGCTTTTAGTACTCCATACAAGGCCGCCGAAATTATAATGCAATATATTTAGGATTTCTGATATAATAGTTTATTTTATTTCAAACTGATAAAATGGGCGACTCATTTGACATGTCTTGGAACCATCATAGCTAAAGAAAGAGTATGAAGTATGATACATGTTTCAAGTTTTCAAGAATCTAAATATTAAAAAATATTTAGGTGATGCTATTTGAAAAAAAAAACTTCATTGAATTTCCATTTGAACCCTAAATTATCGTCAGATGTTTAAATACCTGAAATAATAATCTTTATGTCAAAATTCATAAATTCAACATAGCGGCTCCAAAATGGCGGACGAGATTTGTGATTATCGTCGAATTGTGGGTTTAGGTTACGAATTTAGCCGGAGATTGTCAAAATTCAATATCGTGGCTCCACGATGGCAAACCAGTTAATCATAATAAAAAGCATAAAATAAAATCATAAAAAAACTTTTTAATGACAAACATTTACTCAAATGCGCTAGAAAGTAAAAAATAATTTCTTTGGATGTATAACGTGGATTATTCTGTAGGTTACAGATTGAAAAGCTTTTGTATTCGAACTAAAAAATTTTGCAGCATGCTCTATGTGATAAAAAATTATATACAAAGTATCGTTAAAATTGTGCCACCTTAAAGTTTTTATTTTCAAAAACGAATCTATATTTTTAATTGCATTGATTCAAATACCAAGAGACATGTTTCATATCGGCGTAGTATTTACATCTGAACTACAGACTGTTTTGGAAATATTGAACGATTACCGGTAAAATTTCAAATTTACAATAATTAAACAAGATCTTGTTGTATGATAAACTTGGCATTGATCCACTTCCTTGGCATTGATCCATTTCTTACTCACTGATATTTTTCAATTACAGCTGTTATGGAATAATAAAAGAGGTTAAAATTGTTCTGGTCATAGTTCAATATACAAAAAGTTGTTATGGCAAAGTTTTGGAAAATCCTCGCAAAATAAAAAAATGTAGGCAAAAGAAGAATTTCATAATTTTCAATTTTTCTGGTATAACTCCAGAACTAAAGAAGCTAGATTGTCTTGAATCAAATAAATGACCTCTGAAATACACAACTTTGCCTCCATTTAACCATCCCTATATCTCTTACCGTTACCATGATTGCAATGCATAGACTCGAATTTGAATGGCATTGTATAAGAAGTGTGGAAAGTGACATATTCCTTACGAGTGAAGGAAATACAATTTCTAACAAGTTATGTACTCTATTTTTCCCACGACCATGAATATAAAAATGGTGTGAATTATGAGTATTAAAATATGAATTCTGAGTATATAATTACTATCATGCCGAGTAACAGAACGCAAAAGTTGTTTTTCGTTAGTCGGCATTCGGACCTCCCTATTGCTCATTTTCCTAATACGACTATTCATTTACTGGACTTCTTGCTTCAGACGGTTTTTGCCGTAAGACGTAGTCCATATTTTCTTTCTTTTTCTATTAATTATACATTAATTTAATTTTAATTATCTAATTCCAATTTTGTTTGATGTTTGCATAATTATGTAAATTTTCCTTATTTTAATAAAAATTTCCTACAATATATTGTCCATATTACCTACTGACACAGCTTGGATTCTGCTGGATGCCACGGGCATGTGACAACTTTCCTTTTATGATACTTTTCATGTAAATTATATATACATTTAAGCCCTGATGATAGCTCAGTGTGCCGAAACTAGTTACCCCTGTAACTGTATTTTGCGTTTTACTTACTGCTATTTCCTTGCATAATATATTTGAGATGGATAGTCTTTTTCATTAACATTAATTTAAGTTATAATTACTGATAAACTACAAATACAAATTGAAAATCATTTTAGATATTTTTGGTTGTGGTAAAACCAAAAAGTCAATTATTTATTAGTAATTTGTTTGTTTACAGAGCTGATTTCAAGTTTTATTTCGTTGATATTGATGTTAAGTAGCTCTAAATATGATATAAGAAGATATAAAATGAGTAGTGTGTCACTCTCATTTGTAATAAAGTATGTCAATGTACGCACCATTATAGAATCAATATTCGGTAAGTTACAGCTATTTCTTTTGATGGATCCAGTCTCCATTGTGATAAAAATAAATCGTAAAATATTATCGTTGTTCCAACAAATTATCAAGAAAAATAGTTCATGTTCATAACTGGGTTATGAGAAATAAGTTTAATTTAAAACGAATAATAAGATTTTTAGGATGTTATTTTAGGTTTCTAAAAACTATCTTTTATCTGTAAAATATAGCTTCACATAGATTTGTACCAACCGTCAACATCCCTATTACTAGAAAATATGTTTCATTCTCCTCTCTCAAAAGAAAAATAAATACATATTTAAAATTACTGGAAGTCACTTCGTACGCGATCTATATACAATATACAGGACACAACAATTCTCAAAGAAGTTCAAATCTACCTACTAATAATCGATCAAGGTCCCAGTGTTGCCAAATAAAAGGAAGCCACTCTGTGCGTGATCTCTATGCATTGGGGCTGATCTATATACATATTGTGTATATCGGAGGATGCCACAGCGCTACAAATCTATACGGACGCCACTTCTACCGCTGTCGCGATATATATTTATATATATATATATATATATATATATATATATATATATATATATATATATAGAAGGTAGTTATGTTGCCAATAACTAGTTAAAACAAATATTAGTGGGGGATTTGGCATCTGAGACAAAGAATACTCTGTTCAATTAGTCAGAGCTTTCGAAAATGTTTATTACCATCCTCAGGGACACTACAATTGATAAAAATAATAAAAATTTTAAAATCAAACAATAAAATTAACACTTTCATTAAGTGAGGTTATTTGTTATTAAGTTGGTGTAAATGTGAAAACAACATCAATGTGCTTTTTCTTTCCCTGAAAAATGGTTCTCAATAATTACAATATACGAAATTACATGTTAAAATTATCACAGTATCTAGAATTTCTCTAGTAAATAAATTATAAACACATTTGTTTTAATTCCATACTTCTCTAATCTTTTTAACGACGTAATGGACAGAAGAAAAATATTATTAAATCATCCAAGAAGTGGAGAAAATTTTGTAGCTTTCTTTACTGACTATAGAATAAGATAATGAAAAGAAGGTAAGTAGCTACCTGATCTACCAGAATGTTTTAATTACGTTACAATATCTAGATTTTAGAGAGTCAAATTAACATTGGTTACGTTTTGTTTAACAAAAACAATACCTAATATCTTTGACTATTATATTAGAATTAAGACTTATTGTGTAGTTTATTTATCCGAAAAGGAGCTTAATGTGTTTTTATAACCGGACTTCTTTAGTTACCTCAACAAAATTAAATAAAAATTCAAATCTTGAAAACAATTTAACAAAACCTAGTCCGGTTGTATCAGACATCTCAAAATTTGATAGTGATTCCCATAAATTTAAAAGGTTTTTGTTGTCTAAGCAAATTGAAAACCCTCTTCTGATAGACTGTAAGTTCCTATTCTTTACAATTATGAGTTTTTTATAGACTGCCTAAATTGTCAATGTTACATCTTGGCCTCACACTATTTGTTTTGGTGTAAATATGAAAGGTATGCTCATATTTCGCCTTTTTTGTAGTGGCTAGAATCTTATGTATAAGATATATTATGTTTAAAAGCATATGCATGAAATAACAGTTTAAAAATGAGCAAAATGAATTCTTTTGCAATTAATTAGAGAAGCACAAGTTAAGCAGTCTATTGATAACTGTGATTTTGATTGAAATATCATTATATTCATTTCTTGGCAAGTTAAAAGTAGATTGCAGATTGTAGCTAACAAAGGGATCGATTGGCCTATAGCTGGCCTTTCCACACTGCGACCTGAAAAGATCTTTTGTGTATACCCTCCATCTACTTTTTGTCCCAAAGATCAATGCTTCTAAGGAAGCCTATTATCCAATTGGGAGCAATTTTTGTTACCTGGTCAGGTCTCAAGAACAACCGTTCCAGGTACCTATGGCGTTGGCGAACAAGTACTCCGCAATGGCAGATTATATGTTCAGCCGTTTCATCTGCACTATCGCAGAATCTACATGTTTCTCTGTCCACGTTTCCCATCTTGCAGAGGGGATATCCGAGTGGGCAGTGTCCCGTAAGGATTCCTGTTATTGCTCTGAGATCAGACTTCTGAAGCTCTAAGAGCGATTTAGCATAGCGAGCAGAAGGTTGTAGCAACTTTTTTGCTTGTCTTTGGCCAGGAATACTTTTCCAGTAGGCTACACTAAGTTCCTTTTTCCATTTCCGGACTTATTCCACAATGTGGCTTTTAGTAATGCCACAAAACGGTTCGGGTCCGATGAAAGGAGTGCTAGCTCCTTCCTTTGCAAGACCACCGGCAGTCTCATTTCCAGCAATTCCCTTGTGCCGGGGCACCCATAACAGAGATAGTTTATTATGTCTAGCCAGTAGCTTAAGAGATTGTTTGCAGCTCCAGACTGTTTTGGACTCATAAGTTATAGACTTTAGAGCTTTCAAAGCAGCCTGGTTGTCGGAGGCAATAAATATTCTGGCTGCGTTGAGGCGCTTTTTAAGGCACTCTTGAGCACAGAAGTTTATCGCTAGTATTTCCGCTTGGAATATTGTGGGCTACTGATAACCTAAGATTAGGTCCTGTAGCCCCTATTCCTACTCCTCCGTTTGTTTTTGACTCATCAGTATAAAATGTGAGGGAACTCCTTGTTATTTCTGAGATTTCGTTTTGTGTTAACGCACGATCGTTAATAATAACATCTAGAGTAACTTCGAAATCTTGTTTAGCAGGAATTATGTTCCTAGGCATCATCATAGATTGGGTTGATCCAACCCTTAGTATCTCGAGATGTCCTGTCAAATCACCGGGTTTTGGAGATTTAGCCTGTGTTAACCTATAGGCATTTTGCAGAGCAATCCTCCTTACATGTTAATGTAATGGAGGGAGATCTAGCATTACCTCGAAGGCCGCGCCAGGGCATGATCTCAATACACCCGTTATTTCTAAACATGCGAGTCATTGCAATTTTTGCAACTCTATTGTAGCCCTTTGTTGCGTTGTTTTCTTCCACCATACAAGCGCAGCATAGGTGATGATAGGTCTGACAACCGTTATATATCACCAGTAGATCATTTTTGGTTTTAGACCCCAAGTTTTCCCAAAGAGCCTACGACACGTCCAACGAGCCCTTGTTGCTTTTGAGGTGATGTGTGCGAGGTGTGAGTTCCACGTAAGTTTCCTATCAAGGATGACTCCAAGGTACTTAACCTCTTCCAAGAAAAAAACAGGGTTGTACCATTCAAGCTTGGAGTCTGTGTACTTAACTTCCTCCTGTTAGTGAATGGAACAAGTGTCGTTTTATTAGGATTGACTGAAAGTCCTTCCTTCGAACACCAGGTAGTTATGAGGTTCAAGGCACATTGCATGCGATCGGCAATGATGCCGTCGTGCTCACCTCTGACCACTATAACTAAATCGTCGGCATAGCCAAGAACACGAAATCCCTCTCTTTTCAGCTTTGTTACGAGGTCGTCAACCACTGGTGACCACAGTAGAGGTGATATCACTCCTCCTTGAGGACAACCTTACACCGCTTTTATAGTAGTCGACTAGTCTCCGAGGTAGGTGATTATTTTCGTAGTATTTAACATGGACTGAATCCATTTGATTATGCAAGGTGGAATACCCTTTGCAGTTGCAGCAGCGCTAATTGATTCATATGAGGTGCTATCAAAAGCCCCCTCTATATCTACGAAGATACATAGCGATACTTATTTTGCAGCTATTGCCTTACAAGAAAATGTAAGGCATCTAAGGTAGATTTAAATGAGTGAAGTCAGCTGAGTGTACCAGAGAAAAACAATTATCGAAAAGAAACCAAATTTTGTATTTTGGTACAAGAATTTATTATAAGCAGAGCGCTTTCGGTTTAATGATAAACCATCATCATTGCCCCATGGTCAGGGTGTACTCGAAATCCTCACAAATTAGAAGATACATAATGCGAATTAAAATATAGTGCTTGAAACATAGTCACTATTTAATTAAAATAATAATAAAAAGCACACACAACCCATTGTACAATGAATGAATCCCTAAAATAGGGGATAAAATATAACTCAAAACATTATTTGTGAGTCAGCTGTTTGACATTTGACAACAATTGTAGAAGATAAATTGAAATTTTTCAACTTATCTTCTACAATTGTTGTACATACAAAATTTGGTTTCTTCTCGATAAGGTAGATTTGCCAGGATGGTAGGCAAATTGTACCTCTTGAAGCGGTGCATTTGATAAATATTCACTTCTCATGTATATGTCGAGTATTTTTTCCATACTTTTGACTAAGGAGGATGTAAGGCTTATAGGTCTATATGACTTTGGTTCCTCTGGAGAACGTTTGCCACTCTTAGGAATAAAGCAGACCCTGACCTGTCTCCAGCCTTTTGGAATGTATCCCAAGATGAAGTTCATCTTAAATATCGTATATAAGTGAGGAATTAAGATATCGGATCCCTGTTGTAGAAGTGCTGGAAAGATACCATCCTCTCCAGGTGATTTGTAGGGCTTGAAGCTGTTAATTGCCCATTCAATTCTATTCTTGGTGAAGATTTTACCCGCTAGGCTTTTTGCTGATCTAGATGTTTTGATGATAGATTCATCAAGATTTGCCCCTGCGTTATCTTCAATGATTACAACACCAGGAAAATGAGCGTCTTATAAACATCTCATGCTTTCCTCTATGGTTTCGGCGAACTCTCCGTTTGGCTTTTTAAGGAGTCCAATACCGTTAGAGTGGTCTTTAGCGATGAACTGCTGGGGCTACGTTAGAAATCCCTTCGCAGAACTGCCTCCAAGTTTTTCTCTTGGACCTTCTGAGTTCTGTGTAAAAAGTCACTTACATAGGTATTTTATTTAAATTTTGAACAGAAAGAACTCTCGAACTCAGTTAGCTGCCGATAATTTGAATCTCTTCGCACTCTGGGCATGATAAACTCTTCTCAATTTTTGTAAGGCAACGTTTAAAACAACTGTACTCGAATATATTCTGTATCGTGATATCGGAGGGGCCGGTTCGTCCAGTACTTACAGCAAAGGAATAATTGTAATAGTAATAATTAACTGATATCCCTTTTTCTTTTTGCGTGAATTACCTAAGAATATATATATATATATATATATATATATATATATATATATATATATATATATATATATATATATAGTCCGTCTAGAAAGTATCCGGAAAACAGAAAGCACAATTATAAGTTTTCAGTGTATATTTTTTTCACTTAAATTGATAAAATTATAACAAAGAACTCATGTCATTTACTTACACAACCTCCATTTAACTCTAAACACTTAATTAAACGTTCAGGCAAACCCGAAACTAGGTAACGCTTTAATGTTCGGTGATGGTGGTCCAGGGCTGTAAAACTGACCGAATCAAATCTTTTTTATTTCGTGACGCTGCTCGTTCCATTTCGATATTCATTACCCCCCATACGTTTTCAATGGGACTAAGATCTGGTGAAGCTGCTGGCCATGGAATTGTTCTCAAGTTTTGTTCTTGCATCCAAGCTACAGTATATTAGTCCAGGAGGAATCGGCGCATGAGTACCGAAAACTATTCCACCTCAATTTTTTTATGCGATCCTCTTTGAATTGCCCTACTGATGATATAAATGCATGTTGCCATGGGGCAACCTAGTGCCATATTGTTTAAACCGAAATTGTTTAAACAATTGGAAGGAATTGTTATTTTTCAACCGGACAAATTTTTTTCTATTCTTTATTGAAATACAAATAAAAAAGGTCCCATGACTTTTTACGATAAAGTTAATATTTTTAGAGATATGAATTTTTAAAGGTTCGAAAAATCTCAAATTTGAGCACTTTTGACCTATAAAAAATATATTAAAAAAAAAAACATAAATAATAATTTTTTCAAATTCGTTATACAATAGTTAATAATATTCTTAATAGAGATTTAAGAAAATTTCATTGTTTATACCTGTTTTTTTATTGTTAATTTCGCGCGCTCACAAGTATGCGTCGCTACCTTTAAGTATCGCCGTCTCTCTCTGACTCATGCGATGCATCGACCTCTCTGTGTCCTGAATCATTATTTATCATTTATCTAAGAAACTAGTAACTTCATCAAGATCGGTAAAGAGAGCAATGTTATTAATAATTAAATTGTCTACAATTTGTTTTTCCAAATGTATGTTTAAGCAAAAGCTTATTATTTATATATAATTGTGATTCCCAAAATTTTTCAAATACTATTATATCTTATTATTGTTAATAAAAATGCATAAATCACTATAATAATAACAAAATAGTAATTTTAATTACATGTTCCGATTCATACTTAAATTACTTTTGATAAAAACAAATTGTAGACAATTTAATTATTAATAACATTGCTCTCTTTACCAATCTTGATAAAGTTAATGGTTTTTTAGATAAATGATTAATAATGATTCAGGACACAGAGAGACCGTATGCAGCGCATGAGTCAGAGAGAGACGACGATACTTAAAGGTAGCGACGCATACTTGTGAGCGCGCGAAATTAACAATTAAAAAACAGGTATAAACAATGAAATTTTCTTACATCTCTATCAAGAATATTATTAACTATTGTATAAAGAATTTGAAAAAATTATTATTTATATTTTATTTTATTTTTTTAATATATTTTTCATGGGTCAAAAGTACCCAAATTTGAGATTTTTCGAACTTTTAAAAATTCATATCTCTAAAAATATTAACTTTATCGTGAAAAGTCATAGGACCTTTTTTATTTGTATTTCAATAAAGAATATAAAAAAAATTTGTCCGGTTGAAAAATAACAATTCCTTCCAATTGTTTACACAATTTCGGTTTAAACAATATGGCACTAGGTTGCCCCATGGCAACATGCATTTATATCATCAGTAGGGCAATTCAAAGAGGATCGCATAAAAAATTGAGGTAGAATAGTTTTCGATACTCATGCGCCGATTCCTCCTGGACTATATGCAGAAGTATGGCATCTTGCATCATCCTGCTGTAAACGCCAGCCCTCTGGATATAAAGCATTTTTTCAAGAAGAAACCCATTTAGAATTTTACAATATTTTTATTATTAACGGTACCATCAACTATACAAAGAAGTGTTGCACCACGCACATATATTGCTCTCCACATCAATATTTTAGAGGGAGATTTGAGCAGTATCTTGTTCTCTTGATAGGATTTTTAGGTGACTTGCACCAAGCTTGAAACAACTTTCGTCGGATATAAAAATATTACCAAAGCTATCTTCTCGAAAACATTGATAAAGATCTATTCTTCGCTGTCTTTGTAAAGGTGTCATTGCAAGAACATTCTTTGGTTGCCTTGATGTGTAGCCTTGTCTTTTCAGTGACTTGCGGATAGTTTCTGGACACACGGATTTTGTCGTCCTGAGCCCACTAGAGCATTTGAATTGTTTCCGCTGATCTTACGCGGCCTTCCCGGAACTGGTCCATGCCTTATATTTCTCCAATTTTTTATTCTCTTTATTATCTCATATTTCTGCACTTTTTCCGAGATCCGTCAATTCCACTAATTCTTCAACGTTGTGAACACCTTTTCTATACAAATATTCCACCAATTTTCTTTTTTCTAGTTGTGACATTATTACACAAAACTTAAGCCTGCTTGCAATCAACAATATATAACAGATGGTATTGTCATGTCATTTTGGCCGTGGCCCACTATCGGCACAATCTACTCAATGCATTACTTTCGTCTTAGGATGTTACAAAAAAGAAATATGTTAAAATTAGGGAAAAGATTAAATTCCGGATACTTTCTAGACGAACTATATATATATATATATATATATATATATATATATATATATATATATATATATATATATATATATATATAGCTGAAAAGCGAAAAACGCCGTGATCGTTGCTGATCAATTAGAATACAAACTGGAAAAATATCTTATTGGGGATTGCAGCATAAGAGGAAAAAATACACTCTATTCAATTCTCCAAGCTTTCGTAAATCTTTATTTACATCATCAGGGAACTACAATAAGGAAAGAAAAACATAAATTATAAAAAGTGTTCATAAAAACATTTCTACAACTTACATTGATCGAGATTGCATCATTGATCTTGAACACAGGAAAAGTGCACAACAGAAAATCATTAAAGAAATAGGTCTAGTCGGCAATACAATTGCCTATTACTGGTAAACATTTTTATTAAAACATTGTTAAAAAGTAAAAAGTTTAAAAAACATTTAAAATCGAGAATCCACACACCCACGCGGACTTGTGAGAATAATGGCGGAAACTAAAAATGTCAGGTTAAGTAGAACAATCATCATTACTAAATGAATGAAAAGAATCGATCTTTGCAATGACGCGAGACACTGCAACAATCGAATTGAAACTTTAAAGAGAATACAAGGGTGGTACCAAAATTATGGAAATGTATTTGAGTAATCATTCCAATGAAAAAATTATTTTAATCACGAGAATTAATATGTGATTATTCATGTTATTAATTATTATTATAAATATTATTGTGGAGCTAATAATAATGGGGGAACACCTACAAAAAGGGGAACACCTACAAAAAGGGGGGGGAACACCTACCATGATGCCACAAATAGGAAATTAGTGAGAATTATTCATATTCTCATTATTATTATTATTGTTATTAATATGGAGACAATTGTGCTTATCAAGCGTTAGGAGGAGGGAGTAGAGATTACTCAAATTTTGAGTGTCAGTCTTCCTATTCATACAACCTTCTTCCTGGAAGATGGAAGCCATTTCCAAAAACAGTCTTTTTTTATAACTTCTCTCACGAGAAAGGATTTTAACTCCCTCAAAATCAATGACATGATCCAAAGAGGAGACATGATTAGCCAGAGAACATCTTTCAGGATGTAACCTTATATCACTCTTATGGAGGGATACACGGCTTGAAATTTTTTTGGGAAGTTTGACCAATATATGATAGACCACAACTGTTACAACAAAGCTTATAAACAACATTACTACAATCCACAACAGGTATCTTGTCTTTCAAAGGACTATAAATTGACTTAACAATCAAGGAACTCCTGGAGGCAAACCTAACATTCTGTAAGTATTGTGAAAAAATTCTAGCAAGTCTAGGCGTAATTTCCTTTATATAAGGCAGAGAAACCGTTAAATCGGAAGGAATCGTTCTGGAGGATGAGAGAGGATCCAACTCAGTTGCACCTGCTGCGTCAATTGAATGTATTGAGGTTTGTGACAAAACAGAAGACGTATTGAAGATGATCTTTCTCAGTAACTGTTTTGGATAGGAATTGTCAAGGAACAAATTGAAGAGAATATTACGATTCTTATTTCTAAATACAGGGTCAGAGAGGTTCATAACTCTAGCTGTCATTTGTTTAACCAAGTTAACCTTTATGCTAAATTTATGGTAAGAACTGTAGTTGAGATATCTCCCAGAGCTACTTTGTTTTCTATACCAATCAATTATAATCACATTATCAGGAGACCTAGTCCATAAAGTATCTAAAAAAGGGACAGCCATGTTAGAGTTTTCTGTTTCGATAGTAAACTGAATGTAAGGATCATAGCTATTAAAGGTGAAAAGGAGATCTTCAGTGGAGTCCACAGGGCAAGCTAGGATTATATCATCTACATATTTCTTGATGAAAGGTACATTGAAAGGAAGTACCGGAAGGACCACGTCCAACAGATCATCCATTACATAGCACGCTAATATCGGAGAAATACTAGCACCCATAGGAGTACCGAAAGTCTGTTTGTAAAATTTATTATTAAAAGAAAAGCAGGTAGAACTGAACAGGAATTCAATCAACTCAGTGAACATGTCGATATCAATATTACACACTGTACTAATGGATGGCCAGTGTTTGTGAACTGAACGTATAACTGCTTGTAAATAAACATTGCTAAAAAGTGAAACCACATCCAGACTGACTAAAACATAGTTTTGTGGAAGAGTTCTTCTGTTAAATAATTCAAAAACCTGGAAGGAGTCATTAATGAAATACTCATTGTCATTATTGTATGCCTTGGTCAAGATATCCGTGAGGAAAGAAGCAATAAACTCAGTAGGAGAGTTAATAGAAGCGACAATAGGTCTCATTGTCAAGGTAGGTTTATGAATTTTTGGAAGAGTGTAAAATTTTGCTATGACAGAGTTATAAGAAGTTAATTTTTTCCTAGTGATCTCATCAATCTGTCTCTTATTATACAGTCTCTTAACAAGAGTGTTAGATTTGGATTGAATCGTCCTACTGGGATCTCTCGAGAGGGGAACATAGGAAGAATCATTGTCGATTATATCCTGAGATAACTTGAGGTAATCCTCCTTTAACATAACAACAGTCACATTACCCTTATCAGATTTGGTAACAATTAACTCAGGGTGCATTTTCAGGAAACATCTTGCCTCAACCAACAAATTTCGAAAAAGAGAAGGATGGCAATCATCTTTATGAGCATGATTAGTGATAACATTAATGGACCTAGCAATAGCAAGACTTCTATTGTCAACATCAGGAATTAGAGAAGAAATATAATCGATATCAGAGAGAATGGATTTAATTGGTATATCTATACCTAATTGAGGTTCCACACTGAATTTAGGGCCCAACGAAAGAAACTTCTCAACATTTGGGGGGATATTCACATTGGAAAGGTTTTTAATCCAAGAGGGCTTTGTCTTAAGAAAAGTACCATACCACTCGTCTCTTAAATTATTAAATTTATTTATGTTTTTTCTTTTAATATCATGAAAAGATCTATTATAATGTCTCAACTGTTTATGAATGAAATTATTGCAAATGAATTCATTTGTGTTATTAATTATATCAATTTTCAAACTCGAGAGATTGTTTTCAAGAGTAACAATCAACTTTTGATTAATATTAATTTCAATATTTAACAATTTGTATCCTAACCTGGTAAGTAAACTCCTAGTCACGTGTGTGTGTGTATCCTGTCTATAAATTAAATTTTCAATAGGAATGGTTGAATGTATGATATGACCAGGTAAAACGCCTGCTTTTCTACATTTCAGCAGGAAAATCCTTCTATTACGTTCCTTTGCCAACTTCATCTTAGTTTTAGACCATTTCTTCAACAAACCAACTGCATATATCCCATAGGTGGACTGAATATCATTGAAAAACCCCATCTTGCATAAAGCTGAAAAGCGAAAAACGCCGTGATCGTTGCTGATCAATTAGAATACAAACTGGAAAAATATCTTATTGGGGATTGCAGCATAAGAGGAAAAAATACACTCTATTCAATTCTCCAAGCTTTCGTAAATCTTTATTTACATCATCAGGGAACTACAATAAGGAAAGAAAAACATAAATTATAAAAAGTGTTCATAAAAACATTTCTACAACTTACATTGATCGAGATTGCATCATTGATCTTGAACACAGGAAAAGTGCACAACAGAAAATCATTAAAGAAATAGGTCTAGTCGGCAATACAATTGCCTATTACTGGTAAACATTTTTATTAAAACATTGTTAAAAAGTAAAAAGTTTAAAAAACATTTAAAATCGAGAATCCACACACCCACGCGGACTTGTGAGAATAATGGCGGAAACTAAAAATGTCAGGTTAAGTAGAACAATCATCATTACTAAATGAATGAAAAGAATCGATCTTTGCAATGACGCGAGACACTGCAACAATCGAATTGAAACTTTAAAGAGAATACAAGGGTGGTACCAAAATTATGGAAATGTATTTGAGTAATCATTCCAATGAAAAAATTATTTTAATCACGAGAATTAATATGTGATTATTCATGTTATTAATTATTATTATAAATATTATTGTGGAGCTAATAATAATGGGGGAACACCTACAAAAAGGGGAACACCTACAAAAAGGGGGGGGAACACCTACCATGATGCCACAAATAGGAAATTAGTGAGAATTATTCATATTCTCATTATTATTATTATTGTTATTAATATGGAGACAATTGTGCTTATCAAGCGTTAGGAGGAGGGAGTAGAGATTACTCAAATTTTGAGTGTCAGTCTTCCTATTCATACAACCTTCTTCCTGGAAGATGGAAGCCATTTCCAAAAACAGTCTTTTTTTATAACTTCTCTCACGAGAAAGGATTTTAACTCCCTCAAAATCAATGACATGATCCAAAGAGGAGACATGATTAGCCAGAGAACATCTTTCAGGATGTAACCTTATATCACTCTTATGGAGGGATACACGGCTTGAAATTTTTTGGGAAGTTTGACCAATATATGATAGACCACAACTGTTACAACAAAGCTTATAAACAACATTACTACAATCCACAACAGGTATCTTGTCTTTCAAAGGACTATAAATTGACTTAACAATCAAGGAACTCCTGGAGGCAAACCTAACATTCTGTAAGTATTGTGAAAAAATTCTAGCAAGTCTAGGCGTAATTTCCTTTATATAAGGCAGAGAAACCGTTAAATCGGAAGGAATCGTTCTGGAGGATGAGAGAGGATCCAACTCAGTTGCACCTGCTGCGTCAATTGAATGTATTGAGGTTTGTGACAAAACAGAAGACGTATTGAAGATGATCTTTCTCAGTAACTGTTTTGGATAGGAATTGTCAAGGAACAAATTGAAGAGAATATTACGATTCTTATTTCTAAATACAGGGTCAGAGAGGTTCATAACTCTAGCTGTCATTTGTTTAACCAAGTTAACCTTTATGCTAAATTTATGGTAAGAACTGTAGTTGAGATATCTCCCAGAGCTACTTTGTTTTCTATACCAATCAATTATAATCACATTATCAGGAGACCTAGTCCATAAAGTATCTAAAAAAGGGACAGCCATGTTAGAGTTTTCTGTTTCGATAGTAAACTGAATGTAAGGATCATAGCTATTAAAGGTGAAAAGGAGATCTTCAGTGGAGTCCACAGGGCAAGCTAGGATTATATCATCTACATATTTCTTGATGAAAGGTACATTGAAAGGAAGTACCGGAAGGACCACGTCCAACAGATCATCCATTACATAGCACGCTAATATCGGAGAAATACTAGCACCCATAGGAGTACCAAAAGTCTGTTTGTAAAATTTATTATTAAAAGAAAAGCAGGTAGAACTGAACAGGAATTCAATCAACTCAGTGAACATGTCGATATCAATATTACACACTGTACTAATGGATGGCCAGTGTTTGTGAACTGAACGTATAACTGCTTGTAAATAAACATTGCTAAAAAGTGAAACCACATCCAGACTGACTAAAACATAGTTTTGTGGAAGAGTTCTTCTGTTAAATAATTCAAAAACCTGGAAGGAGTCCTTAATGAAATACTCATTGTCATTATTGTATGCCTTGGTCAAGATATCCGTGAGGAAAGAAGCAATAAACTCAGTAGGAGAGTTAATAGAAGCGACAATAGGTCTCATTGTCAAGGTAGGTTTATGAATTTTTGGAAGAGTGTAAAATTTTGCTATGACAGAGTTATAAGAAGTTAATTTTTTCCTAGTGATCTCATCAATCTGTCTCTTATTATACAGTCTCTTAACAAGAGTGTTAGATTTGGATTGAATCGTCCTACTGGGATCTCTCGAGAGGGGAACATAGGAAGAATCATTGTCGATTATATCCTGAGATAACTTGAGGTAATCCTCCTTTAACATAACAACAGTCACATTACCCTTATCAGATTTGGTAACAATTAACTCAGGGTGCATTTTCAGGAAACATCTTGCCTCAACCAACAAATTTCGAAAAAGAGAAGGATGGCAATCATCTTTATGAGCATGATTAGTGATAACATTAATGGACCTAGCAATAGCAAGACTTCTATTGTCAACATCAGGAATTAGAGAAGAAATATAATCGATATCAGAGAGAATGGATTTAATTGGTATATCTATACCTAATTGAGGTTCCACACTGAATTTAGGGCCCAACGAAAGAAACTTCTCAACATTTGGGGGGATATTCACATTGGAAAGGTTTTTAATCCAAGAGGGCTTTGTCTTAAGAAAAGTACCATACCACTCGTCTCTTAAATTATTAAATTTATTTATGTTTTTTCTTTTAATATCATGAAAAGATCTATTATAATGTCTCAACTGTTTATGAATGAAATTATTGCAAATGAATTCATTTGTGTTATTAATTATATCAATTTTCAAACTCGAGAGATTGTTTTCAAGAGTAACAATCAACTTTTGATTAATATTAATTTCAATATTTAACAATTTGTATCCTAACCTGGTAAGTAAACTCCTAGTCACGTGTGTGTGTGTATCCTGTCTATAAATTAAATTTTTTCAATAGGAATGGTTGAATGTATGATATGACCAGGTAAAACGCCTGCTTTTCTACATTTCAGCAGGAAAATCCTTCTATTACGTTCCTTTGCAAACTTCATCTTAGTTTTAGACCATTTCTTCAACAAACCAACTGCATATATCCCATAGGTGGACTGAATATCATTGAAAAACCCCATCTTGCATAAAGCTGAAAAGCGAAAAACGCCGTGATCGTTGCTAATCAATTAGAATACAAACTGGAAAAATATCTTATTGGGGATTGCAGCATAAGAGGAAAAAATACACTCTATTCAATTCTCCAAGCTTTCGTAAATCTTTATTTACATCATCAGGGAACTACAATAAGGAAAGAAAAACATAAATTATAAAAAGTGTTCATAAAAACATTTCTACAACTTACATTGATCGAGATTGCATCATTGATCTTGAACACAGGAAAAGTGCACAACAGAAAATCATTAAAGAAATAGGTCTAGTCGGCAATACAATTGCCTATTACTGGTAAACATTTTTATTAAAACATTGTTAAAAAGTAAAAAGTTTAAAAAACATTTAAAATCGAGAATCCACACACCCACGCGGACTTGTGAGAATAATGGCGGAAACTAAAAATGTCAGGTTAAGTAGAACAATCATCATTACTAAATGAATGAAAAGAATCGATCTTTGCAATGACGCGAGACACTGCAACAATCGAATTGAAACTTTAAAGAGAATACAAGGGTGGTACCAAAATTATGGAAATGTATTTGAGTAATCATTCCAATGAAAAAATTATTTTAATCACGAGAATTAATATGTGATTATTCATGTTATTAATTATTATTATAAATATTATTGTGGAGCTAATAATAATGGGGGAACACCTACAAAAAGGGGAACACCTACAAAAAGGGGGGGGAACACCTACCATGATGCCACAAATAGGAAATTAGTGAGAATTATTCATATTCTCATTATTATTATTATTGTTATTAATATGGAGACAATTGTGCTTATCAAGCGTTAGGAGGAGGGAGTAGAGATTACTCAAATTTTGAGTGTCAGTCTTCCTATTCATACAACCTTCTTCCTGGAAGATGGAAGCCATTTCCAAAAACAGTCTTTTTTTATAACTTCTCTCACGAGAAAGGATTTTAACTCCCTCAAAATCAATGACATGATCCAAAGAGGAGACATGATTAGCCAGAGAACATCTTTCAGGATGTAACCTTATATCACTCTTATGGAGGGATACACGGCTTGAAATTTTTTGGGAAGTTTGACCAATATATGATAGACCACAACTGTTACAACAAAGCTTATAAACAACATTACTACAATCCACAACAGGTATCTTGTCTTTCAAAGGACTATAAATTGACTTAACAATCAAGGAACTCCTGGAGGCAAACCTAACATTCTGTAAGTATTGTGAAAAAATTCTAGCAAGTCTAGGCGTAATTTCCTTTATATAAGGCAGAGAAACCGTTAAATCGGAAGGAATCGTTCTGGAGGATGAGAGAGGATCCAACTCAGTTGCACCTGCTGCGTCAATTGAATGTATTTAAATGTTTTTTAAACTTTTTACTTTTTAACAATGTTTTAATAAAAATGTTTACCAGTAATAGGCAATTGTATTGCCGACTAGACCTATTTCTTTAATGATTTTCTGTTGTGCACTTTTCCTGTGTTCAAGATCAATGATGCAATCTCGATCAATGTAAGTTGTAGAAATGTTTTTATGAACACTTTTTATAATTTATGTTTTTCTTTCCTTATTGTAGTTCCCTGATGATGTAAATAAAGATTTACGAAAGCTTGGAGAATTGAATAGAGTGTATTTTTTCCTCTTATGCTGCAATCCCCAATAAGATATTTTTCCAGTTTGTATTCTAATTGATCAGCAACGATCACGGCGTTTTTCGCTTTTCAGCTTTATGCAAGATGGGGTTTTTCAATGATATTCAGTCCACCTATGGGATATATGCAGTTGGTTTGTTGAAGAAATGGTCTAAAACTAAGATGAAGTTGGCAAAGGAACGTAATAGAAGGATTTTCCTGCTGAAATGTAGAAAAGCAGGCGTTTTACCTGGTCATATCATACATTCAACCATTCCTATTGAAAATTTAATTTATAGACAGGATACACACACACACGTGACTAGGAGTTTACTTACCAGGTTAGGATACAAATTGTTAAATATTGAAATTAATATTAATCAAAAGTTGATTGTTACTCTTGAAAACAATCTCTCGAGTTTGAAAATTGATATAATTAATAACACAAATGAATTCATTTGCAATAATTTCATTCATAAACAGTTGAGACATTATAATAGATCTTTTCATGATATTAAAAGAAAAAACATAAATAAATTTAATAATTTAAGAGACGAGTGGTATGGTACTTTTCTTAAGACAAAGCCCTCTTGGATTAAAAACCTTTCCAATGTGAATATCCCCCCAAATGTTGAGAAGTTTCTTTCGTTGGGCCCTAAATTCAGTGTGGAACCTCAATTAGGTATAGATATACCAATTAAATCCATTCTCTCTGATATCGATTATATTTCTTCTCTAATTCCTGATGTTGACAATAGAAGTCTTGCTATTGCTAGGTCCATTAATGTTATCACTAATCATGCTCATAAAGATGATTGCCATCCTTCTCTTTTTCGAAATTTGTTGGTTGAGGCAAGATGTTTCCTGAAAATGCACCCTGAGTTAATTGTTACCAAATCTGATAAGGGTAATGTGACTGTTGTTATGTTAAAGGAGGATTACCTCAAGTTATCTCAGGATATAATCGACAATGATTCTTCCTATGTTCCCCTCTCGAGAGATCCCAGTAGGACGATTCAATCCAAATCTAACACTCTTGTTAAGAGACTGTATAATAAGAGACAGATTGATGAGATCACTAGGAAAAAATTAACTTCTTATAACTCTGTCATAGCAAAATTTTACACTCTTCCAAAAATTCATAAACCTACCTTGACAATGAGACCTATTGTCGCTTCTATTAACTCTCCTACTGAGTTTATTGCTTCTTTCCTCACGGATATCTTGACCAAGGCATACAATAATGACAATGAGTATTTCATTAAGGACTCCTTCCAGGTTTTTGAATTATTTAACAGAAGAACTCTTCCACAAAACTATGTTTTAGTCAGTCTGGATGTGGTTTCACTTTTTAGCAATGTTTATTTACAAGCAGTTATACGTTCAGTTCACAAACACTGGCCATCCATTAGTACAGTGTGTAATATTGATATCGACATGTTCACTGAGTTGATTGAATTCCTGTTCAGTTCTACCTGCTTTTCTTTTAATAATAAATTTTACAAACAGACTTTTGGTACTCCTATGGGTGCTAGTATTTCTCCGATATTAGCGTGCTATGTAATGGATGATCTGTTGGACGTGGTCCTTCCGGTACTTCCTTTCAATGTACCTTTCATCAAGAAATATGTAGATGATATAATCCTAGCTTGCCCTGTGGACTCCACTGAAGATCTCCTTTTCACCTTTAATAGCTATGATCCTTACATTCAGTTTACTATCGAAACAGAAAACTCTAACATGGCTGTCCCTTTTTTAGATACTTTATGGACTAGGTCTCCTGATAATGTGATTATAATTGATTGGTATAGAAAACAAAGTAGCTCTGGGAGATATCTCAACTACAGTTCTTACCATAAATTTAGCATAAAGGTTAACTTGGTTAAACAAATGACAGCTAGAGTTATGAACCTCTCTGACCCTGTATTTAGAAATAAGAATCGTAATATTCTCTTCAATTTGTTCCTTGACAATTCCTATCCAAAACAGTTACTGAGAAAGATCATCTTCAATACGTCTTCTGTTTTGTCACAAACCTCAATACATTCAATTGACGCAGCAGGTGCAACTGAGTTGGATCCTCTCTCATCCTCCAGAACGATTCCTTCCGATTTAACGGTTTCTCTGCCTTATATAAAGGAAATTACGCCTAGACTTGCTAGAATTTTTTCACAATACTTACAGAATGTTAGGTTTGCCTCCAGGAGTTCCTTGATTGTTAAGTCAATTTATAGTCCTTTGAAAGACAAGATACCTGTTGTGGATTGTAGTAATGTTGTTTATAAGCTTTGTTGTAACAGTTGTGGTCTATCATATATTGGTCAAACTTCCCAAAAAATTTCAAGCCGTGTATCCCTCCATAAGAGTGATATAAGGTTACATCCTGAAAGATGTTCTCTGGCTAATCATGTCTCCTCTTTGGATCATGTCATTGATTTTGAGGGAGTTAAAATCCTTTCTCGTGAGAGAAGTTATAAAAAAAGACTGTTTTTGGAAATGGCTTCCATCTTCCAGGAAGAAGGTTGTATGAATAGGAAGACTGACACTCAAAATTTGAGTAATTTCTACTCCCTCCTCCTAACGCTTGATAAGCACAATTGTCTCCATATTAATAACAATAATAATAATAATGAGAATATGAATAATTCTCACTAATTTCCTATTTGTGGCATCATGGTAGGTGTTCCCCCCCCTTTTTGTAGGTGTTCCCCTTTTTGTAGGTGTTCCCCCATTATTATTAGCTCCACAATAATATTTATAATAATAATTAATAACATGAATAATCACATATTAATTCTCGTGATTAAAATAATTTTTTCATTGGAATGATTACTCAAATACATTTCCATAATTTTGGTACCACCCTTGTATTCTCTTTAAAGTTTCAATTCGATTGTTGCAGTGTCTCGCGTCATTGCAAAGATCGATTCTTTTCATTCATTTAGTAATGATGATTGTTCTACTTAACCTGACATTTTTAGTTTCCGCCATTATTCTCACAAGTCCGCGTGGGTGTGTGGATTCTCGATTTTAAATGTTTTTTAAACTTTTTACTTTTTAACAATGTTTTAATAAAAATGTTTACCAGTAATAGGCAATTGTATTGCCGACTAGACCTATTTCTTTAATGATTTTCTGTTGTGCACTTTTCCTGTGTTCAAGATCAATGATGCAATCTCGATCAATGTAAGTTGTAGAAATGTTTTCATGAACACTTTTTATAATTTATGTTTTTCTTTCCTTATTGTAGTTCCCTGATGATGTAAATAAAGATTTACGAAAGCTTGGAGAATTGAATAGAGTGTATTTTTTCCTCTTATGCTGCAATCCCCAATAAGATATTTTTCCAGTTTGTATTCTAATTGATCAGCAACGATCACGGCGTTTTTCGCTTTTCAGCTTTATGCAAGATGGGGTTTTTCAATGATATTCAGTCCACCTATGGGATATATGCAGTTGGTTTGTTGAAGAAATGGTCTAAAACTAAGATGAAGTTGGCAAAGGAACGTAATAGAAGGATTTTCCTGCTGAAATGTAGAAAAGCAGGCGTTTTACCTGGTCATATCATACATTCAACCATTCCTATTGAAAATTTAATTTATAGACAGGATACACACACACACGTGACTAGGAGTTTACTTACCAGGTTAGGATACAAATTGTTAAATATTGAAATTAATATTAATCAAAAGTTGATTGTTACTCTTGAAAACAATCTCTCGAGTTTGAAAATTGATATAATTAATAACACAAATGAATTCATTTGCAATAATTTCATTCATAAACAGTTGAGACATTATAATAGATCTTTTCATGATATTAAAAGAAAAAACATAAATAAATTTAATAATTTAAGAGACGAGTGGTATGGTACTTTTCTTAAGACAAAGCCCTCTTGGATTAAAAACCTTTCCAATGTGAATATCCCCCCAAATGTTGAGAAGTTTCTTTCGTTGGGCCCTAAATTCAGTGTGGAACCTCAATTAGGTATAGATATACCAATTAAATCCATTCTCTCTGATATCGATTATATTTCTTCTCTAATTCCTGATGTTGACAATAGAAGTCTTGCTATTGCTAGGTCCATTAATGTTATCACTAATCATGCTCATAAAGATGATTGCCATCCTTCTCTTTTTCGAAATTTGTTGGTTGAGGCAAGATGTTTCCTGAAAATGCACCCTGAGTTAATTGTTACCAAATCTGATAAGGGTAATGTGACTGTTGTTATGTTAAAGGAGGATTACCTCAAGTTATCTCAGGATATAATCGACAATGATTCTTCCTATGTTCCCCTCTCGAGAGATCCCAGTAGGACGATTCAATCCAAATCTAACACTCTTGTTAAGAGACTGTATAATAAGAGACAGATTGATGAGATCACTAGGAAAAAATTAACTTCTTATAACTCTGTCATAGCAAAATTTTACACTCTTCCAAAAATTCATAAACCTACCTTGACAATGAGACCTATTGTCGCTTCTATTAACTCTCCTACTGAGTTTATTGCTTCTTTCCTCACGGATATCTTGACCAAGGCATACAATAATGACAATGAGTATTTCATTAAGGACTCCTTCCAGGTTTTTGAATTATTTAACAGAAGAACTCTTCCACAAAACTATGTTTTAGTCAGTCTGGATGTGGTTTCACTTTTTAGCAATGTTTATTTACAAGCAGTTATACGTTCAGTTCACAAACACTGGCCATCCATTAGTACAGTGTGTAATATTGATATCGACATGTTCACTGAGTTGATTGAATTCCTGTTCAGTTCTACCTGCTTTTCTTTTAATAATAAATTTTACAAACAGACTTTTGGTACTCCTATGGGTGCTAGTATTTCTCCGATATTAGCGTGCTATGTAATGGATGATCTGTTGGACGTGGTCCTTCCGGTACTTCCTTTCAATGTACCTTTCATCAAGAAATATGTAGATGATATAATCCTAGCTTGCCCTGTGGACTCCACTGAAGATCTCCTTTTCACCTTTAATAGCTATGATCCTTACATTCAGTTTACTATCGAAACAGAAAACTCTAACATGGCTGTCCCTTTTTTAGATACTTTATGGACTAGGTCTCCTGATAATGTGATTATAATTGATTGGTATAGAAAACAAAGTAGCTCTGGGAGATATCTCAACTACAGTTCTTACCATAAATTTAGCATAAAGGTTAACTTGGTTAAACAAATGACAGCTAGAGTTATGAACCTCTCTGACCCTGTATTTAGAAATAAGAATCGTAATATTCTCTTCAATTTGTTCCTTGACAATTCCTATCCAAAACAGTTACTGAGAAAGATCATCTTCAATACGTCTTCTGTTTTGTCACAAACCTCAATACATTCAATTGACGCAGCAGGTGCAACTGAGTTGGATCCTCTCTCATCCTCCAGAACGATTCCTTCCGATTTAACGGTTTCTCTGCCTTATATAAAGGAAATTACGCCTAGACTTGCTAGAATTTTTTCACAATACTTACAGAATGTTAGGTTTGCCTCCAGGAGTTCCTTGATTGTTAAGTCAATTTATAGTCCTTTGAAAGACAAGATACCTGTTGTGGATTGTAGTAATGTTGTTTATAAGCTTTGTTGTAACAGTTGTGGTCTATCATATATTGGTCAAACTTCCCAAAAAATTTCAAGCCGTGTATCCCTCCATAAGAGTGATATAAGGTTACATCCTGAAAGATGTTCTCTGGCTAATCATGTCTCCTCTTTGGATCATGTCATTGATTTTGAGGGAGTTAAAATCCTTTCTCGTGAGAGAAGTTATAAAAAAAGACTGTTTTTGGAAATGGCTTCCATCTTCCAGGAAGAAGGTTGTATGAATAGGAAGACTGACACTCAAAATTTGAGTAATTTCTACTCCCTCCTCCTAACGCTTGATAAGCACAATTGTCTCCATATTAATAACAATAATAATAATAATGAGAATATGAATAATTCTCACTAATTTCCTATTTGTGGCATCATGGTAGGTGTTCCCCCCCCTTTTTGTAGGTGTTCCCCTTTTTGTAGGTGTTCCCCCATTATTATTAGCTCCACAATAATATTTATAATAATAATTAATAACATGAATAATCACATATTAATTCTCGTGATTAAAATAATTTTTTCATTGGAATGATTACTCAAATACATTTCCATAATTTTGGTACCACCCTTGTATTCTCTTTAAAGTTTCAATTCGATTGTTGCAGTGTCTCGCGTCATTGCAAAGATCGATTCTTTTCATTCATTTAGTAATGATGATTGTTCTACTTAACCTGACATTTTTAGTTTCCGCCATTATTCTCACAAGTCCGCGTGGGTGTGTGGATTCTCGATTTTAAATGTTTTTTAAACTTTTTACTTTTTAACAATGTTTTAATAAAAATGTTTACCAGTAATAGGCAATTGTATTGCCGACTAGACCTATTTCTTTAATGATTTTCTGTTGTGCACTTTTCCTGTGTTCAAGATCAATGATGCAATCTCGATCAATGTAAGTTGTAGAAATGTTTTCATGAACACTTTTTATAATTTATGTTTTTCTTTCCTTATTGTAGTTCCCTGATGATGTAAATAAAGATTTACGAAAGCTTGGAGAATTGAATAGAGTGTATTTTTTCCTCTTATGCTGCAATCCCCAATAAGATATTTTTCCAGTTTGTATTCTAATTGATCAGCAACGATCACGGCGTTTTTCGCTTTTCAGCTTTATGCAAGATGGGGTTTTTCAATGATATTCAGTCCACCTATGGGATATATGCAGTTGGTTTGTTGAAGAAATGGTCTAAAACTAAGATGAAGTTGGCAAAGGAACGTAATAGAAGGATTTTCCTGCTGAAATGTAGAAAAGCAGGCGTTTTACCTGGTCATATCATACATTCAACCATTCCTATTGAAAATTTAATTTATAGACAGGATACACACACACACGTGACTAGGAGTTTACTTACCAGGTTAGGATACAAATTGTTAAATATTGAAATTAATATTAATCAAAAGTTGATTGTTACTCTTGAAAACAATCTCTCGAGTTTGAAAATTGATATAATTAATAACACAAATGAATTCATTTGCAATAATTTCATTCATAAACAGTTGAGACATTATAATAGATCTTTTCATGATATTAAAAGAAAAAACATAAATAAATTTAATAATTTAAGAGACGAGTGGTATGGTACTTTTCTTAAGACAAAGCCCTCTTGGATTAAAAACCTTTCCAATGTGAATATCCCCCCAAATGTTGAGAAGTTTCTTTCGTTGGGCCCTAAATTCAGTGTGGAACCTCAATTAGGTATAGATATACCAATTAAATCCATTCTCTCTGATATCGATTATATTTCTTCTCTAATTCCTGATGTTGACAATAGAAGTCTTGCTATTGCTAGGTCCATTAATGTTATCACTAATCATGCTCATAAAGATGATTGCCATCCTTCTCTTTTTCGAAATTTGTTGGTTGAGGCAAGATGTTTCCTGAAAATGCACCCTGAGTTAATTGTTACCAAATCTGATAAGGGTAATGTGACTGTTGTTATGTTAAAGGAGGATTACCTCAAGTTATCTCAGGATATAATCGACAATGATTCTTCCTATGTTCCCCTCTCGAGAGATCCCAGTAGGACGATTCAATCCAAATCTAACACTCTTGTTAAGAGACTGTATAATAAGAGACAGATTGATGAGATCACTAGGAAAAAATTAACTTCTTATAACTCTGTCATAGCAAAATTTTACACTCTTCCAAAAATTCATAAACCTACCTTGACAATGAGACCTATTGTCGCTTCTATTAACTCTCCTACTGAGTTTATTGCTTCTTTCCTCACGGATATCTTGACCAAGGCATACAATAATGACAATGAGTATTTCATTAAGGACTCCTTCCAGGTTTTTGAATTATTTAACAGAAGAACTCTTCCACAAAACTATGTTTTAGTCAGTCTGGATGTGGTTTCACTTTTTAGCAATGTTTATTTACAAGCAGTTATACGTTCAGTTCACAAACACTGGCCATCCATTAGTACAGTGTGTAATATTGATATCGACATGTTCACTGAGTTGATTGAATTCCTGTTCAGTTCTACCTGCTTTTCTTTTAATAATAAATTTTACAAACAGACTTTTGGTACTCCTATGGGTGCTAGTATTTCTCCGATATTAGCGTGCTATGTAATGGATGATCTGTTGGACGTGGTCCTTCCGGTACTTCCTTTCAATGTACCTTTCATCAAGAAATATGTAGATGATATAATCCTAGCTTGCCCTGTGGACTCCACTGAAGATCTCCTTTTCACCTTTAATAGCTATGATCCTTACATTCAGTTTACTATCGAAACAGAAAACTCTAACATGGCTGTCCCTTTTTTAGATACTTTATGGACTAGGTCTCCTGATAATGTGATTATAATTGATTGGTATAGAAAACAAAGTAGCTCTGGGAGATATCTCAACTACAGTTCTTACCATAAATTTAGCATAAAGGTTAACTTGGTTAAACAAATGACAGCTAGAGTTATGAACCTCTCTGACCCTGTATTTAGAAATAAGAATCGTAATATTCTCTTCAATTTGTTCCTTGACAATTCCTATCCAAAACAGTTACTGAGAAAGATCATCTTCAATACGTCTTCTGTTTTGTCACAAACCTCAATACATTCAATTGACGCAGCAGGTGCAACTGAGTTGGATCCTCTCTCATCCTCCAGAACGATTCCTTCCGATTTAACGGTTTCTCTGCCTTATATAAAGGAAATTACGCCTAGACTTGCTAGAATTTTTTCACAATACTTACAGAATGTTAGGTTTGCCTCCAGGAGTTCCTTGATTGTTAAGTCAATTTATAGTCCTTTGAAAGACAAGATACCTGTTGTGGATTGTAGTAATGTTGTTTATAAGCTTTGTTGTAACAGTTGTGGTCTATCATATATTGGTCAAACTTCCCAAAAAATTTCAAGCCGTGTATCCCTCCATAAGAGTGATATAAGGTTACATCCTGAAAGATGTTCTCTGGCTAATCATGTCTCCTCTTTGGATCATGTCATTGATTTTGAGGGAGTTAAAATCCTTTCTCGTGAGAGAAGTTATAAAAAAAGACTGTTTTTGGAAATGGCTTCCATCTTCCAGGAAGAAGGTTGTATGAATAGGAAGACTGACACTCAAAATTTGAGTAATCTCTACTCCCTCCTCCTAACGCTTGATAAGCACAATTGTCTCCATATTAATAACAATAATAATAATAATGAGAATATGAATAATTCTCACTAATTTCCTATTTGTGGCATCATGGTAGGTGTTCCCCCCCCTTTTTGTAGGTGTTCCCCTTTTTGTAGGTGTTCCCCCATTATTATTAGCTCCACAATAATATTTATAATAATAATTAATAACATGAATAATCACATATTAATTCTCGTGATTAAAATAATTTTTTCATTGGAATGATTACTCAAATACATTTCCATACTTTTGGTACCACCCTTGTATTCTCTTTAAAGTTTCAATTCGATTGTTGCAGTGTCTCGCGTCATTGCAAAGATCGATTCTTTTCATTCATTTAGTAATGATGATTGTTCTACTTAACCTGACATTTTTAGTTTCCGCCATTATTCTCACAAGTCCGCGTGGGTGTGTGGATTCTCGATTTTAAATGTTTTTTAAACTTTTTACTTTTTAACAATGTTTTAATAAAAATGTTTACCAGTAATAGGCAATTGTATTGCCGACTAGACCTATTTCTTTAATGATTTTCTGTTGTGCACTTTTCCTGTGTTCAAGATCAATGATGCAATCTCGATCAATGTAAGTTGTAGAAATGTTTTTATGAACACTTTTTATAATTTATGTTTTTCTTTCCTTATTGTAGTTCCCTGATGATGTAAATAAAGATTTACGAAAGCTTGGAGAATTGAATAGAGTGTATTTTTTCCTCTTATGCTGCAATCCCCAATAAGATATTTTTCCAGTTTGTATATATATATATATATATATATATATAAATTTCGATTTTCTACTACACCTGTTTTAGTCGAAATTTCAATAATTTCGACGTATTGGCCTGACCGTTCTTCGAAGGGAAAAACGACTACATTCCTGGCTAATACCACGCAGAATATTGAATTACATCCCCGTCAAAAACCGTGACGTCGATCGGCCATTTCGCCGATACGGACATCTGTGGTGATTCGCAACTGATAGCGGAAGAGCATAGTACACTGAAGCGTTTCGTTCTTCTTGGGTCTCTTCAAGAGTGCCGTAATCCCTTCCAGTTCAGAGACTCTAATCTGAACTGAAGATTACGTCCTCCGACAACTTCTCCTTGGCTCGTGTAGTTACACAAGCGAGAAGTAGTCAGTTGGCGCCATCTTCACTTTCAGTTGCGAACCTACACCTCAGATAAATGCGACCGTATTAGTCGCATTTTATATATATATATATATATATATATATATATTGAAAAAAGTTATCTCATAACAAAATTAGTATAAAAAACGAAAAAATTCATGTTAAAGATTTTTTTGGCAATTTAGGAGACATTCGGTATATTAGAAAGGTTTAATCTGTGTAACTATATTCACTAGATCATTTAATAAACAAATCTTGAAGTACCAATGTCTGTATTTAGTTATTACAGTTCCACGTAACTGTGAACGTATCCTATCAGAGGTGAATTCCAAAATTGTCATTTATCCAGTCAATAAAAGGAATTTGAAACGATGTCACATTGAAATAAAATGATAATAAAATGTATAACAAATCATATTTTGTCATAAATAGAACATCTATTAAATAACAATGAATAATTGAATAGAATAAGACGTTATGAAAGATGAAATGATTGGGTAAGTGACAAGACGAGACTAAATCAAATACATTTTTGACAACTGGAATATTTTAAAGGTGACAATTATAACAAAGATTGATCTCCAGAATTGATTACAATGGTTTATCTGATTGGATATAATCGTAAGGAATAGGAAAAAAATTATTATGAGGTGTCAGTGTCAGATTTTTTTTGGGAAGATAGCGAATTGTAATTTGATATTAGTATTTTTGATAATTATTTAAAAAGTAGAGGTAATCAATTACATTGTTCGAAAGTCCTAATTGGAAGAATATTTGGGGAAGGAGAATTTGTCTGTAGCAGATGAGTATCCACTAAATATTTCTCAAGTGAGAGATTTTGTATGTTGCAGTCAGCCACTTTGAAACCTGTCTGGACCGAGATAAAACTACTATAGAATCAACTAAGGACACCGAGGGAACAATGGTAACAAAATTTTCAATAGTATATCGATATACAAATAGTTTAAAAGAGAAATCAAATAATAAGCATGCTGATTCTTAAATAGAATTTGATCACTAAGAAACTAAAATTGAATTGGATTAGTGCGTGAATATTCAAAAACCTTCTCGATATTTCATTCTAATCTTGGACTGGTAGTTAGGATTTAGTTATACGTTGTATATAAATAATTATGAATCATTGAACTAATTACTAGCGAGTGACGTTAAACATTCGGAGATAAGCCAAATTATTTATCACATTTCATCTGTCTGAGCGGTCTTTTGACGAGGAACTTGATTTTTACCGCTTGGAATAGAACCAGTTCTTAGCTTCAGTTTGACACAAACAAAAGTATTTTTGCTTGGAGGTACTTACTCTATATGGAAAACGATTTCTGTACAAATATTGAGCATGAGTTTTGTTTTTTCCATATTTTCCATAAATAAGTAGCATGTCAACAAATTAATCGTAAGTAAAAATTGAAGTCATTATTTACTTATTATTACAGTGTCTTCACAAGTTTACGACTAATAATTAATGACAGTTCTTGAATAAACTTCATCTAACAATAATGAATGACAACCTATATTGTTGCTATTATAGTTATTAATTTCATAGCCACCTAAATTTTTGAGTGCAAAATATTGCTGTAATAAATTTAGTGAAAGTAAATAGCCCTTATTATCATTAGTACACAATACAATAATGACAAATGTGGTATCGTTGAATTTGATTTTGAATGATATATCCAAAATTGTAATATTATACTGGTTGTACCATTTACAAAAATTATGTTGGGGTCACGTGACCCGAAATTACAGGAAAAACGAAAGTCATTTTATAAGAAATATAAGCATCAGTATCGACTGTTTATATCTGCCAATTTTCATACATGTCAAATGAACAGTTTTCAAGAATTTGAACTGTCAAAACGTCGTGGGACACCCTGTATATATATACATGTATATATATATATATATATATATATATATATTATTGTGAAAAAATAGTGCTACACACTGTATATATCTAACACATGTTAATTACAACTTAAGATATTAACGAGTATAAAATTATTGAAGAAAAAAATATATTCGAGAGTCAAATTTAAACTAAATTAAACTAATGAAATTTCTTTAAACTTTATAATGTACCTTGTACATATGTACACGACACCGATATAAGAATTCAAACTATTTAAGAGAAAAGTTTATAAAAATAACATCACCTGTTATGAAATGAATGAGTCCACTCTTCGGGTGAAATCGTCAAATGTTTGTGCATGTCTTAAATTCCCATTAGATACCATTAAACTATTTAGAAGCCCTAGAAATGTTTCTTGTAATATACCCAAAGTTGAAATTCCATATAAAAACATTAGGGTTATAAAATCTTTGACTTCTGGAAGTATGTGTCAGCTGGGTAGAGAAAAATCCATGACAGCTAAAAAAATTTTAAGAATTAAGAAAATGTAAAAGATAAATGGATGAATTGTTAGTTTAGAATTGTTAAAAAGTATGTTTTTTAATTAAAAAAGTTAATATTTTAAATAATAAAATGAAATTGTTTGACTGAACTACTATGAGTTATTTTGATTGGTTACAAATATTTTTATGATTTCAATAAACAGGGGGCTAATGAAAAATGAGGTTTCTTGTTTAGAAAAAAGTGGTTGCTTAGGGAGATAAAGAAAGTTGTTTACGAGGAGGATTGAAAAATCAAAAAAGAAATACATTATTCTTTAGAAATAATATTAGAATTGTTAAAACTAAAGTAAAATAATATTAAAAACAGTGATACTAACCTTAAAAAAAGCATTCCTGAAGAGTCATATATCCCGTATCAAGAGAACAGTGATTTCCATGACCTTTGAAGAGAATCTATGCCTGGAAACCATTTGAAATTAAATTGATTCGAATGGATTCTTGGATCAAATTCCCGACATTCTCGTAGCTTCCTAAAAAGAAGAGAGACAATACAATAAATTGACCAAATTATTTATAATCAGCGGAGGATAGAAGGTATTTAAAAACTGCTTATTTTAAATAAAACTTACCGTGTGTGTTTGAACATTAGATATTGAAAATATACTGAAAACGTGTGTTTTTTGACGTTCATCCATTATGGAGTCTCCATGCATTTTGTAACGAGAATCTTCTGTGAATAATAAGTTCAAGGTTGTCTTCTTTTTTATGTATATAACGTATAATAAGTTGAATATTTGCATGTATATAGCATAAATTCCATTTGTGTAAATGTGTATTGTGTGAAAGTTCATTTTCTTTTAATTGATGTTTAAAAAGGATAATGTATTTTTTATATATAAATTAACAAGTCTCCCCATTTGGAAGAATAAATTATATTGGCTGTAGACCATATTTCCTAGTGTTTAATTTATCAGTTGGTTGGCAGTATTGATAGAGCCTATTGTAACTCGAGAGGGGGTTTGGAAAGAGAATTTACAGGACCGTTTCGTAAAAATTTATTGAATTCAGATATTTTAGTTCACAAAATTTTTTTTTATCAAAATTAAATATTAAAATTTGGCGCTTATTGTTAAAAGAATTATATAAATATTTAACTTATGAACCCAACATCCTGAGAGGCTGAGTGCTCATTTAAAAAAATTTAATAATCAAAAGAGATAGTAAGGTAAGTGCACTGTGTGGCATTATTGAACATAAATATACTGGGCAAATTAATTTCACATATAATAAACTACAATAAAATGTCACCGCAACGTGTGGCAAATATGAAATAGAATAAGAATAATATATTCACAATAATATATATACATATATATATATATATATATATATATATATATATATATATATATACATTCACGGCGTGAAGTGGCATCCGCCCATGTTAAAATCGCGGTAGCTGTGGCGTCCGCGTCACTATAGCATCCGATATACGGACGTCACAGTGCATCGAGCTCCAAAATATCGCAAACGGTTCAGTGAATGCTTGGGAATCTATTGCTGAAGAAATCAGCAGGACCTCACTTTGGTCGGTTTTTGTATAAACCTATACACCAAGGTTCACAGGTTCTCCGTACACGGCGTTATAGTAGCACACTTATATATTTATTATACATCTGACGCACAAAGTGGCATCCGTCAGTATACATATCGAAGAACGGTATAGTTTGGCGTCTGTATATGTATTTTTCTTGCATAGTGGTATCCTGGCAGTGGTGCCGATCTCACTTTTGGTTATAGAACGCTTTTAACATTGAATGTGAGGATTTACATCCGTTTTAGTTTTTTGATACCATTGTTGACAGTGCGGAGGATGCTAGTTATTGCAGAATATCTACCGTTATTAATAGAAAAATTATATTTTCGTTCTCCAATTCACTCAAATCTGATTTTGAGGCAAAATAAAACACTACTGGCGATAAAAATGAATAATGCTGGCGATAAAACAAACTAAAGAATTTTGAATTTCCGTAAATAAAGGGAAAATGAAATGAATTTTCCCACGTAAATCACGAGATGAAGTAAAATTACTACTCAATTTTCTACTTAATTTTCGAATGGGTATATTTTTCTACTTCACTATAGCAGAAGTCAAATTTTTCTTGTGAAAATTCCGAAAACATTAATGCAATCAGTTTACTAGTTTGTTAGTAGTTGACCTAGAATATTGAATTTAACAAAAATTTCGGAGACGATGAAACTCTAATCTGGCATATACAGTGTCTATCAATGATAACTGAATGGACGATAAATGCATCCTTATTTGATCTAAGGAGAAAAATGCCATAAATAAAATAGAGAGCAATAAAAGCTATGTATACACTAGTTTTTTTCCCAACACCATAGCGGTTTGGTGTTGGGAAAAAACTCTAGTCTGTTCATTGCTACACCACCGGTTCCAAACAGTGCAGAGCAGAAATGAAAGCTATGTTCCAATGTACAGGGAGTCTGATAAAAGCAAAACTTGAACATGTGCTAATGATTCTACTGGTGTGCTGTCTGTATACCGGTTGTCCCAGACCAACATACAAATAATCCTACAGGGTGAAATAGAGCTCAAAATAGGGCGATTGAAATCAACTTTCCTTTATATGTTCTATTGAGCCGTTTGATGAAGGTTTTTTTTCACACTCTTGAATAATTCGAAACCCGTGAAAAGTGAGGCTCTGAATTTTGAAGAAAAACTTTGAAACAGGATTTCGAAAAGAAAAGTGTGAACACGAAATTTCAAACAAAGTCTTGAATTCACTTGAATTGCTAGACTTAGGTGTAACGCTAATGATGATCATACCAAAAGAATAAGGAATCTAAAGAGATAATGAAGTAGTGAGGAATCCATCATGACTCTGTATAAGTTTCCAGACTAGTATCATCATCCAAGCTATTCTCTATTGTATATTTTAGATAGAATAGACATAAAAAGATGTTGATTGAAACTTATACAAATGTTCGTACAAAAAATAAACAGTACATATTCCATCCTTTATATACGGGTGTTTCCTAAGTAATCTAAAATATTGTAGTGGACGCTTCGTCACTCCATTTTAAGACGAAAAGATATAATAAACATTTGTGATAAGTCTTGTCGTTAATGAGATACAGGGTGCTCAATTGACTTATTATTTCAACTTTGATGTTTTATAACTGGGTTTGTAATGCCGGTGGAAAAATGCCGTATTTTTTTTATGATTGTACCTACCTCCCGCTTTCGATTTTTAATAATTTAACTCTTTCCAATCCATAAACGTAGCCGCTACGAATTTTTTTAGGGTGATTTTTTATAAAAATATTTAGTCACCTTAAAAAAAATCGTAGCGGCTACGTTTATAAATTGGAAAGAACGAAATTAGTAAAAATCGAAAGAGGTGAGTGAGTACAATGATAAAAAAGATACGGTACTTCTCCACAGATTGAGTTATAAAACAACAATGTTGAAATAATACAACAATTCAACACCCTGTATCTCATTAAATAAAACACTTATCACAAATGTTTATAAGAACTTTTCGTCTTAAAATGGAGTGACGAAGCGTCCACTACAATATTTTAGATTACTTAGGAAACACCCTGTATAGTTTGCCAACGAAATTACTAGCCAGCCCGCTATTTTGTTATTTAAACATCTGATTGTAATTTCCGGGTCAATCGGAAACTTATCGAACTTCGTCGTTATAAAAGAAACTACATAAATGTTTTCTTTTTAAATTCTAAGAAAAAGAATGTTAAACATTTATCATATCCTTGTCTTATCTTTGACGAATAAAATAAAATCATAAATTTTTTTTCAAATACTTACTTTGATTCAAATGCGCTAGAAAGTAAAAAATAATTTCTTTGGATTTTTAACGTGAATTATTATGTAGGTTCTAGATTGAAAAGCTTGTGTATTCGAACTAAACATTTTCGCGGCATGCCCTGTGTGAAAAAAAATTGTATACAAAGTATCGTTAAGATTGGGCCACCCTCAAGTTATTATTTTCAAATACGATTCTATATTTTCAATTGCACTGTTGCCAGGAGTCATGTTTCATATCGGAGTAGTATTTACATCTGCACTACAGAGTGTTTTGGAAATATTGAACTATACCGGTAAAATTTCAAATCTTCAATCATTAAAGCTCTTGTTGTAAGATCAACTTCGCATTGATTCACTTTTTACTCACTGATTATTCTCAATTACAGCTGTTATGGAATATTAAAAGAGGTTGAAATTGTTCTGGTAATAGTTCAATATTTTCAAAACACTATGTAGTTCAGATGAAAATACTACGTCAATTGCAATGAAAAATACAGGTTCGTATTTGAAAATAAAATGTTGAGGGTGGCCCAATGTGTACCATACTATCTATATAATTTTTATTAGCATGTTTGGATAGTCTACAAAAAGTTGATATGGCAAAGTTTTGGAAAATCCTCGCAAATTAAAAGATGTAGGCAAAAGAAGAATTTCAAAATTTCCAATTTTTCCGGTGTAACTCCAGAACTAGAGAAGCTAGAATGTCTTGACTCAAATAAATGACCTCTGAAATACACAACTTTGCCCCCATTCAACTATCCCTATATCTCTTACCGTTACCATGATTCCAATGCATAGACTCGAATTTGAATAGTATTGTATAAGAAGTGTGGAAAGTGACATATTCCGTACGAGTTCAGAAAATACAATTTCTAACGAGTTATGTACTCTATTTTTCCTACGACCATGAATATACAAGTTGTGTGAATTATGAGTGTTAAAATATTAATTCTGAGTATATAATTATTATCATGCCGACCAGCAGAAAGCAAAAGTTGTTTTTCGTTAGTCCGCATTCGGTCTTCTCCATTGCCCTTTTTCCTATTACAACTAATCAGATACTGGACTTCTTGCATCAGACGGATTCTGTCGTTTCTTTCTTTTTCTTTTAATTATGGATGACTTAATGACTCCTCTTAATGTTGTACAATTTTAATTTTGTTTGGCGTTTGCATAATTATGTAAATTTTCCTAACTATTTTTAATAAAATTTGCCGAAAGTATATTTCCCATATTACCTACTGACACATCCTGGATTCTGCTGGATGCCAGGGGCATGTAACAGCTTTCCTTTCTAAATACTTTTCATATGAATTATATATACATTTAAGGCCTGATGATAGCTCAGTGTGCCGAAGCTAGTTGCCCCTTCATCTTGGAATAATATATAATAATAGTACTGAGTTGGCGTTTTACTTACTGCTATTTGCCTACAGACTACACTTGAGATGGAGAGTATTTCTCATTTACTTTAATGTAAGTTATAATCTCTGATAAACTACAAATATAAATTGAAAATTATGTTAGATATTTCTGGTTGTAGTAAAAATAAATAGTCAATTATTCATCAGTTCATTAGTAGTTTGTTTGTTTACAGGGCTGATTTCAAGTTTTATTTCGTTGAAATAGATGGTGAGTAGCTCTAAATTTGATAAAATAGTATATAAAATGAGTGAGGTGCTTCTCTCATTTCTAATAAAGTATCTCAATGAACAATTATAGGTACTTACAAACACATTTTCTCGTTCTTCTCCACTGCACAAGAACTATGTCTCTAGCAAAGAAGCTCGCACCATTATAGAATCAATCTTCGGTGAGTTACAACTATTTCTTCTGATGGATCCAGTCTCCATTGTGATAAAAATCGTAAAATATTATCGTTGTTGTAACAAATTATCAAGAAAAATAGTTCATACTTGTAACTGCGTTATCAGAAATAATTCCACTTGTTCGTGCAGTGACGTCATCGCGATCTGATTGATTTTCGTAATCAAGTGATAATGGGTTATAAATACCGCTATAAAATTAATTTTATTTAATTTAAGACGAGTAATGAGGTTTTAAGAATGTTATTTTAGGTTTCTAAATAATGTCTTTGATGTGTAAAATATAGCTTCACATGGATTTGTTACAACCGTCAACATCCCAATTACTGGAATATGTGTTTCATTCTCCTCTCTCAAAAGAAAAACAAATTCATATTTAAAATTACTGAAAGTCACTTCGTACGCGATCTATACACAATATACAAGACGCACCAATTCTTATACAAATTCAGATCTACCTACTAATAATCTATCAAGGTCCCAGTGTTGCCAAATAATAGGAAGCCACTATGTGCGTGATCTCGATGCATTGGGGCTGTTCTAAATACATATTGTGTATATCGGCGGATGCCACAGCGCTACAAATCTATACGGACGCCACTTCTACCGCTATCGCGATATATATATATATATATATATATATATATATATATATATATATATGTATATGATGATTTGTTCACTACGTGTTGACAAAATAAATGGATTCATAATATAGTTATAACCGTTAAAGATATTTTCAAATTAGTCATAAATTGTACTCATCCTTGCTTCTTCATCTTTATCAAATTGAGGAATACTATTTTTTATAATATAAACGAGATTTATTTTTGTTGGTCTACTGGACACAACTAAAATGGGAATTTGTTCCAAATGTGTACAATTACCAACGCCTCCACTTCTGACTTATTAACATACTCTTGTAAGATCTCCTAAACTGACAAGCTGTTGTATTGTTATTCCATCCACCTTTTGATGATGTGATACAAAGTACATGGGAAAGTACCTACAGGCACCAAAAAGGAAGAACAGTCGGACAAAAATAGAAGACGACTGTGCATACGTTTTTTTTATGAAAAATAAGTACCAACATTAAAGAAAGTGCTGGAAGCTGGTAGTGAAAACGAAATCATCCCTATAATGGGTGAGGAAACGTTGAGGAAAATTATAGATGGTTTGAATTTTAGTTATGAGAAAATAAATAGAATGTGTGTTGTTATTGGAAGATCTGAAACAGTTTTGTGGAGACGAGAGTATCTGAAGAAAATTAACGAGTTTCGGAAGTAAGGAAGAAAGATTTATTTCACGGATGAAACATGGGTCGAGAGGCACACGGTGAAAAAAGTATGGCAAGATGGAGATATGAAAAATGCACGAAAAGCAGCTATTGAAGGCTGGTCAATCAGTTTAAAAATGCCATTTGGAACAGGCCGTCGTTTTATAATTATACATATAGGAAGTGATGGCAGATTTGTGTTGAATGGTGAATGAATATTCAAGTCCAAGAAAATGGGAGACTGCCATGAAGAAATGTACGAGAAGTGGTTTGAACGCATTACTAAAAATTTCGAACCAGGATCTGTCGTCTTTATGGATAATGCTCTTTACCACAGTCGCTACTGCGACATAACAGGCATGGAGAATAGCAGTGCAAAGAACGATTTGCTTCAAATAGTGAAGATACATGACTATAAATATATGAAACTTGTTGTAGATGAATTAGCATTGAGCCATGGAATTACTGTATTAAGGTCACCCCCGTATTATTGTGAGTTAAGTTCAATTGAATTTATTTGGGTACAAGTTGAAGGGGATGTAGCACGGACAATCGAATGTTTGAGTTAGTCGATGTGGAGCGCCTTCTTAAGAAATAATTGGAACGAGTTACAACAGGAAACTGGAGCAAGTGTATTGCTAAAGTTCAATACGAAGAAAAGAAATTGTGGGATGTAGATAATATGGCTGATAATGTTATCGATGATATTGTTATCAATGTCGGTAATAGTGATATTGATGATGGAAAATCTGGAAATGACAAAGGGTAAGCTCCAACATTGTTTTTGCTACGAGTTTAATTATTGTAAATCTAATTGAATTATTTTCTTTATTCTGTAAATATTTCCCACGTCGAAGAAATGGTTTAGGAAAATGTGACAATGATATTTTTAACCCCACAAAAAAACGTCCACGCCATTGTGAATGACCTATTCGGTACAGGCGGGGGTCATTGTACTTTTCAAACTTTTTGGTTTTAGTGTACTTCTCCCCTTAAGTTTCTTATGCTTGAATCGATGAATATACTTTTACAATATAGTTTAGAAATGCCTAAAATTACTCACTTTTAAACAGACTAATTGAAGTTTCCACAGTGCTTTTCTTATTTATCTTGGTACAATAAAGTTGAATTATTGGATCTTTACCCGTGCGTCCTTAGTATCTGATAACATAACCGACAAATGTCAGATTATTTTGTTATGTTCTTCACTATTAATAGAAAGAGGTGCCCCTTAATGATTATGTCGTTATGTTATCAGATGTTAATGACGCACGGGTAAAGATCCAATAATTCAACTGTAATTTCGCGTTTGAAAGATATTTAGCCTTCAAGTTCATTTAAAGTAAACGAGTTGGTTGCAAGATTAAACTAGAGTTTTTAATTATATTTAATCTTTTTTCATCTATTAAATTGGTTTCTATTGAAATTGCATCAACATCTTGTAGCCTATCTAATTTTTTTACTATATCAAGTAACCATTGAGTAATATATATATTCTTTATTGCGGAAGTGGATTTATGAGAGAAAACAATGGTACCAAGCTATCACTTATTATATTGAGGATGAAATGTCCCAGAAATCAATATAATGGGTGTTTGTGCTCATGGACAAAAGTCATTTCATTGGAATAATTTGATAACTGACGTTTTGTTGTAATATTTAATATGGATATGAATTATTCTCTACCACTTAAGGGGAAGAACGGACTTCTTTTTGAAGGCTTCACAGTTCTTTGAACAGCGCCACTCAAATGTTAACCTTATTTGGTTGTCATAGAGTCTTTTAATAACCGAAACGAATGGGAAAATTAGGAGCTTCATTTCCATCAGAGACTCCATACATCTTACATTTGTTTTCTTTGGTACATTTTTAATTGACATTTGAAGAAGCAACTACTTTTCGTAATATCAAATGTGAAGATTTATTAGATAATAATTTTCAGGAGCCACCATTTACCAACATCAAAAAATAGTCTACTTTTTGTTATATTAATACATTCAATTGAAAGTTACAATAAAACCATAAACCAAATTAATTGTATCTAAGAAGTAAGAATCATCCGTTTCTATTATATAACTTTGAATTCCAAATTGTTAGATACTAGGAAAGAGAAAACCACGGAGAATGCTGCGAATTTATGTTCAATTTAATTAGATTAACGTTTCGTTAGTGTTTCTGAAGCTGCTGTTTATCAGACAAGCTTTGAATCTGTGAAAGAGAATATATTTGCAAGATATACACATTAGGACCGCAGTCAGTTCCTCAAATCAGGAGCATTGATAACCTGCAGAAAGGGACACCAAAAACAACATTATTCAATCAAACATGGTAAAAATATGAATCGTTCGTTTCAATTTTCAACTGGTTTATTGGAGGTTTTAAATGAGTAAATTTATTTGGATTCTGAATAATACCTAATTATTTTCAGGCAAATTAATGTGATGTGTTATTGGATGTCCTCCAAAATTTGTAATCCACTGAAGTATGGAATCTTATTTGAAATGGTTAACTCATTATGATAACGTTTTAATATTAAACATATGAATAAATTGAAAATAGACGCAATAAAAGTTTATTCATATGCTGAAAATGAGGAATATATATTGTTGCTATATTATTATAATAAATTTGAATACAAACAATTATTAATAATTCATACACATATACACTTGACCCAAACGAAAACTTCCTGTTCACCGGAGAAATCCGGTTATAGTAATATCCAGAGTACTTTTAGGATACGATACACTCACACATACATCTTGTCCAAACCCCTACCTACCAGAATACATCCGCATCAAAAACATTCAACTAAAGGTACACTACCTAAGATCAAAATAGCTGCTATCAAACATAAGTAAACAATTCATCGACATTGCCACATTGTCCTTAATAACAATACCCACTAAACAAGAAACATAACAAGACTTTTCGTGATGTTTATTTAAAACGTTAATAAGATATCTCCTAGATGTCTTAATTTTATTACGAAAGAGGTGTTAATGGCATTGACTTTAAGATGCCTCCAATTTGGGTAATAACTGTGGACAAACTATTATATGTAAGCAAGGTGTTAGCTATGACTTTATGAAGGTGTTTGCTATATTTCACACCAGCCTTCCAAATTTCACCCTGGTGAGGGGAGTAAACTGATATAAATGTCCATTTAACATCATGTTTATTCCCACTAAACAAGAAACATAACAAGTCTTTTTTGTGATGTTATTTTTAGACACTTTTCGTGATGTTTATTTAATACGTTAATAAGATATCTCCTAGATGTCTTAATTTTATTACCAACTCTATTAACATCCATGTCATATAAATAAAGCATATTTTTGATGTACACAGTAATACTTGAATTCGCAGTTACATACACATCCTATGAACTTCTTTTTAGTTACTTCCTATAGGAAACACCTTCAAATGTTTCACATATAAGGATTTTGATGTGTACGTTCTGGAATGGTTGAGGCACTCGGAACAGCCAGTCGCGTGAGAAAAAGTAACCGTAAGTAAACGATAGAATTTTCTTTAATCAGATTGGATTTCTGTTGATTTAACGTTATCCTTCATTAAATCTTTATGGCGAAAATTTTTTATTAGTTTTAATATAATTAAAAACCTATTCTAATACATTTTCTGTAAACTAGCTGAAATGTATGTGTATCCGTTAAACTTTATTAATCCAGTTTCAAAGTATGTTACGTTATGGCAACTACAGATTAATATACACTTTCCAGACTTGTTATGTAATATGCTTACACAGTTTTATTTTTTTTAGGTTGGATTCCTGGACAAGATATTTCTTTTTTCTAATTTTGTACCTGTTTTTTTTTCAAATTTACTGTACTGTTCATTAATAGTGAATAAACGTTTTAAATCCCTTATTGCTTTTTTTGCTATTTTATTTTAAATGTACAGGATGAACAACTAAGAACGACTGAAGGCCACATCTCAGATAAGAATCATGGTACAACTTTCAAAAAAATTACCTTTAGGTAAGTGATATTTTGCAGTCTCTGAAATATCCGCTAGGGGTGGAATGATCACTCGAAAACATAATACTCCAAAAAAATATACTAAAGGTGTCCTAAAAATACAATTTTTGATATCTTGATGAGATTATGAATAAATTTAATTAAGGAGATTTTTTGCCATTATTCTTCAAATAATGGGTGGGGAAGGTTCAAACTTATGAACAAATGTATAACTTTTTCGTTTTTTAACCGATATTATTGATTTTAGCTGCGTTTAAAAGAGTTTTTCTGTTTAATAAGATTGATAACACAATTAGATAATTTTGTAATTTTTATATCTGATATTGTAAATCTTATATCTTGGAATAGATTCCTATTTTTAACACCTTTCCATCAGAATTTCAAAAATGCCTCATTACATTTGAAATTTCCGAGAAAAATGGGAAAATTGTCGACTTTTTCACATAGCGTTGACAAAATTGTCCAATTTTATTATATTTGTTAAGCATATCTTATTAAAGAGGAAAAACTCTTTTATATGACGCCAAAAACATGGATATCGATCAAAAAAAAAATTGTTACGACATTTGTTTTTTAAATTGAACCTTCCCCCACTCCTTACTTGAAGAATAAGGACAAAAAGTCCCTAATTACATTTTTTCATAATCTCAACATTAAATCAAAAATTGTATTTCTAGGATACCTTTAGTATGTCTTTTTTGGAGATAATCACAGTATTATGTTTTTAAGTGTTCATTCCACCCCATAGCAGATATTTTAGGAACTCAAAAATATTTTCCAGCGATTTTTCAGGGTCATTTTTCTGAAGGTATTTTTTTAAAGTTGTAACATGACTATTTTTTGATATATGGCCGACAGCCGGCGGTCTTAGTTGTTCACCCTGTATTTGCTGATTAGACACAGAAACATCTATAGGATATCATCTAGAATGTTTGAGGTATATTATTTAGAGGTTTATGTAATGTCCATACCACATCTACGAGAATACACTGTATTGTTTTTGAAATGTCGCATTTAGATCATTGATAAGATGTTATTTTTTAGACATTGCATTAACATCGACAAGATGTTGAAAGGCATTTCAGAATGTAACAGAAATGTTGCTTTTAGTTCATTATAATGACTTCCTTTTGAGGAAGTTCTAGTAACATCACAGTAATGTAAAAATGTAGCGCTTCAACATCGCTGAGAAGTTAACAGCCACAAGCGTGTCCGTGAAGTTAGCCCCCAAAGTTTTCACGACTTAACTAAATTTAGATTCTTTGGTAAGTGCCTCGTTAGTGCCTATTAGTGCTTCTATAAATTTCGTTAGTGCTTCCGTGGTTTGATAGATAATGAATATTCATTTATTTCAATGTCAGCCCCCAAAGTGTTTAGGATCAATTCCAAATTAGTGTCATTCGTTAGTGCTTCGTTAGTGCACTTTAGTGCTTCAATTATATTCGTTAGTGCTTTATTGGTTTTCGAGATATTTGACTTTATATTTTCAAGGTCAGCCCCCAAAGTGTTTACGATTAATTCCAAATTAGTGTAATTTGTTAGTGCTTCGTTAGTGCACTTTAGTGCTTCAATAATTTTCGCCAGTACTTTATTAGTTATCGAGATATTTGACTTTATATTTTCAAGGTCAGCCCCCAAAGTGTTTACGATTAATTCCAATTTGGTGTCTTTCATTAGTGCTTCGTTAGTGCACTTTAGTGCTTCAATAATTTTCGTTAGTGTTTTATTGGTTTTCGAGATATTTGACTTTATATTTTCACGGTCAGCACCCAAAGTGTATACGATTAATTCCAAATTAGTGTCATTCGTTAGTGCACTTTAGTGCTTCAATAATTTTCGCCAATACTTTACTGGTTGTCGAGAAATTTCATGTTCTTTTTTTGAGGTCAGCCCCCAAAGTATTCACGATTCGATTAAATTTAGTGACATTCGTTAGTGTTTCGTTAGTGCTTTCTAGTGCTTTAATAATTTTCATTAGTGCTATCTTCTGTTTCGATATATTTGATATTAATTTATTGGCACTTCCGTGAAGTTGACCCTCAAAATGTTCACGATTTAGTTAAAGTTAGTATCATTCGTTAGGGATTCGTTAGTGCTTCCATAAATTTCGTTAGTGCTTTATTGGTTTTCTAGTTATTTGCTATTATTTCTAATAATATAAGCTTCTATAATTGTTTACGGATGATTCCAAATTGGGTTATGCAGTCGTTAATGCTATTTAGTACTTCAATAATTATATTTCTAAATTCTTTGTTGGTTTAAAAATATTTGTTTTTTACTGTTTTAAATGAAACTTATGGTATCTATATAATTCCACAATATATTGAAAACTTTTTAAAACATTAAGAAAATTGTCAATTGTTTCGATATAAAATATCACCGTCAGAATGACAGAAGTTACATTTCATTCGATGCCTATCTGATGTTTAATAATTATTTTGGCTAAACCAAGAAGTGGCCTACCTAGTCATTGACTTAACATATGTTAATAGAAAAAAGAAGAAGGTATGATATTACAAATATTGAAGCTTAGATATAATTAGCCCTATGAAGATATCCTGTATATCTTTTTCCAATTAAGTTTCAACTATTTATTTTCATGGATCTAGTTTCCATGGGGATTATTATTATTATTATTATATGTGTTTATTTACAAATAATTACAATTACCAATCACCAAAAAGATAATATATTATAACTACGTAACTAATAAAACCAATGTATAAACAGCGAGAAAAAATACATTACAATAAATTAACACAGATAGAAAATGTAGAACGTATTTATTTACAAAAATGTAAATAAACAGGGGAGGCTTATTACCTATTGTGGCTTGTTTTGGATCACTGTAACCCATTAAGACCTATGAGGTTGAACATAGGCACAATGATCCTATATGGCGCCACTTTTTTGTTTTGTTTTCCCTAACATAATGTTAATTCAACTTTCCTTATACACCTTTTCATCTTAGCAATTAATGATTTTATTAATATCTTTAGTTTCTAGGGATACATCGTTATGATGCAAAAAGACAAACATAAAACTAAATATAATGCATGTATCAATATTTCAATTCATAAGTAGATAAATTTTACTGTTAACAATTAGCCATTATTTTTGGCATGTCAAGAAGAACAGAAAAGGACCGACTCATAAATCATACGGTCAACCGAGTAACTGTAAGTCCTTTTAACTACCTACTTTTATTATTTGTCAAGTTCTATAGTGGCGGTACTAAAATATTTCAATATAGGAGGCATTTTGGTAAAACGATTTATAACAATGGAAGAAAATGAGAATATTGGATTGTTCTTTCCATTAAGAAATTTTTACATTTTGGCGATCGGTATCACTCAAGTTTGGTATAACTTGAACACGAAAACTCCATTTTACTTTTATACTTATCAACAAATAACCAAACAACAATCAATTACATTGATAAGACCCAATGTTTCATTTATAGTCACAGGTACACTCATCCAAATAAAAATGCAGACAAAATATGTAATATTCATTTAAAAAAATATATATTTGGAGATTATTTCAGTTCCAGTTATTTCCAGTAGCACGAATAGAACGGATACATTTTAAAAAATAGGGGTTGTTCCATTTGAAAAAAGTGTCATTTGTCAAAAAACTGTCCTTTCCGATATTCAGTTGTTTTTGTTCATTTCATTTTCGGAAGGTTCTGTGAAAATGCTATAACTTTATTTCCCCATTCCTTATTATAAAAGATAAAAAGATGGGGTTCGCGGCTTACTGCTTTATTTTTTATGAAACTTACAATTCCGTTAACTAAATTTTCAATAGCCCTTTCAGTTTATGACATACGGGGCAATTTTGAAAATTTGTCATTTGTGACGCCATCCTATATTTCCGAATAATTCTACAAAAACAAAGCATCAATATCGTATACAGGGTACTTTTTTACATCGGTAGAAATGTAGCAGTCTTTAAATAAATATTACTCGTTGTTTTCAAATGGACCTCCCTGTATATTAGTATGTTAGTTGACAGATAACTTAACCTCTTTAAATATGCAATTTTACAGGGTTGATGATGCAATAATTACATGAGAACGTCTAAATATGATTAAGTGTAATACATGGTTGAATTCAGAGCTTGAAGAGATTTCAAATAAAAAATTAAAAATTCAGATCCGTATATAAACAATTAAAATTGAGAATAGTTCCACAAAAATGAAACGTTGTAACGAAATTCAAAAAACTCTACAATATGAAGCGAATAAAGTTGTCTCAAAAAGATTCTGTTTGTTTTTCTGTATACTAAGTATACTAAGTATATATTGTTACTAACCATTTTGTTATTGGTGGTTTATTGATGGCTATAAAGAACTATATTTTCCTTTTCTGGGTGATGTTGCCTACATATTATGTGCAACCGACAGTAAAATGTGTTGAATTTAAAGCATTTATATATTTCGGTACCATAATAAAGCTACAGATAGTAATTACATTTTTTATTACAAGCAATAACTTGCACATTTTTGCCATCATAAGACTTTAATTCTGTCCAGCTGTCAATACCCCTTATAAGTATTGTTAAATTTTATAAATTTAGGTAGGTAAATATCATAAATACTTTTTTAAATGTGTCGATAAAATAACTGTATTTAAAGATATTTTGTCTGTGTCGCAGTTTGTTAAATTCTGCCAGGAAACGAAGTTTATGAACAAATTGTGTATAAATGCCATAGAAGTTATAGAAATTGATAATTCATTTTATTTTTGGATCTGTTGGTCCGGCTAAAAGAACTTACTTTATTATTGAAGTACTTAGTGTTAAATTAGTGTGTTCAATAATTTTGAAACTTGGATTACTTGAAACCATTATAAGGTAAGCAATATTTTTAATTAATCGTGCATACGAAAATATTTAAAATTTACTAAGCTTCTTTCTACTTAAATTTCAGGGAACCCAAAATGGGAGAAATTGTTAATAATTTTGATATAAGTGTACTTCTAACTAATTAAATGGGGCGAAACATTGTGATTTTATATTGTTTTTGTATATCTAAGTACGTATAAAATTCAAAATACTATAATAATTACCTTCACTATTAAATAACTATATGTAGCTATCTAATCATTTCATTCTTTTTAAATTAATAGTGCAAAGATAAGAGCAATAATGTCATTATGTTATATTGCTTACTTTGTGTAGATAATAGATGCATTTTTAATGTGGCAAAAATATGTTAATATTTGTCTTTCTATTTCGCCCCATTAATTAGTTTTAAAACATTTGACTTACATAAGTTGCACAATCCTTTGACTTAAATCGACAAGCGACTAACTGTAAGACTCTCATTTATTGACTTGTGATTAAACCATATCACGTGTTAAAATTAAATTTAATTATTATAGAAATTGATTAATTCAGAGCAGTGTTAAACATTTTAAATTAAATGTGCAAAGTTATATGTACCGGGGGACTTCGTATAAACTATCATCTCGCGTAACATTTTGATCTTTTAACGCACGGGAAATATAAAACAAGCGACATACTGTGGAACATGTTTTCTTGTCAAATCTGTATTGTAATTTCCGGTAGCTTTGCATATGAGGGAGGGCGACTAAAACTATTTTTTAAAATGGAATGCCCTTTATTTTACTGGCTAAAATGGAAGTTCTTCTTTTTCTTACTTCAAATATACCATTCAAGTTGAAATTTGATTCAGGCGTTTTTGCGTTATTGAAGTTAATAAAAAAATTAACTTTTTGTCGCCTCCCCGGTATATAAAAAGCTACCAGAAATTACAATGCAGATTAGGCAAAAATCCCCTGTTTGTCGGCTTTTTTATATTTCTCGTATGATAAACATTCAAAAGTTACGGGGGTTGCTAGTTTATACGATATCACCTGGTATACACAGAGGATCATGAGCGTGGCCAGGATTTAAGGCAGGAAACGGGAGGAAGAAGGCAGAATCACGCGCGGACTCAAGATTTCGTGAAGTCGTCTTGTGAAAAAAGATTTTTAGTAGCTGCACTGAATTTTTTTTCTTTTATGTAAAGAAATATATAAAAAAACATGAATTATTAGATTTTGTATGTCGTACTGACCGTAGGTAAATAAAGTTTTAATTTAATATGATCACGAATTACTAACTTGTGCATTGTTAAACTATGAGCATGAAATTGTTAAAAATATAAATAAAAGCAGTGCGCCCGTTTGGCTGGAACTAAGCTCCAAATTGGACAACAAAATATCAAAAAAAGCAGTTTATACTCATGTGAGAAAATGCCAAGTGTGCAAATTAGCTCTAAATCTAGATAATAATAGCCAAAATGAACAGAATATTCAAAGTGAGGTATCAGAATCTACAGACGAAGAATCATTTGAGTTAAAAGATGGTTCATTCAAGTGAATATGTAGGCGCATGCTTTCGTTTGGTGAACAGTGAATCTACCAAAAACCGTCAATATATATACGAGTAGATTTTGCACATGTTGTGAAATTAGTTCGGAAATGGGATTGCTTTAGACAACAAACGAAATTATTGAAAGAATTTTATATGCGTTCTATGGTAAATTTAATAAAAGCAAACGATTTTGTTGAATTCAAGAATATTTTAAGCGATATGTTAATTGTGTCAAATAGTTTGTACAACACAATAGATGGTATACCAAATGAATGTAGCCGCGCAAAAAAATTTTTTAAATCGGTAATAGCAGTTTGAAGATATTGAAATTGAAGGCGAAAAAGAAATTGAAATTGTCTCCAATTGGATAGATGCCATCTATGCAGAATCAATTGCTAAGTGTTCCGACTCCACATCACCGGAATTCCATAATAACGAAATTTTTTTTTACTTGCCCCAGTTCAGCAAGGCTTTAAAACTATTTTTGAAAACTTTTGTTATTTGGAGTGGTGTCTTGAGACTTGTAATGGGATACGGAAAACCAACTTCGACATCTGCAAATGTAGAAAGCTATTTCAATGACTTAAAAAATCGATCATTTGTTGGAGAAACTTTACTAGTGAATATCGACAAATTTTTAATAAAACATATCGATGTCGTCCAAGGAATGATGATCCTAGCTAAGACTCAAATTCCTACAGATCAATTAGTTGACGATATAGAAGAAGTAGAGGCAGAAATAGAAAACTGGAAGGGCCTCGCTAAAATTAAGAAAAGACCAAAGCTGTCTTATTATGGCCAGCTTTGCCCAGAAATCCTTCATATAACCGAAAACCAAAAGGTTAAAATTGCTCTACTATATAATGCCAACAAACTACTAAAAACGTATACATCAGAGAAAAAGTAATACATAATAAAAAATACTTGTCCATTCGATGCATTAGCACAAATTATAACTTCAGCATACTGCGACAGCTCTCAGTTTCAATCATCTACAGAATTTCTAAATCATAGTTTGGTATTATTTGTTGAAGAACTAGCTAAGATAGGTACTTCGAGAAATAAAATTTATGTAAAAAGATTTGAAATATTAAAAAACTTTTTTGATGTTTATGTATTAGTAGATGGAACTTTAGAAATAAATTGCGCTGCTAATGTATGTTCATTTCTCGAAAAAATAATTGGTAAGTGCGATACACTAGCTAGTGCAATTGAAATTAAAGTTTGCTCATATTGTAATATTCGTCAGAAACATAACCAAATTTATTTACCGGTAAACGTTGACATAATTTCTAACTCAATATCATCACTTGAAGAATCCATTGGAAGTTTCGTTTTAAAAAATATTAAATGTAGAAAATGTAGCAATGAGTATAATATAGACCGTATTATAAATAATCAAATATTTATAGAGCTTCCGGATATAAGTCTAAATGTAGGGGATATTCCTTTGATAATTAATATCAACAAAAAACAGTTTACATTTAGAGGAGCGGTTATATTTTATAAACCAGCATCTATTGACCTTATTGGCCATTATGTAGCTGTGTGTAGAAGAAATGATGGATGTGTTGAACTTTATGACGATCTCTCTGAAAAAGTAAAAAATGTGGACACAGAAAGATCCTTTCCATTTCAACTCATATTTTATACTGTGTAGGTAAACTGAAGTTATCAAGCAATCATTTTCTGCAAAATTACAAACTGACAGTTTTATGTCACTTATAAACCTAGAGAGACCAATATCATTATATAAATAACAGATATCTCCATTATTATTGGTTTTAGAGAAATGGGTAAATAGAGTTATAGCATTTTCACAGAACCTTCCGAAAATGAAATGAACAAAAATAACTGAATATCGGAAAGGACAGTTTTTTGACAAATGACACTTTTTTCAAATGGAACACCCCCTATTTTTTAAAATGTATCCGTTCTATTCGTGCTACTGGAACTGAAATAATCTCCAAATATATACTTTTTTAAATGAATATTAAATATTTTATCTGCATTTTTATTTGGATGTGTGTACCTGTGACTATAAATGAAACATTGGGTCTTATCAATGTAATTGGTTGTTGTTTGGTTATTTGTTGTATAAAAGGAAAATGGAGTTTTCGTGTTCAAGTTATACCAAACTTGAGTGATACCGATCGCCAAAAAGTCAAAATGTCTTAATCGAAAGAATAATCCAATATTCTCATTTTCTTCCATTGTTATAATCCTTTTACCAAAATGCCTCCTATATTGAAATATTTTAGTACCGCCACTATAGAACTTGACAAATAATAAAAGTAGGGAGTTAAAAGGACTTACATTTACTCGGTTGACCGTATGATTTATGAGTCGATCCTTTTCTGTTCTTCTTGACATGCCAAAAATAATGGCTAATTGTTAACAGTAAAATTTATCTACTTATGAATTGAAATATTGATACATGCATTATATTAAGTTATATGTTTGTCTTTTTGCATCATAACGATGTAAATAGCTCAAATTAATGAAAACAGTAGAAGATTAAATTCTATCAGTTTGCTAAAAAAATATTTAAAAAATATGTAAAATCCCTAGAAACTATACTCGATAGTCGAAATTGTGTAAAGTGAGTCAGAGCTATCTAATCAACACTTTGGTTAAAGCGCAGTTGCCATATGTATTCTAGAGAGAAATGCTGTATTTTATAAATACACTTCAAATCCATTGTGTCAATATTTCAGGTACAAAAGATGCAATGTAATTGAGTCAATACCAATTTAATATATTTATTTCAAATTTCAAGCAGACTAATAATAATTAGTTTACTTGAAATGTGAAATAAAGTGTTTATGTATATTTCTTGAACGCAAAGTTTGTTGTGAAAAACTCGCCGATTTGACAATGTTGGAGAGTCGCTTCAATGTTCCGGCTTTGAGAACGAGATAGATAGATCGAGCTACGCGAATGAGACAGTGATAGTAAACAGTTATGTGAGGTGTTTATTCTCTTCATGAACGTATCATCAGTATTTGTGTTGTGGTTTTGTGTGATAAATCGGTTATTATTGGTATTTATTGTAATATTTATATCGGTATATTTAGTGACAATAATGGCGGAGTGTAGCGGTGTTGGCGATAAAAAACGGCGTCGTAACAATTTAATTCGGGAAGAAAAAGTCCTCATATTAAATGTGTACGAAGGACTGCGTGCCATGGACAAACAGTTGGGTGTTAGTGACGCTGTGATTAAGTGCAGTTATTTAACTAAAGTTTCTGAGAGTACTATATACAATATTCTAAAGAAATCGCGGGACGGATCTTTGACAAGAGAAGGAGGTGAAAACTGTGAACCGGAAAGTAGGGGAAGAAAGAAAATTGTTTTGGACGACCAAACACGGAATGCTATACGTAGGGAAATACATTCTTTTTATTTTAGAAATGAAATCCCCTCGGTAGCTAAATTGAGCAAGGTAATAGAAGCTGATGATATTTTACCAAACATCAGTGATAAAGTTTTGAGACGAACTTTAAAATTAATGAATTTTCGTTACCAAACAAGAAGTAGAAACAGTGCCTTAATTGAACGAAATGACATTGTGGAATGGAGGAGAAATTATTTAAAACAGATACGACAGTTTCGTAACGAAGGACGGCACATATATTATCTTGACAAAACATGGTTAAATGAAGGCCACACTGTGTCAAAAGTGTGGCAAGACATGAATATACGAAGCAATCGACAAGCCTTTATGGAGGGTTTCTCTTCCGGTTTAAAAGCTCCCTCTGGGAAAGGACGTCGACTGATTATCACTCACATTGGCAGCGAGGAAGGATTTGTAGAAGGTGGATTACTAAGTTTTCAGTCCAAAAAAACTGTCGATTACCATGAAGAGATGGATGGTAACCGGTTTGAAACATGGTTTAGATCAATTTTAACAAAGGTAACTCCTGGTTCAGTGATAGTTATGGATAATGCTTCATACCACTCTCGTCGACTAGAGCAAATACCTACTTAAGCTAGCCGCAAGAGGGTTATAATTGATTTGTTAGAGAGTAAAAGCATTCCGCACAACGAGGCAATGCTAAAAGTTGAATTATTATCTCTCGTACGGAAACATAAAAGCAGTTATATTAAGTACGTTGTCGATGAAATGGCGAAAGATTTCAACGTCTCAGTTGTTAGACTTCCTCCCTACCACTGTGAGTTAAACCCCATCCAGCTGGTTTGGGCCCAAGTGAAAAATTATGTTGCGAGAAAAAACAGTACATTCAAAATGGCTGACGTTGAGAAACTGTTTGACGAGGCGCTGCATACCGTTACTGCTGAGAGTTGGCGTAAATGTATTCAACACGTATTAAAAGAAGAAATAAAGTTTTGGGATTTAGACATACGTGTAGAAGTAATGACGGAACCACTCATTATCGATATAGGAGGAGAAAGCGATGATTCTGAGGAGTCGTCAGGGAGTGATACCGCTTCCAGTTAGTCAGACATTTTACAAGTGACCTCGCAACATACATATACTTATTGGTAATTTATTTTGGTCTTGACAAACAACTTTTTTTTAGTTTTAGTAGTAGTAAGTTGGAATTGACTTTTAAACATTTTTTTATTTTGTTTTAACTTACTTATGAACAACTTGTGATAAGTTATTATTTCAAATGTTAAAAATTGAAATTCCAGATATTTCAGTATTCGCACCCTTAAACTATGATACGCTCATGGAGTTCACTTTATATCGGTAGATAACCGATGACGTCACTTTACACAATTTCGACTATCGAGTATAAAGATATTAATAAAATCATTAATTGCTAAGATGAAAAGGTGTATATGTGTATAAGGAAAGTTGAATTAACATTATGTTAAGGAAAACAAAACTGGCAATTAAGTGGCGCCATATAGGATCATTGTGCCTATGTTCAACCTCATAGGTCTTAATGGGTTACAGTGATCCAAAATAAGCCACAATAGGTAATTAGCCTCCCCTGTTTATTTACATTTTTGTAAAGAAATACGTTCTACATTTTCTATCTGTGTTAATTTATTGTAATGTATTTTTTCTCGCTGTTTATACATTGGTTTTATTAGTTACGTAATTCTAATACATTATCTTTTTGGTGATTGGTAATTGTAATTATTTGTAAATAAACATATATAATAATAATAATAATAATCCCCATGGAAACTAGATCCATGAAAATAAATAGTTGAAACTTAATTGGAAAAAGATATCCAGGATATCTCCATAGGGTTAATAATATCTAAGCTTCAATATTTGTAATATCCTACCTTCTTCTTTTTTCTATTAACATATATTAAGTCAATCACTAAGTAGGTCACTTCTTGGTTTAGCCAAAATAATTATTAAACATCAGATAGGCATCGAATGAAATGTAACTTCTGTCATTCTGACGGTGATATTTTATATCGAAACAATTGACAATTTTCTTAATGTTTTTAAAAGTTTTCAATATATTGTGGAATTATATAGAAACTGTAAGTTTCATTTAAAACAGTAAAAAAAATATTTTTAAGCCAACAAAGAATTTAGAAATATAATTATTGAAGTACTAAATAGCACTAACGACTGCATAACCCAATTTGGAATCATCCGTAAACAATTATAGAAGCTTATATTATTAGAAGAAATAGCAAATAACTAGAAAACCAATAAAGCACTAACGAATCCCTAACGAATTATACTAACTTTAACTAAATCGTGAACATTTTGGGGGCCATCTTCACGGAAGTGCCAATAAATTAGTATCAAATATATCGAAACAGAAGATAGCACTAATGAAAATTATTAAAGCACTAGAAAGCACTAACGAATGTCACTAAATTTAATCGAATCGTGAATACGTTGGGGGCTGACCTCAAAAGAAGAACATGAAATTTCTCGACAACCAGTATAGTATTGGCGAAAATTATTGAAGCACTAAAGTGCATTAACGAAGCACTAACGAATGACACTAATTTGGAATCAATCGTAAACACTTTGGGGGCTGACCTTGAAAATATAAAGTAAAATATCTCGAAAATCAATAAAACACTAACGAAAATAATTGAAGCACTAAAGTGCACTAACGAAGCACTAATGAAAGACACCAAATTGGAATTAATCGTAAACACTTTGGGGGCTGACCTTGAAAATATATAGTCAAATATCTCGATAACCAATAAAGTACTAGCGAAAATTATTGAAGCACTAAAGTGCACTAACGAATGACACTAATTTGGAATTAATCGTAAACACTTTGGGGGCTGACCTTGAAAATATAAAGTCAAATATCTCGAAAACCAATAAAGCACTAACGAAAATAATTGAAGCACTAAAGTGCACTAACGAAGCACTAACGAATGACACTAATTTGGAATTGATCCTAAACACTTTGGACCCGCCACAAGCTGGGCATAAGCGGTTGTATAGATGTGCATGTGATGAAAACAAGAGGAAAAAAAGGAAGAACATTATCACAATGTGATTTTGAATTAACATAACTGTAATATTTATTTGCATAGTGGGCAATTTCATATGTAAAATAATCCATATGTCTTTATTTACAATTTTTTTAAGCGCTTCAACGGTACTGTTATTGATTGGAATGTTTGCAATTTAAATTAGATTGTATAGATTGATCTCCTTTAAGAAGTCAATTACATTCAACAAGGTGTTATTTAACATACTTTTTGAATCGGTCGGTAGTCCGTGCGCTTGACGATTTTGTTTGTACTTTGGGCATTCTACAAGACAGTGTTCAACAGTTACAATAACTCTACATAAATCACAGACTGGCGGATTAGATTTTGTGATTAAATGTTGGTGAGTAAGCCGAGTGTGACCAATTCTGAGGCGTGTTAACACAGTTTGACATTTTCTATTCATTACGTTGTTAATTTTAGGATTGATGGTTGGTTTAATTGGTGTCAGTTTATCTTTAGATTGATCCCACTCGGCCTGCCACTTGTTCTAAATTAATGATTTTATGTGACATTTGTAGTCTGACGCAAGCACTCTGTTTTCGCGCACTGCACTATCACTTCTTGTGCTGCCCTGTCTGCTTCTTCGTTTCCGAGAATTCCTATGTGCGAGGGTACCCATATGAATACAACCTCTTTTTCGCCATGCCGAATTGAGTGGAATTGTTGCTTGATCATCTTTGAGAGGGGGCAATGACTGTATATATTTTTGAGAGTTTTTAGCGAGGTTAGAGAGTCGGAAATGATTAAGTACTCTTGTTCTGGCCTCCCTTGAATAAGTATAAGGGCTTGATATATTGCAAATAACTGTGCAGAGAATACAGATGATAGTTTGGGTAGTTGGTACATTCGAGTATCGTTTTGGACTTTCACTGCTATTCCTACTCCTTCCGATGTTTTTTATGCATCCGTGTAGATTTGCACATGGGAGGGGTGAATATTAAGTATGTTTTGGAATTTGGTCTTAATAAGGGCTGGATGTGTGTTTTGTTTATTGAAGCTGCAAAGATCAAAGTGGCATTCCGGACTAGCAATAGTCCAAGGTGGAGTGCTGGGTTTGTTGTTAGCTAAGAATATAACTGGTATGGTGATAGCTAAATCGTTATAATAATTGGCAACCCTTTCATAAAATGCTGGAGCTGCTCTTTTTTTGTTTTGATACAGATTTCTATAATGATTTTTAAAGGTGTTGGCATATGTTGGATGTTGTGGGTTTGCTGCAACATTAGTAGCATAAGACATGCTGAGTAGTTGTCTTCTATGATGTAAAGGTAGTTCACCTGCTTCACATAGTACACTTGAAGTAGGACTGGTACAAAATGCTCCCATGGCTAAGCGAATGGCAGTATTATAGATGGTATTCAATTGTTTGAGAGTGGTGTTCGTGGCCGAGCCATAGGCTCCATAATCAATTTTAGATCTAATAATTGCTCTATAGATTCTCTGAAGAGTATTTGAGTCAGATCCCCAACTTGTGTTGCTCAACATTTTTATTATATTTAAGTTGTTTTTGCAGGTCCTCACGAGTTCTAGAATATGATGTTTCCAATTTAATTTAGAATCAAATATTACTCCTAGAAATTTGTAAGTTTGTACAAAACTGAGATTTTTATTGTACAGTGTGAGACAAGGTTGATAATTATTGTTGTGTTTTGAAAAGATAATGGATTTCGTTTTTTCTGTTGAGAAGATAAATGCAGTTTCTTTTTACCAGTTTTCTATAGAATTTAATTGATTTTGAATTATTCTCGAAATTGATTCTAAGTTCCTTCCTTTGGCAATAAGTACTAAGTCGTCTGCGTATAATCTGTACTTGACAGGCGCTGTAGCTGTATCGACGATGTTATTAATAGCTGTGAGAAAAAGTGTAGTACTAATTACTGATCCTTGAGGAGAACCATTTTCATGGAAGAAGCTTTTTGAGAGTTCTCCATTAACTTTGATTCGGGAGGATCTGTTTCTTAAAAAACTGGAGATAAATGAAAGCATATGGCCCTGTATCCCCCACTTTGTTAATTGTTTTAATATTTTGTAGTGCCAGGCAGCATCAAATGCACGTTGGACGTCAAAAAATATTGTGACGCATGATTGATTGGTGGCAAAAGCTTCATGTACTTCAGATTCTAGTTCGATTATGTTGTCTTGCGCAGATCTTTGTTGCCTGAAGCCACATTGTTGCTTTGCTATATAGTTGTGATACTCTAGATACCACATCAACCGCTGGTTTACAATTTTTTCCAATAATTTATACATCACGCATGTTAGAGATATTGGCCGATAAGATTCTGGATCAGTTTTGTTTTTGTTCTGTTTTAATATAGGTATGATCGTAGCTTGTCTCCATTTTTTAGGGAATTTGTTTTCAGTCCAAATAACATTGTAGATGTCCAATAAGATTCTTTTGGCACAGCTAGGCAAATTTTTGATAAAAATTGCAAGGATTTCGTCTGGACCTGGACTTGTGTTTTTCATTTTTTGTAAAGTTTCTTCAAGTTCAGTTTCAGAGATTTTAGTATTCAATAAAGAATCGTCATTTGGATCTATAGTTATGGGAAAGTCTTTTTCTTGTTGTTGTTTCATGTCGAGAAATTGTGCACAAAAATTTGGGTTGCTAGAGTGTTTTCTGTAAGTTTTAGCTAAAACATTGGCTATTAGTTCATTTTCAGATGTGAGCTTGTTCTGATATTGAATGGATCGCATTCCTGTGATGGTACGTTTCCCTGATCCTCGTCGAATTTTGTTCCAAATTTCTGTGGGTGGAGTGTTGTCATTAATGCTGGCTACGAATTCATGCCACGACTCTTTTTTGCGTTTTTTTATTATGTATTTACATCTTGCTTTTTGTTTTTTGAATTCGATAAGGTTTTCTTGATTTTTGTGCTTTTTCCATACATTGTAAGCATGTTTACTTGCTCTAACCGCTTCATGGCAGTTTTTGTTCCACCATGGTACGGGTTGACGATTTTTAATCAGTGATGTTTTTTTTTATTGATTCTTTTGCTGCTTCTAACATGGTATTTGCAAAATTATCAACTGTTTCGTCTATATCCGATTTTATTTCAAAGTTTGTTATATTTTCTTCGATTGTTTGCTGATACAGTGCCCAATTTGCGTTTTTATATTGCCATTTTGTACTAATGTTTGTATTGGTTATATTCCTGTGATTGGAGTTATTAATAATTATTGGAGCATGGTCACTATTATAAATGAAAGGTAGAATTTCCCAAGTTAGTTCGGTTAGTAAATTTGGGCTACAAAAGGTAAGGTCTAGAGCTGCCGTCTCTCCGGTGCAGGAGTTGAGCCTAGTGCCTTCCCCACTGTTCAGTAGGCAAAGACCGCAGAGATCTGTAGTTGATGATAGCAGTTTGCCTTTGTTGGAAGTCGTTTTGCATCCCCATTCGGTGTTGTGGCAGTTGAAATCTCCAATAATGATGCGTAGAGATGTTATTTGAGAGAAGAGATCTGTTAGTTCTTGACTTGAAATTTCTTTATTGGGGGGTATGTACACATTGCAAATAGAAATTTTTCGTTCTAGGTTGATAGAGACTGCAACAGCTTCTAAATTTGTTTTTAGAGATATTTCGTTGACATCAGCGTCATTTTTTATGTAAATTGCAACTCCTCCACTAGCTATCTTTGCGTTTACCCTGTTTTTATAGAAAGCTGTGTAATTTTTTAATCCAGCTATTTTCTTTCCAGTAAAATTTGTTTCCTGTAATCCTACAATGAATGGGTTATATTGATTTATTAAATGTTGTAGCATAGGTAACTGCGAGTGAAACCCGTTCAGGTTCCACTGAAGAATGTAGTAGATATATTCATAAGTTTGTTCATTAGTACAATTCCTAGGATGATGATGCGTCACTTTCTATATCCGTAGAACGAGTGCCAATGTGCTTCATGATTCTTGTCCTGAGTCGTGTACAGCGAGTTTTGATGCTTCTTTCTGTGAGATAAGGTGGGATTTGGTAAAGTTGCAAAGCCAAGTTGTCAAAATTATCGGTGAATTCGAGAATGGTTTTTACAGGGTCAGGGTCTCCCATTGTATTATCGAGCAAGAGCACCAGTTGATCAAAATCGAGTGAGTTGGGAGGGTTTTGACTGTTTATAAATGTTTGTGCTGGTAGTAATGATTCTCTGCAGCTTTTGGATTCATCAGTTTTTGGGTGCATCTTTTTTTGTTTGGGTTTTATGAATTGTTTTGAGTCCTTATTTTCTTCGGGTGTATCTGGCGTAGAGATAATCTGTTCTATGCGTCTTTTACTTCCACTATGCGCGGTATTTATGTCGATTGGGGCTAGTTGTGGTGCAGGTATTGGTGGAGGTTTCGCAGCTTGAATCTTTTGTAATTGATCTGTATTTTCTCTGAGAGGTTGTGTTTCAATGTCAGTATTTGTATTTTGAATATTTGATTCCGGATTTTGGTTTGTCATTGTACTTTCAGTAACAGCTGGTAAAAAATCGGGGTATTGGGAGGCGATATGACCATCTTTTTTGCATTTGTAACAGGAAAGACCATCTTGTGATATGTATATACGATAAGGTGTGCCGTCAAAAGATAAAGTAAAGTAGGAAGGTATATCTGTAGGAGTTGAGATAGGTTTTATGTACATGTCGGCGAAAACTTAGAATATGACTATACTCAGGGTTCGACACATTCACTTTTAAAAAGGTTATAGGCGACAGTAGGGTGAGACCTAACTGTTTCAGTTCATTTACCAAGACATCATGGGGTAGAGACGGACATACATTTAATAAGACCAATCGTTGAGATGGAGTAATGAGTCTACGACCATCAAGTATAGAGTTACCGATTTTTATAGATTTATTTTATTCATAAAAGTGTCCACTGCTTGTTTGTTTATTAGGTATAAACATATTCTACCATTGGAGATTCTTGAGCAAAATATAATAGATTTTGGACCAATCAGAGACCCTAGTGCGTATATGTAATCCTGGAGGAACAATCCATCAATTGTTGGAAACGCAATCGCTTGCTCCTTGCTGGGAAATGTTTGTTGAGTGAGAGCGGATGCATAAGATGTATTTTGAGACTGTGGATAATTTGTAACTGTACTTTGAGAGGGGCCCCTGTAGTCAGAAACCCCGTTAGAGGTTGTATTCATGTTTCAATTAATAAATTTATTGTGGGAGATTTCGTACGTTCTGAGGCCGGATCAGACTGCTTGAATATTTTGTGAATATAAATCAGTAAAAAACTGATTTTGTCTATTAGACTAAGCTAATTATGTTTGTTTAATTTGTTTTAATTTGCGAAAAGGAAAAAGTTCATGCAACTTACAGTTGGTCACCTCTATGTATGCACTAATAATATTTACACTGTTATCTTACTACTTTTTCACGATACACAAACTCGTACTATTAAAGCACCGAAAAGTAATGTGTACTCGTCGGCTACCAGAATAAGAATCCTTTATTTACAATTGACATGGACAAAAGTCCCTAATTAGTGTAAATTTAAAAGTTATATTGGTCACAACGCACGACGAGAATCATATTAATTCTGAAGCCGCCTTCTATTGAATGCATATATTATTATATGCTAGTAAAAAACGAAACGAATTTATAGATTTATCACGAAAAAATTATCGTTAACGCGACAATCCTGTTATTCTATGATCAACAAAACGTACACATATTAATTCATTATTTACCGACCGTGTTGCCAAAACAGTTTAAAGGCGCTTGGAGGTTATCGCGGTAGGTTTTTTGCTGGGTTTTTTCTGATTTAGAGCTTTTTGTAAGGTACTTGGTGTAGAACAGTGTAATCTAAAAGTGCATACTTGCCACAAAGTGGAAATTACCGGTGTAAACGAAACATTCCATAGGTTACTGATTATATAAAGATGAATAGTTTTGCTAAAAACTATCTCATTGACATTTGTCCACATCCGGTTGAAGAATATTTTGAATATACTCATGGATCCTAATTTTTAAAGTATCTGTGTGTCTCTAGTTTTTTATGATATTTTCTGTATATATTCATTATTGTATTTGATAACATAAAGTATTGCTTAGTTCTAATAGTCTAATAGGTAAATGTTCTAGTTATAGCTAGACTTCTTAATTCCATATTTGACCTGTCTTATGTCATTATTTGATATTTTGAGATCAATAAATTCTATTCTATCTATATGTTCTCCGTGTTACATATCAATGCTCAAAGTTTGAATAATAAAGTAGTTGGAATAAATGTATTACTATATGTAGAAAGGTTTTGACATTCTTTGTATATCCGAGCACTGGTTATCACATACAGAGCTATCAGCAATTAATATAAATGGTTTTTCACTGTTTTCGTCTTACTGTCGCTCTAAAGGTGAGCACGGAGGTATCGCGTTAGTTGGCAATACTAGCATTAATCTGAAAACTGTAGACTGTTCTAATTTTTGTCTTATTAAACATGCAATATTTTGCGCTATTGAGTTGTTAAACGAGAATAGTGTTTAAATTTGCGTCTGAGTTGTTTGAAACAGGTGTGTGCGAACCATTGGTATCTGATCATTTGGAGATTTTCATATCTATTTTAAAGGTTCCCAACTTGGTCTCGGGGAATCAACGGGTGATTCAGGTGTTGAATGGTGTCACATTGAACAGTTTTGCCCAGGGTTTGGCTGCGGTCGACTGGACTAGTCCTAATGCTGCGTCTATGGATTCTAATCAAATCGCTCAAACATTGTTGGACATTCTATGTGTACAAAAAGATATACACATACCTACCAAGTTACACTCTCGTAGACAAACGCGAGCAAGGTGGGTTGGTCGTGAGCTTAAGATGCGCAGAACAGAAGTGTTTAGATGTAGACGCGCTTTCCAGTCTTCTGGAGGTCTGGAGGATTGGCGTTTGTACTGCAGCATCAGAAAAGTTTACAAGCAAGAGATTAGATCCGCCAAAAGGATTTCGTATTCTGAGGCTATTTTGACGTCAGATAATCAGAATAAAATGATCTGAAACATAGTAAACCAGGAGAGAGAGAACAATAAATGTCGTAATACAGTTTCTGCGTTAACATCTTCGGAATTTAACAGCTTTTCTGCTAACATTGCAGAAAAAATTTCTAGCTCTTTGCCGGCAGCAGTTTCTGATCCCCTTAACTTTGTCAGTGTTTTACCTAGCCCTTCTGCCTCTTTCTTCTTACCTCCTGTCGTTGAATGTGAGGTTCAAGCTGCTATATTACAGCTGAAAAACTCAACATGCACTGATTGTTATGGTCTGAATAGCCGTTTAATAAAGGCTGCTCTTGAACACGTTACTGGTCCTTTAACAGTTTTATTTAATGCTTGCTTGACCGAGGGTAACTGGCCTGGTGAGTTAAAGATTGCTAAAGTTTTGCCGTTGCATAAAAAAGGCGACTTGAACTGTGCCAATAATTTTAGACCGATTTCCATTGTTCCCATTATATCCAAAATTTTTGAAATTATCATCAACCACCGGCTTCTAGAATTTCTTGAGCTTCATTCCATCATTTCTCCTCATCAATTGGGTTTTAGAAAGAATGTCTCAACAATCGATGCTCTTGCAAAGGTGATTGGGACCGTGGTCGATGGCCTTGACGAACGTCATGGTACTTCTGCTGTTATGTGCGATCTCGCCAAGGCGTTTGACTGCGTGGACCATTCTCTTTTGCTTGCCAAAATGGAGCATTACGGCATTCGTGGTTTACCATTGGTGCTCATTGGCTCTTACCTTGCCGATAGAACCCAGTATGTCAGCTTTGATGGGCATGAATCAGTTAATATGCCAATCCGATTTGGAGTTCCACAGGGTTCAGTCTTGGGACCCTTACTGTTTCTAATATTTATTAATGACTTGCCGTCAGCCGTTAACGGATGTACTTGTATTTTATATGCTGACGACACGACACTACTTCATGATGAAGATGAGTCTGATGAATCTGAACATCTTTCATTAGCAAAAAATTGGTTTGTGGCTAATAGACTTCAATTGAATGAAAGCAAGACCGTCAAAATCACTTTCACCTCGAACAAGCTTGCTCATAAGTCACAACCAGTTAAGCTTCTTGGGTTAACACTTGACTCGAGTCTTACCTGGTCTGCTCAAATTAAAGCCTTGTGCTCTGCGGTGTCTTCGCAAATTTATGCACTGCGGCAGCTTCGGCATTGCTTGCAAACCAAGGCCCTTCGTACTGTGTATTTTGGCACAATTCACTCACTTCTCACTTACGGCATTAGATTTTGGGGAAACTCGAGTGGGGCTTATAAAGTTTTCGCTCTTCAGAAATCCGCCGTGAGGATTGTCGGGAATGCTCCTTATGGTTCGCACTGCCTTGCACTGTTTAGGGGGTGCAGGATTTTACCGGTTCCTTGTCTGTACATTTATGAAACATTAGTATTGATTCACAAAAATAGATCCAATTATAATTCGCACTATAATATTCATACCTACGGCACGAGGAATGCGGTGGATCTTGTGGCCCCTTTCTCTAGGCTTAGGACTACCCAGGCGAATAAACTAAATGTTGAGTATTACAATGTTTCTAATAGTTTTTATAGAGGTCTCGATCTCCAAAATAGGAGTCTTCGTGAATTTTGTAAATTCGCTAAGATGTTTTTATTGGAACATTGTTCTTATTCTATCGAAGATTTTTTAAAATTTGCGCCCAGAGACCGCCGTTGTTAATATTATTTTTTAGTTGATGTTTTATTACCTTTAACCCAGTTTTAAATTATTGTTACTTTTCTTTTATTAATTGTTCCAAATATTGTTTTATTCCTCTCATGATGACTGACTTCAAACATAATACATATGTACATGTTGTCAATAAACGTATATCTATCTATCTATCTATCTATCTATCTATCTATTATTATTATTATTATTATTATTATTATTATTATTATTATTATTATTATTTTAACTAGTTCTCTTCTTAAGGCATTTTACATAAACTCAGGCCTTTTGGTCTGAGTGTGGTTTATTCAAATATACAGATACAAAGCATATTTGACCTTCCACTTTTTAGCGTTATTTTCCCAGTACTTTCCTTACAATGGTGCAAGTGCCAAGAATATCTGTTTTCTGCATATTTCCAATTGCAGATGGACTGATTTCAAGAGTATCCACAGCCTTACCAAGCTGCCGTGGTACAATGCCTGTTGTGGATAGGACCATGGGTAGTATAGTAACTTGGTCTACTGTCCACTGCTCTTTGATATACTGAGCGAGGTCATCATATTTTAATATTATTATTATTTCATCTACCTTCAAGAGGCGTGTGGTTTTAATATGCTAGAGAAGAAACAATTCATTTTGTCTCTGCAAGTTTAAAAATTTCCTGACTATATGACATGTTATGTTATGTGGCAACTCTAATTCTCCTAAATTTTTGGAAAGCTGGTCACTGACAATCCCTTCCACCGAAAACACTAAGGAGATTATTTTCACAGTATTCAGATTCCAAGTGTTCTTGACTTCGTAGGTGAGATTTTCATATTTGGTACACTTTTCTGTCTTGGTCGTCCTGATGTTGTGACTGAGAGGCACAGCAATGTCGATGATAATTCCTGCTTTTTTTTCACGATATATGGCCTATTATAATCCACACTGCGATCAGTTTGCATCGGTATCGCCGGTATGACCGGTAAGGGATTGTACTTGTAGTACGGAGGAGGCATCACGTCAAAAAGTTTATACTTAATTGCTGATGGACAAGTTTAGCTACCTGATTGTGCCTTCCTAAGTAGGAAGATTCTGCAAGAGCTGTACAGCCAGCGGTAATATGCTCGATGGTCTCACCAACCATCCCGCGCTTTCGACATTTGTTGGTTACATCTAACTTTAGACATACTTTCTCGTTCTTATGACTCTATCTTGAATAGCAATAATGAAACCTTCTGTTTCCGGGTAAAGTTCTTTTCTAGTAAGCCACTTAAAAGACGATTTTTTATCCGTACCAGGAGCTGTTGTAAGTTTAGGATACCTTCCGTGGATAGTTCTCCTATTCCATTCTGCTATTCTATCTGTAGTTGATCGATATTCCAGCACCAGGTTATGAGCACTTGAGTTTAGTGGCGTATACCCTTTATACTGCTGTGCAACCAACCTCATCAGATCGCTTCTTTGATTCATCAGTCGATGCCTCACACTCTTTTCTTGGCGCACACATAAGTTTCTAATATTAAGTAGCCCTCTAGCCCTTATTATTATTATTATTATTATTATTATTAATACTACTATGATTATTATTTTCATTATTATTATTATTATTGTTATTATTATTATTATTATTATACAGTTAATGATTGGTACCAAAAGTACTTCTTATTTAGGACCAAGAATAGGGCTCGGTATTATTGTGTAACGACATAAATGCGTTACTATAAAACTCCATTCAGAAAAGCAGTTATCGCCGCGATGACGATATACCCCACCAGAACAGCAGAGCCACCACTTCGGATGCGCACGATGAATGGACGGTAGAAGGGACAGAGACTACCACCACCACCACCACCACCACCACGATGGATATAAAAATGCGAATCAACAGACAAAGAGGTTACTTGGTTTACGGACTCCTGCTCCTCCAAGTTCAGCTGCCTTCAGTGCGAAGCGTAGGTCGAGGGTACTAACTTCAACCTTAAACGCTTTACACTGTCTTCTTCCGAGTGTTGTACTAAGTCGGAGTATTCATCTTACTTTGTACATCACTTATTAGAACGGCCGTTGGTTTCTGGTATTGACGGAAACATCAACGATTGTTCTTACTGTTAGAAGAATTTCGGTGTGGCACTGACGCACTGAAATCTCTGCAGTATCTCCGTAGGGGAGCGCCGTTAAGCTGAGTACTGACTGGCTATAAACGATCGCTTTAACTGTTAGAATAATTTCGGTGTGGTATTGACACACTGGAATAACTACAGTCCATGCACGCAGAAGTATTCGATAAGCTGGGTAGTGACTGGCTATAAACGATACTCCCGAATCTTGAGACTAAAACCGAAAGAGTATTGATCCGCCGGTTGCTCAGATCTCCGGTTAGCTGAACATTTCACAGGATATAGAGAGTCACGTCTACCGACTAGTATATCTCCGAAATCGAAACACACACCGCTTTAGTTCCACCCACAGATAACCCACACATAGATGAGACACTGATTGTGGCGCCACCTAAGGAGCCTGTCGAGTAAACAATTGAGTGGTGTTGGAAAGATTTCTGTAATTTTATGTTTTGGCGATATATTCAAATTTACTGTACTTTAATTATGTTATTTCAAAATAATCATTTATAGTCCATTATTTAACACTTCATTCAATATAACTCAACACGTTGAGTTAAATTAAATGAAATATCAAATGATGGACCATAAATGGTTAATTAAAATGAAAAAATGAAACAGTAATCATATAAACAGTTTATTTATTTTGGTATAAAAATACACAACAAGTAATTTCTGTCACAAAGTACAGAATGACAATAAATAAACTATAATGTAAATACAATGCAATAATTAAAAAATAATTTGAGTAACATACATTCTAGATTGGAGTATCATTAGATTTTTGAATAATGTTAAATCAAGATAAAAGTAGAAAATTATTTATGATAAGTTTATATTAATTTACTATTACACTCGTATAAACACACAGAGCTGGACAAACTGCTGGAGTATAACTGCTACTTACTTAATCCAAAAAAGTGTTAGCAATGAGTTGTTAACTACTATTTTTGACAACTTTCGGTGAAAGAAAACATTTGAGTATAATTACTGTGAATGAACAGAAGTAATTAAAATATTTTTATAGGAAAAGTTGTTAAATACTGCCCAGCTCTGTAAATACAAGGTGCCAAGTAATTACATATAAGAGTGCTAAACAGCACTTGTGCCTGTACAACATTCAAAATAATATATCTAACATTTCATTTCCGCTTAAAACACATCTTTATTTCTTCACTGGAAGTATTAAATAGGTTTATGTCACAAGCTTAAACCTAGTATATTGCATATTTGTATATTTCTACATTTAAAAGCATTCCGTTCTTATGAAACCTACGCACAAGGCAGTTTAAGTTACTCTACAGCTCCTGGCAGTCTATGATTGTTAAAATGTTTCTTAAGGGCTCTTAAAAATCCCACCGTCTCATGGAAGTCCTTTCTCATTTCTGGTTGACGTTCTACAAGTAAACACACTAAATAACAACAATAAATAAGTAAACACACAAATATGTTTGAAAATTTATGTCAACAAAAGAAAACAAAATGCGCTTACTATCGAAATAATAAGTTTAAACATGTTTTTGTACTAAGCCAAAAAAAGTATCAAAAAATGTTTGAATGTATACATTTGTTTGGTTTATTTGAATTTATTTTTTGGAGCTTTCGATTTTTTTAGGAATTCTTGATTTTTAACTATATTTTTATTTTTTGTCTTTATTGGATATTTCGGATTTTTGGTTACCGCTAGACCAAATACTTAGACGTAATGCCTCAACCAAAGTTAATACTCACTTTCATTTCCCATAAATTGTCACACCATGGGCTATATATGAAAATCGGCAAGGGGTCAATACCTTCCATCCCATAGCTGGTAGAGGGAATATAGCTATAACATAAAATAAAAAAACTCAGATTAATATTTTTTCAATGGATACATTTTAAAATGGAATTGTCCGAGTATGGTGTACACACTAGATATAAATTGAGTGAATGAAAAGACGAGTACTGAGTGTGTCATTTGATTAAAATTCCTGCTAAGCGCTTTCAGACAATAGGTCATTCTCAAAGCTGTCGACAAGAAAAAAACATACAACATGTACAATGTACACACAATGAAATAAAATGTTAGATGTTACATCATTATTTAAGTAAAATTTGTTAAAATTACCCTATAAAGAGGGTGTACACACATATCATTTAGTTGGTAATTTCAAATTAGACGTTTCGTTATGTGTATTACAATTGTACACACTCTTTATAGAGTAATTTCAACAAATTTTAGTTAAATAATGATGTAGCATCAAACATTTTATTTCATTGTATGCAGCAGTTACAGGGTTTGATGTTTTTTGACACCTTCTGTATATTTTTTTCTTGACGCGAGCTTTCAGAATGGTCTAATGACTGGAAGCGCTTACCTGGAATTTTAATAAAATGACACACTCAGTACTCGTTTTTTCGTTCACTCAATTTACATTTTGAAATGTCCAAAATCATAGCATGCTATATTGAGTACAATAAAACTTAGCATCAATTGTTGTCAATTTCCACTCATATGGGAAGGCAAATCAAACTGTCTTTATAACCTCTCTTCGTCTTTCTCAAATCTAAAGAAACACTGTTTTTGAAAATGAAGGGATCATATCCTCCATCGTTTCCTCGTCGACAAATTTAATGATTTATTACCACTGCTCTTCAGCCATATTAATTTTATCTTCCTGGGTTGGAGGAACAAAACTGTAAAAAGAAATATTTACTTTATTAATGCAGCAATTTTCAGTTTAGCTAATGTAAAGAACAACCATGTGTTTTATAAAAATAAAGATAATGGTTGTTAATTGTGAAAGAAAAAATGCTCAAATTTTTTTATAAAACTTACCGAGTACACCACTTATTAAACTCCTTCAGAATACACTTTGACATTGTCTTTTCAATTAATAACAATAAAGCAACGAAACAACAGATAAATATTACACTATAGCAATTGAAAAATACACCAAAATACCGTAACCTTAAAATAACCTCTACACTTGAACTAAGAAATGATAACAGTATAACATATCACATGTGGGGATGGGGACGAGCAATATGATATCGCGCATACACAGTTATAAAAATCAATAAAATTTGATTACTAACGACATTACAGTTTTCGTTAATTTTTTGGAATTATCTACTGATTATAGTTACTCGACAGGCTCTATAGATGGCACGGTCTGCAGTGTCCCTAGCCTGGTTCCACCTAGGTACAATTGAATTAAGTGATTTAAGTTGTTATAGTTAACATTAATAACAATAATAATATAAATTTCAGGTTCTTCTACAAATGCGTAATACTTATAAAGATCAATGACTTATAAAGAACAAGCAATAACAGTAGAAATTCAAAAGGAATTTTTACAACTGTAATAGTTACTCCTATAATGCAAAGTGCCCACAATTTGCCATTTGCAAAAGATATTGCAACTCTTCAAGTCATATAGGAGCAGTGCGATTAGCTGTCATAACAAAAGGTCAACGTTCAAAGGATTATGTAGCTGGTTGTAACTTACACAAACGTCAGCCCCAATTTGCTCCTAGCAATAACCTAAATCAATAATTAACTGATGACAGTGAGTTAGAGAAACTAGCTATAGCTTCGGTTTGGCCGAATTCAAAAGCTTTATTATGCCCATTCCACGTATGTCAGTCTGTCTGGCGTTGGCTGTGGGATAAACACAGCGATATACATTAATAATATAGACAACTTGTTTACAAGCTCTTTAAGGATATTTTATCAGAAGCATTAGAGTCCAGTGCACTTGAAGCTTATTGCTGTTGCATAGGAGATACTGCTGCCCAAGAAATTAAAGCAGTTGTTTCGCGATTTCCAAAATGCGAAATGGGCAGATTATGAAAGTTTTACAAACACCAAGCAGGTGTTTATGAACATTTGCAAGAACATTTTCCCAATTCAACTACCATAACTGCATAATCAACACCGGCTTTGGAACCTGCCGTTACACCAAATAACGAAAGAAGCATAGATATTGAACCAGAAACTAATTTGCTGACAGCTTTAGAAGGTGATAATACCGATTCTATAAAAAGAGAAAGAATTTACCAAATTTATGACTTTATAACAGGCTCATCATAATACATGTGGCACTTCTCCAAAAATAATAAATATATGAATAGAATTCTTAAAAGAAATTACGACTCTCACGGCTTGGGATTCTTACTCAGCTACTTAAAATAAAACCTATCTGTGTGTGTTCGCTGCCTCTAGAAAAGGCCAATTTTTAGCCTACGTATCACAACTAAAAACGGCCTTATAACGTGGATCCACCTGCTAGGATACACTAAAATTACTCACGATTATTTATTTGAACACGAAACGTCCTCATCCCCCCTAGTAGGTTTTGGTGCAGTAAATAAGCATCGAACATTTGTTCGTGGGGTGTCCTCTTTATACACTTCAAAGACATCAGAAGATAGCTAATAATTTAAAAGATTACTTATACAAGACAGAAAACCAGCTTTTTCATTTCCAACAGGTATCATTGAAGAAATTTAAAATTACTTGTGATGAAGCAGTTGTGAATAAAAAAATCAGCTACCAAATTATTTAAAACAACTGGATGTAAATTGAAGACTTGAAGTAAATAATGGGCCAAGTGCCAAAACTAAACTTTTTAGTAAATCGACTTTTTGTAAATAATGTTGCTGTATTTACAATATAGAATTAATAAAAAAAACGTTGATAATTTATAGATAAAGGTAAGACTAATTACTGATTAAACTTTGTAATACGAAATACAGAACTTAAAAAAAAAATAAAAAAATGTTGATTTTATGAAAAGGGTTAAGTGCCACAACACATAGCATACAAATGGGATATGTCAGACATTAAAGATTTTATTCTTAATATTTTTTTTTCAACACTACAAAAAAATTTGTTGGAAAGTAATTGTTAAACTAACAAATTTTGGAATAATGCTTTATTTTCTTCTTTAATGTATGGCAGCACCGATCTTAAATTCGTTTTTTTCTCCTTCGCTTATTCTGCTGGTGCACTCTAAAGGTTCTAAATTCATAGTCTTAATACTTTGAGTGTTGATGTTCTTTTTGAAAACTTAAGTAACCGTCCATGCATCTAATTTGTTAAGAGTTTCTCGTATCTTTACTTGTCCAGGATCATCTTTGCTTATTCTTATCCATTGTGCTATAGCAATTTTCAAGTTTGTGGTGTTTAATGTTTTTTCAGCTGCAGATTTAAAAGTAAAAAAAATCTTCTTGTTGCATCAAAACTACCATGAATGGGTTGTTTGGTGTAGCAGTTGCCATGAGCCGGACCAAATCCATAGGCACTTGACATGTCTCCCGTCGTCTTCTTTTTTCGATCTGAGCAAAACTTTTGTCACAGCTAAGAAAAGAGTGTCCAGATATTAGATATTTATGATCAATTTCATCGAAGCAACCCCGAGCAACCAAGTAGATCCACAGAAACAAGAGCATTTTGTTCTTGTTCTGCCCAGCGCAGGTATCACTCCAAACTGTGAGCCGTTTTTTTTATATATCACTTTACTGGTTACTGCTTTCAATATACACGAGGCACTTTCATTTCCTCCTCGTCCAATTATTCCTTCATGCCATAAAAACATAAAACCTTTGTTATTGTCTCCTACATGCACACACAAGTTGTAACACGAAAGTTGCCGTAAATAGTACATCGGACAATGTGTTAAAGTAGGAAGAGACAGAACTTGTTGGAGACCAACCGAAATCGTACACAGAGAGCTTCAAGGAAGTTGGGAATTTTCATGATCATGTCTCATCTCTGTCATAGCCTTTTTAGATTTACGATGGTGGATTTCAAGTTTTTGCTTTGCATCCCGATTGCTAGGATCATTCTTCATTTGCATGGTTAGCAAATCACAAGTATAGCAGGTGTCAGTACGAGGATGATGAAAACTTAGGTTGGGGAATTTCTTTTTGAACGTAGTATAATAATAACGGTACGATATCTGCGTCTGGGGAATTTTTTCTTTGAATGCCATATACAATCTGTTCATGTTAAGGTCTTGACTTAAATATTCTTTTTGGGTTTTCAATGTACTGTAATGACTTTGCTCTTTTGAAAATGACTGAATGTGCTCAATAACTAGATTTTCGTTTTGTTCTGTAAATTTTCGCATTTTTTTCTTGTTTCCTCGTTTCTCAGTGTAAACTACATCTCCTGACTTTTTAGCTCTGACAAGAGTTTCAATCCTACTTTTGGTTACACCGTACACTTCTAGAAAAGTTTGTTTACAGACCCGGACTATGTTGCCTTTGCCATCTGGTAAAGTAAAATACACGCTTGCCTGTCTTCTACTATTTTCCGGATTTTCGTATTTCACACCAGAAATTGAGAGTAATCCCATCAAGTATGAGTTTTGTTTTACATTATCTTTCATTCCATAAAAATCATGAAAGAGTTTTAGTTTGTGAACATGAGGAATTTCTCGACACTTGTATTTACATTTACAAATGACCTTAAAAGGGAATTGCAAATAAAAATAATATTAATAAAAACCGTAACCACTTACCTCGCCTTTAGGTTTCTTTTTCTCTCTTACAAGGATATTAATATACGATTTTCCCTCAAATCTTTTGATTTGTCTTTCTTCTTGTGCTCTTTCTTTCCCTTACTTCTTCTTGTCGTATTATCTTGTATTATATTTTCCATATTTATATGGAATTTATATATATACACCCGTATATATACAAGTAGATATACACACGACGTGACGGTCGTGACAAGTGGCACATAGCCCGTTATTTACAAAAACCAGGACTGCAAATTACACAGACTCTATCTTGTGGAGACTTTTGAACTATAAAATAAACTCTTTCCACTTAGCCCCTTATACAGGTTACTGGCGCTGGCTCTTAACACGCATTTTACTAAAAATCCTAATTTATATTTTCATGGCACTTAGCCCATTATTTACTTCGTCTTCAATTGTTAGTTAAAAATCACACTAAGGAATATAATTTCTTCCACTTATTCAATTTATCCAATATATAATTGTTTAGACACACATAAAACTTGGCATTTGGAGGCTAATGTCAGATGTCCAGTTATCCATTTGTCATAAATTTCTTTTTAGATGTTTTTATATTCCTTCCATCGCAAATCCTCGTTATGGAATTCAAATTTTACGAATATGAGGAGTAGTTGATTCCGTGAGTTTTAGCAGTATTTCTCAAATCTTTATGAATAAATCTTACTCCCAAATTAAATACGTCCAAAGTTACTTTTTATTACTTACTCATTGTAAATAAACGAGACATTTATATACACAACGTTAATAAACATAAAGTATAAGTGGAAGTGGGTATCATGCATCTGCAAATAATCATTTACTAAAGTAGCCACTTTTTCCGTATAAAATTATTTCACTCACTTTAATTTCAGCGACAGGTGTCTAGACTGAAATTCTTGTTTAACAAACCGTTAAGCTCTAAAATATGCTAAAAAACTACAACCTCCCTAATTAGTTTTAAAACCGACTTGTTGTAACATGTTCTGAAGTTTTCCGTGTTCATAATGAAATGTTTAGTTATATTTGAACGTTAAATACTGTGTTAATGAACAGCAGTATTTTAATTAACGAAATAAACTCGACATTTAATATTCAATAATTTATTTTAGTCACAAATCCTTTTAAAATTCCGAAAACTTTGATTTATGATAAAAGCCATGTTAATAAATTTATTCCTGAATATTTTAGCACAAATAAATGAAAAAAATTTTCGGATCATTTTAGGTTAAACAAATTTAATGACCTAATATGTGAATCTATGCTGAGATGGATGTATCAATTAGTACTTATTTGGCTAAATGGGTAAAGAGGACCATGTATTTTCAATAAATAATGTTCCATAAAATACAAGAACCTTTTATGTAGAGAAAATTTGGCTTACCGTTGTTAGTTCTATTGTTTAAGCCCTGATACAGTTACCTCTCAACCGTTACTTTTTGTGATGTTTGAATCATATTCGCTATGATACATTAGCGTTAGATTTTAAAGTTATCGCTTGGTGAAAAGAAGAGTCACATTAAATAACGCAAAAGATATTTGTACTTAGGGTCGTCGATAGATGTAGTGTAAATCACGTTACGCCAGATTCAATTCGATGAGTGAGGAAAATGTAAACTTCATGGAAAAACTCCACTTATTATCCAATGGATGACGTGAAAATAAAGTTATAAGTAGACCGATGATCCAACCCTCAGAACATCCACATTTAGAACTGAGAATGAAATCATTAGAAACGTAGTTTTCTGTAACACAACAATAATTCCATACACTTTCATTCGTAACCTAGTTTGACAGAATATATATTCCGTATATCTTCTGTATAAATATTAAAGCAATAATTTGGAGCTTCACAATTATTGACCAAATCAGTGAGATGGCAAGATAGCTACTTCTACAATGAGAGTCAAGGTAGGTTTGTAAAATGGTCTTTTCAACAGGATTCCATACAGTACAAAGTTGTTCACTGAATAAGATTTTAGTTCAAAAAAATGTATAGCTGCATGTGATAATTTGTTAATAAAATCCTTGAAGTTTGAATCCCTTTTATATACATATGGATAGATGTAATTTTATAATATAGAACACAACAAAAATATATAAACTTGATTTTACAAGTTTGAAAACAAATTTAAAATTACTCATATAAAAAACAGATTGCGTTTAATGAGATTCAGAAGACGGTCTCTGCAACGCAATATTGCTTAGTATATCATTTACATTAATTAGAATGTCTCAGCGGGCATATTAGATGAAGGAACTTAGGAAGAAAATGATTCTAAACAACCTTATCTCTTGATAGAATAACAACAGCGGCGAAAAAATGGAAAATATTATTCACTAGCCCCTTTGCACGTTAATAACAAACTTCAGACTTGAAAATGATGATGCATCAGATTAAAGAAAATGGAAATTACAAAGAACGAAATATTTTATAGTAGGTTTAGTGTTGAATTTGATCAATTTAAATAAATATATTATTCAACAAGAACAGAAATACTTGAACCAAAATTTTTACCTAAGACATAGAAACAATATATACAGGGCGTGTTGAGAGGAACAAGTTAACTGGGGAATCACACTCAATCAGATCACCATAGACTTTTTTTTAATTTCAAAGTAACTATTACACGTCTAAATAATACAGTAGCTATGGAAACATAAAACTCGGTAAAAAAGTAAGCTCAAATTTGTGGTATCTAAATAATCACTGAGAATGATTGCAAATAGAGTTGAATAGGGTTGAATTATTGGATCTTTACCCGTGCGTCATTAATATCTGATAACATAACCGACAAATATATCAAATTACTTTGTTCTGTTCTTCACTATTAATAGTAAGAGATGCCATTTAATAATTATGTCGGTTATGTTATCAGATATTGAAGACGCACGAGTAAAGATCCAATAATAATACATCATAATTTTAATAAAATGGCTACTCCACAATTACCTATTTTAAAAAATTTTAGAGAAATTAGTCAATAAGTTTTATAATACTGAGGATGTAGGGGATTTTAAAAATGAATATTTGATGTCCATCATATTAGCAAAAATAAAAGGCGAAGCAGCTATAAACATTTCTTCTTGTACCACAAGATCTTGGGAAGATGCACTGCTTAATACATACGCTGACAAAAGAGATATTCACACATTAAATATAGAACTTTCAGAAATGAAACAAGGTATTGAAACGCCGTTAGAATTTTATAATAGAATTCAACATTTATCAAATCCTCAAATTTATTATCTCATGTCACATTCTAATGTGAATGAACATTTAATTTCAGGAAATTACTTTAAAAATTTGGCACTACGCAAAATTATTCACATAAAAATAAAACCAATATCCAAAATAATGTGGCACATAGGCAGCCACCTCCTAAGCCAAATTCTATGCAGAATTATCAACACACTAATCGAAATCCCGCATCAAACCCACAAAATCGACTTCTCATAATCTTCCTAATAGGAATAATACCAGTTTTCTAATAATGGTCATAACGTCTTTAAACCTAATCAGAACCAAAGATATTCAAATCCAACTCCAATGAGTATGTCTACGAGAAACACATCTAGACCCCAACCCCAAAATTATCAAAATAAGTTCCAACACAATCCTAATCAACCTACAAATTTTATCTCGGAAGAACTCCATAATATTGACGATTCCGATTGCACTAATGATGATTCCTACAATTTTTGAGAGACACCAGCCTCAGAACTAAACCAAACATTATCGAATTGTTAAGCTTAAATAATTCAGAAAGTGTGTTACACTATATAATTTTCCCAGAACAAAATCTAAAAGTGTTTATCAATGCTGGTAGCACAAGATCCTTTGTGACACCAGCTGTAGCTGAAAAATATTTCAAAAAATCTTATGTCAAAAAACCATTAGAAATCTGCCCTTGGTACCAGCTAACAAAATGCCTGCATTTTCATTCCAATCCCCAAAATGTTTAATTACAGACAACCGCTTAATTTAGAATATTGCGTTTTCAAATATCACGATCATTTTGATTGTTTACTAGGATTAGATAATTTAAAAAAACTTAATGCGATTATTGATTTTAATAATAATTTGCTTATGACTCATTATAGTCAAATTGAAATGAAATACTTGGACATTAAAACTGGATCCACGTATTGTATAATAGTGCCTCCACGTTGTGAACAAATAATTAAATTAAATATTGAAAATGTAAAAATTGTAACCATATACACGAATTGGGAAATTAGAAGTCTTGGAACAAACGTTGAAAATAATATAGCTTTATGTACAAGTTTAAATCCTTCAGAATCCAGCTTTCGAGTAGACTTAAGCCCTTCTAATAGTGTTGAGACATTCGATGAATACGAACAAACCCTCAACCCAAATTTTAATAACATTTATTCTGAAAATGTTAAATTTGATGTTTCGAAACTTAGAACTGAACATACGAATTCCGAAGAGAAACAATCTGTATTAAATTTAGTTCAAGAAGATAGTGATATTTTTCATGTCCAAGGAAATCAGCTTACTTTCAAAAGTAAAATAAAACATCACATAAAAACTTCTAACGAGATATCTATTTATTCATAATCAAACAAATATCCTGAGATTCGCCGAACGGAAATTCAAAAAATGTTAAATAATAATATTATTAGACCGTCTAATTCTCCGTGGCCTAGCAACATCTGTTTAGTTCCAAATAAGCTAGATGCTAGATTACGGGAAACATGGACTCTAAAGATGGAGCATTTGAAACGAAATCAAATTAAAATGCAATATTCTGTAAGTCGCCAAATAATTGATAATTTTGATAAGACAATTCAGGACATTCAGTGTAATGAAAAAATATTGAAAACGAAAATATTTGAGACAAGAGATATTTTAAATTTTCAAGCAAATGCAGAAAATATTATTTATTTGAAACAGCTGTTCAACGAACTTTTTATCACATTCAATGTAATTTTAGACATTTTAGAAACGGTAGAAAATTTTGTAAGCTAATAACTATGGATCCGAGTATAATACAATCCTAGGACTTATTTGCCGAGTTGCAAAAAGTGCATCATTACTATCGAACGGAATTACCTTTCGAATTAAAACATGAAAATATTTTAGAATTTGGATCCGTCATAGACGTAGTTTGTAAAGTAGAAAGTAATCAAGTACAATATTTTTTATCGATACCTATTAATTATGATATTTTATTTAATCTTTTTTATATGTTACCTATACCTACAGAAACTGAATCAGAATACGTAACATTAATACCTAATCCAAATTTTTACTAAAATCATATGTCATCAAACCTTTATGACATTTGCACTCGTGGCAATATTTTTCAATATCTTAACCATTTGCAAAACAATAATAATTATGGATGCTAGCGTGCTAGCAGGAAATTCTACATATTGTCAATATACAAAAATTGAAATAATTAAGAATCACATACAAATTACTCCAGAGGTAAATCAATTTCTGACAATATTTCCAGTAGAAGAAAAGTTAATCACAACATGTAGGCGAGAAACTGAAGTGAAAACTATTAAAGGCATTTATTTAATACAAAATTCAGCATGTAAAATTATATTTAGAAATCAAGAGTTAATATTTCAAAAAAACTTTTGGAAAACTTTTTGTAATGAATGTATTAAATTTTAAATTGAATCAATAAGACCTCTCCAATGGAGACTGATTTACAAAGTTTAAAAATAAAGGATATTCCAAATCAACTGGTAACGCCAATATTCACGGAAAACAATAATTTTCACATTCCTAGTATTTGGACTAGTCTTCTTTATACAGAATTGATATTGGCATTCCTGTGGATCATGTATAAGAGGAAACATTGAGGAAGGAAGAGTCATCCGCAGGCAAGGGAAGATGGGATTCAGCTTCCAGGATAAGCTTCCTTCTAAGAGGGGAGGTGTCACCTACGTCATTGCCCTTACGTGGACAGTATATTGTGCTGATTAAGGACTTATTTTATTGTAGAATTGCTTAGTTCATGTTTATTCAAAAGTTATTTAAATTCATGTTTGTTATAAAAATTGAAATTGTTATGAGAGTTTTCTGTTAGTAATAAAGTTAGTTTTTAAAAACACGGATTCAGTTAATTAAAAGTCAAGTTATATATACGTATATATATATATATATATATATATATATACGTATATATATATATATATATATATATATATATATATATATATATATATATATATATATACGTATATATATATATATATATATACGTATATATATATATATATATATCCTCTAGTTTTGTAAAAATAATGAAATAAACAAACTCAATAAAAAGTCAAAGATTAAAATATAAAAAGATTGAAATATGTATAGATTGGATAATATATTGATGTGAAATTTTGAAGAGGATGAAGAATAGAAATTACAACACTATATTAGCTAATTAAAGAGTAAATATTACCTGTACCAGTAATTCTGATTGGTTGTCAAAGTCATGGAATTCGGAATTGCACTGAACACAGCCATAACAATTTCGGCAGGATGAAATGTCACACAATAGCTTGAAACCTAAAGTAAGAGAAAAGAATAATTAGTCTAACGATAATTTAACATTATTTACATATTATTTTTGTAGTAGCATAAATTTAGAATACCATGTATTCATTCATTCATTGAAAAGGGTTGAAACTAGATGGGAAAGATAGTTGGAACACAGCCCCAAACATATTGAGGAAATGAATATTTATAGGAAGTAAAGTCATGCTAGGGAATTTTTCAATACCAACCTAAATCATTGTTTATAGATTATAGATATAAAATTTAATTACAAAAACAAAAATAATAAGGAGTATATGTATAATAAATATCAAACAAGACGCAAAATTAAATTAGAATCAATTACATATAGGTTAATTAATAATATAGGTTGTAATATTTGTAAAAATAAACATTTTGTAAATTAGCTAAACAAGGTAAATATAAGAAAATGGACTATTGTAAGAGGAAAGAAGGACTTAATTAAAATTCCTTAATACGATAGAGATTTAAATGAATCAGTGTCAATACCCTCCAGGACAATAAATTTATGTTTTTTCAAAATAGTCACTAAAAGACTGGAGAATAACAATTTCTGTGATAAAAAAAACAAATAAGAGTGCTATGGACTAGTGAAGCCGGGATAGTTGTTGATTTTGAAAAACAAGTGAGTGGATTTAGAATGGTGATGAGGGATGCGTCTCTGTAAGATTGCTCTCTGCAAAAATTTTCTTTAAAAAACAGTTAAAAGTTAAAATTATATAAACATTTTATGACAAACTAATCATAAGTGTATCAGATCCTGTGTAAGTACTAAAGAGTGCCGTAGGAGCATATCTCTAAGGAGATATCGGCAAGTTTGGAAGATGTAAGTGCAGCCGGCAGTAATAGCAAGAAAGATAAGGTCTGTGTATTTTGATTAAATCTATTTGGAATTCCAATAAACATTTTAAAGTGTACACTCAAAATTCAATAGAACATTCAATTGATATATATCATATAAAAGGGCCAAAGAACAGTAACATATAATGCATTATAAAATTCATCTATAGAGAATTATAATTTTAAGATAATATTGAAACTCACCTGTTGTAAATTTATCCTCGTAAAATATCACGTACATCATGCGTGCTCAATTCTATTTCATTACTTATTTTCAGCTTTTGCATGCATAACTTTCATCTATCACTTTCTTGTTTTTTTAAATACACGTACACATATAGTTTATAAAGTATTACTTATATGTAATTGATTATAAAAACATTTAATAATTATAACCAACAATTTTCATCACAGACACGCTAACAGTGTGTTGAATATAAACGTTGTGTATGGAAGGAAACTTCTTTCTTACATGTATACTGTAGCAGCGCATGCGTTTGGAGATATAGCGCCGACGCAGAAATTATATCATTTTGTTTCCAAGAATGTATGTATGATATAGGGTGGCACAATTCCTTAAGAATAAATGTGCAAAATAAATTAACAGTTACAAAATATTTTATTATGTTCTAATCAGATTAAAAATTGAAATTCATTTATTAAACATATTTACATTAATGTGTTGGTTTTCTTTTATTCTTACATCTATGGTTAAAGTATCAATATCAATATTATCATATTTCAATCGTTTTATTTAATAGATATTATTTCTTTCAGAGGTTGTAATTAAAAGGTAAGATTATGTATATGTATTTCTTCAATCTTTGATTATCATATCCAGAACCCAACGAGAGAAGTTTCTCATGTTCTCCGATAAAATATAAAACTATAATAAAATAAACAAATTATATAATCTGAGCTAGCCATAAAATTATCATAAATTATAATTATCATCATTCAATTATAAATTGTCGGCCCAACGTGAGGCTATTAAAATATCCAATTTATAAATTATCAATTATAAATTGGCACCCAAAAACGTGGGGCGATTATAAAAATAATATATTAAAAAATTAAATTAAAAAACAAAGAAATCATGGATAAGAAAATGGTATTGAGAGATGGAAAGCAGGTCGGAAATGATAGCGGATCAGAAGAGGAGAGAGAAGAAAGGAGCCATGGTATGGGAGATTTCCAGGTTCAATATTTGATCCAAGGTCAGCAAGCTGAAGGACATGCTTCTGAAGAAAGTGCGACAGGAGATGAAGAAGCGGAAGAAGAAAGAGAAGATAGAAGACAAGAGAGCAGGGAAACACAAGGAGGAACTAATGCCAACGAACAATGGATGCAGCAAATATTGATGAGTATAAATGAAAACATAAAGACAATGAAAGGAGATATGAACAAAATGGAGGAGAATAGGAAAACAGATATGAATAAAATGAAGGGAGATATGAACCAGAAATTTGAAGAAAATAGGATAAATATGGACACGATGAGGGGAGACATGAATAGTATGAAGGAAGAAATTAGGGGAGACATTCACAACATTCATACAAACATGCACCGATTGGAAAAGAAAATAGATGAAGTCAAATTGGAAAATTGTAAGGAGATTAAGGAACTCAAGGAGAACCAGGAAGGATTTAAGAAGAATATTAACGAGGTAAGAGAAGAAATGGAGAATAAAAATAAAAATTTGAGACAAGAAATCCAAGAAAACGGTATGAAAATTCGAGAAAACATAGAAAAGATCATAGTAGAAGAAGTATCAGAATTTAGAAGAGATATAGAAGAGAATTTACCAGAAAATATTAGAGTGGAAGTCTCAAAACAGTCGAATCATCTAACAAAGGAAGTAGAACAGATAAAAGAAAATGTAAATAGGAAATTTAAGGATTTAGATGGCAAGATAGAAGAGAGAACTGGGATGAGTTCAGCAATTAATGAAGATATAAATCGACAAGTAAGTCAAGAAATAGAAGAAATGAAGGAAAAAAAAGTAGGATACCTTAAATTACAAGAACTAGCTATTGAAGAGATCAAGCAGCATTTACAAGAAAAGGGGAATAAGGAAATTACAGATTTGGATGGGAGAATAAAAAATTCAAAAGTCAAAGGTGCTAGAAGAAGTGGAATAATGGATAGATATTATAACAAAGAAGTCGAAGAAATGAACCGAAGATTAACTAATACAGTGGAAGAAATAGAAGATAATATAAGAAATCATGAAATAGGTATAGGGTGCTCCGGAAAATTTTATAATGTAGTAACAGGAATAAAATGGGATAACAAAATGAATATAATCCACACAAATGTTTTGATGAAAATAATAAGGAATGAAATGAATGATATGGAGGAATTTGAAGCACAAATGTTTTTAGATTTATGGAAAGAAATTAATGAGATATGGGACTACAAAATTAAAAAGGATATAATGGAGAACGGAAAGAAGCTACAGAAAAACATTGAGACTCAAACAACGAGAGTAGAACATAAGAAAAAAGTGAGAAAAAGAATAGCATATTAAATAGTATCACATGAGAATTAGAATGAACTTTGGAATCGAAAAAGCAATGGAATGGACAGGAAAAGGATACAAAAATAGACTTACATAGAAAATTTATTATAAACAGATAACACAAGTATAATGAAATTAATATAATATGTAGATCTAATATTTTTTTTTGAAATTTTCATATGCAGTAGACTTGTAGACGTTTTTCATTATTCATAGTGAGCAGTATTCTGAAACAGAAAAGAATATGTAAATAAATTATTATAGATAATATTATGTTACTTACTTGTAAATAATTATAGTATAGGTAGATGTAATTGTTCCAATTTTCTGCATAAGTAGCACTTCCATGTAACATAAAATATTAGATACTAGGTAGATATAAGGCTTTCAATTTTTTCATATGTAGGATACATCTAGATTGTTTCCATTATCGCAGTTAAGAATCTATAAAATATAAAAAAAAAATATATTATTAAAAACTTATAAATGATTTTAAGTAAAAGTAAAGTAACTTCACATTTAACTTATAAGGAAAGTTAGAGTAGCTATATAGATTAAAAAAACCAAACAAATAGAGACACATTTTGTTATAAAGAAATATATAATATCAAAGACAGACAGAAATAAAAGCGATAATATAATATTAAGAAATTTTGTAAGAATTTATTAGGTAGAGGGGATAAGAAACAGAATTCACACTTATTAATAAGAACAGGTAGGATTTAGGAAGGACAGGCTCGTTATCATTTGAATAACACAGTAAAAGAGGTGGAAAGGAAAGAAAGTTTTTTTTAAATCAAGATATAGAATTTGAGATATTCATGTCAAATAAAATTTTATAGGAATTATGGAGATAAGTAACAATGAAATATGGAAGCAAAGATTTATATAGTAAATGATATGATTAATTATTATGAGATAGGGAGAAATGAAATATATATAAAGTATAATGTAATTAATATATTGAAGAAATGAAGTTGATGAGTTATAATTAAGAATTATGCAAATAAATATAAATAGGGATAGTAAGCAAAGAAAAAGGTTAGACTATAGGAGTAATTATATTGACATGAATAAGGGTTGACAATAAGATATGAAAATATATGAAATATTGGAAATAATAATTTTTTTTTGAATTCGAAGATAAGATAAGGATAGGAGAGCATTAAAAGAATTGTTAAGTGAAGGAAAAAGGTATAAGTAAAAATATAAGCAAGAAATAGTTCAAAGAATAAAGATTCTACGGTGTGAATAAATGAATAATAATTGGTATAGGAATTGAAATAAAACAATAATATAGAATAATATACTAAGAGTAAGCAAAGATGTCTAAGATATTTCAAACCAGAATGAATGGTCTCATATTTGTAAAAATAATTAGAATAGGATAGGATAGAATTAGATAATGGAAACTAAGTCTAAGATAGAAATAGTAATAAACTTAAATATAGGATTCTTAAAATTCAATTTCTGTATATAAAGAAAAGAGTAATGAATTAAGTAGAATATAATTATTAGCCGGAACGTTGAAATTGAAATTTTAAAAAGGCTACTTAAAAGCTTCCTTTTTGAAAATTTAAATTTGAGGGGAGTTGAACTAATCCTCTAGTTTTGTAAAAATAATGAAATAAACAAACATAATAAACAAGTCTTATTGTAACGTAAGAAGTGTCAGTAGACACAACCATTAGAATAAACTCAATAAAAAGTCAAAGATTAAAATATAAAAAGATTGAAATATGTATAGATTGGATAATATATTGATGTGAAATTTTGAAGAGGATGAAGAATAGAAATTACAACACTATATTAGCTAATTAAAGAGTAAATATTACCTGTACCAGTAATTCTGATTGGTTGTCAAAGTCATGGAATTCGGAATTGCACTGAACACAGCCATAACAATTTCGGCAGGATGAAATGTCACACAATAGCTTGAAACCTAAAGTAAGAGAAAAGAATAATTAGTCTAACGATAATTTAACATTATTTACATATTATTTTTGTAGTAGCACAAATTTAGAATACCATGTATTCATTCATTCATTCATTGAAAAGGGTTGAAACTAGATGGGAAAGATAGTTGGAACACAGCCCCAAACATATTGAGGAAATGAATATTTATAGGAAGTAAAGTCATGCTAGGGAATTTTTCAATACCAACCTAAATCATTGTTTATAGATTATAGATATAAAATTTAATTACAAAAACAAAAATAATGAGGAGTATATGTATAATAAATATCAAACAAGACGCAAAATTAAATTAGAATCAATTACATATAGGTTAATTAATAATATAGGTTGTAATATTTGTAAAAATAAACATTTTGTAAATTAGCTAAACAAGGTAAATATAAGAAAATGGACTATTGTAAGAGGAAAGAAGGACTTAATTAAAATTCCTTAATACGATAGAGATTTAAATGAATCAGTGTCAATACCCTCCAGGACAATAAATTTATGTTTTTTCAAAATAGTCACTAAAAGACTGGAGAATAACAATTTCTGTGATAAAAAAAACAAATAAGAGTGCTATGGACTAGTGAAGCCGGGATAGTTGTTGATTTTGAAAAACAAGTGAGTGGATTTAGAATGGTGATGAGGGATGCGTCTCTGTAAGATTGCTCTCTGCAAAAATTTTCTTTAAAAAACAGTTAAAAGTTAAAATTATATAAACATTTTATGACAAACTAATCATAAGTGTATCAGATCCTGTGTAAGTACTAAAGAGTGCCGTAGGAGCATATCTCTAAGGAGATATCGGCAAGTTTGGAAGATGTAAGTGCAGCCGGCAGTAATAGCAAGAAAGATAAGGTCTGTGTATTTTGATTAAATCTATTTGGAATTCCAATAAACATTTTAAAGTGTACACTCAAAATTCAATAGAACATTCAATTGATATATATCATATAAAAGGGCCAAAGAACAGTAACATATAATGCATTATAAAATTCATCTATAGAGAATTATAATTTTAAGATAATATTGAAACTCACCTGTTGTAAATTTATCCTCGTAAAATATCACGTACATCATGCGTGCTCAATTCTATTTCATTACTTATTTTCAGCTTTTGCATGCATAACTTTCATCTATCACTTTCTTGTTTTTTTAAATACACGTACACATATAGTTTATAAAGTATTACTTATATGTAATTGATTATAAAAACATTTAATAATTATAACCAACAATTTTCATCACAGACACGCTAACAGTGTGTTGAATATAAACGTTGTGTATGGAAGGAAACTTCTTTCTTACATGTATACTGTAGCAGCGCATGCGTTTGGAGATATAGCGCCGACGCAGAAATTATATCATTTTGTTTCCAAGAATGTATGTATGATATAGGGTGGCACAATTCCTTAAGAATAAATGTGCAAAATAAATTAACAGTTACAAAATATTTTATTATGTTCTAATCAGATTAAAAATTGAAATTCATTTATTAAACATATTTACATTAATGTGTTGGTTTTCTTTTATTCTTACATCTATGGTTAAAGTATCAATATCAATATTATCATATTTCAATCGTTTTATTTAATAGATATTATTTCTTTCAGAGGTTGTAATTAAAAGGTAAGATTATGTATATGTATTTCTTCAATCTTTGATTATCATATCCAGAACCCAACGAGAGAAGTTTCTCATGTTCTCCGATAAAATATAAAACTATAATAAAATAAACAAATTATATAATCTGAGCTAGCCATAAAATTATCATAAATTATAATTATCATCATTCAATTATAAATTGTCGGCCCAACGTGAGGCTATTAAAATATCCAATTTATAAATTATCAATTATAAATTATATATATATATATATATATATATATATATATATATATATATATATATATTCCCTCAGGGGTTCGCACTGCGAATACGGGTGTGGCGAGCCCGAGGTACCCTAGCTAGGCTCACATCTCACTCCCAAGGTGTGATCCGTCCCTAAAACCCATAAGTCCCCAACTCTTATCCTCCCCGACGCTATTAGGTTTGCGAGGGCTAGGGGATTCCTTTTTATATCCTTTCCACTGTGCCAGAAGAAGATGACACATAGCCCTTAGTCGTCCAGTGTAATGCGACCCGGCTGGCGAGGGTATCAGGGCCAAGTGATACCTGCAAACGGAGCCTAGGGATACCGGGCAACCTCCCTAGTATAAGTGCCTTATTCCGGCATGCGGGGTTCTGCCGGAACGGACTCTTATGTCTCTGGCTACGCGTGGGAACAAAATGGATAGTCACGAATCAAATTTTATGGGGAAGGATGGGGATAAAAGCAAGCATGGAAATATGAGTCAGGGTATCAAGAAGTTTATGGTGCAGAACAATACTGAACCGTTGTTGAGAGACAAGACAGATGTAACATTCGTTTCGACTAAAGAGCAAAAGGATCCATTCGTAAGAAGGGACTCTATAAACAGGACTCCGCCTAGGGAAAGGGCTAATTCGTTACCAGACCTAGATGCGGGAAATCTGGATTCGTCTGTTATTGACGCAGCGGATGACATATCTGAACAGCCAAATAAACGAAAACGGATGGAACCGTCTACCAAAACCAGCAATTCTAAAAAAGAAATAGAGGGGCCTAGAGACATTATTCAGAAACTGTATAACCAGATTAAGACGCTAGATAGAGTCATTAGGGACTCGTATAACCCTAAGAAGGACATAAAAGAGGCTGTATATAAACTAACATTCCAAGCTGAAAAAATGCAAGGCAAATTATTCCAAGAGTGGATGAGATCTAGTGAAAGAGACACAAATGAAGATGAGTTGAAAAAATTACATGAAGAAAATAAATCACTTCGAGAGGCGATAAGGAACATTCATGAAAAACAAGAAGGGGGAAATTCTGGAAACAGCACGCAGTGTGAGCTATGCAGGGAAGCACAAATAACATTTGAAAAACGAAAATCACTTCTTGGCGATGGGACGTACGATGACTTCCAATCTGTACCAGAGAACGTCTGGGCAGATAAAACCTTTTCAAGGATACCTGTGAGGCCTGGCAATATATGGGAATCTCTACCTCAGTATGAATTGGTGTTGCCCTGTTCCAAAGATATTGTTGGAGTTAATAACCATGTAAAGACCGCTGTCAGTAAATATGGAGGTATAGATGGACTCAAAGGTCAAAAAGAACCTATAGGGGGTGTAGCCTATATGAGGCATTCTTTGGAATTTCCCGACGATAAGGGAAATTTCTCCACCGTCACTAGAACAATATTTTATCCTATCATAAGTGATAATGAAACCCGACGTGAACCTCAAGATAGGGATATATTTGAATCCCTCAAAACAATAAAGATGCTCGCTCTAAAGAACAGCATGACCAAGTTGGCCTTACCGTTTATTGATGGAATTATGGGGATAATATTTCACAGAATGACAAAATTTGTCTTTTCGGATACACCCATTGAGGTCGTAGTTTATAATCCTGTAATAAATAAAACTACATTAAGCGGTAAATTGGCACACGCAAATAGTGTAATCAATCCAAAAAGACCGAGAGATGATGTTTTGATCATAAAAAGGGATGGTAAAACCTATGCCGAACTACTGAAAATAGTTAAAGAGACAATTAACCCTACATCAATAGGAGTAGAAGTGAAGGAAGTACATAAAACCAAAAAAGGTGACCTAATGGTAAAAATTCGCAATGGAACAGCCAAAGCGGAGATATTGAAGAAGGAGATAAATGACAAAATGCCCAATGCAATGGTGTCGGTGTTAGTGTCTAAGAAGGTGATTCATATTAAAGGGATGGACGAGGTCACAACTGTACCGGACATAAGGGAAGCAATCTCGAAAGTAGTGAATATCGATCAAAACCGACTTGATATACGAGCCTTACGGCCCTCCTATAGAAATAAACAAAACGTGACTATAATTACAAGCGAAGAAGACGCCAACAAACTTCTGGAACTGAAATCTCTAAGGATCGGTTGGGTGGACTGTCGGATCCTTGAGAGACAAAAAGATGACAGATGTTACAGATGTTGGGAGTACGGACACAGTAAAGAAGAGTGCAAAGGACCCAGCAGGGAGAATTTATGCATGAGATGCGGAGAAGACGGGCACAAAGCAGCTATCTGCGATAGAACACCCTTCTGCTTGAATTGCAAGGGAAAAGGCCATCAAACGGCAAGTCGTGGCTGTTCGGAGTTCAAAGAAGGCGTTTCTAAAAAGAAGCCTAACTTTCAAGAAAACTAAACATAAATATAAAATAAGCCAAAATGAAAACCAAAATAATGCAAATAAACACAAATAGAAGTCTTAGAGCACAAGACATGGCAATTGCTACCGCAAGAGAAGAAAATGTGTGCATACTCTTGATTAGTGAACCAAACAAAAATGCCATAAAGGACAGGAAGGACTGGATGTTTGATAAAGAAATGGATACAGCAATAAAAGTACTGGATAGAAATGTAGCAGTTAAACGTCAGGGGCATGGCCATGGATTTACATACTTTGTAACAAATTCATTCACAGTATACAGTTGTTACGCCTCCCCAAATAAAGAAATAGACGACTTTGAGAGAACCTTAACAGAAATAGGAATTCATCTCAGAAGGCATAAAGAAAAAAGTATTATAGTAGGAGACTTCAATGGAAAATCTGCACAATGGGGAATGAGGAATACAGATAAAAGGGGAGAAGCCCTAGTGGAATGGATGGCAGAAAACGACCTTGTCTGTCAAAACCATGGAGATAGACCTACATTCCAGAGAAACCAAAGTTCGTCAATCATCGACATAACGCTATCAACCAATGATATTGTAATAAAAAATTGGTATGTGAGTGACAGAGAGACCCTTAGCGATCATAACTACATTTTGTTTGAGGTACATGAGAACAGAAAATCGGACAAACTAAGTGAGAAGGTAGTCGACAGTGGGTGGAATATGAGGAAGCTAGATACTGCCAGCCTGAGCCAAATAGTTTCTAATATTTCAGTAAATGCACCTACACCAGATTCAAAAAGTTTTTATGAATTACTCGCGAACATATGCAATGCCTCGATGCCAAAAAGAAAGAGCCACCCAAGAGCTAATCCGGTATATTGGTGGTCACAGGAAATCGCAGACCTCAGAAAGGAATGCACCAGAAAAAGAAGAATCTGCACAAGAAACAACAGAAGATATGAACCAGAAGTGAAACAACAGTTACAAGATAAGTACAAAGAATCCAAAAAACAGTTGAGAAATGCTATAAAAAAAGCCAAGCAGGTCTGCTGGAACAATATCTGTGCAGGTATAAACTCCGATATATGGGGCAATGGATATAAAATAGCTATGAAGAGGATCATTGGCTACCCTCCGAAACCCCAACTAGCGGCAGATACTATACATAAAGTGGTAAGACACCTCTTTCCGATACATGAGGAGGTACATTTCGAATGTAGAAAAACCCCTTACTCCCTAGATTTTACGGAGGAAGAACTGAAAATGGCAAATCAGAAGCTAAAAACAAACAAGGCACCAGGTCCAGGAAATATCCCTGCAGAAATTCTGAAATACCTCATTGACAGCAAGACGGACTTTGTTCTAAGATTCTACAACTCACTTGGCGATACAAAATACTTTCCGAAAGAATGGAAGCAGGCCAGACTGGTACTGCTTGACAAAGGTAAAAAAGCACCAGAGGACCCTTCTTCATATCGACCCGTATGTCTCTTAGATGTGGAAGGAATAGTTTTTGAACACATAATTTTGGCTAGACTTAAGAAGGAACTGGAACGTACAGGCGGCCTTGCTGAAAGACAGTACGGCTTCAGGGAAAAAAGGCAAACCGTAGATGCTATCATAGACGTCATAAAAATTGCAAAACAGGCTTGGGATTTCTCTCCACAAAATAGAAAAATATGCGCTGTGATAACTTTAGACGTAAGGAATGCCTTTAATAGTGCTGCCTGGCAGATAATCTTAAATAAGCTAAGAAATAGAGGCATTAATGAAGACCTACTTGCGTTGATAGCATCATACCTCTCCGAACGAGAAATCATAATCGGATATGAGGGCATTGAAGAAAATATAGAAATAAGTAGCGGTGTTCCGCAGGGTTCGGTTCTTGGCCCTACACTTTGGAATATACTATACGATGATCTGCTTACGATGGACTTGCCAAAAGACGTCACCCTTATAGGCTTCGCTGATGACATAGCAATGGTGATTGTGGATAAACAAGAGAAAGGCCTTATGGAAAAAGCAAATCTGGGAATTCTGATGGTGTCAAATTGGATGGAGAATAACTCTCTCAGTCTAGCACCGGAGAAAACAGAAGCTGTGCTGCTTACTGGAAGAACTCGAGTGAGTCCTGTATCTTTCAACATTCATGGAAATAAAATCACTCCAAAGGGGTCGGTGAAATATCTAGGTGTATGGTTGGATCCAAAGCTTTCATTCTCAGAACATATACATCGTACGATTGAGAAAGTGGAGAAAACAGTATCTGCCTTGTCCAGTCTTATGCCCAATGTGGGAGGCCCAAAAGCTTCAAAAAGGCGAATCTTAGCTTCTGTGGCTCAATCTCAGATCCTCTATGCCGCCCCAGCGTGGTGCGCGGTTATGTATAATAAAAGACTTAAAACTAGTTAGCATACAGAGGCTGATGTCGATCAGAGTGGCTAGTGCGTATAGGACAATATCTGCTGAAGCAGTGGGAGTGATAGCTGGTATCCCCCCCATTGACCTCTTGATTGAAGAAAGAAAGGCGATTTACGAGGGAGTGGACCGAAACGTTGCACGTACATCCTTAAAGACATGTTGGCAAGAGCGCTGGAAAACTAGTACGAAGGGACGATGGACTTACAAAATAATTCCAGATATCGAAGAGTGGATAAACGGATTCTGTGGCGAAGTCGATTACTTCCTGACGCAAGCAATCTCAGGGCACGGTTGCTTCAAGTCATTCCTTTACAAGAGGAAGAAATCGGACACTGATCGCTGTCAGTACTGTAAGAACGTGGACGACGTAGAGCACACGTTGTTCCTTTGTCCCAGATGGGAAGAGATCAGAGCAGGGTACCAAGAAGAGAGAAATAACTTGTTTACCATTGAAAAGTTTTCAAGAGACTTAGTTGACGGTGAAAATACATGGAAAAGTTCATATAAAGTAGTAAGAACAATTATCGAGATCAAGGAAAAAGAGATGTACTCAGTGAGCTGAACAGCATACCTGCCACCACATCGAAGTAATGCGAGAGCGGTTCCAATGTGGTGTGTCAGAGAAAACGGGGAGAGGTTTTTAGTCGGTAAGAATCCGACACTACCAGCAACAACATCACTGGTGTCTTATGTAAGATTTTCCTCTCCATTGAAAAAAAAAAATTTATATATATATATATATATATATATATATATATATATTGGATTAATTTATTAATGCTCTACTTGGGAAGTTAATTTTATTGGATTTTTATATTTTAATATTGTGAATTTAAATTGAATATGAAATGTATTAATGTTGTGTTACTATTGAAATATTATACTTTTGGGATGGCTAATTTATATGTACACCAAATTTTTATTTGTATATATTTTATCCTTAATTTCTCCTATTCATTATGCTATTTTATATCATGTGGTTTCATTTAATTCCAAAATTTTACCTCGGCTGCTCTTATTTATACACAACTCTATATCTCAGTAGGGTCCCTGGGCAAAGTCATAAGAAAATCAACATCACTAATCAATGTAATTTATTTTATATGATTAATTAAAAGAAAGAAAAAAATTTTTGAAATTTTCAATATTAGTTATACATAACATACAGTTGACGCTTTAATTTTGTTATTGGTGTCATATAGCTATTATATAAAAATAAATGATTATCCTTTTATTAAATATGAAATATTCTTATACTATAAAACGTAAAATATGGATTTCATCTATATACATCTAAATTTCCACATCACACAACCTTTATGTATATTTTAAAACTATTCACTCTTTTGTGACGGCTTTTGCAGACTCATTTGCATAAATTTGCATAATCGTTTGTAAACATTATTTTTCTCTGAAAAATGAACATCTGTGTTTAAAGTTGTTCAAATATTGTAACTTTTTCTGCTTGTTATTCTAAATAGTATTATTGAAAATATTTAGACACTGCTTTAGTTTTAATCGATTCGTGAAATGGAGAGGATATTTGAAATATTTAATCTACTTAATTTCGATCTTTTAAAAAATATTTTAACGTATTGTAATAATTGTGCTTGTGATAAAACTGAAATTAGTTGTGGATTATTGTGTTGTGGAAAGTTTTATATATATATATATATATATATATATATATATATATATAATAAGTAACGAATAGATTAATGGGTATTGCACGCAAATAGAAGAAGGGGCTACTGAAACAAGTGGTAACCGCAGACATGCATGTTTCTGGCTCATTAGCCGTCATCGGTACGGTACAACCAAGAAAAGATGTGAAACATGGGAGCAAAGTTGGTGAATGAAACATGAGAAAATATAACAGAATTCAGCAGGATAGTCAAACACAACATTTGCGTCAGTAATATTAGAAGATCTCGAATTTTCGAGACAACAACCAACATAGACACGGAGGTGCATATAACACTCCCGTCTGAAACTTCCGACCCAGATCAATGAAATAACAACAAGATGTACGAATAGTGCGTGACATATAAACAATAAGTAACGAATAGATTAATGGGTATTGCACGCAAATAGAAGAAGGGGCTACTGAAACAAGTGGTAACCGCAGACATGCATGTTTCTGGCTCATTAGCCGTCATCGGTACGGTACAACCAAGAAAAGATGTGAAACATGGGAGCAAAGTTGGTGAATGAAACATGAGAAAATATAACAGAATTCAGCAGGATAGTCAAACACAACATTTGCGTCAGTAATATTAGAAGATCTCGAATTTTCGAGACAACAACCAACATAGACACGGAGGTGCATATAACACTCCCGTCTGAAACTTCCGACCCAGATCAATGAAATAACAACAAAATTCGAGATCTTCTAATATTACTGACGCAAATGTTGTGTTTGACTATCCTGCTGAATTCTGTTATATTTTCTCATGTTTCATTCACCAACTTTGCTCCCATGTTTCACATCTTTTCTTGGTTGTACCGTACCGATGACGGCTAATGAGCCAGAAACATGCATGTCTGCGGTTACCACTTGTTTCAGTAGCCCCTTCTTCTATTTGCGTGCAATACCCATTAATCTATTCGTTACTTATTGTTTATATGTCACGCACTATTCGTACATCTTGTTGTTATTTCATTGATCTGGGTCGGAAGTTTCAGACGGGAGTGTTATATGCACCTCCGTGTCTATGTTGGTTGTTGTCTCGAAAATTCGAGATCTTCTAATATTACTGACGCAAATGTTGTGTTTGACTATCCTGCTGAATTCTGTTATATTTTCTCATGTTTCATTCACCAACTTTGCTCCCATGTTTCACATCTTTTCTTGGTTGTACCGTACCGATGACGGCTAATGAGCCAGAAACATGCATGTCTGCGGTTACCACTTGTTTCAGTAGCCCCTTCTTCTATTTGCGTGCAATACCCATTAATCTATTCGTTACTTATTGTTTATATGTCACGCACTATTCGTACATCTTGTTGTTATTTCATTGATCTGGGTCGGAAGTTTCAGACGGGAGTGTTATATGCACCTCCGTGTCTATGTTGGTTGTTGTCTCGAAAATTCGAGATCTTCTAATATTACTGACGCAAATGTTGTGTTTGACTATCCTGCTGAATTCTGTTATATTTTCTCATGTTTCATTCACCAACTTTGCTCCCATGTTTCACATCTTTTCTTGGTTGTACCGTACCGATGACGGCTAATGAGCCAGAAACATGCATGTCTGCGGTTACCACTTGTTTCAGTAGCCCCTTCTTCTATTTGCGTGCAATACCCATTAATCTATTCGTTACTTATTGTTTATATGTCACGCACTATTCGTACATCTTGTTATATATATATATATATATATATATATATATATATATATATATATATATATGTAATTGGAGAAAAATACAACATGAAAGAAAGTAATATATGTATCTACAAATTTGATAATGGTAAGTTTTTTCACGTTTCCTGGTTTATTATTATCATTTTAAAATTTTTATTACCAGGTGTTTATTATTTAAATTTCACTTTTCATAATTTGGTACCAAATATTATTAATTAAACACTCCACAGACCTTTTTATATTTCACCAAGCCGACGCCTTCAATTGTGTCCATCCATGACATTTTCTCACTCCAGGTGGCAATCTCCCTTCTTATAATTATCTGGTGATAATTCTCCTACGTGGTTTGACTTTGTTTCACACAAATTTTTGTCTTTGCACTTATTTAATTACTAATTACTTTTTATACTTCTTATTTTATACATTTAACACTTATTATTTTAAATTTTATAAGAAAAACTTCATTACAGACAATACACTCCTTTCTTCCTTGGTTACCAACGCTTGACTAACCACCGCGGTTTTTTTTATCCGCCAAACCCCCTTTTTTGTTTATAACCGGAAGCTGGCAATGTTCTAGAAAAATCTTTCATTATTGTTCACCTGTCACTTTGTTTTATAATGTTTTTATTGTCTTTCTGACTTAAGCTTGCTATAAAATGTTGTTTTTATTCACTATAATTCGTCATTGATTTAATTCACTAACATCTTATTTATCATTGTTTTTTCTTGTTATTGATTATTTGAAATCTTCCGATTGGTCAATGCATATATACAAATTTTATACTTCCTACAACCTAAATATTTACATAATACATATGGATACAGTTCATTTCTTATTTTGTTTCATATTATTACATCTATATACATAAATTAGGTCGGTAATAATTTATTTTTATTCTTATATTTCATATCAAATTACATTTTATGTTGGTATACTTGTCGTCAACTGTTATATTTCGTTTTGGTTTTTGACATTACCTATAATTACAGTTTTCTACATATATTATTATATTTCCTATTAACTTTTATGATTGAATATTTTATTAACCTATCTTATATATATGTTTACTAATTCTAAATTTCATTTATTAATCAATCATTGTAGCACTGTTGATTTTATTATCACCATCCTATTTATTCTTTAAATGTAAGCAGATGCTTTAGGTATCTAATATTCCGTGTGGCGTCACGTTATTTTATTGATCTTCGTTTGCTTGTTAAGTTCTGTCTAAGGTTGTTTTTTTAAAATATAGAATTATTTTAAAAATGTTTATCAATAATTGTTTATGAATTCTTTTGATTTTCTTATTTATTTTCTTTATGATTATGCTCATTGATTTTAAATGATTATATTGTTGTATAGATATTTTATTAATTTTGGTACTTTATTTTCAAATTACTTTTATTGATAGATATTATTATTTTCTACTTTATTGGGATTCTATGAATGTTATATGCTCGTTCTATCTACAACAATATATATATATATATATATATATATATATATATATATATATATATATATATATATATCGCTAGAAGGACAGACGATAGATGGACCACAAAGATAACGCAATGGTATCCCCGAGGCGTGAAAAGACCAAGAAGACGCCCCAACTTAAGATGGGACTACGACATAAAGAAACTCGCAGGATCAACTTGGGGCCGCATAGCTAGCAATAGACAACAATGGGCCCACATGGAAGTGGAATATATAAATATGTAAAGGGAGGCTACACCATAACAAAATGGTTGAATGAGATGATGATTTAATATATATATATATATATATATATATATATATATATATATATATAAATTATTTGTTTTTCTTTTTCGTTAACCTTGTATATAATTTTTTCCATTTTTCTTGGGCATCAGGTTAATTCTAAATTCTGTATCAATTTATATTTTTCTATTTGACGTTTCACTCTCTATTTTGGAGCATTTTCAAAAATTTTATACATTTATTTTTTTGTGTGTGTTTGAGCATCGACATCTAGGTCATTGTGCTCGTCGATATATCATTGGGGTAATTTATATTTTATAGAATAAATTTGTGGACTTTAGATAAGTTATCACCTGGTTAAGCTCGTCATTTTGGTTTCTAAGAATGTTTTCGATCTGGGGTATTTTGAGAAATTGTCTGTGAAAATTGAAGGCTGCACAAGTAAATATATGTTGTGTTGTCAGTGGGATGCCGCACGTCTCACATCTAGGTTTGTTCTTTCCAAGGAGGAGGTGTAAATGGGTTAGGTTTGTGTGGCCTATCCTTAATCGGCTGAGGACGACTTGTTCACGCCTTGTTAGAGTTTTGGGGTAGAACCATTTTTGTACGCTCGGTTTAATGTGTCTTAATTGTTCGTCATATGTATTCCATCTGTTCTGCCATGCTTCATAAATTTTATTCTTTATATCCGTTTTCATATCCAGGAAGGTGTTAGGTATGCCTTTGTCAACTGTTCCGCTTGTGGCTTTTTTGCTACTAGATCAGCTTCAGTATTACCGGTAATATCGGTATACCCAGGTATCCACATTATTGAAATAGTCCTTTGCATACTGTATAGATGGGTTGATAATTCTTGAATGCGCACAACCCATTCATTTGCAGAAAAACGATTTTTTGTCGAGAGAGTGGCAGTTAAGGAATCCGTACAAACTAAACATTTTTCAAAGCTACTCTGACTGAAGTACAACAACGCTTGCCATATTGCATACAACTCGGCATTAAGTATACTAGACTCTTGGTTTAGGGTCCAAAAAAAGGAATCTACACCGATTACGATTGCCGCCCCTGTTCCATTATCTGATTTGGAACCATCTGTGTAGATGACTAAATGTTCGTTGTATAGATCCATTTGTTCTAAAAATAGCGTTCGGTAGATCGATGGAGCGGTATCTTCTTTTTTGTATTTACTGAGAGATATGTTTATTTGTAGTAGTTTTCTTAGCCATGGAGGAGTGTCATACGTATAGGTCATTTTTTCTATTTGTAAGTTTATCCTGTACTCTTCAGATGTGTCTGAAAAACGAATACTGGATGGTTTAGTTGAACTACGTCTTAGTGTGTGTGGACTGGGAAGGTTTGTGAAAATCTTATTATTCAAATGGTTGGCTAACGTTTGTATTTTCACGCCATATGTTATGAGCTGCATATCTCTCCTTAAGTTTAGGGGTAAGGACGAGGCATCGCATAAGATTGCCTCTATAGGACTTGTTCTGAATGCACCGATTGCATGTTTTACTGCGAGATTTTGGATTTTATTTAGCTGGTTCAAGTGTGAACGTCTTGCAGAACCATATACAATACAGCCAAAGTCAATTTTGGATTGCACTAAAGTTTGATAGATGCTTAATAAAATTTCTCTGTCGGACCCCCATCGGATACTCGACAAACATTTGATAATGTTAATAACTCTTCGGCATCTGTTAATCAGATATTCAATGTGCGATCTCCAGTTTAATTTTTGGTCAAGTATCATACCTGATAATTTTGTTTTATGTTTTATCTCGATATTCTGACTTTGAAGCTTTAGTTGTGGTTCGGCGTGGTCGGATCTTAATCTGCAGAAATGGATGGAGTGGGACTTCGAAGGTGAAAATTTAAAACCGCTGGCTCTAGCAGTTTCTTCTAGGCTGTTGATTTGTCCTTGTAATGAATTCTCAATTTCGGAAATTGAATGACTGTAAGAATAAATGGTTAGATCGTCGACATATAAAGCTGCTTTGGGGTTTTCTCCGATGTTACAAAAAGACAGTTAATTGCAATGGCAAAAAGAGTTACGCTAAGAACTGAGCCTTGTGGTATTCCGTTTTCTAAGGTTCGTGTTGATGAAAATTCATTGTCAATTCTTACACAAAAGAATCTTTCCGAGAGAAAATCATTTAGAATATTAGGTAACGCTCCACGGAGGCCCCATGCGTGTATTTGTTTCATTATTGCATATCTCCAAGTCATGTCATACGCTTTCTGCAAGTCGAACATGACTGCGACGAGGTGTTGTCTTTTAGAAAAGGCATTTTGAATGTCAGTCTCTAATGCGACTAGGGCATCTAGGGAGGAGTGATTTCGTCGACAGCCCACTTGGAGGTTTGATAGAAGGCCGCGTGATTCTAGCACAAAGGTTAGTCTGTTGTTCACCATTTTTTCAAATATTTTTCCGATACACGATATTAGTGAAATTGGTCTATAGTTTGTAGGATTTGTCATTGAATCCCGATTTTTTAAGATTGGGATAATGATAGCCGTTTTCCAGTTACTAGGGTAGGTATTCGCTGACCATATTTTGTTGAAGAGAGTTAAGAGTTTCTCTTTCTCGTTTCTAGGTAAATGAGTTATCATTCCATACATAACTGAGTCCAGTCCCGGTGCACTATCTTTGCAGGTATTAGGGGTGTTGGCCAGTTCGTCGAAAATGAAAGGGACGTTGTACGGAAGGTCTGCGTCATCGGTATTAAAATCCAGGTTGAGAGATTCTTCAGTAGTTTTTGTTCTTTGGAAGTCGGGGCAATAATTTTTCGAGCTGCTGATTGATTCAAAGTGAACAGCGAAAACTTCAGCTATATCGTGGGGATCGGTTAAAAATATGTTGTTATTTTCTATTGTATGGGGGGTGGTAGATTGATATTCGCCTGATATTGTTTTGATTTTTTCCATATCTCGGATACCTCGGAGTCAGTTGTTAAGGTTGATACATATTCTTCCCATGTCCTTCTTTTGCTTTCTTTAATTAAACGTCGGGCGGCTGATCTCTTTTTTTGAATTGTACTAAATTATAGTTTGTAGGTGATGTTCGGAATCTGTTGAGTGCATTTTTCCTTGCTGATATTGCTTCCCTAATTTCATTATTCCACCACGGTACCATTTTAGATAATATTTTACTTTTAGATTTGGGGATAGTTGCATTGGCTGCCGCTAGAATAGATTTGGTCACTGCCTCTACCCGTTCGTTAATGGAGTTACTCGAATCGGGGTTTGGAGGAGACACTATATTCGAGTATTCAGTCCAATTGGCTTTTCCGGTATGCCACCTTTCTGTAGAAAGTTTAACCTTTGTTGGGATATTAGTGGTGACAGAGATTGGGAAGTGATCACTGGATTGGAGATCTTCTAATGGGTTCCAGTGAAACTGATAGGTTATATTTGGGGAGCATAGGGTTAGGTCGATAGCTGAAAAGGAGTTTGAGCCTTGATTGAAATGTGTGGGCTTTCCATTTTTAGAAGGCATATATTTGAGTCATCAATAAATTTCTCCAAACGTTTTCCTCTAGTATCAGTTGTTAAAGATCCCCAAGAGGGTGAATGGGCGTTGAAATCTCCCATAATTATGCATGAGGTCGGTAATTCTACGAATATGTTTTCAATGTCATATGAGTTCCAGTTTGAATCTGGAAGATATATGCTGCATATGGCAAGCTTTATTGGAGTATCAATTTTAATAGCCACAGCTTGTAACCTGGTATTGAGGGTTACCCTTTTAGCCGGGATTTCTTCCTTTAGTTAAACTGCCACTCCACCCCTTGCTCTAATATTTGGTTTCACATCTTTCCTGAAAGTTTGGAATCCTCGAAAGGTAAAGATTTCGTTCGGTCTCAGGTGTGTTTCTTGTAGAGCGAAAACTATGGGGTTCAAATTGGTCCTTATTATTTGCAGTTTTGGAAGGTGTGAATTAAGTCCATTACAGTTCCATTGAATGAATTTTGTATTATTATCCATTAAAATTGTGTAAAAAGGGATAAATAAATATGTGTATAATAAGGAAAATTGGTTGTAAATATATATTATGTGTATATAAATGAAATAATTTTATGAAAGAATAAATGATAAGGTTCAAAAAATATGAATCTTAGAACTATAAAATATCCCGGGGTTGTTTTTCGTGGGTTTATGTGAAACTAGCTAGGTCAGGTTCGATTTTCTGCGAGGTTTTTCTGGGTATACCTTTCTTCCACCCGCGTTTTCTTTTTTTCTTTGTTTGCCCACCTGACGAAGTTTCAATAATGATCGAATCAATATCTGAGCTGTATGTTCTGTTGGTGTGTTCGTTGTCTTCATTATTAGGGTTCGTTTGTGGCGTTTGAAAAGATATTGCGAAGAGTTCTGTTAGAGCTTTTGTTAGGTGTGGAATTAAAGAGTTGGCCAATTCTTGAGGGTTATACGGGGCTGGTTGGGTTGGTGGGCAGGATGTGGTGGCAGTAGCGTATGAAATATTTTCTTTTGGGGTGGAAATTATTACTTTTCTTCTGGCTTCTTGGTAAGATATGTTGTCTTTTACTTTAATTTCTTGTATTGCTACCTCTTGTTTGTAGATCGGGCATTCTTTCGCGCGTGCGGAATGTGGTCCTTTGCAATGTATACATGTTAATGGTGTTTCACATGCGTTACCGGGGTGCAAAGGTTTGCCGCATACACATACCTGATCTTTAGTACATTTTGTCGCAGTGTGGCCGAAAAGTTGGCATTTAAAACATCTGAGGGGGGGGGGCAGTATGTACGGGCGAGTTTTCAATATATAAAAAGCTGTCTTCACTTCTTTAGGGAGCTTTGGTGAGTCAAAGGTGAGGATGTGGCTCGGTGTATCGATAATTTTTCCTTCGCGTTTGGTTTTAATTCTTTGGATTGCAGTTACACCTTGGTCTTTTATTTCTTCCAATATTTCTTCTACAGTACAGTTGAGTAGATCGCGACAAGTAATGACTCCCTTAGATTGGTTTAATCCTGTATGTGGTATAATTTCTACTTCGCCGTCGAGGAACTTTGTTATTTGTAATAAACGCTTAGATTGTGCAGCAGAAGTTGTTTCGATTAATAAGCCGTCTTTAGTTTTACGCAAATTTTTAACTTGCCCAACTTGTCCATAGAAAAATTTGTTTATCAGAAAAGGATTCGTGCTTCCGAAATCCCCTACTTTTTTCCTTACGATCAGGAACCGGGGCGAAGCAGCCGTCTCATAATCTGTAACAGTTGTTTGGTTTTTATAGGAAGAGGTGCTCATATAATATCCCACGAGTTTGGAAGAAATAAAAAGTCGGCTACGACAGTGCTCCTTATCGTAGTAAGGCTGTTTACAAGTAAGGGTCGCCAGGTGCTTACAGGGAATCGTTAATGACCAGCTCCGGGTGGTCATTCATCCATCGGCACGATGTCTCACACCTTAAGATTCCGGATTATTTACTGAGGTTTACTCCTCTAGTGGGGATTGGGGGGGGGGATTAGGTGAGGACAGCGGACAGAACAAGGGAAAAGGGGAGGACAGCAGACAGTTGGACTCTTCTATCTGGGTTACCATACCATAGCCGAGGGTCCCGGTTTTTCGGCGCCGGAAACTCGCCGCCCGTCCCCCATCTCAGGTCAGGACTTGTCAGTGTGTTCAGATGTAACTTGGGCATGTTGGATCTTCTACTGGTATTTGTTGATGCCATCATATATATATATATATATAGAAATGTGAATGGACTCCGACCCTGTCCCATGGTCAGCGAACTCCAACCAAGCAACGCGATCATCAATTTCATAACACCGATGTATTAAATATCGGTTGATGACTACGAAAATTCATTCATTCAATTATTTTAATCTAGTTCAATTATTCATTTCATTTATTATTAACAGTTATTATTTTTGTCAAGTTACTTCTGTATTTCTAAGTTGTTTGTAAATAAAATCCAAATAAATATATTTTTTTAAAAAGTTAAAAGTGTCTCGAAGAATATTTCTGGCGCTGCGAACAGGATTGACTTCGTACAGAAACCCAAGTTTCCTGGTCAACTTTAGTTGTTAGACGAGAGAATCCAACGAACCGAGGCGAAAACAACGTAGTATGCAGAAGACATCTCCAGTGATCATCCTCTTGTAAGTACAACGTTCCTTTTCTCCTTTATGAGCACTTTTAGTGATATTTCTGGAAGTAACTTACATTGATTGCTGTCAAATCTTTCAATAAATCCATTAGATAGTTCTAATACGGCTAATAGTTCTCGATCTTCTAAAAATCAAATTTCAGAAACTCGAAACATTAATAGCTCAAATATGTCTCTACAAAATAACGATATTTCTAGTCTTTGTGCCACCCTTCCTGAATTTAATACGGGAGATAATCTCTCGACTTTTATAAAATCAGTAGATAACTTAATTACGTTTCTTAGAACACAAAATCTTACTTAACCTCAAGAGATTATATTAAACGCATAGATTATTTCTCGTATAAAAGGTGAACCTAGAGATTTTTTAAATTACTCAAATTTAACGCTTTGGACAGATGTACGTCCTTCTTCACTAGCTAAATACGGAGATCGACGCTCCGAAGATATTTTGTCAACACAATTATCTACTACAGTACAGTACGATAACGAAACGTATGATCAATATCATCAAAGAATTTCAAATAATCTTAATGATTTACTTCAACATATAGTTTTAAATGATAATGTGGAAACTGTAAATTTCAAAACCCCGTACTTCAAAAATATTGCTTCAAAAATTTTTGCACTGGTATTAACGAACCCTATTGTGAATATTTATCACATTTCCAAATAAATTCTCTTGACGAAGCTCTTCAAAAATGTATCTCTTACGATAATCATAAGAATCAACAATTATATATGAACTTCTCAAGGAGTCAACAAAATAAAAAGTCACCTTCTCTTCATAAACCCAAACAAAATTCTTTCAAACCCAATCATAATAAATTAAATCAATCTTTTACGCAGAACCGTACTAGCCCGAATACTACATTTTCTTCTCGGAATAACTTCCATCCGAACGCCGCGATTTCTCCAATAAATAGATTTCATAATAATAACCCTCCTAGAAATAATCATAATTTTAACAGAACCCAGTCTAACACTTCTGGAAATAATCAATCATTTAATAAACCGTCTTATTCTTTCGGAAATAACTCAAATCTTCATACACCGCAATTCCAAAGAAATTATCAAACTCCACAAAATATTCCAAGACCAATGAGTGGTGTACAAACAATTTCTACCAGAAACCAACCTATGAGCACTTCGACAAGAAGAACTTTGAATTTTAATGTAAATACCGACCAAAATGAAAGTTTCGAAAATTCTCATGATACCTTTAACATTGACGATACTAACGAAAATTTTGAAACTAACGCAGACGGTCAAGACAAAAATTTTCAAGAGGCCATTTACGAAATGCCATTTCAATAAACCTTAATAATATTCGCAACGATCCGCAACTACCATACTTCATTATGCCAACTTCTAAACTAAAAGTTTTAATAGATACAGGAGGATCCGATACTATCATTTCTCCTAAAGCTTCCACATTCTTCAACTCAAATCATGTTTATAATAAACCATTTACTCTGACATCCATGAAAATTACACGAAAATATAACTCGAATATCAAAACACCATTACTTAAAGAATTTAAAATTTTAGAACCTATTGACGCTAGAATTGCCGACTGGAGTAAAGACTTTGACATATTATTAGGGAATTGTGACTTAGAACGTTTACATGCTTTAATAGATTACCAAAATAAATTACTAACATTAAAACGTCTTAATATTACTATTCCTTTTGATACCTTATACAATAAAATTCCTGTTGACATTCTCAACGGCGACATCATCCTTCCCGAAATTACAATAAATAATATTAAAATTCCTGAATCAATTCATACTGCCAAAAACGGTTACATTAATGATATTTGTTTGCCAAGTCCTTTGTCATTAGAACCAATTCATGTCGAAAATTTAAATAAATACGAAATATCTAATGGTCCAAGTAATTTTGACCCATCGATAATCCGCACTCAACACCTAAACCATGAAGAAAGAGAAAAAATTTTAAAACTCTGTAATAAATAGATATTTTCTATGACGATAACTCTGACTTAACTTTTACTTCTGCCATTAAACACGAAATACGAACAAAAGATGAAAATACTATTTACGTTAAAGGTTTCCGACATCCGAAAGCGATACAGGAGGAAATTACTAGACAGGTTAATCAATTACTCGATAAAAAAATTATAAGGCCCTCAATATCTCCTTATTCCGCTACTGTCTGGGTTGTATCGAAAAAACCAGACGCTTCTGGCAAGAAAAAATTCGTATGGTTATTGATTATCGTAAATTAAATGAGAACACTGTCAAAGATAAATATAACCTCCCAAATATCGAAGACATACTAGATAACCTAGAAAAAGCCATGTATTTTACTACTCTTGATCTATAGCTCAAGGTTTCCATCAAATTGAAGTTCATCCAAATTCAATTGAGAAAACAGCTTTTTCCGTACCCCACGGCCACTATGAGTTTCTGCGAATGCCATTTGGTCTTAAAAATGGACCCTCTACTCTCGAAAAATTAATGGATAACATCCTTAGACCCTTTCTCCACAAATGTTGTTTCGTCTATATGGACGATGTCAGTATTTTTTCTAAGTCTCTTCAAGATCATTTAGTTCACATTGCCGCAATTTTTGAAACAATTCGGAGAGCTAACTTAAAAATCCAATTAGACAAATCTGAATTTCTGACAAAAGAAGTCGCTTTTCTTGGTCATATCGTAACTCTCGAAGGCATTAAGCCCAATCCTAGCAAAATAGAGGCTATTAAGAATTTTCCAATACCAAAAACGGTCAAAGAAGTGAGATCTTAGGACTTATTGGATATTATAGAAGGTTTATTCCAAATTTTGCAAGAATAACATCCCCCTTTTCTCGATCTACCCGCAAAGGAGCTGTCATAGACCCAACAAACGCCAATTATAAAGAGTGCTTTGAGAAGTGCAAACAACTCTTATGCAATGCCCAAGTTCTCCAGTATCCCAACTTTTCAAAACCTTTTGTTTTGACAACTGACGCTTCCAATATAGCCATAGGCTCTGTATTATCACAAAATAATCATCCAATCTCTTACTACTCCCGAACTTTAAACTCAGCCGAACAAAATTATTCAACTATCGAAAGAGAACTTTTGGCAATATTAGATTCCTGTAAACATTTCCGTCCGTACTTGTATGGTCAAAAATTCACAGTCGAAAGTGACCACAATCCCCTTGTATGGATTTGCAAAATTAAAGACCCCACATCCCGATTAGCCCGATAGCGACTGAAACTTGAAGACTATAATTTTGACGTAAAATACCGAAAAGGCAAAGAAAATCAAGTTGCCGACTGTCTTTCTAGAGTACAGGTCAATGTACTTTCATCTTCTTCTATATGTGTTGAACCTCCAGACAATTTTGACTTAGACGAATTTCTTGAAGATTTCGAGAAAAACCAGTCTCTTAGCGATGATACTAATCACACTGCAATCGAAAATCCGATTTCCGGAATCCCTATATCTGAAGATCCTATCAATTCTGCTACCAATCAAATTCTTATTGTTCCTAACTCCAGCGAATATGACATTATTTATAAAAAATGTTTTAATAAACATAGACATACCGTAACTGTCACTGATGATTGGAGAATGGAAATATCTGATGCTCTTAAAAACATATTTAGACCTAATGAAAAATTTGCGTCACACGTACCACATGAATTTCGACCTTTTATTTGTGAATACTTTAAGAAAACTTTTGACACGACAGTTGAGGCCGTTTTTTGTGATAAATTACTACAGGACATAGAAGAAGAACAAAGACAAATAGAGTGTGTAAAACAGTATCATAACGAAAATCATAACGGCATAGTTGAAACCTATAAACACTTGAAAAATCAATTTTATTGGCCCTCTATGCAAACTACAATTTCAAATTTAATTAACCAATGTGAAATTTGTTTAAAAAATAAATATGAACGGCACCCGTATAAATTACCTCAATTAGGTCCATTATTAGGACAAAAACCTTTTGATATAATCCATATTGATCTGTTCCACTGTAACAAAAATTACTACTTAACAATTGTCGACTCATTCAGCAAATATGCCCAATGCTATACAATTTCTGATAAAACTTCTGTTTCAATTTTAAGCAAATAAGGACACTATTTCTCTCATCATAATTATTCGAAAAAAATTGTTTGTGACAATGGAACTGAATTTAATTCTGCTGTAATTAAAGAATTTATGAAACTTCATTAAATTGAAATTCATTTCACAACAGTCAATAACTCATCTTCTAATCCCCCTGTTGAACGGTTCCATTCTACCCTAATAGAAAAACTTAGAACATTACGAGAACAAAATCCAGAAGACCCCTTAGACGATACCTTCACACATGCCATTTTAATTTATAATCAGTCATTCATAGTGCTACTAACTTCTAACCTTCTTCAATTATCTATGGCCCTTATGCCGAAGAAATACATTTTGATTTTGATCTCCCATTATACGAAACATACAATCAAAGACATAAAGACGAACTGCAACCCTTTATAACGGACCTATATAATAAACAAAAAGAAAAACGTCAGAAGATTTTAGATAAACAAAATGAAAAAGCCGAATCAATTCCTGTAATCGATCCCTCTTCCTCTCTCTACGTAACCAGAAAAAACATCGACCTAAATTGAGCTCCCCTTATTCTAGACTACATCCGAAAAAACAAAATAAAACTAAAATTATCGGTAAGACGAATAAACAAAACACAACAAGTACACACTAAAAATTTGCTAAAAGACTTCGTAAAGTAAAAAAAAAGGATATTTTAGAAATACCTTCTTTGCAGGACGATCCTATCCCTGGGACATCTTATCAAGATACAGGAAATCCCCAATAACGGTTATTATTGGCAAATCGAATGAAATTAACCATTATCATAGACATATTTTACATATTAATTTAGAGAAATTAGCTAACACTTTAGAAATAAACCCCAATGACCTTTTCGATTCACCCTTAGAAAACGGACCCTCAGCTTCTTTGAAATTCTAATACAATCACCTCCTAAGTGAAGCAAAAGACAATCTTCATAAAATAACTCGTAAGCATAAAAGAGGATTGTTTAACTTTCTAGGTACAACAATTAAGTACATAACTGGAAATCCCGACGATTACGACTTAGAATTATTAAAATCCCACATTACTGCAATAGAACTTAAAGAAAATGAAATTATTACTAAACTTAACAATGAAATCTCTTTTGGTCATTCTATTGATACGAGATTTAATAACCTTTTAAATTTAATAAACAATAATAGTAACGTAATTATTGCTGCAGTAAATAAGTTATCATCCGATTTCAATGGATACGTTGCTCTTCATAACGAAATTCTCAATCTCCAAATTGTGAATGAATTCCTTTTAAAACTAATTAGAACCATAAACTTATCCCAACTTAATCTTTCAAATATTGAGCTCTTTACTTTAGACGAACTGGAAACATTAAAACAAACACTGTTAGAAATATATTCTCGAAACGCCCTTTTAGTCAGTGACGAACATCCTTACCAACTCATTGAATCATCAAAATCTTTAGTTTGTGTTACCACCAAGACAATGCTCATAATATTAAAAATCCCTATCCTTTATCCAGAGGCTTATCCCACATTTAGAATCTACCCCATTCCTAATAATGATCACATAATGATTCTGCCACTTCGCAAATGGTAAATGGTATGAAGCCTGCACCAACCTAGCCGAACAAATTATCTGCACAAAACCTGTAAAATCTCAGTGTCAAATTCCAAATGTAGAAAATTGTACCAAATCAATCTCAACGGAGAATTTTTGTCAAGAAACCAGGAAAGTAATTTTATTGGGAATAGTTCACCCAATAAAAATTCAAAATGAAGAAATTAGCAGAAGTAGCATCTTAATGACAAATGAGCCGATTGTCATAGAAGGAATACAGTACAACAGAAAAACTGTCCAAGAGCTCCCAGTGCCGCAAGTAGTCCCAATCAAACTGTACCCGAAGCACGAAATCAAGATAGAAAAACTCCAGATTCCAGAGACGCACGGTCAACTTCAACCCATCGAACCGATACATCTTCTGCCACAATTTTCCGCAGGGCTTAGCATTGTTTCCCTTATAATAATTTCAACTGTTTTAGGCATCTTTATAACAGTTGCTGTGAAGAAAAGGAAGAGAATCTCCAAATTCTTATATGGGCCCAAGCTAAAACCAACTCAAATCCAGATTCTTCAAGAGCTGTTCTCAGAGACTTCGAGGACGAAGTCTGGACCAAAGGAGGGAGGAAAAATGTGAATGGACTCCGACCCTGTCCCATGGTCAGCGAACTCCAACCAAGCAACGCGATCATCAATTTCATAACACCGATGTATTAAATATCGGTTGATGACTACGAAAATTAATTCATTCAATTATTTTAATCTAGTTCAATTATTCATTTCATTTATTATTAATAGTTATTATTTTTGTCAAGTTACTTTTGTATTTCTAAGTTGTTTGTAAATAAAATCCAAATAAATATATTTTTTGAAAAAGTTTAAAGTGTCTCGAAGAATATTTCTACATATATATATATATATATATATATATATATATATATATATAATAAGTAACGAATATATTAGTGGGTATTGCACGCAATTAGAAGGGGCTACTGAAAAAAGTGGTAACCGCAGACATGCATGTTTCTGGCTCATTAGCCGTCATCGGTACGGTACAACCAAGAAAAGATGTGAAACATGGGAGCAAAGTTGGTGAATGAAACATGGGAAAATATAACAGAATTCAGCAATACCCACTAATATATTCGTTACTTATTGTTTATATGTCACGCACTATTCGTACATCTTATATATATATATATATATATACATATATATATATATATATATATATATATATATATATATATATATATACATATATACATATATATATATATATATATATATATATATATATATATATATATATATATATACTATAATTATATTTATTTTATAGAGTGTACATACGGCGAGCATACATATACGTCCTTCCTGTCTGTTTTTAAGAACATATTTAATATTTTGTTTATACTTTATGCTAAGGTAGGGCTCAAACGATCAACGAGAATACAACAAAATTAAGTCATCGTATGACTTAATTTATTTAATTAAAAGCAATTCCGTGGATTGGCGTAGATAGGGCTGCCTACCTTCTGCAGATTTTTACATCTACAGTAAAACCAAATATCTATTTCCCTTCTATCACCTGAAATTGGGAAAATAATCGACTCACGAGTAGTTAAACTATACAAATAAATATATTTCATTCACGGAACATTTTAAAACGGGAAAATCCCTTTTTTAAATTCAAATCATCATGCGATATCTAATGGATGTACTTATAATACGAAATTTACTCTTTGACGTATAAAATTATTTACTGAGGTTATTCTTATGCATGTTTTAAAAAGAAACGAATAATATTTATTGAAATGATTAAAATTAATATGGGAAGCTTGAAACTCATTCATACTATAAAGAAAAATGTTCTATATGAGCTCATATTGTTAAGGTAAGTTCATCAAATTATTTCTTATTATTCACAATTTAATATTACAGAATTCATCAAAATCCAACTTACAACGTGAGTAATTACAATATGTGAACACACATGACGTAGAGTTCACCAGTCAAAACAGGAAAGAACGAACACATTGGTAATTTATTTTTAAACTTTACAAATACACATCAAACTAGCTTTCTAAAATTTGCCACATCAAAAAATACATTTTTATATGCGAGAATAAAAAGTGAAGTTTGAATCAACAACTAATTACAAAAATATAAAAATACAAAAGTGAAAGTAGTATTGTCCAGTAAAATTATTTCACAAACAGGTAAATAGCTGTAAAAACTCTATCAATTTTAGATCTGACATTGACCAAGTAAGTCTTATCTATTGCAATATTCTTAAATGCAAATAAGTTTCAACCTTTGTGAAATAATTTTACTTGACTATACTACTTTCACTTTTGTATTTCAATATTTTTGTAATTAGTTGTTAATTCCAACTTCACTTTTTATTCTCGATTATAAAAATGTATTTTTTGGTGTTTTAGAAAGCTAGTTTGATGTGTATTTGTAAAGTTTAAAAATTAAATTACCAATGTGTTCGTTCTTTCCTGTTTTGACTGGTGGACTCTACGTCATGTGTTTTCACATATTTTAATTACTCACGTTGTAAGTTACTTTTATTTTATAATCCTTATGTTTCATTAATTGATGTTTGTAGCAATAACCTCCTGAAGAAGTTGTAAATTGATAACGAAATATAGAGGCACTTTGAACAAAAGAGTTTGAGTATTGATACAGACCGATTACCCAATATTTACCTTTCTTTTCCTTTAACGGAGTACGGTCGTTATTTCAACTAAAATAATTATATATATATATATATATATATATATATATATATATGAATGAAAAAACAACAGTTGAATACTGTGGTCAAAGAGAATAATTAAAAATGAAATTCACAACCACGTGTGTACTTACCTCCGAAGTGAGGTTAGATTCCATAAAGATGTAAAATCGTAAACTACAGATCGTAAATTGTGGAATATTCAAGTAGTAATTGAACCAACGGCCTAATCAATCGTGTCATAGCAACAATTGTAATTGTCGCAGCATTTAATAAAATAAAACCATTGATTTCATCTTCTTGTGTCACCATACTAAACGCCGGCGAGGAAATGATATATTTTGCCTCCAAAAGGAATGTGACAAGAGACAAACAGTGTTACCAACGTCAATCATGAGCTGTGGGACAATGCCACTATTTTCGTAATGGCTGCTGTAGGGCCAACAATTAGTGTAATAAGAAGATGTAATATTGTTGAATAGAGGAAGAGAGAAAGAAAGTGTGAGACAGAGCTAGGAGAACGCTCTCATTTTTATTATGTTTAGAGTGCGTAGGGAACATCACTTCGTTATGACTAACACAAAGGAAGGAAAGAGAGGACAACAGTACAGAAATATTAATATGTAATAATAAATATAGTAATTAAGTAATTTAATAGTTCTCCAATCCGAATGTATCTACCAACACCAATACACTCAAAATTAGTTTTAATTATTATTATTTGTTTACTTGAATGTATCTACCAACACCAATACATTCAAAGTAAGTTTATTATTATTATTATTGAATTAAAGTAATAAGGGTGGTGTTGTCAGGAGCAACATAGTTATTTCCCAACACTTGATGTGCAAAATTAGTATCTAAGGACAACAAAAATGAGTAGATCTCACTTAAGTGATCAATATCAGTTTTCTTGTTAATTACATTATTGTTTTGTGAAATGAAAGCCATTTCCAAGAATGATCTTTTCGTTTTGTTAGACTCAGTCGCTAACACCTTCACAGCCTCATAATTCATCTGATGATCAAGAGAATTTACATGAAAAGCTAACGCGCACCTCTCTGGGTGTAATCTAGCATCACTCTTATGTGAAACTATACGGTTAGATAGAGATCTTAAAGTCTGTCCGATATATTGTTTATCACAATCTCTGCAAGGGATACTGTACACCACGTTAGTAAGTGAAGTCAAGGGGTCCCTATCTTTAACTCTAGAGTAAATCGATCTGATTGAAAGAACAGTTTTATCAGCAATTTTAAAATCACCACATGAACGGAGCAATCTGGCAAGTCTCGGAGTTATGTCCTTAATATATGGCAAAGTAGCGAAAACCGGTCGAGAAGGGGACACATCAGTTCCAACATCCGTCTGGGCTAAATTAGGATGGCTATCTTCATGCAACAAATCCACAGCATTAGATGTGCTGAATAATATCTTATTCAATAAAGGTCTTGGATAAGATTTATCCAAGAAGAGGTTAAGTAAAATATTGAGATTTTTATTATGAAATACATTTTTTGAAATTCTGAGTACTCTCTGCTTCATTTGTTTAACCAAATTCACTTTCATGGAATGTTTGTGGTAGGAGTGATAATTAAGATATCTACCAGAGCTGCATGGCTTCCTGTACCAATCTATAATAATTATATTGTTGTTACGAATAAATTTTGTATCTAAGAAAGGTACGGAATTCTCGAAGTCTTCCATTTCGATTGTGAATTGGATATTAGGATCAAAGCTATTAAATGTATCCAGAAGTTCATCAAGGCCTTCTCGAGGAAGTGCCAAAATAATGTCATCAACATACTTTTTTATAAAAAAAGGAGTAAAAGAAAGAACAGGTATGACTGTATCCAGAACATCGTCCATGACATATGCTGCTAAGATAGGAGAAATTGACGCTCCCATTGGAGTACCAAAAGTTTGTTTGTAAATTTTGTTATTAAAGGAGAAATAAGTACTATCAAACAGAAAAACTATTAATTCAAGAAAAGCTTCCTTCGGGATGGAGCAATGGACACCGATACGATCCCAACCCTTATCGATAGCTCTCAAACAAGCATCAAGATAAACATTACTGAACAACGAGACCACATCCAAACTGGCCAGAACATAATTTTCTGGAATTTCTAAGTTATTAAACTTTTCAGAGACTTCAAAAGAGTCTTTGATAAAATACAAATTTTCATAATCATACGCTTTCGTCAGTATTTCTGTACAGAACTGTGCAATATTTTCTGTGGGGGCTACTATGGAAGCCACTATCGGTCTTACAGAGAGAACTGGTTTATGAATTTTCGGAAGAGAATAAAATTTAGGAGGGACACCATGGTAGCTCATGAGTTTTTTCTTCACTGTTATGTCAATGTAATCTTTATTACATAATGATTTAATTAGGTTGTTACCCTTTCTTTGAATAGAGGAAGTAGGGTCACTAGATAGTTCTACATAGGAACTGTTATTCAAAACAATATCATTAGATAATTCAATATATTGTTGTCTGTCCATAATGACAGTGACGTTGCCCTTATCGGATTGAGTAAGAATCAGATGAGGGTTCGGCTTTAAGAAGGCTTCAGATTTAAGTAAAAGGTTATGAAAGAAAGAATTATTATGTGGTTGCTTTATGTAATTAGTGATAATATTAGTGGCTCTAGCTACCGTGATGTTTCTCATTTTCGAGTCTGTGATTGTGGAAATGAGATAGTCTACATCTGATAAAATTGATTTAATTGAAATATCCTTCAAAATGACTGGTTCTAGACTAAACTTTGGGCCCAAAGCTAAAAACTGTGAAATATCATCAGGTATAATGGTATTAGAAATATTTCTCAACCAACCCTCTTTAGATTTTAACAATAATTTAAATTGATCACATTGTAATTTATTAAGTTTATGTATAATATTATATTTAATCTTATGAAAAAGTTTATTATAAGTAACCTGCTGTTTACTTGCAAAGTTTTGAAAGTGAAATTCACCAGATAAAGAAACTATTGTTCTTTTTAAAGATGACAAAGTTGATTCTAATTTACTAATCAGTGAATGGTTATTAGGAATTTCAATATTAAGAAGTTTTATCCCTAACCTGTAATCAATCCCTGTTATCTTGTGAAAGATAGTCTTTGCTGACTAGTTAGGAATAAAACTAGTGAATATTGGGGATTGCAGCAAAAAATTGGAAAAGATATACTCTTAGCGGAAAATGTCCAAGCTTTCGAGGATGTTTGTCCTCATGATCAGGGAAACTCCGAAGTGAGGTTAGATACCATAAAGATGTAAAATCGTAAACTACAGATCGTAAATTGCGGAATATTCAAGTAGGAATTGAACCAACGGCCTAATCAATCGTGTCATAGCAACAATTGTAATTGTCGCAGCATTTTATAAAATAAAACCATTGATTTCATCTTCATGTGTCACCATACTAAACGCCGGCGAGGAAAAAAAATGAAAAAAAAAATGTTCTGGATACAGTCATACATGTTCTTTCTTTTACTCCTTTTTTATAAAAAAGTATGTTGATGACATTATTTTGGCACTTCCTCGAGAAGGCCTTGATGAACTTCTGGATACATTTAATAGCTTTGATCCTAATATCCAATTCACAATCGAAATGGAAGACTTCGAGAATTCCGTACCTTTCTTAGATACAAAATTTATTCGTAACAACAATATAATTATTATAGATTGGTACAGGAAGCCATGCAGCTCTGGTAGATATCTTAATTATCACTCCTACCACAATCATTCCATGAAAGTGAATTTGGTTAAACAAATGAAGCAGAGAGTACTCAGAATTTCAAATAATGTTTTTCATAATAAAAATCTCAATATTTTACTTAACCTCTTCTTGGATAACTCTTATCCAAGACCTTTATTGAATAAGATATTATTCAGCACATCTAATGCTGTGGATTTGTTGCATGAAGATAGCCATCCTAATTTAGCCCAGACGGATGTTGGAACTGATGTGTCCCCTTCTCGACCGGTTTTCGCTACTTTGCCATATATTAAGTACATAACTCCGAGACTTGCCAGATTGCTCCGTTCATGTGGTGATTTTAAAATTGCTAATAAAACTGTTCTTTCAATCAGATCGATTTACTCTAGAGTTAAAGATAGGGACCCCTTGACTTCACTTACTAACGTGGTGTACAGTATCCCTTGCAGAGATTGTGATAAACAATATATCGGACAGACTTTAAGATCTCTATCTAACCGTATAGTTCCACATAAGAGTGATGCTAGATTACACCCAGAGAGGTGCGCGTTAGCTTTTCATGTAAATTCTCTTGATCATCAGATGAATTATGAGGCTGTGAAGGTGTTAGCGACTGAGTCCAACAAAACGAAAAGATCATTCTTGGAAATGGCTTTCATTTCACAAAACAATAATGTAATTAACAAGAAAACTGATATTGATCACTTAAGTGAGATCTACTCATTTTTGTTGTTCTTAGATACTAATTTTGCACATCAAGTGGTGGGAAATAACTATGTTGCTCCTGACAACACCACCCTTATTACTTTAATTCAATAATAATAATAAGAAACTTACTTTGAATGTATTGGTGTTGGTAGATACATTCAAGTAAACAAATAATAATAATTAAAACTAATTCTGAGTGTATTGGTGTTGGTAGATACATTCGGATTGGAGAACTATTAAATTACTTAATTACTATATCTATTATTACATATTAATATTTCTGTACTGTTGTCGTCACTTTCCTTCCTTTGTGTTAGTCATAACGAAGTGATGTTCCCTACGCACTCTAAACATAATAAAAATGAGAGCGTTCTCCTAGCTCTGTCTCACACTTTCTTCCTCTCTTCCTGTATTCAACAATATTACATCTTCTTATTACACCAATTGTTGGCCCTACAGCAGCCATTACGAAAATAGTGGCATTGTCCCACAGCTCATGATTGACGTTGGTAACACTGTTTGTCTCTTGTCACATTCCTTTTGGAGGCAAAATATATCATTTCCTCGCCGGCGTTTAGTATGGTGACACATGAAGATGAAATCAATGGTTTTATTTTATAAAATGCTGCGACAATTACAATTGTTGCTATGACACGATTGATTAGGCCGTTGGTTCAATTCCTACTTGAATATTCCACAATTTACGATCTGTAGTTTACGATTTTACATCTTTATGGAATCTAACCTCACTTCGGAGGTAAGTACACACGTGGTTGTGAATTTCATTTTTAATTATTCTCTTTGACCACAGTATTCAACTGTTGTTTTTTCATTCTAGTTTCCCTGATGATGAGGACAAACATCCTCGAAAGCTTGGACATTTTCCGCTAAGAGTATATCTTTTCCAATTTTTTGCTGCAATCCCCAATATTCACTAGTTTTATTCCTAACTAGTCAGCAAAGACTATCTTTCTCCTATATATATATATATATATATATATATATATATATATATATATATATATATATAATATATATATATATATATATATATATATATATATATATATATATAAATAAATAAATAAACATAGGATTATTGGGGAAGCGGCAAATTAAAACGAGTACTCTTCATACTTTTTTCATGTCCAAGCTTTCAGAATTTATCTATTCCATTTTCAAGGATAAAGTATATGAAAATGTATATTATAATAGATGTTAATGGTAAATTATATATAACATATATTATAATATACGTGTTGTTTCTAATTTCCCCATAAGTATAATATTTTGTAAACCTTCAACTGTAAACTAACATCTGGTAAACTATTACATTCCTTGTTGATACTTTGCATAGAAAAATGGAAGTATCCCAAAAACTAATAAATTTAGGTTTGGGAAATGCTTGATAAAAAATAGAATATGGTAACAGTATTTTTCGACAATAATATAAAATACAGAGTGATACATTTAAAATTCTGAGAGAATAATGTTTTGACATACCATGTATGTATTTGATTTAATAAATATTTGCAAAACCATTCACGTTTGTAAATTTTGATAATCATTAAACAGCTTTAGCCTCAACAGATTATTATTTTTACTCCTATTCCATTAAACAGGGCGTTGAACTTGCTACGGTTTTGACGGAAAATTGGTTATAACTTTTAAGATACCCTGTATAACAGATTACAACTTTAAATTTTTGTAATGGCGTAATCAAGTAATTAAGTAAAATACAGGGTGTTTAATTTAAAAAGAAACGTAACTTTGATCTGGCACCGAGTTAGGGAACACCCTGTAACATTGTAACTAATTTTGAAATTTGAAGCTTAAAGCTGCCTACAAATTTTTATAGTAAACTTTTTTTGGTATCTTTCATGATAACAGACCTACACAGATTTATCACACTAATCAATCACCCTGTATATATATATATATATATATATATATATATATATATATATATTCTTTATTTTGTATTCTTGGGATTGAAGACCATTTTTAAAGACATTTAACTAGTAGTTAATAAATTTTTATTTAACGTTTCGGTCTTTCCATGACCTTCATCAGAAATAAAATTTTTGTTATAACTAAAAGAAATGGTACAAGTTACAAAAAGAATCTTAATAGCAGAACAAATAAATCTTACCTTCGACAGAACGTTCATTTAATTTTTTTTTAATTGTTTTGCTATTAAGTTTTTTTTTTGTAACTTGTACCATTTCTTTTAGTTTTAACAAAAATTTTATTTCTGATGAAGGTCATGGAAAGACCGAAACGGTAAATAAAAATGTATTAACTACTAGTTAAATGTCTTTAAAAATGGTCTTCAATCCCAAGAATACAAAATAAACAATATATAATTAAATAAAAAAGACCAAGAACCAAAAAAAGCGAAACTATATATATATATATATATATATATATATATATATATATATATATATATAATATATATATATATATATATATATATATATATATATATATATATATATAAATTTCGGTTCTCTACTGTACATCTCCGTTTTAGTCAAAATTTTAATAATTTCGACATATTAGTCTGACCTACGTCGATCGAAACTTTTGTCGATACAGACATCTGTGGTGATTCGCAACTATAAGGGGAAGGGCATGGTACACTGATCGGTTTCGACCTTCTTTGGTCCCTTCAACAGTGCCGTAACACAGTACAGTGCGTAAATCCTAAATAAATTAAAAAATAACTAATCCTACTCACACTTGTACCTCGTAACGCCATATTTTTCGCAATTCTTATTTTTGATACTGTCACTTTCAATTTAACGAACACAAGACAGTTTCACAATAACCAGGTAAAATTGATTTTGTTCATTTTAATTTTCAATTACCTAGGCCTAGGATATTTTATAATATTTTCCGATATTAAAGGCGATATGTTAAAATTTATTGTAATTTAATATATTTTGAACTATTTTATTCTATTTTGTTTATGTAAAACAGTCTTGTAGTTCGCGATTGCAGAGACCAAGCGCGGGTCAGTTGCGTAAATACGTGTGCCGCCTATACACCCGTCTGTTATTTGATTTGTCTATGTTAAATTGTGAATTAATGTGATAAACTCATAACTTTTCATTGTATTGATTGGAATGAGTGATTCTAAATTTACAGTCAAGAAATGAAATTAATTTAATTTAATTTCTAATAAAGTCTAAAACCAAATTTAATTTTTATATAATTTTAAATAACATAACGTGGCATTTACACTACAGTAGACGTTTTCTTTGATAATCCTAAAGCAGATAAATAGTGGACACTCGAGAATTGCAGACAACATTTAACCGGAGACGCTGCGAGTCCGAATTTGAGAAATCGTTATCCATCCATCTCCATGCATACTTATCACGAGTTATTTAATGTTCTAATTTGTCAACGTCATCTCTTTCGTATACATAAAATTTCTTCAAAATACTGAATTTCCAGTGAACGAAGTTTCCAAGGAAAGCAACCCAAAATAGACCGCTACACGTACACATTGAACAGACATGAAAAGGATGTGAATATAAGTAAACGTATCATTATAGTAAAGTAGTTTGAGGAGAGGTTTTTTGTCATATATTCTAGATCTGTGGTCTACGTGTTATTTTATAGAAAAATTCTTTTGACGTGTCGGCTCAATTTCGGTCTTTATCAAAATATCATTTGACATTGACAACCCTGTTATATAAATATTAAAATTCCTAATGAATAAGTATTTATTTCGTTAGATCTAGCTTTATATACAAATATTCCACTCTCAATTGTAAACAATAGATTGAAGAATGTAGCCAAATTTATTTAAGTTTTTGATTTAGCAAAAATACTTTTTCGAAAACTTTTATCAAATGTTGGCGTTTCCGTTAAAATGTCAGGGAAGTGGCTCTTTTTTGTCACTCAGCTGAGACGTACTTTTATGTTCTAGAGCGCAAAATATTTTGGCATTCTAGAACTTAAATGTTGAACAGTTCGTCATATGTTAGGGACTTATTTGTGAATTTATCAATTGAATACGAGAACATTTCAATATATAATAATAATGATCTATTATTGAAACTATTATAAACATTAACATTATAATAATTAATTTTGTACTACATTTAAATTGAAGTGCAAATTTTGCAGTGAGTAAAATTTATACCAGATCCAGAATCATTAGTCATCACAGCTTCTATTTCTGGGTGTTCAATGAGGTTACCATTACGATAGTCATGCGAACAATACCACCTAGATAGAAGCGTCTAGACGCTAGTTACCTAGATCGTCTTGGTTCAAACACAAAATGTCAATTAATAATGATAAATATACCAACTTATTTATTAATTTTTCATTCTCACATTAGTTTTAATGCAGTTTTCGAAAAAAATTTGTTTGCATCTCGAATGCGAAATGCTTTTGCGGTCTCTAATGGTTATTTTGCCTCGCTGAAGCTCGGCAAAATAACTTCTCAAACGCAAAAGTAAGGTAAATATACCAGTCTCAGCAGTTCTGCCAAAGTATTGGATCGTATTATATTTTTGTTGAATTACATAACATTTACACGCTCAAAGGTCTTTCAAAAATTATGTATTTATTTCATATTTCCCCAAGTTTGAAGATAAAATAAATAAAGTGGAGTATTTATCTAGAACTGCGTCTGAACCTAGATTCAACATATAATTTCTATGTTCTTACGTAAATTCGACATAGTCAGGCACCTATTTTCGACATATTAATTTTAGGTTTTGAAGAAAAACAAGTACTTAAAATAAGAAAAATAGAAACCAAAATTTCATTTTTTGATAGAAATAAAATTATAATAAGTTTACATTGTATATTTCCGGAACTTTAAAAATACCTTTGCTGTTGACTTCTAAGGGCACCTCAATGTTATTAACCATTTCATCATATTCATTTATACCGCTGGACGTCATTGTACTTATAAAAGACCGGTTTTTATTTTGAATTTTCTTTACAACACCTAGAAAATATGTTCCTTCAAAATTAACGATTACATAATTGCCTTCTTGCAATGTTTGTATCGCTTCTTTATTCATTTCTTTTTTGTCTTCATTCTCTTGTTTTTCTTCGGTAGTCTCGTTTATTTCTATTTTCTTCTCTGTGTTTTCTTTGACTTTCTTTTCTTCCTTTGTTGTATAATACGACTTCCATTGATCGGAAGTAGTCACAGCTGGTATTTTTTCTTTTCTTCTCTTCCTCACTTTGCTAACTGAATTTTCTTCAGACCAAACCAACGCTTATTTAAAAGGTATTAGATTTTTTTGCTCATTTCAGTTATTATCCTCAGTTCTACTGGAGTAGTTTCATTAATGATAGCATCAGGGTTTTGAAGGGTAGACTCAATCATTTCTGGAGGTATATTTTCCTTATTGAAATTTATGATGGCGTTAGAATTTTGAGAGGTAGACTTTTCATTATTGTCATTAATAATAGCACTGGGGTTTTGAAAGATAGGCTCAATCATTTCAGGTAGTATATTCTCGTTATTGTCATTGATGATATCATTCGAGTTTTGAGAGGTAGTCTCAATAATTTCTGGAGATAGATTCTCATTATTGATACAAATGGTTCGAGCAGCAGTATTAGAGCTTTCCTGTTGTTTTTCAATATTATCCAACGGCAGTATACGAATATCCTCTAGAATATTAATAAATTGACGAGTATTTTGATTAGTTTCTTCAATAGCAATTTGTGGTTCATTGTTTAATCCATATAATATATATATATATATATATATATATATATATATATATATATATATATATATATATATATATATATTAAACTAAGTTTGATAGATTTTATTATTTATTTATATAAATATGTATTCAGATTTGTTTGAATTTGTTGTGTGGCTAGCTCAGTTATTAATTTCTATATTATAATTGTATTATATTATTATATTCGTTCGGGAGCATGAGACTTTTTCTACTCTTTGAGTTCTGGCTTTGTTTGGATATATTTTGCTCATTCAAAATAAAAAAAACATAAAACACAATACTTTCAATAATTTAATTTTATAATGAAATTTTTATTTAAATATTTTTAAAATAGTTACGCCTCTGGAAATTACCAACACAGAATCATAAAGGATATACAACATCTTATGTGCATGCCCAACTAAAAACGAATGTATTCGAGACGGAACGAACGTTTCTTATCGACGCTCTGCATCTGCGTGAATATTAGATACATAGCATCGTTGTCGTTATAACAATATTGATGGATTCGCATAAAAGAATTTACGTTAGAAATTATATACATACACTAAATAAATTGTTCGGAAGAAATAGGTTACAAAATTATATATATATATATATATATATATATACAAATGGAAATATTATCTGAATGGATTAAGATGCATTTTTCTTATATGATTTGAAAATACGTAAGTACAAGCATTATTATATTACAGAATAGGTCTTTTTAAATAATATTTAGATTTTGTCTAGTGAATAAACTACATAAAGTCTTTTTTCCTTTTTATAGATCGATCATATAGACGCAAGAATTATTATATATATACATGGAAATAGTCACTGAATTTATACTCAAGAGTGATTATTCTTATTATTGGCCAATAATATTTAAAGAAGCACTGACCTGATGTCTGGATTCTGGATCTGTCTCGTCTGGAAACAGGACTACGCCTTCCGAAGTTCAAACTGCGTACTTAATTGAGAATTTTTGATATTCTCAGGGGAAAACTGGATACAAATACATGTGAGTGTTCTAAGTTTTATATTTGTTAAGAATCTATAGCTTTGATCATGAAAATTTGTGTTTTTACTTGAAATTTCGGGAAAAATTCTTCATCACCTTCTCGCTATTTCGACGCCAAGAACCAACTACCAACGCTTCTATTTGATCGTCAATTTTTTTATCAACAACGAATATATTGTTTCTAAGCTCACTAATTATCAATAAAGTTTTTGTTAATTTTAGTTGATCAAAATTTGTCCTGTCATTTCTCCACCAATCACATTGTTTCTGGAGCTGTCGAACTATATTCACAATTGCTACACTTTATGAAGTTTTTGGAAACATATATAAATGTAAATTTCACTTGAAAAATATCTGTTTTCTTTTACTATTTAACGAATTTCAATAGAATAAGTCTTTTACAGATAGTGAAATTCCTTGTTATATGTCGATATGGCAATGTCTAGCTTTGTTTTGACATATATATGACAATTTGAAAATAATATTTATATTTGTGAACATAAATTCTTTTATAATATCTTTTGCTTTGATTATTTATACTATTTAAATTCTCTAGTAGCAAATATTTCTTTAAATCCATCATCATTTTTTTATTCATTGATTCCATAAATTTGATATACATTATGGCATATAAATTATCTTTATGTCATTGATATTTTTATCTTTTAAACTTATCTAATTCTTTATACTAAATATGAAATTGATTTATATTATTACTGTTTCAACTAATACTTATATTAAATTAGATAACTAAAACTCGTTTAATTTCAGATGAAACAGCTGAATCAATCATGACAACTAAACATCCATATTGGGCAGATTTCATGTTCTCCACTATACTTGTTAAGCATTTTCAAACTTTAGACAATTATTAAGGTAATTTCTTTATATTTGTTGTTGCTCTGTTAATTATTGTAAACAAATGATTTAATATATTCAGATTTTATATGCATTTTTACTTATGACTGTGGTTTTCTTAATGTGTTTTTAATTACATAGTTTCAATCCATTTTAAATACTAAGCAAAATATTCTCAAGTAGCTGATACTCTTTAATATATAAGATATATGGTTCAATATATATATATATATATATATATATATATATATATATATGTATGTATATATATATACATATATATTTCTTCAGTTAACAATTTTCATCTAGAATAAGGCCTTCTTGAATTTCTATCACCAAGTTTTCTACTATTCTTCGTTCCATTTGAAATTGTAACCCACTCTCTCGAAAAATGTGTAACCAAGTTTTGTACAAATTTTGGACACAAAGTGTCTATAGAAATTTGGTTTTCTAATAATCGTAGATTTCAGCGTTTTCATTTTTTTTATCTTGATCAGTTTCCGGTTCGGCATCATTATTCAGAAACTTTATGTAGTTTACATTATTCACATTAAATGGAAAAAGGCAGACGTTTTAAATGCGTCAGCAAAAATTTCTTTTAAATTATTAATATTATCCAAAGCGGTTCTAAGAACAGGGGCAAAGTTTTCTCTTTTTTAGAATTTTGTCCCATGTTGAGTTCGCCAGTTGGAAATTGCTAGCTTCCAGTTCATTTTTACGATCTAACTAAACCCACATCTTATGTCTGCAAGATATGGGTTGCATTTGGAAGTAAACTTATCAAAATTATAGATTTTTCTCTGCAAAAATCGCTCAATGAAAGAGTTATGTGCGTTTTGTGATCATCCAAATACAAGATGACAGGAAATTGTATCTCTGTTTTGACCAGCCAAGGATGAAATACATTAGATATGTATTCAAAAAATGCCTCCAACGATTTCCGGACTTTCCAATTCTCCTACCATCTGGTATTTGTTGAACTATTTGTTTAGGTATTCGCGCATAGCTCGATACGACTATGGGAGGTGCAATCTCACCAGACGGGTTCCCTAAAAATTACTTATTGGTTATCAAAACAAATGGAATATGTATTATTTTAAAAATATACCTACCATCATAACTGTCTTTTTTATCTGCACCAACTCTATTGTAAACCGTTTTGGGTTTCTGATTTTGTCACGTTTCATAAAAATATGTCGAATTTGGGGTCGGTGTCTGATTTATGTACAGTTACCTTATCATTTCGCATTCTAGATACAGAAATGTCTATTAAATATCTAGACAATTATAATATGTCAAACAATTATTGATTACTCAGTTATTAAAAAAGTATGTGTTTCTTTAGAGTTTCCTCCGCGCAGTGCCTACAATTAATTTGGGCCATGAAATAAAAAAATCAACTGAGACAAAAGTGTTGTTAAGGAACAAAACAATGGCTGATTCATTGATTGCGTCCGTATAGCTTTAACTCGAGTTTACCATCAACGTCCAAACAGTTGATGTGTGGAAATTAAAAAAAATGTAAAGCAAATGTGAATACTTCTCTTAATACATTTTTTCTGTCTTTATTCTCTTTTTATTTTACTTTTAAATTCATTATATATAAGCATAGTCAATATTAAAGCGTGACTATTTATTTTATAAAAGGATCTATAGTTTTCTCACATTTATTGTGTTCTAAATAAATAACTAAATCTTTAATGTCTATAATCCCGTTTTTGAATATCTCAAAATATTTTCCTAACATGCTATAGAGCATTTGGAATAATTAAACTATGTATTATGTCTATTTTTTCCATTTCGAGCTCTAAATTTAATTTATTAAAAATATAAAATTATTTATTATACTTATTTTCATTGTAAAAATAATATTTTACGTTGGGCCTAAATTTTATATAAACAAAAGTCTTTAAAATGCAATATAACTCATAAGCCCGCATTCTGCACCGTGCCAATGGTGACATCACAGCGGTTTGACCTTGCAAGACAAACTGGGCAAACTAAGCTATCATGTGTATATAGTCGTTGGGTTAAGGTGATGCTGAAGACTCTGATGATGAAGACCAAGATATAATAAATATTAGAGAGATAACTGTAAATTCTTTGCCATTCTGAAACAGTATTTTCAATTTGAAACTCCACTGTATGAATTTGAAAATAATCAAGAATAAAATACATTGTTAATAGTAAAGTTATTTTTTATTATTTCCATTTGTTTTGAACTGAACAAATCATTATTCATAAAAAAGTACAAATATTTGTGATTGAAATGTGAAGTAAAGAACAGAAAATATAATTTAGTGTCAACAAAAATTCCCTCTTTTACAATTTATGTTAGAAAATAAAAAATATTATATTTTTTAATTATTCAATTTTGATTTCACCTTAAACGAAGATTCTTAACCTCAACGTTTATCTAAAACTTTCCATCAATAAGTGAACCGTTTTTAAAACTTCAAATTTTGGAATCGTTTGAAAACGGTGTAAAGTCTGGACCTGCGCATAAAAATAATAGTCCAAACAGTTTCTGAATAGTACTTTTCCTCACATGACAAGTGCCAGCGCAGCCGCCATCTTGGAAGAGCGGGAGTTTAAAAGTTTCGTACTGTTTTGTGCAATAATGGCTGATGATGCAATAATTATCTTCACAAACAAATCCATCATTAACACAAAATATTCATGATTCTGTACTTGTTGGCAATTTAGTTGAAGCCTATAATTGTGAATGATTAAAATGTGGCTAAAGTGTTATGGGCGTACTCAAAAAGGCAAAATAAGTCTGCTATTTGAGAGGTTAGCTGTCAATACAATCTATTATGTAAATAAACTTAGGTAAATAATTATTATTTGAATAAAACGTAAATAATTTTATTCTAATTGACCAAAATTTATTGTTAGCAGATGTGAAAACTCTAAAATCAACATCTAGGTTGTTAATGAATATTATTAATAATTTTAAACTTTTCTGATATACCTAAACATAATATATTTTTAATCATAGGATTACGCGTATATATCTATATATTACGAGCAAGGTATAGGAAAGTTTAGAAAATAATATATATTATGTATTGGTTTTAAATAATTTATAACATGTATCACTCTTACACACTCTATAACAACACCGTTTTATTTTTCCTTTTCGTACAGACACCATATTCTACTTGAAAAATGTACTTTTTAATTAAGACTGATTATTTTAGTTTTATCTTAATTTCTTTTTAATAGGTACCTATTATTTGTTTAATGTTTCTTATTTCAACTATTTGTACACAGGTGTTTTAAAATGCTTATTTACAATACAGTACGAAAAATATGGCTGAGCTGCACAAAAAATTGGTGATGAAAAGGTCTATCGTTTCGTGATGATCTCAAAATCGTCTGTTGAAACAAACCTAATAACTACAGACTAATAATTCTTTTTTAAAATGGTAGACCAAAAGAATAAACAAAATATATTAAATAAAATAAACTTTTATTATTAGGGGTCGCCAAGTTCTTGAAAATTTCAAGATCTTGTCTTGATTTCAAGACAATATCAAGACAAGAAGTAACTTTAGATATCAAGACAGGACAAGAAATATGTTATGTCAATACCAAGATTTCTTGTCAAGAAAACAAGATATCTTGAAATAGCTTGGCTAACCATGGAAACGCTAAAACGTATTTATTTGTGAAAAAGAACATATTTTAACATAACATAAAATATTTATTGTTATTGAGGACATTTTATGCTAGAACAATTCACAAAAATATAAATTAAAAATAATAAATGATATCACATTTTTAATCGGAATTTATAGGCACGAATTAAAGTACTTGAGACTTCTTATGCAGTCAACTCCCAGCCGGTTTCTTGGCTTTGTTATTGTTAAAGCTGCTCTTCAAAATAGTCTTTCCGCAGGTACATATGTTGCTGATGTTCCGAGAAAATTCTTGACCATCTTCGATAACGACGGCTAGACATGTTCGTGTCACCTCCACCAATCAATTATATTCTCAGAATTTTCTGTCCCTGGCTCATTTAGGTATTTTTCAATTTCATACTTCCAAGATTCTGAGTTTTCATTATTAGCTCTCTTAAATAGGTGAGTAATATCTAAAACGAATTCGTTGTCTTCTTTTGCAAGACTCAGCGCTGGTTCTGGTATTGGATTCTGTCGATCATTCTCGGCGGATTTATTAAAGTAGCTAGTTTTAAATATTTTTTCAAAATTTTTGAACTGCCGCTGTAGAAGCTTTCCTTATGAAGAAGAGAAAAAGGATTCGACTTTATGTGGAGGATCCAAAATAAGAACTATGTAGTATATCCAATTAGTTGTGTTATACTGTTTTAGTATTTTATCTCTCGCAGCTTGAATGCAGTAAATTATTTGCTTTACGGGAGAGTCTCTATAAACTTTATTATCAAGTTCATTAGCCCATATTTTTAGTTTTTATAAAAGGAAGTTTATTCCAATTACCACCAATGGGAGTGTGCAATAGTTTTCCCCTTCGAATATTGAAGAAAGTGTTTTGAAGCTTCTCAGATACTGACAAAATTTACTGATAAGAGCCCATTCTTAATCTGATACCTTACAATTATTCAGATTTTCGATGTTATCGCAAAATATAGTTAAAGTATTTTTTGCACTGTTACCATCTCGAAAGTTCAATGCTATTTCGTAGGTACGTCTAAAATTTTGGCTTATTCATCTTACAGTTTTCGGTATCTGTAAGAATTTGAAGGGTGGGTGACTCCACAGCACTTAGGCCACAATTGGCTCATTGTGCATCCTTCTGAGATTCAGACTTTCTACTAGCTCGTCATCCAGCCTACTTATTTGAAGTAGGCGATTACGTCACCTTAAGTAAGCTCCATCATACTAACGTGTGTTCGCATATGCTAGCCGAATACAGAAAATATAAATTGAGAGAGTGTCGGACATTCGCAAAGAATCTGTTCGACTGTCTCATTTTCTTATTCACATCCTCTACAAAGTCGAGTGTCAGACAGACCCAGTCTGTAAAGGTGTTTTCGTAGGTGGTAGTGAGCAGTCAGAATACCTGTGGCTGTTCGTAGGTTCTGCCTGTTCATAGTCACGTTTTTTTGCCACTTTTCTGTCCGGATACTCTGGCAAGCCTGCAGCTTTCTGCGTCGTCCTATCTACCCTTAAACTTATTGAGAGAGTATTCCTTCAATAGGTCAGCCGACGCTGGTGCCGATAGATCAATGTTCCTTTCGATTTCCCGTGGCCCTTGATCCAGCCTAAAGGGACCATGTTGTTGTTACAGGCTTCAATTTCGTACAGGTGACACTCTAATACTGGGCCTGACGTAATACGTGGACTGTTCAGGGCTAGTAGTGTTTGTCTACTATCCGTGAGGATGTAAATATTATTAACTGTGGTGTTCCTTTTGGCCATCTCTTTTGCAGCGATTCAGATAGCAGTGAGCTTTGTTTGAGCAGCACTTGCATTGCAGCGCATTGCCCATTTTATGTTTAGATTTAGATGTCTGGAGAAAATTCCACATCCTGATTTTGGACCCATCTGTGAAGATGCAGATTGCACCTTCTTCCAATGGGTCTTGTGCGTTATTTTTAATAGTCACTATGTAGGGCCTGTGAAAGGCATATCGCGGTGGAATCAAATCCGTATTGGCGTGCAGCAAGGGAATCTGTCTGAGGGCCTTACGCCACAAGTTACGTCTCAGTTCAGAGGATCCTACATCAGATTGTATATCGGTAGAGCGTAGACATGTCATGGTCATCAAAACAACCTCCTTGATGAGTATGTCAAAGGGAGTGATACCAAGGATCACCTTCATAGTTCTAGTTGGTGTCATTTTCATGCCTCCTGTGGTGTTGTGGCATGCTGTTCTCTGGATTTGATCCAGTTTCCGGACGACTGTCAGTTGGTTTTCTTTATATCCCCAGGCAGTCGTGCCGTATATTAGCATAGGTCTAATGATGGCAGCGTAGATCCAGGCAATGACCCTAGATGACATTTCCCAGGTACGGGGAATGGTTCTGAGACACGGTTCATAAGAAATATATGCTTTCTTTACTCTGTTTTCTAGGTGACAATTCCACGTGAACTTACTGTCGAAGGTGGCCCCTAAGTATTTCACCTCTGAATGTTAAGTTTGGTATTTAGGAGTTTTGGGGCTTGATGTTTTACAAGCTTCCTTTTTTTCGTGAAAATCACTATCTCCGTCTTTTTCGGATTTATTGACAGCCTTTGCACCAGTTAACGGCCTCACAAGCTCTGTTAAGTTTAAGTTGCATTTGCTCTGAATTATTGATTTTTAACAAGATATCTAATTTTACTTACAGGAGAGTTGAAATTTCAATCAGTATCGTTTATATCATTTTCTGCGTCGATCTCATTCTCCAAATACTCCAAAATCTTCTCGTTGTCTAAACTGTTTCGATTTGCTTCCACAACTTTCATAAAATCCTGGTCAGGTAAGTTCAGAATATGTGCGAAATATAAAAAATGCACTAGTTGTAAAATAAACTTCTGTGTAAATTGAATAAATTTTAAACCAGATAAACTCAGGCATCTTAAAAATTATTATTAGTAGAAAGAGAGAGAGAGAGAGTTTTTTTGTTCGGGTTTTTTTAAGGGTTGTATATATTAGAGATATTCGAGATATGGCCTTGATATAGGATACGGTTCCCCTGCAGGGCGGGGATTGGGTGTCTTTAGATTGGAGTTTGTGTGCGCGTTCAGCGGAGGGTTGAGTATGTGCGGATTCAAGTGGAAATACTCTCACTCCTGATGGAAGTGAGAGTGAGGTGAGCACGCCTGCCTATGTTTGGACGGAATTAGATGGCGAAATGTGTTGGCTATGATGTCGCTTGAGTTGTAAATGGAATTCATGAGGGTGACTGTTAAGACTTCAATAATGATTTTGGTGTCAGATGATAGATCGAAGGGAACTGGTGGCTTTTCCAGTGTGACTGGTGCGGTCTCTTAAGGGGTTTCCGGTGTTATTAGTCTGTGGGGGCAGAGAGAGTGGAAGACGGGGTGAGGATCACCGCAATTGGTACAGACTGGGGTTTCGAACTTGGGGCAATTATCGGACCGGTGGTCCGTTTGGCCGCAAGAAGTGCATATCGGTTTAGACTGACAAGAACCGGAGGAATGTACGGTTTGCGTGCATCGATTGCAGTATTTTGGGACCGGGGGCAGTGTGTTGGCGTTAGATGGCTCGCACTGATGTGGGAAACCATAAAATGAGAGGCCGGAGGTAAGGACCTGGTAGTAATGAGTTTCGAGGTGAGTAATGATGCGGAACATCGATGTTTGCTTGTTCGTGGACGATGATTCGTCAAGTTTTAACGATCGGAAATTGGAGGTCGTTAAAAATTCCTTCGAATTTTTCGAGAGGGATTGTTGCGTCCACATTCCTGCAGACGAATGAAAATGTGGGTGTGAGAATTTTGTTGGCTGGACGGGGTGGGCGTTCAGTGGAATTGAGAATGTTCACGGTGATATTGGCATCACCAGTCGAATTATGGATTTTCCTGATTAGAGTGGAGGGTGCCACTTGGGATGTTGTTTTGAGGAGGGCGGTTCGGTTGTAATTGATTTTAAGGTAGGAAATTTGTCTATTTAGGAGTTCATAGTGGTTAAGAAGGTTAAAAAGGGATTTTTGAGAGGAATATTGAAGAGGGAGGTTTCGAAGGTTTGGGTTGTCGTTGGGTTGTTGCTGGGGGTTGATGTGGGTTGATGTGGGATTGTTGAGGGAGGTAGGAGTTGAGGTAGATCGGGTTTTGGTTTTCCCGACGAGGGTGAGTCCACCCTGCTCGGGACTGGATAGTTGTCGGGCAATAGAGGGTGTGGGGGATTGGGATCTTACGGAGGAAGCGTAAGACCTGGTGGGGGATACGAAGGAAGTGTGTTTTGGTCTTGACGTACCGGAGTTTTGAGGATTTGAGGAGGTTTAAGATATGGGGGTGCTTGGAGGCTTTGAGGTTGTTTGAGAATTTGAATGAGACAATTTTCTTTGGAGGGATTTGCAGTTTTAGTTCTGCGGGTGCGTCTGGAGGAGATTTTTGAGTATTTTTGTTGGGAATGGGTGAGGAATTTAGTCTGTGAAAGCTAATACGGACAGCGAACTCACTGCCGGAGGGAGTTGCCTCCCCAGTTAAAAGTTTTCTGTCTTAATAGCTTTGCGGGGTGTTTATATTTACCTGAATTAAATATCCTTCCTACGTCTGGTGTGGTTTCAGTTGGACTCAGTGCGAGATTACTTCAGGATTTCATTAATAAGAAATGTTTCGAATGAAACAATTGTAACACTTCCAAGAGTGATAACAGTGAACTGTCGAACTGAATAGTTCGACAGAACACGTGGGTTTGCTGGGGTTCTTGGTGAAGGCGTCCAAGTTGCCGGTGAAGCCGACTGTGAATTGGTTTGCATGAGCGACCGACTCTGCTAGTATCACATTCCTCCAGCGATGGACTGGAACAAGTGTCTTGATCCCGAAAACCCTAGAAATTATATACAACACCAGTTTTAAGCCCCCATCCAATATTTGCCCGTGGGAGGGAAGAGGATGCTTAACACAAATAGTTAATTATTAATAACATAAGTCCCTAACTCCTAAAACCTTCAAAAATAAATACAACACTATTTTTTTGAATGTATTCATCTCCCCCTTAGCATCCTAAAAGGAGGAGGGGAATTCAAAATAAGGATTGAAAAATATAAAATTACATTTTTCCTTGATTAAAATAATAAATGTGAGAAAATATAGCGATTTTTTATATTATCCCCCTATCCCCATCAGGGGCGGGGGATTTTTCTCGAGAACCATTCGAGCCTCTCCTTTAATGGGTATTATAAGTGTACCAAATTTGAAAGCGATATCTCAAACCGTTCGAAAGTTATCAAGATACATACACACACACATACATATAGACAAATTTTTTTTTGCTCAAATTATTTTCTTACGTTTTAGATAATTACAAGGCATTTTAGCTGAAAAATGTTTTCTCGATACAATACCTGCACTTTTCACTATTGTAATGTGGAAGTAATAAAAAATACTTTGTGGGAACTTTGTGCCCATAATTTGGCAGAGTATTTTGGTGTTTCTCTCGTAATTATCATTAAAGGCTCTGTGACGTGCAGTAAAGTGAGTATTATAAAAACTATTATAATACTTTATACAATTTAAAATACTAGTATTTCCACGTCCACTTGACGCAAAGCATTGAACCTCGCTTCGATCAGGTACTCCTTGAGAAAACTCTTTGTCAAATAACGTCCCATGCTTTTCTTTTAAGTGTCTTGTTAACCTAGAAGTCTCGCAATTTTTCATTTTCAGGTTTTTGTCATATGTTTTGTGTCTATAAAAATATCCCAAATTTATAGTTTAGTGTGTATTGTATTTGTAAGTGATTATAATTAAATAATTTTCATGCTGAATAAGTAAATTTGTGCTTCGTAAATTCTGTTTATATTTACTCCACATGTGCGTCACCACAAGATTGTGTTTAGTGTAGCCTAGACATAAAATAAACCGCAAATATTTATAGCTGTTGCTAGTGATTCCACAAGTGCATTATATTTATTGATCCCCATATAAGGGCATTTTGGTTCCTCCAAGGACCTGTACACATATTGCATTTGCATGCATACATCGGCCTTCCGAGTGATTTAGAAAAACTACGTTGGTTGCTTTTTACTGATTTAACAAAATAGACATTTCATATTCTATTCAAGAAGTAACACAATATGTAATCTTTTATTTTGGAAATTCAGGAATAAAAATGTTATATATTTTTCCAGGTTATGTATTGAAATATTTAAACTTTTTGCATTTTCCTCTAGTTTGTAATAAACGGACATGCCTGTTTTTCCATTGACTCTTCTCAATTATTCAAGTTAATTATAGCAAGTGTTTTCTTTTATCGAAAACAAAATCAAATCATTTATGCAATCTGTTTGTTTACTTGTAGTATTACAAATTTGAAGTACATAGTAAGTAAGTAGGTAATTTTTATATTTACTATGATACATAATGTCTGCTTTTCCACTGACCCCTCTTAATCATTCAAATGAATAGTAGCAAAGAAAAACCAACTAATTAGGTAACTACAAAAATGTTTGTTATAGCAATAAACAAACATGTCCGCTTTTTCATTGACCCTTATTAATTAATCAAATAGATTAATGGAAAAATTGGTGTTTTTATTGAAAAGAAACAAATAGGAAATATTTTATGAAAATATCAATGAAATTATTATCAGAAATTTAATGTATTTGTCTTCATATTTTATAATACATGGCAACTGAAGTTCATCTTCCATTTTTCTCTACCATTTCTCCTCATAACAAAAAGAAAACAAAAAGTTTACAAAAATATCCATTTTCTACGATTCTATACTCACAAAGGGGTGGTGACTCCCATCCACATTTTGAAGACTGGATCCATGTAGTTATAAAGACTGAAAAAATATTATTTAAATACTTTCTTTAATTAAGTAATATTTTTACTTACAAAATTATTTTTCCAGCTACCAATTCAGCAAAAGTATACATTTTATCTTGGAATCCATATTACAAATTTGATATACATAACTACTGAATACATTTTCTTTATCTTTATGCATACATGGCAACTGAACTGCATCTTCTATTTTCTTAATCCCTAGACAAAAAAAACAAAAAGTTTATTAACTATCCCTTACAGTTACATCAGGCTTCGTTTTAGTTTTTACTTACTGAATAGCTATAGTGAACAGTGCTATATGGAAAGTATTTGAACCTGGGCAGTTACATCAGGTTCCGTTTTAGTGAAATTATCAATTCTGAAAATGATGAGAAATTTGATTTTTGTAAATAAGTCTTGTTAGTGTTTTTACTTACGGAATGGTATTAGGAAACTCTGTTTTATGAAATATTGAAACTCTGTGTTTTATGAAACATTAATGTACCTGCGGGGCAGTTACATAAGGCTTAATTTTAGTTACATAATCAGAACTGTAGATGAAAATTAGATGCTTCTTATAAGTATGTTTTGCCATTTTTTCAGTATAGTTGTAGCGAAAACTGCTATATGAAAATTATTTGGACCTGTGCGGGCAGTTATATCAGGTTCCGTTTTAGTGAAATTGTCATTTATGAAAATGAATAGAAATTTGATTTTTGTAAATAAGTCGTGTTAGTGTTTTTACTCACTGAATGGGATCAGAAAATTCTGTTTTATGACTTATTAATGGACCTGCGGGGCAGTTACATCAGGCTTAGTTTCAATTACATAATCAAAACTGTAAATGAAATAAGAAAATGAGATGCTTCTTCTAAGTGGGTTTTTCCATTTTTTTACTCACAGTATAATTGTAGCGAAAACTGCTATAATTATTTGGACCTGTGTGGGTAGTTACATCAGGCTCCGTTTTAGTGAAATTGTCAGTTCTGAAAATGAATAGAAATTTGATTTTTATAAATAAGTCTTGTTAGTGTTTTTACTTACGGAATGGTATCAGGAAACTCTGTTTTATGAAATATTAATGAACCTGCGGGGCAGTTACATCAGGCTTAGTTTTAGTTACATTATCAAAACTGTAAATGAAATAAGAAAATTGATGCTTCTTCTAAGTGGGTTTTGCCATTTTTTTACTTACAGTATAGTTGTAGCGAAAACTGCTATAATTATTTGGACCTGTGTGGGCAGTTACATAAGGTTCCGTTTCAGTGAAATTGTCAGTTCTGAAAATGAATAGAAATTTGATTTTTGTAAATAAGTCTTGTTAGTGTTTTTACTTACGGAATAGTATCAGGAAACTCTGTTTTATTGAAGATCAATGGACCTGCGGGGTAGTTACATCAGGCTTAGTTTTAGTTACATAATCAGAACTAGCTAATAGTCGAAATTACCTTGCAAATTATTTGATTATATGAGCATTTAAAAAAAATCAAAGGAAATAAGAACCCAAATTATTATTAAAGGATGACTTAGTAATAGTGTCAGTTGTTGATATTAAAAAAAATTGTGAAACAAAGGATGACTAAAACATTAATTTTGTCTACCTACTCTGGCAATAGCGCTTGTAAATAGAATAGGACTCGTTATACTCGCTCTAGTGAGGTGAAAATCAATAGGGTTCAACTGGGAGACACTCTGAAAAATATTCAATTATAAAATTGGTCACTTGTGTACACTCCGGAAGCTATATCGTGCTAACAATCCGCATTTTCTCCAAAAAATGTTGCACTTCAGGTACAATAGCACCCGTTGTACTAGCTCTATTGAGCTGAAAATCAAGGTTCATCTATAACATGCTCTGAATAATATCCAATCACAGAATTGGTCATTTGCATACACTCCGGAGGCTGTATCGTGCTAACAACCCGAAATTTCTCCAAAAATGTGGCAATTCAGGAACCATGGCACCCGTTGTACTAGCTCTAGTGAGCTTAAAATCAATAAGGTTCATTTATAAAAGCTCTGAATAATATCCAATCATGAAATTGGTCATTTGTATACACTCCAGAGGCTGTATCGTGCAAAAAAACCGAAATTTCTCCAAAAATGTCTTACTTCAAGTACCATAGCACCCGTTCTACTGGCTCCGGTGAGCTGAAAATCAAAAGGGTTCATCTGTTGGATATCCTGAACAATATTCAATCATTAAATTGGTAACTTGTACTTTGAGGGCTGTATCAAGTTATACAGACGGGACTTTTTTTCTAAAAACCATTTTTTTTGTTGTTCTTGCTGAAAAACGGAAAAAGAACTCGAAAAAATCCAAAACCCAAACTTTTTTTGGGTACCTAAACCAATATTTTTCTCGCATATTAGATGGGTAGGACGGAAAAGTAATAATACCAATAATGTATTATATAAATACAAAAAAAATATGTACCAATCAGGTGATCACACATATGTGTATCTGTCATTTTATAGATGGAAAAAAGAGAATAAGCCAACTATTTTCTTGTACAATGAAAGAAAATTGTTTTAGTTCCAATCTCCACAACACATGATCTTTGCAAACAAGGTAGAAGCAAACTTATACATGTTGATTGTATGTTTGCTTTTATACTGTATATACCGATCTACCCACAATATATTGTAACGAGTTATTTTTTTTGATTGATTTTTTCCCGATCGTATTTTAATTTTAACAAGTGGATATAACTCGTTACTTACTTTCCAACTTTGATTTCTGGTACCGTTTTAGTCCCGTAATATTAATTTGAGTATTTATTTCATCAATAAGTGAAAAGCCATGAATTATCATCTAAAGAAATATATAAAATTTATTAAATTCCGCTTTTCAAAATTTAAATTATCGAGGACATCCGGTATATAAACTATTTTAATTAAAACCGAAGCCGTCTAGTATAGCAGAAATATTTCTTGTTGTAATTATATCGATTGAAGTTAATTCCCTCACCTCCGTTATCGCCAAAAATTTTAGGTAGGAATTAAATTTTAAATTTGGAAACCGAGCGTTTTAAAAGGGTTAGAGTTAGTAGAATCGAGAGATAATTTGGCAGTAAGCAAATATAAAATTTATAGTTGTGAAGTGTCCGAGCGTCCAGTATTTTCTGAGTAAGTGGAAATTTATTTTGAAAACCGAATAAAATATTTCACCGGGGTTTTGAAGTTTTATATTCAATTTCCATAAACTATTTAGTAATTCGGCTATTTAAGAAAATAATTCCGTATTTTGATAGAGTCGGTAAGCCGGTGATTTTTTTTAAACGATAAAAACCAAACTTATTTACAGTTTTTATTACCGCGTTCTGTATATTGTTTCTTTGGAATTAAGGTCTGAGCCTTCAGTACATTGAAGTAACATTTTTATTTTAATTTTGCGATTTAGATTGTTATACCTATTGTCCTGTTTCATATTACCCAAATACATATTAGATTTTTATTTGCTTTTCTCCTCGATACTTGGATTCTATTTCGACTAAGATCTTTTGTTTTTTTTATTCAGGAACTAACCTCTCTGTTATACAGTTTTAACTGACCGGAAATTTGAAAAACTAAAGACCGACTGTGAAACGGATCAGAGGCTGTTGCCACCAGCCGTTTCCCCTTCGGAACGAGCCTAATTTTCTCTAAATTACTTAGATTCATTTTAGTTCCAAATTATATATAGTTTAAACTGACCGTAAATTTGAAAAACGAAAAACCGACTGTGAAACGGATCAGAGGCTGTTGTCACCAGCCGTTTCCCTTTCGGAACGCGCATAATTTTCTCTAAATTACTTAGATTTATTTTAGTTCCAAATTATATATAGTTTTAACTGACCGGAAGTTTGAAAAATTGAAAACCGACTTTGAAACAGATCAGAGGCTGTTGCCACCAGCCCGTTCCCTTTCGGAACGAGCATAGTTTTCTCTAGATTATTTAGATTTATTGTAGTTCAGACTTCTATATATAGTTTTAACTGACCGGAATTTTGAAAAACTAAAAACCGACTGTGAAACGGATCAGAGGCTGTTGCTAACAGCCGTTTATCATTCGGAAAGCGCATAATTTTCTCTAAAATACTTAGATTTATTTTAGTTCCAAATTATATATAGTTTTAACTGACCGGAAGTTTGAAAAATTTAAAACAGACTGTGAAACGGATCAGAGGCTATTGCCACCAGCCGTTGGAAAAATTGGTGTTTTTATTGAAAAGAAACAAATAGAAAATATTTTATGAAAATATCAATGAAATTATTATCAGAAATTTAATGTATTTGTCTTCATATTTTATAATACATGGCAACTGAAGTTCATCTTCCATTTTTCTCTACCATTTCTCCTCATAACAAAAAGAAAACAAAAAGTTTACAAAAATATCCATTTTCTACGATTCTATACTCACAAAGGGGTGGTGACTCCCATCCACATTTTGAAGACTGGATCCATGTAGTTATAAAGACTGAAAAAATATTATTTAAATACTTTCTTTAATTAAGTAATATTTTTACTTACAAAATTATTTTTCCAGCTACCAATTCAGCAAAAGTATACATTTTATCTTGGAATCCATATTACAAATTTGATATACATAACTACTGAATACATTTTCTTTATCTTTATGCATACATGGCAACTGAACTGCATCTTCTATTTTCTTAATCCCTAGACAAAAAAAACAAAAAGTTTATTAACTATCCCTTACAGTTACATCAGGCTTCGTTTTAGTTTTTACTTACTGAATAGCTATAGTGAACAGTGCTATATGGAAAGTATTTGAACCTGGGCAGTTACATCAGGTTCCGTTTTAGTGAAATTATCAATTCTGAAAATGATGAGAAATTTGATTTTTGTAAATAAGTCTTATTAGTGTTTTTACTTACGGAATGGTATTAGGAAACTCTGTTTTATGAAATATTGAAACTCTGTTTTATGAAACATTAATGTACCTGCGGGGCAGTTACATCAGGCTTAATTTTAGTTACATAATCAGAACTGTAGATGAAAATTAGATGCTTCTTATAAGTATGTTTTGCCATTTTTTCAGTATAGTTGTAGCGAAAACTGCTATATGAAAATTATTTGGACCTGTGCGGGCAGTTATATCAGGTTCCGTTTTAGTGAAATTGTCATTTATGAAAATGAATAGAAATTTGATTTTTGTAAATAAGTCTTGTTAGTGTTTTTACTCACTGAATGGGATCAGAAAATTCTGTTTTATGACTTATTAATGGACCTGCGGGGCAGTTACATCAGGCTTAGTTTCAATTACATAATCAAAACTGTAAATGAAATAAGAAAATGAGATGCTTCTTCTAAGTGGGTTTTCCCATTTTTTTTACTCACAGTATAATTGTAGCGAAAACTGCTATAATTATTTGGACCTGTGTGGGTATTACATCAGGCTCCGTTTTAGTGAAATTGTCAGTTCTGAAAATGAATAGAAATTTGATTTTTATAAATAAGTCTTGTTAGTGTTTTTACTTACGGAATGGTATCAGGAAACTCTGTTTTATGGAATATTAATGAACCTGCGGGGCAGTTACATCAGGCTTAGTTTTAGTTACATTATCAAAACTGTAAATGAAATAAGAAAATTGATGCTTCTTCTAAGTGGGTTTTGCCATTTTTTTACTTACAGTATAGTTGTAGCGAAAACTGCTATAATTATTTGGACCTGTGTGGGCAGTTACATAAGGTTCCGTTTCAGTGAAATTGTCAGTTCTGGAAATGAATAGAAATTTGATTTTTGTAAATAAGTCTTGTTAGTGTTTTTACTTACGGAATAGTATCAGGAAACTCTGTTTTATTGAAGATCAATGGACCTGCGGGGTAGTTACATCAGGCTTAGTTTTAGTTACATAATCAGAACTAGCTAATAGTCGAAATTACTTTGCAAATTATTTGATTATATAAGCATTTAAAAAAAATCAAAGGAAATAAGAACCCAAATTATTATTAAAGGATGACTTAGTAATAGTGTCAGTTGTTGATATTAAAAAAAATTGTGAAACAAAGGATGACTAAAACATTAATTTTGTCTACCTACTCTGGCAATAGCGCTTGTAAATAGAATAGGACTCGTTATACTCGCTCTAGTGAGGTGAAAATCAATAGGGTTCAACTGGGAGACACTCTGAAAAATATTCAATTATAAAATTGGTCACTTGTGTACACTCCGGAAGCTATATCGTGCTAACAATCCGGATTTTCTCCAAAAAATGTTGCACTTCAGGTACAATAGCACCCGTTGTACTAGCTCTATTGAGCTGAAAATCAAGGTTCATCTATAACATGCTCTGAATAATATCCAATCACAGAATTGGTCATTTGCATACACTCCGGAGGCTGTATCGTGCTAACAACCCGAAATTTCTCCAAAAATGTGGCAATTCAGGAACCATGGCACCCGTTGTACTAGCTCTAGTGAGCTTAAAATCAATAAGGTTCATTTATAAAAGCTCTGAATAATATCCAATCATGAAATTGGTCATTTGTATACACTCCAGAGGCTGTATCGTGCAAAAAAACCGAAATTTCTCCAAAAATGTCTTACTTCAAGTACCATAGCACCCGTTCTACTGGCTCCGGTGAGCTGAAAATCAAAAGGGTTCATCTGTTAGATATCCTGAACAATATTCAATCATTAAATTGGTAACTTGTACTTTGAGGGCTGTATCAAGTTATACAGACGGGACTTTTTTTCTAAAAACCATTTTTTTTGTTGTTCTTGCTGAAAAACGGAAAAAGAACTCGAAAAAATCCAAAACCCAAACTTTTTTTGGGTACCTAAACCAATATTTTTCTCGCATATTAGATGGGTAGGACGGAAAAGTAATAATACCAATAATGTATTATATAAATACAAAAAAAATATGTAGCAATCAGGTGATCACACATATGTGTATCTGTCATTTTATAGATGGAAAAAAGAGAATAAGCCAACTATTTTCTTGTACAATGAAAGAAAATTGTTTTAGTTCCAATCTCCACATCACATGATCTTTGCAAACAAGGTAGAAGCAAACTTATACATGTTGATTGTATGTTTGCTTTTATACTGTATATACCGATCTACCCACAATATATTGTAACGAGTTATTTTTTTTGATTGATTTTTTCCCGATCGTATTTTAATTTTAACAAGTGGATATAACTCGTTACTTACTTTCCAACTTTGATTTCTGGTACCGTTTTAGTCCCGTAATATTAATTTGAGTATTTATTTCATCAATAAGTGAAAAGCCATGAATTATCATCTAAAGAAATATATAAAATTTATTAAATTCCGCTTTTCAAAATTTAAATTATCGAGGACATCCGGTATATAAACTATTTTAATTAAAACCGAAGCCGTCTAGTATAGCAGAAATATTTCTTGTTGTAATTATATCGATTGAAGTTAATTCCCTCACCTCCGTTATCGCCAAAAATTTTAGGTAGGAATTAAATTTTAAATTTGGAAACCGAGCGTTTTAAAAGGGTTAGAGTTAGTAGAATCGAGAGATAATTTGGCAGTAAGCAAATATAAAATTTATAGTTGTGACGTGTCCGAGCGTCCAGTATTTTCTGAGTAAGTGGAAATTTATTTTGAAAACCGAATAAAATATTTCACCGGGGTTTTGAAGTTTTATATTCAATTTCCATAAACTATTTAGTAATTCGGCTATTTAAGAAAATAATTCCGTATTTTGATAGAGTCGGTAAGCCGGTGATTTTTTTTAAACGATAAAAACCAAACTTATTTACAGTTTTTATTACCGCGTTCTGTATATTGTTTCTTTGGAATTAAGGTCTGAGCCTTCAGTACATTGAAGTAACATTTTTATTTTAATTTTGCGATTTAGATTGTTATACCTATTGTCCTGTTTCATATTACCCAAATACATATTAGATTTTTATTTGCTTTTCTCCTCGATACTTGGATTCTATTTCGACTAAGATCTTTTGTTTTTTTTATTCAGGAACTAACCTCTCTGTTATACAGTTTTAACTGACCGGAAATTTGAAAAACTAAAGACCGACTGTGAAACGGATCAGAGGCTGTTGCCACCAGCCGTTTCCCCTTCGGAACGAGCCTAATTTTCTCTAAATTACTTAGATTCATTTTAGTTCCAAATTATATATAGTTTAAACTGACCGTAAATTTGAAAAACGAAAAACCGACTGTGAAACGGATCAGAGGCTGTTGTCACCAGCCGTTTCCCTTTCGGAACGCGCATAATTTTCTCTAAATTACTTAGATTTATTTTAGTTCCAAATTATATATAGTTTTAACTGACCGGAAGTTTGAAAAATTGAAAACCGACTTTGAAACAGATCAGAGGCTGTTGCCACCAGCCCGTTCCCTTTCGGAACGAGCATAGTTTTCTCTAGATTATTTAGATTTATTGTAGTTCAGACTTCTATATATAGTTTTAACTGACCGGAATTTTGAAAAACTAAAAACCGACTGTGAAACGGATCAGAGGCTGTTGCTAACAGCCGTTTATCATTCGGAAAGCGCATAATTTTCTCTAAAATACTTAGATTTATTTTAGTTCCAAATTATATATAGTTTTAACTGACCGGAAGTTTGAAAAATTTAAAACAGACTGTGAAACGGATCAGAGGCTATTGCCACCAGCCGTTTGCCTTTCGGAACGAGCATACTTTTCTCTAGATTACCTTGATTCATTTTAGTTCTAAATTGTATATAGTTTTATCTGACCGGCAATTTGGAAATGTTAAAACTGAGTGTGGGGCGGATCAGAGGCTGTTGCCACCAGCTGTTCCACTCTCAGCCGGTAATAATTTCGTTCCATATTTATCTATTCTAAGACACAGTTTTATTTTGCTTGTATTTGGGTAATCGCTCTCCTATCGTCTAACCAATATTTTAGAATAATTTTAACCGATAATTTGAAAATTTATAGTGTAAATTCACCTATAATAATAAGATTCTCAACCAAGTATGACGCTGTTGCCACTGACTGATTGATGCTCTGGTTTAAATTCTTTTTTTTTGTTATAAACATGCGAAATAAAATTTGTATTAATAATAATATGTGTTTCTAAATATCTCAATTCTCATTTTTCGTTAACAGGATCTCATAAAGTGAAAAATACATGCCCAGAACGCCAGCGTTTTACATATTCTTTTAGCTACTAACAGTATTGCCAATTTTCATTGTATATTTATATTAGTTGTAAAATGCATTGTTGTAACACGAGAACAAGTTATAAGAAGATTTTAATTATGATAATTCAAGAGGTTGTAACAGATCAAGATATAATTAATTCCATCTATTCGTTAAATATTTTATTGTAATTCTGGAAATTGTTCTAGTTTTCAGTTTGAAAGCGGTTAAAACCTTTACTTTTTTTCAGATTTGGCAACGTGAAGTTGGTCTCCAAACATGTGTTTCGAATGTTAGTAAAAAAAATGGTATCTTTATAGTTTGTTATCGTTTGTATGCAAATGAGAACGAATTCTCTGTGTAAACACACACACAGTGCAAATTAAAAAAAAACGAAAATAAAACTAAAATCGAATTCTAATGCCTACAATTTTTAAATAAAAGTAATATTATGATATGTAATAAATTAAAAAATAAAACTTAATTCTTCAATGAGCTTAAATCAAATGTTCGAATAAATCCCCATTTTGCGCTAAGCAGTAGCCGAGACGGTTATAAAATTCTTGACGAACACGTATGAGCATTTCAGGTGTTATTTGCATACAAATTTGTAAAATTTGTTCCCTTAGTTCATTTAGAGAAGAGGCTCTGTTTTCTTGAAACCCATAAATTCTCGATTTTATATAACCCCAGAAAAAAAATCGTTGGGAGCCAGATCTGGAGATCTCGCAGGCCATCTTATGTTACCATTCGTGGAGATTATCCGATTGGGAAATTGTGTATTTAGAAAGTTTATTGCTAGTCGATAATTATGTGATGCACAACCGTCATGTTGGTACCAGATATCATTGAAGCTGACACCTAATTGTATAAGGGCAGGAGTAATTTGATTTTCCAGCATGTCCAAATATTTCTGTCCGGTTAAATTGCCGTCAATAAAAAATGGTCCAATTAAATGGTCACCTAATATTCCAGCCCAAACATTTAACTTTTGGGCATATTGAGTCCTATTATTGAAATGTTTGTGTAAATTTGTCCTTGACCAATATCGAATAACGGATGAATTATGTGCACCGTTTATGGGAAAAGTCGATTCATCTGTGAACAAAATATTTTTCGAAAAGATTGCGTCCAATTGTATTCTTTCCATAATTATTTCACAAAATTCCATTCTACGAAATTGATCGTCTGGAAAAATTTCATGGCTCTTTTTCAGTTTGAAACTACGATAACCATTTTTTTTAATACAGTCCGAATCGTTTTCGGATCAACATCAAAATCCTTTGCTATATGAGTGGACGATTGTAGGGGATTATTTTCCACACTGGCACAAATTAAAATATGTCTTTCTTCTTTTTCGGGTTTTGTTTGACGTTTTTGTGTACGGGATCCATGTTTAGTAGGATTGACACATCCATGCTCTTCAAAATTTTTTATAACCGTTCTCACTTGTTTTTTGCTAATTGGTTGGGCATTTTCGAATGCCACAATAAACAAATTTTCTGCTATTTCTCGATATGAATGACCCTGGTAGTACCATTTTACAATTTGCACTTTATGGTGCACTTGCATACTCATTTTAATAATATTTGCAAAAGATCGTTACTCATTCGCAAACAAACGTTTAGTGAAGTACCCAGATTGTACAGTTGAACATCTTCAAGAGGCGCACGCGCGATTCGTATTCGTCTGGTGTAATAATATACGCTGGCTTTTAATTATCTGTCTCATGATTGTGCTTCTCCAACACACTGGTAACTCCATGTGACCATGATAATTTCTTTTTGGACGTGAGAGGATATCGTTTTACGTTGAAATTAAATGTGACTGATTTCTCTCACAAATAAATAGGAATTTTTGAAGGGCACTCTACAATCTAACGCGTGGATTGAAAATGAAGGGAGGGGACAGATAAAAGTAGAATTTGAGCTATAAGCGAAATCGTTTTATCAGGAGCGTATGAAACAGAGGCGGTTTATATTGAGATCTTTAAAACTATTCCTTATGTTAATGAAAATTATTATGCTTACATTCATTAATTGTACCCTCAATATCGACGAATGTAATTTTTTTAGCTATTTTCCAATGATTTTTTAGTGGTACTTATTTCAAATACCTATTAGGTAGATTTTAATTCATTGTTCAAATCATTTTAGCGTGTCTACCCGAACTGATATAGTGAATTAGTTTCTTACTACTGAATTATTTCTTTGTAAATTCATCACGAAGGTTTTTAAATGAAACTCACGGTCTCTAGTTAATTCCACAATATAATAAAAGTTATTGAAAATTCTACAAAATTGACAATTGTTTCGATGAATCAATTGTATGCCAGGCACCACCTTTTCGGAAAGACTACCGCCTAGTGAGTTGTAGGGTCACGGATGATCCTAACCAATGGAAATTAACAAGAATAACATTGTCAACGATTGAAGCAGCATTGCCAAATCGAAATCATTATCTGATGGAAGATTATTTTAAGGTGACAGAAAATAATTTTCACAATAATAAAAAAGTTATTGGCAATTTTAAAACTTTTCTAACTGTACTCGATTCTCTAATTTATTCACTTTATACTTTTTCGAAAACTAGAACAATTTCCAGCATTACAATAAAATATTTAACGAATAGATGGAATTAATTATATCTTGATCTGTTACAACCTCTTGAATTATCATAATTAAAATCTTCTTATAACTTGTTTTCGTGTTAGAATAATGCATTTTACAATTAATATAAATATACAATGAAAATTGGCAATACTGTTAGTAGCTAAAAGAATATGTAAAACGCTGGCGTTCTGAGCATGTATTTTTCACTTTATGAGATCCTGTTAACGAAAAATGAGAATTGAGATATTTATAAACACATATTATTATTAATACAAATTTTATTTCGCATGTTACGGTTATTTAGGTTATTTATTCCAATACTAACCGAACAAATATAGTGAATTTTATTACTACTGAATTATTTCTTTGTAAATTAATCATGAAGGGATAAACGAAAGTAGTGTTGATTTTTTCATTGTTCATTGCATTAAGCTATCAGTATAGTACATACAATATTATTATTTCTCAAATAATAAACTAAACTGTTCACATTACACATCTGTATTTTTAACTTCTTGTATTGGACGTTTTCCACTTTATGATATCCTGTTAGCGAAAAAGAATGATGCACTGAATTTATATGTATTTTGTCTCTTTCTAACACATTGAAGGTAAACCCTATGTTCCCTCGTAATGTTCCCAACACTGTATATTTAACTGATTCGGTAACGCTTGAAAATAATCAGAAATTGTTGAATGTTATTTTGTATGTATATATTTTAAATAGGACTTGTAGTATACAAATAAATACGATCAGGTGATAAAAGTTGTATTTTTCAATTATCACTGTTATATTTTCATCAAAATGAATTATGTAATTCTTGTCTTTTGAGAGCGGTTTTAATTTTTCTTCATTCAGATACTTGAAAGGTAACTTCACTTCAATTAAGCATTTTTCGCTAACAAACCCATATTATCATTAAAACAGGGATTCAAGAGAATGTTGAAAGATGTTTTGATGATACTAGAACAAACAATCAGTATTTTTTATCTCATATTTTCACATTAATCAAATAATCCAGTGAACATAACCTCAAACATAGCTTTTAAAATAAAAAATACGGATTGCAGCATAATTTACATTATCATAACTATAATTTTTGATATCGGAGAGATACGATTACTTACTTTTTAACAATTTATTCCTTTCAAAAACTCTTATGAAATACTTAAATATTCAAAAATCTACACTCAAATGGAAATACTTATGGCAGCAAGTTTTGTTTCAAGTTTCAATACAAATACAACCAGTGTGGGTGATTTGTGGATACAACCTAAAAAACAGATATAAGGATTCTGTGCTCACAAGAAGTTGAAACATTTGAAAGCAAATCATCCTAATATCTGGTCCCAAGATGCGTTTCTTTGAACCGTCAAGAGTGGAAAGACAGAGAGAGAAAATATGTTAAAATAAGTAAAAGCCGATTCAGTACTACTGTCGACATCTATCGTAAATATTTTGAACCAAATAATTGCTAGATAAGTAACTAGTATAGTGTAGGTTTTTAGGTTTATATACCTGCGAGGAGGTCCCTCTTAACTAAAAGGGGTAATGCGTGCAACTGCGCGAGGTCATTTACGTTCATCAGAAAAGAAATAAAGATCGGGGAACCACCAGATTGCCATGTTAGCACGCAACACAATATAAAGTTCGCCGGGGAATAACCATGTATGGTGTCACCGGTTAATCAAGAAATTTGAAGATTCTGAAATTTCTTAAGTCAAATAAAGACATAATATATCAACAAAACAAGATTCTTTTAAATTTCTTGACTTTTTCTCAAGACAAGACAAGAAACAAGAACTTTTCTGTTGTCGACCCCTTTATATTCTTCAAAAAGTATATAGCAAACTTTTTTTGGTACTGTAAAATATAATAAATTTGAACTTGAATACGTAATTAATATGAACTGGTAGAACTGGTATACCTACTGACATATATACTTGCCCAATTAATAATAATTCAAATTAGTGGTTAATAATTCAAAAAAATTATATATTAGTTTCAAATCATAGAAATTTGTACCATATTATAGCTACAATGGGTGTACACTATTTTATGTCAAATATATAACGATTTATAATTTTATATTTCACTAAAATTGAATTTTCAATTAAATATTCTACTAAAATGAAAATTTACCCTTACTTGAATGATAAATATAACAAATAAATAACAGTCCATAAAAGCCAAACTAGTTCACTGTGTATAAAAAATATAAAATTAAACGTCTATTCGGTGAGGCAAAAATGAGGAAACCTTCTAGCTGGTGGTAACTGCCCCAAGCTGAAACTTGGGAAGAAACATCCATCTACATCAGCATGGTAAACGGGTGAGCATGGAAAATCATCAAAAACATATTCCAGGAGGAAAATACTTACAGAAATTTCTGCAACACATAGAGAAATGCTCGTGTTAATGTATTTTCGCATGTAGCGGTAGAAGTGAAACAATTAAGTTAAGCAAAAATTATAATTAATATTTCATTCTTCATTAGCCTCTATTGTGAGTATCCTGTCTTTACTGCTAGATATTATCTCCTTTTTATTTTTCTACTACTTCTTTTATACGCTGTGTTAATTGTAAAAACAATACTTCAATGAAGTTATAAAAACAAATTTAAACATCATCGTAATTTAAGCCCAAGTCGTTTGGACAATCAAAACTTATGATGAGTGGACCTTAACTATTAGACCATCTAGGCGCTTACCCATAGTAGCCATAACTACGTAGTTTAATAAAACCACGTTTGATAATATTCATAGTTGGTTTTTTGGCCAAAAAATCCAACATGTTTTTGAGTAAATTTTTAACGATCATTTCATTAATAGTTTTTCTCAATTCAATTTGAAAAGAAAGATAGTATGATATTCAGAATTTAATACGTATGTTGCTGTCCCATTTTACAAACGGGAGGGGAGAATATTATTGCGTCTCTCTTGATTGTAATATTAAAAAATAATTGCGTTCCTTGTTACTCTTATAGATTTCTACTTCTTCCGACTCTCTCACTCAGCGTAACTAAATAATAATTAGAAAAGGACAAGGAGTTTACCATACTTGTTATCTTTTACGAGTTCACACCCATGCCAAACTTCCTATAGTGTCCCACAAAAAGTTTCACTTCAAAAACTTACCTTCAGCTGGTGAAGGAATCCACCAAAACCATGGCCAAATTACAGATTACCAGATTACGAATCACAGTTACATTAAAACAAACAAACAGAATAGTACTGTAACAACATTCGATTTCAACTCCAGACCAGAGGCGTCCTTACGGGGGATATAGATGTTATATCCCCCATATCCCCCCCATGGACTCAGATAAACTTATAAATATTTTCCGACTCTATTGGAATAAGTGGAAAAAATATATTTTTTTATGCCACATATTAACTATTTAAAGCACGCCTCAGCGTGTTTAAATCGAACTTTCAAACACGCGCGTTTTTTAAAGTCCCTATGGTAACAACAACAACTCGAGAAACGTAAGTATCAATGACAACTTTTTTTATTGGTTTTTAAATTGTATATTTTCATTGTGAACCAATGTCTTATTTGGTTTTTTCTGCAAAATTCATTTATATATTCATATATACATTGTATCCTTTTAAATATAAATAGAGAACCTTTTTGATTATTAATCTGACAGCAGTACATCGTAACGTCCAATAAAAATAAATACTATTTAGGACGAACTTTCACGAAACTTGGCTGGGCATCGAGGACGGACTTCCATTTTTTTGTAGTAACAATATAATAATAATATTTTATGATTTCAAAGTGCACCAATAAAAAAAATAGCGTAAAGTATTCGTGGATAACTGCGTGTTTGGAAAACCTCTTTATCCACTTATACTTTAATATACTATTTATAATTCGCGTATGAAAGAGACTTCATTATAACATTGTTTACAGTGTTACAATGAAATCTCTCTGAACACTTTTTCAGTAATCTTTAGTGTCATTGCATGTAGTATGTATTTTTATTTGACATTTGACTTTAACCTTGAAACAAATTATAAAATGGTCTAGCGTGTTTCTAGCTAGCAAATTATTATATTAAATGCTGTTAAAGGTAAATTGGCACAAATTATATATTGAAAATTTTAATAAATAAAATACGCTAACGATTATTCATCAATGATTTGTCAATTGTTTATTTTTATATTGTGTAGGATCAATATATAGGTATACATAACGTTCGAGTTTTGGGATAAATGACCAGATATGTATGTGAAGATATACTACAGAAATAATTCTGTTCATGATATAATATAAATAGAACGCAAACATATACGAAGAAGCTCTTTGTTAAACAAATAATCACTATTTGTTTAAATGAGAGTTTGTGTACAATTCACACAATCATTCGATTATAATATATGTCAAAAGTCAAAAGTGCGAAGCGGTTCGTTGCGCAAACTTCACTTGTCCTACTAAACGAGTCATTGTGACACTTGTTATATAAATAACTATTTTACCATTTCTATTTTATACTATATGCTCATAGAAAGACACAAATTTATATTTTCTGCCCTGTCTAGGAAAATTCTGGAACCTCATATTATGTTTTAGTTGCTTGAACGATTCCGCGTCATGGGTCGTTTTGTAGGACTAGCCTAAGCGCGTGCCCGGACGCATTTTCATATCCAACGTATAGCAGTTCGGTTTTACCGTAACACATTTTATAGACCACGTCCATCAGCATGATAAATTACTTGGTTTATATTTACCTGATATTCCCAAAATTATTATAAAACCAGAAATTAAAATGTGGCATGAACATTTGAGTAAATGCTCAGAAAGAAAAAACAAACGTCTGGCGCTGGCCTGTTTGGAAGTTTGTAGTCAGCATGCCTACCCAAACGTTCACAAACTTCTTAGCATTTTTTGTACACTGCCTTTGGACACTGCTACACTAGAAAGGACATTTTTAACCTTAGAATGAATAAAAACTGCCCAAGTGACGCTTAATGGCCATGCTGTCAGTTCATAGAGAAAAAAATATATTAACTGAAAAAATAGTTGATGACCTTGCTCTTAACCCAAGGCGCTTAGATTTTGTATTGTAATACTTAAAATTGTTATAACCACCATTATAGATAAATATGTTTTTGGTCAAAAATATTTTTATATTATTACAAACCACCCCCCAAAGAAGAAGAAGACAACAATTCTACAATACAAGCTAACTAACATTAGTTTTAAAATGTACAAGACAGAAGGATGAAAGGCAAAATGCATTTTTTCTACGCCCTATCTTCAAAGTACCTTGTATTTCATCGGTTTGCAGCGCTTAAAATGGTTGTTTATGGTTAGAGTTAGAAAAAGGAAAAAAGCGTTAAAAAAAGGGCCATAACGTTAACTTTATTTCACGCTTCCCATAAGCTAACACAATGAATCTTGGCTGGGCATCGAAGATGGACTTTCATGAAACTTTATGGTTAGATTGAAAAAAAGGGAAAAAGGGTTAAAAAAGTGCCATAACGTTAACTTTATTTCACGCTTCCCATAAGCTAACACAATGAATCTTGGCTGGGCATCGAGGATGGACTTTCATGAAACTTGGAATACGTATAATTGCAATTTACCAAAGGAGCTGAATTAAAATATCCCAAATTTCTATTTGAATTTTTTTTATAGGGCTGTCGAAAAAATAATGTATGCAATATGTGCATAAAGTGTCTTTTTTTCACTCATGGAAATAGTGAAAAAAAGTATCACTTTATGCACTTGTTGCATAAATTATTATTATTAGATATTACTGATGATAAACAATTATTTCCTTTCTTTTTTAGGGCTGGTTCAAGAAAAATATTCGTGTATTGTGATCCAAAATGTAATATAAAAGAAAACATTAATAAGTTTCCATAACATAAGTTTCCAGTCTAGTTAAATTTGTTTTGTTGTAAAAACACTAACACAAGGATGAATAAAGTATATAAACGAGATTTTGTAAAATTATCTCAGTTCTCAATTCATCAGAAATGATTGATACTATTTTTAACTGCTACAAGAAAAAATGGAACCAAATTCAAAAATCAACTCAAGATGAATTTGTGCCAGCTGTAAAACTAAGACTCACTTCAACATATTTCAAGTTTGGAGATGAAATAAACTTTTTTAAAGATTAAAACTATCTTTTCCAAAAATTACCGAAAATGTAGTATATCTCGATTTTTTGGACACGTTGTACTAGCTCTGGTGAGCTGAAAATCAATAGAGTTCATCTGTGACATCTTGAACAATATCCAATCATAAAATTAGTCACACTCTGGAGGCTGTATCGTGCTAACAACCCGGAATTTCTTCAAAAATGTGGTACCATAGCACCCATTGTACTGGCTGTCAGCTGAAATCAATAGGGCTCATCTATTAGATACCCTGAACAATTTACAATCATAGAATTGGTCACTTGTCTACAGTCCGGAGATTGTATCGTGCTAACAAACCGAAATTTTTCCAAAAATTACAGTAATGTGGGACTTAAGTACCATAGCATCTGTTGTACTGGCTCTGGCGAGCAGAAAATCAATACGGTTCATCTACTACACGCCCTAAACAATATCCAATCTTAAAATTAGTTACTTGTATACACTCCGGAGGCTGTATCGTGCTAACTAACCGTAATTTCTCTACAAATTGACCAAAAATGTAGTGAATCTGGATTTATACGATACTTTGTACTGGCTCTGGTGAGCTAAAAATCGAAAAAGTAAATCTGTGAGATACCCTGAACAATATCCAATCATAAAATTGGTCACTTGTAAGTTGTGTGCCTAAGCCGTTTCTAACTCAAAAAGGTTCGCTAGGCGACGGTGGCGCTGCGGTGGCGCTGCGTTGGCGCTGCGTTGGCGCTGTCGGCGGTATCGTCCATTTTTTATCCAGTCGGCCATTTTTTTATCCAGTAGATTTCGCTAGATGGCGCGCTTCAATTTTGCAGATTTCTTTTTTAGATGTGTGTCGTCCATTTTTTATCCGGTAAATTTGTGCATGACGTAACCGAAAAAAATGTTTGCTCCGAGTGAGATTCGAGCCCACGACCTCATCGTTCCCAGCCTACACTGCTACATGTATGCTATGGAGGGTTCCAATATATTTTAGTTTTGAAATTTACCTGTATAAGATATTATCAGAGAGTCTGATTTCACCATACGATGTAATTTTTTTTTTCAATTTTTTCTTCAATACTCCTTTGTACTAATATCGTTTTAGTCGCTAGAACATGTGAATCAAAAACAATGCGTCAAGCAGTAAAGTTTATTCAGAATCCTTCATAAGTAGGTAATCATAGAAAAATCGCGTATTATTTTTAGTGACAATCTCAAGGATTTTGATTGGGACTTCTAAATTTCAGAATGAAAAGTGATGGCTTCGATCAACATACGAGTGTAAAAGTGTATTATTATCTCAATATTATACAAAAGCACCCTTGTGCATTTTTCTTTATATACAGAGAGTAGTCATAAAAGATGCAATTTTATACGGGGTGTAGTCATAAAAGATGTGATTTTACACAGAGTATAGTCATAAAGATACTGCATTTTTTATACAGGGTGTGATCATAAAAGATACCATTTGTCTTTATATACAGGGTATAGTAAAAAAAGATGTGATATTCATATATAAAGAGTTTAGTCATAAAAGAAGCCATATATATAGTGCGTAGTCATAGAAAGATGCGATTTTATACAGGGTGCAGTCATAAAGATGCCGCATTTTTTATATACACAGGTCGTAGTCATAAAAATACCGTATTTTTCATAAAAGATGCCACAGAGTATATAAAGATAAGGGCGTTACAATGAATCTCTGCTATTATTGCTCAAATTTTCATCAAACAAATCGCATTGGTAGATTATTTTCACATACACGATGTTACTAGAACGACAACGACAACCACAACATTAACGATAACAACAATGATGACAACGATGACAACGACGACAACGACAACGACAACGACAGCAAATCCACTTATTCGACAGCAGAGGAGACCCAAAGCCTTTGCATGCTTGAGATTTGTTGCTCGTACGACTACATTATAGTAAAATATGCTGTGAATCATTATATTATTAGATGGATAACACACATCAGAAGTCTATCAGACATATAGCAGAGGGGTAACAGAAAGGATAACAAACACACCTCAGACTAACATCAGGAGTCTGTTAACAGTGCTAGTACTAGCAAATTTACTGCAACACTCAGTTTATATGAATTATTTTCCAAGAAACCAACAAAGAGCAACATATTTACAGATACTGGTATTAACGGATATCCATCGTGATAGTAGAGGACATCTAAGACATCAGGCTTGCACCCAACTAAATTAATATAATTAAGCTGCTCTTCAAAAAGAATGATACGCTAATAGAAAAATCTTGAAGCGATGATTTCACAACTTTGTCATACACTGAATGTCATTTTTATTATAGATGCAGTGAAACAAGAGCCAACTTCACAACTCAAGCAGAGGGGCAGCAGACACACATCACAGGGGTAGCACACATACACCACAGAGGCACCAGACATTCACCACCGTTATACGTTTAACATTTTTGGCATCAAACAGTACTCTTTGAAACAAAATATCAGGAATCTTGTATTTCCGAATTTCATTATGAATCACCCCAAATATTTAGAGGGACGTATGGTACTGATGGCGATATTGATAATTTTCATAGACATTATAGCTATTTATAATTTAATCACTTAATATAATTAAGCCGCTCTTCAAAAAGAATGCTATTGCTAATAGAAAAATCTTGAAGCGATAATTTCACAACTTAGAGGTACCGTTTTATTGAATATTACTTTTCGTTAAAATAGCTATTCTGAAATATTGGTATAATTTTAAACGTTAATAATAAACCACCAATTATTATACCAAAATGTGATAACACTTTCTACAACTTGATTATAAAAATAAGAATTTCACTAATGGAACCCACAAAATGTTATTCAAATATTGTGATTTGTCTGTATAAGAGAGAGAAATTACGGTCGACGGGAAGGTAACATTTTATCTGAAAAATAACAATGACATTCTCGGAGGCTCGAATCACCCGCTGTGTGTTACATAAAATTAGGTTCATAACATAAGATCTTTTTCAATACACGATGTTAAAAATATATTTGCATCATTATTCTGCTGGAATATCTACGTAAATATACGAGGTATGTTATGATTAAAATTGATATATACATGAGGTGTTTGTAATTATTAAGACTGTAGAAATATGTAGATATAAAAGTTAATGACACACACACAGGGTAGTAGTAGTATTTTGATTGGGGTGTCTACGTAAATTATAACAAATATATGTCTGAATATGATACTGAAAAACCATCCACGTACATACCCTATACAGAAGCGAATAATTTGTATGAGGAGGCAATGTATGAACATTTACAGTACGATAACCTCGAAAATGATATTGAAAAATGATGTAAGAGTTTATAAAATCCATTACAGATGATTCTCCAGAAAGTTATATTCTCCAAGTTGATTTGACGTATCATATCACTTTGCATAATCTACATAAAGGACTGTACTCCGAACACCGCAAACCCCACGGCTCAAAATTAGCAAAATTATTGACCACTGTACACGATTAAAAGAGTGTTATAGGTACTTTACATTATAAGAATTTAAAGCAGACATTAGAACATTGGTTGGTATTGAAAAAAGTTCACAAAGTTTTGAAATTCAATCAATCCACAACGATACATCGAATTAAACAATCAATTGAGGACTTAGGCTGTGAGCGACTTTGAAAAAGATTTACGGATGAACAATGCAGTGTTTGAAAATGCAAGAAATGTATATGCAAACATAGAATTTGTATCTTCCCATGATGGTCGTTATGGTGCTAAAAATATCATTTTTAGTCTGCGTTATCGCAATAGAACAATTTTCAATGATGATCCGACTCTAAGGACAATTAAAAAATCTGCATTTTCAATAAACCAATGTATGTGGATATGGAAATTCTCGATATTTCCAAAACTGGAATGTACGGCTTTCACTATAATTTTATGCTTCCAACAATGGGAGTAGACAATTGTAAGCTATTGTACACCGACACTAATAGTTTTGCTTACCAACTTACTTGTAACGATGCATATAATATTTAATTGACGCAAACATTGACAAATTTGATACATAAGACTACTACACTAATAATCCACACAATATACCCAGAGTTAATAAAAAGTATTATGCGTAATGAAAGATGAGTCTAATGAACAAATCATCACACATTTCGTTAGTCCAAAATGTACGGTTACAAAGTTCAGGTGTGGGGTAAAGTCGTTAAAGAGTATTAAAAAATGTGTAGTGAAAATAACTTTTG